>QVRM01002192.1:1395000-2595000 GCA_003439945.1 Dermanyssus gallinae
AGACTATGTAATAGTTTATATATACAGGGTTAACCAGGCTAGGTGACCCGTGGTAGAATAAACACAAAATTAAAATAATTTCACAAATATAATTATTGGTCCCAAAACTCCGCAGTTATCGAGTTTCTGGTGTATCAATCAGTTGTTAATATTGCCTCTTTAGCCTAAACCACAATTTGAAGTCTGCCGAAAAAACCCTTGCACGTAACACACATATTATAAAATCACGACTGACCTCTTGTGGTATCTTATTCCACTCTCCTACGAGACCTTGCTGCAGGGCATTGACGGAACTGTATCTGAGAGTGCCACCGATTGGAGACGAATTTCACTTGCGCGTAGGTGACTTTTCTGAGAAAAAGAAACCGGAAGATCTTGGTGGCGTCGGTTCAAATTTTAAAATTGAAAGTAATGGCAGATTTAACACAGCTTAAGTTTTGTTTGTATTAATTGCCATATCGACGTGGAGTTCTGTATAAATATATCCTCTATCCCACCCAAGCAAAATCGCGCGGAAGGGATATATATATATATATATATGTGTGTGTGTGTGTGCGTCGGTGTTGAAGCCTATCGTATAGCTACGATTGTTTGTTGTTTGTGTGTGCGTATGCATGCATGTACACATAGGTGGGTGAGCGGTACAACAAGGTGGACACTTCCAGTCAACGGAAACTGATGGACACGCGCCGATGTGCCGAACTGATCGTCACCGGCATTAGACATTCGCTCGATGAGCTCTGGATCGCCGAACAGCCTCTTCTCACCCTCTTTTATGTCTATCAATACTTTCCCAGCGTTTTTCGTCGCTTTCTGATTCGATTTGTAATGACAAAGTCGCAAATCGAGAAATTCCGTAAAGGCGAGTAGTTACTCTGAGAAGCAACGACGGCAGCAATAGGCGACGACCATGGAAACCTGCAAAAAATCCCGTGCGAAAATCAATCAGGCACATGAACGAAGACAGCAGCAACAACAGCAACAATTGTGTTGCTAGTAGTATAAGTAGTCGTTACTTACAGACGGAGTTTCTTAAGGCCGTCACCCAATTTTTGAGGCTGAGAACAACTCACACATAATTTCGTAACTCTATATATATTTCTAAGTTTGAAGGGCCCTATATGATGTTTATATGACACAAAACACCTCTCATACACACATGTATGTATGTATGTATATATATATATATATATATATATAAGAGCAAAGGTTGCGCCAAACGTATGCGATTTTTAAGTGTCCGCATGATGATGTTGCCATACTGCCATCATACCAAGTTGGCCAATAACGATAGTTAACTAATAATATTATAGGGACGCCTATAATATTATTGGTATACGTAACTTATACAATTGTATTTTTAAGGTATGTGTAGCGGACAGAGCATAAGAATTTGTATATATATACATTGCACTGGAATTTATTTTTGCGAAGTATTCTCTTTCATGGAAGAGCGCATATACCTGCCATGAATGATAGTTGGTGACCATCTTACAACGGACATGTATATATACTTAATGGCCGAATAATATACACTTTGGCACATTGTAAAACGGATTTGTCTTCTTATATGACCTTTCCTAACCAAATAAAGATTTGTCTACTCTGGTATAATTTCACAATAGTGAGACGCGCATTTCAGGAGAGTTAACGGCGTACTCGCGGAAAGTTGCACGATACATTTTTTGAAACCACATAGTACTGGGAGGAAGTCAATAGGCTTGACAAAAGGTAATTGGAATTTTTAAATGGGTTTTCTTTAATGCCTGCCACGCCTCTGGGGAGTCTGCTATAGTTACAAAACAGATGTCTTTTAAGCGCTAAAACTGTAGAATCTTCGTAAAGTGACTTAATTTGTAGGTTTTGCTATCTGAATTCTGTCGAAATAGATAGCAAATATTTCCAGTTACGGGCGGCAATTTTGGAATTTAAGTCGGCAATCATGAGTTCAAAAAGTCTTACTGCTGCAAATACTGTTCCAAGTATTTAAAGCGCATTTGGCGAGGACAGCATTTTAAAGACTTCGTGTAACAATTGGTTCGCCAAGTTCCGTTCAGGCGACTTAAGCCTTCTAGGTGAACCCCGTTCTGGTAGGTCTATTATGCTCAAGCAAGCCAGCTTGCGCGGAACTCGTTCGGCGTCCGTGCCACAATAAGCCTATTGCGAGCGTCGGGACATACAGGGTGACCCAGAAATATTTGAAGAACTTGTATGGAATTGTAGAACTCGTTAAAGCAATTTTTTTTCCAGTGAAACGTGGTGTCCGAGAAGTCTTGTTTTGGAATGAGAGTGAAATTACTACAATTTGTGACACTGGTCTTTTTGCCCGACATAGGAGCTCAAAATATGCGATTGCGGGGCAACCAGTCCTCCCCACATTTCATGACGATGATTTTTGTACCAAAAATATGGCAATGCGAATGATTCTACCGCGACAGCGACACGCCACTACCGCCGACGTGCCGCGCGACAGCCGCAACGTCGCCTCACGGTCATTTATTTAAGCACTTAATCTCGACATGCCCGCGTTGTCTCTCACACCTCTACAAGAAGTGCTTTTAGGTTCTTTGCAGTTCTGGGGGGGGGGGGCGCGATAAGGCTATTATTTTCCTTCCAAGTTCGTTTTTGGATCTTGACTCGTCTGTGAATCTGAATTGCTTGGGGGGCTGATTGGATCCTGATGCAATAATGGTCGCTGAGGTTTTCCTCGTCTACCAAAACCTTCCAGCTTATAGCTTTTAGTATCAGTATGTCGTTGCATAAAGCGATGCCCAGGTACGACTCGCTACCCTGGCGGTGGACCGTGGCTTCTTTTTTGTCGTTTAATACTTGGAGATCGAGTGATGCCGTTTATTCTGGCAGGGTCCTGCCCGTTCTATCGGCTCGAGGTGATCCCCAGACCTGTGACGCTGAATTAAAATCTCCTGTTATTAGTGTTTCGTTCTATTGAAGACCTGGCACTTAATAACACATCATTTACAGCGCACATTCTAGATTTATATCGAGCCTATAAGAAAGAACAGAAATTAATTAAAACTTTGTAGCGAGGACTATATTGATGGCCCGGCTTTTTGTTCACAGAGATGGAAAAGAGCCGTGCAAAAGAATCGTCGCTAATCTGCCGAACAACTTGGCACGGGTATCACCATCACATATGCATGAAGCCCAGCTGTTGTAATATTGAAGACTGTGTTTGTAGCTTCTGTGGAGAGTGTGATATTGGACGTTATCATATACTTGTATGTGCAGAAATTTGCGGAATGTCCTTATCATCCAAAGTTAGATACATATTGTAAGACCGAGGTGTCACATCATGACACCTTGTGAAACATGAATCAACTGTCTACCAATTTTATGGTGAAATAAATATTGAATACATGGAATTAGTATTCCGTTTCCGGGCTTTGTGTCGCGTATAGATTCCGCAAGATCATCTAGGAATTGCTCGAAATCCTCGTGCAAACAGTGCGACTTATGTAGGCAGAGTAGATTCTGCCGACCTGTTGTATATCAACCCAGCATAACCCATTTCCGTGTCCCTTCTTAAGCACATGTACATTTTGTTTAGTTACCAGCGCTGTGTCCAGCGCGACCAGCCGTTTTAAAGCTATACCAGTTTTTAAATCTTCAGCCGGTGGACACGGCAGGCTTTAGCTGCCGGATTGTGTGCTGGTGAAATTACATCCAACAGGGTGACCATGACCAGATGTCTTATACAGACGATCTGTGTAGGACCGATCTGTGTTTACGGATGCCGAATTGTGATGGTGATAAGAGTCCGCACTCCTCCGCAAACAGCCAGAGTCTTTCTTCGATTATGGCTTTATATTCTTTGGCTAAGGGTCTTAGTAAACAGATTGGCCGGTATCCACTATTCGCGTTGGGGATAAGAACTACTTCTGTTTGTTTTCATGCTAGTGAAAATTCTCCTGTTCTAATCGCGGAGGTAAGGGTTTTAGCACTTGATTTTGCTGTTAGCAATGGAGCGCTTGAGGATTGCTCTGCCTCTTCTATATCTAGTCAGTACCTACATACGGTCCTCGTTGTCTCAGTAGGTCTGCTTCAGTGTTTTTCTGGCTTTGTTGCATTCTTTGCGCTTATCGGCAATGTTCTGTATGCACCAGGGCTTCGGCGGTTTTCCTGACCGTCTTAGATGCACCTTCACCGTTTTGCGCACGCCTCCTCGAGGTCTGAAGCTGCCTCGGGATCTTAGAAAAATCGAATTGAGCCATTTTGTTTGCTAGTTCCTCCTTACAAATTTCTTTATCCGAATTGTACCGCTTTCTCTGTTGATGAGGCGCTGGAGTAGCTCAAAGATTTAGTCGAATCTCCACAAAGAAATTATCGCAAAGATTTTCCTCCTCTATGAGGGCCGTCCAGCTTGGCACGTTCCGCGTTATCTGATAGTTACTGAATGTTATGTCTACGTATGATTTGTATTTGTGGTAACGAAGGGTCGCCTCTTTACCGTCGTAAAGAGTATATAAGTCAGTTGCCATTGCCTATTTTAAAAGAGTTTTCCCCCGCTTGTCTGCTCGCCGGAAGCCCCATATTTCTGCTGCCGAGTTACAATTTCCAAAGATTTTCAACTGTTCCCGGTCACGTTTAGTATTGACGTCGTGAGATTGTACAGAAGTTGTTCGAAATCCTCATGTAAGCAGTTGAGGCTTATATCGCAGGAGAATATTCTCCCTACGTCTTTTATTTCGATCCAGCAAAATCCTGATTCGCTACCTGTGTTTTGTATATTTACGGTATGATTGACTATGAGTGCAGTGTCGTATGTGGAGCCAGTCATCCAATTATTTGCTCTTTCTGCTAGCCCTTTGTTTGGTTTGCTAAGAGCGACTACGTCTGTTCCTCTTCGTCGCGTTATTTCCCAGACCATGTCATGGTCCGCCCGGCTTCTGTTACAGTTGGCTTGGATTATGCTTATTTTGTTCTGTATTATAAATTTATAGAGTTTTCAGTCTGGGTCAGTTTCTTTGTCGTACCTTTAGGTCCTTGTGTCTTCTAGTCAAAGGGTTCTTTTGGAATGCTTGCATCGAAAAGCTCTTGCACCACGATCTCTCGGGACTCAAGATTGTCTGTCGTACACTTTGGCTTGTATTTGCTGGTCTTCCTTTTTTCCTTCCGCTCCTTTTAGTTTTGTCCGTAGGAGGTTGATATATAGGGGGCATGCGGGGGCATTCATATATACGAGGGAGGTCAAAAAGTTTACTAATACATATTTATAAAAAAAATAATACTTAGTGACTCTTTCAAAGGGTTTTTGTTCCTTTAAAAATAACTCCTACCCACTGCAATGCACGTATGCCATCTTCCTTTCTTAATCTTCGATTTTTTAAATACAAACATTTTTTTTCTGCGGAATCGAGTTGAGTTGCTTCTGCGAATTTTGTGTATCCCCTCTATAGTCTCGAAACTGTTCTTCACTTCTAGTTTATCTGTGGAACAGAAAAAATACGCATGCAACCAGGTCTGGCAAATAGGGGTTGTGACAATATCAAACACGAAGTTTTCATTAACTAATCAAAAAAATTTAGCTATGTGTGCGCCGGTGTGTTGTCATTATGGAGGATCTTTAGATGGAGGATCCTTAGTTGTTTTGGGCAGTGTTTAGGCCCCTTGCGTCGAACGTTCTCGCTTCTTCTTAAAATTTCGCGGTAGTATTTCTTATTGACCATGCAACCAGGTAGTAAACAGTCAAAATAACACTGGTGTTGTTTCTGCTCTGTCTGAATTTCTGCTATGAACTTTCTCCTTGGAAGCACCAATGTCCAAGACCAAAGGTCTTGATGTCGTAATCATATACCCATGACTCGTCTACTGTAATCACTCCCTGAAGCAGTCTAGGGTCTTCTGCTGCCTCCTGAAGGTTTAAATCAGGCATTTCCCGACGGGCACTCATTTGCTGAAAGCTCTACATTTTTCGAACGAATTTTGGTTAATAAGATATCTTCAATTCCTCACCTATTTGGGTGATAGTAATTCGATGACTGTTGAGTAAGGTGCCACGAATTATCTTAACGTTTTTTATGTTATTGATGGGAAAGCTTTCTGGAAAGGCGGTCATCTCCGGTCTCTTTACGTCCGTCGCGAAACCGACGGTACCACTTATACACAGTGTTTCGGGCCACTACTCAATTACCTAAGCAATTCGTAACATTTCCCGCACTTAAGAGCATATGATTTGGTTTACACACAGAACTTGATGCAGATTCGTTGCTCCTTCATTTTTGGCTTTTTAAAAATCACCAAACTTCGTTGTTTTCACTTCTTTAAACCACACTCAAACAATAAACGGAACCGACCTGTGTGTAGCTTTTCTAACCGACTCTACGGTTGAAGTATGGCTATTGAGGTTAAAGTCAATGTCCGTAAGTCGTTGCTTTGGAACAGGATGCGCAGAAGCTCTTGTCCAAAAGCAGATTTCAAAACCTTATGATGCTTCAAGTCAGTACTAGATTTTGCAACTAGGGCGAGACATGCAAACAACTCATTCCAAGCCTTCTAGAGCAATTCTGCTGCTATACTAACAACTAATAGTTGTTAGTATAGCAGCAGAATCCGACTTCTTCCATCCAATTTTTTTACGTTAGTCCATCCAGTGGACAAACGTAAAAACAATAGGAAGAAGTCGTCGGAGGGGAGTCGGTCGCTATTGTAGTGATTCGTTAGCGCATAGGAATGATGCAGGTCACTGACCCAGGGTGTGTCTATAGCAAGAAAAACGACCGAGAATCGGCGGCGGCGGATGAACAAGCCGTGCAACGTGGCTAGTTTCAGGCAGGTCAATGCGCGCCATATGGTAACTTAGACTACAAGACAAATGAACGCATATGAAAGAAGGCAATCTCTAAGAATTACGGTACGTTACGTAGGCGTTTGCCAGAGGCCAACTGGCTATTAATAAGCAAATTAAACAACAATTAACTATCTGTGCCAAGAGGTTAAATTCAGCAGTCTGTGGCAATAATCCGAGCAAGCACATCGACGTCAGTACATGTAGCAGCACTTACAACTTCCACCACGTAAGGCCTTTCGACCAACAACAGAGAAGCGATAGAATTATTATCGAGCGGTTCGTTTCTGGATGCTTTCGTATCATCAAACTTGCATACGAATCTACCCAGATGTAAAATAGGACTGGCTGGTACTGCCTTCCGAATGAAAAGCTCTACTGAAGGAATACCACAACCGCATGAAAAGCTCTACTGAAGGAATACCACAACCGTGATATTGTACCGCTACGAGCTCGCCTACAAATATAATAAACTTCTCAGGCTGACCCTCAGCCAGGATCCGACGTCCACGGGACTGCTCTTTGCATTGCTTCATAGACGGACTCCCATAAAAACAAATGTGCAGCGGTGGAGCTCGAACCCGCGCACCCATGTGTCTCCTTCGGTCGCGAGGCGCAGGCGAATGCACCGCGCCACCGGGCTCGACGAAACCGCTATTATAGGATCAATTTTCTGTCCCATAACCGTAAGCGCACTTGCCGTCTTGGCCCGTCCACCTCAGACGTTCTCGTGTATTGTCGCATATTCTTTTATGTTCATTACAATCGTGTTAAATTTGAGACAGTCGAAGCATCTCAGGTGCCTCTGTCTATTCTCGCAATGATAATCGCTCAGTGTTAGTCACCGACTAAATATTTCTCACAACAAGTAACCTTTTATCTTGGCAGCTAAATAGCGCGCCGGTATATTCTGTTGCTAATCCCGTGTAGGGGTTACTAACTACTTATATGTATATATAACTAAGACCCTTACTATATGTATAGTTTGATATTCCTGTGCTTTGGGAATGCATTCGAATTCTTTTTTTAGCCAAGGAATTTATTCATATTTTGAAATATTTTGGTGCCTCGCTGCAGGCCGTCAGTTTCTTGGCAAAAATTTCGATGCCCATTGTATTAGAGACGTATTTGCAAGTATTCCGGGTCTTATAATGCTGGTGAGTGCGACTACGGTCGACATTATAGATTAAGATCTAAGCTGTATACCTGTAGAAATCCTGTCTGTTTAAATGCAATTTATAATTTAGTCGAAAACCCATTTTTCGATTGGAATAGAGTACATCTATAATAGCATATTATATACATGTGGGTTGTTTCATTGAATTTATGATATCATACTGTAAACATTAAAGCATACATGTCCAGTGCATTGTAAATTATATCTTAACACATACATTTTAATTACACTGCAGTTTCTGCAGTCAAATATAGTGGAGGACCAAGTTCATAAATCCATCTTAATCATCATCATTTATTTATTGCACCATATGTATGGTATGTATATATATAGAACATTGTAATAAAACACATGTTTATAGATAAGTAATAAAATATCATTGAGCTAATTGCGTAAGAGAAATAGCTCTCTGACAGGTATCGAGATGGTAGATAGGGCACGGCTGGTTACATAAACGGCACAGACAGCCGACATCAGGATCGTGGAAGGCTCTTCGATGGCAGAGTTTATGGTGAAACCCGTGAAGTGAATAGCGGGTCACGAGATGTCGGTTGGGTTTTAGTGGTCTCTGCAAGTTCTGTGTGACCATTGCTGGCGAATCAAAGAAGCTTCCGGGAACTGCTCGAACTTTCTTCATGAAGTTTTCTCTAAACTGAATAAGAGCAACGGTTTCTGAGAGGCCGAATCTAGTTACTAGATCTTCTACAAGTGGTTGAGTAGAAGTCATAAAGTAAACTAGACGGTTTTTCGCATTTCGTGGCAATCCAATGGCTAGCTTGAAAAACGTAGGCTTAATTTTATCTAGTTTTTCTAGCTGTGATAGGCTGAGGTGTTCCCATATGACCTGGATGCCGTAGGCCGCCACCGAAGCAACTTTCAGGTCAAAAAGTGCTTTTAGTGTGGTCAGGGATAATTGTTGGGGCTTTTCGATTGTAGACATCGCGACTAGACTTTTTCTGGTTCGTTCGGCGATGTGTTGTCCAAAGGTTGTGCCCTTCATCGAAAAGTTAACCCCAAGGTAACAGAAGGTGTTAACGAATGCGACTGCACCAGTACTGAGTTTCAAGCGATCGGACCGAGCAAGCGGCCCCCCAGGTCTAAATTTGAGAGCTTTTGTTTTCTCGGCGTTAATCTTAAGGCCGTTGTTCTCGCAGTACCCCTCCAGGGTGCGTATGCTTCGCTGCAACTCCAGCTTGTCACGACTATACATGACGATATCGTCAGCATATAGTATGATGCCGACCGTATCATGTTCTTCGTGAATTATTGGCGGCAGATCGCTGCGAAGGGTAGAAAAAAGCAGAGGGCTAAGAATATCACCTTGAGCATAACCTGTGGTCTGGATAACGGGCTCATGCTCACAGATCGAATCGTCAAGGATTATCGGGTTTGCTTGAAGAATGCTGGCGATTAGGCTTAGTGTCTTGAGGTTAACACCTGCATTGGCGAGCTTCTGGAGTACAACATTTCGCGGAGCAGTGTCAAAAGCGGCCTTTAGATCGACAAATAAGGCATATAGAAACCTTCCCCATGACTTATGAAGTTCCAGGCTTCTTTTCACTTCGGATAATAGCTTTGTGCATGCTGTTATGACCGACTTTTCTTGACGGAATCCATGCTGTTCTTGTGGTATTATGTTACGGTGATGAAAGAATATAGAAAGGCGTTTTGTGAGCACCGATGCCAAAATCTAATAAATACAACTCTTCTTGGCATTGCCCCTCCAGGATCGGACATCAGTAGGATCACCCTTTCCTTTTGGGATGACCTTAAGGATGCACTCCCGCCATGCTTCCGGGACATAGCCCTCATCTTAACATCTATTGAATATTGCAAGGAGAATAGGCCAAATATAAAGGGTGTCTTTGAGGTGTTCGTTTCGGACAAGGTCGGGACCAAAAGCTTTATTTCTTTTAGCTTGGCCAATAGCTTCTAGAACCTCGCTGTAGCTGACGGGTGCTTCTAGAGAACGTACTAGAGCCTTCTCAAATTCCTCGTCAGGTTCTGCTGCAACTGGGATTTCCCGGGACACTGTATTGGTAGAGGCAAACATGCCCTCGAAATGTTCACGAAGCACATCTCCAGGAATTGTGCAACTGCGGCACACTCGCGCTGTCTCAGCGGCGAGGTAGGGTCCTGTGCTTCCATCACTAACCGTTGTTCCTATTTTATGAAGAAATCTTCCTTTTTTGTTGACGTAAGGGACCGATATTTTTTGCGCAAGTCTAAGTAAGCGTTCCGAGTTGACCGATCTGTCCTCGATGCTGATAGCAGTCTTAGCAAATGTTGGTGAAGTTCATAACATTCCCGATCAAACCATGCGGCCGATTTCCGTTTGAAATTCTGCGATTTGCTGGCTGACTCCACCACTATCGTTGAAACGAAGTCAACGACATAAGATAGCGGCTTGAACTCAATGGATTGAGGATCCCACTTCGCGAGGCTCTCTAAGAGCAAATTAATATTGATTTTCCTAGAGACACCTTGCCTGCTAGAAGTTGTAGCTGGCGTAGTCAGCGAAACATCAATAAAGACGGGCACGTGTTTCTTTAGACCTGTAACCGTCAGATATTCATACCCTTTGAATACCACATTATCTTTCGAAAATGAAGTCGCAAATATGTCAATTGTCGACGTCCCGGGACGAGCTTGCAAGCTGTTGGGTGTTGTTCCACGCGAGTCCACAAAGAAGGTGGGAGTTTGTGGGTCACTACATATCCAGAGACCGTACTGATGGAGAACATCGATGAGTGCAGATGTTCTCGAAGACGATACATCAAGGCGGCAATTGAGGTCGGCAGCAGTCTGGTTTTTTACTTGGCACTCTTCCATCTTAATGCTAATACACCATGCAAGTAAAGGTCCGCCCGGATAATAGCTCTGTGACCACTCGTAATGTTGACAGCGGCACCAAAGCCATACAAAAAAATGACAGAATTGCATGAAAAATGTGCAAAAATGTACAATTTAAATGCACAACCTAACTGGTGTAGCAAGTTATATATTACCATTTGTTTAATGTTTTCTCAAGTAATATCAGATAAATTCACACGATATTTCCTGTCGCAACTGCAAGAACAGAAATAGAGAGTCCATAAGATGTACTCGTAGTGCACGCCACAAAGACTTAGGGCATGCTTTTACGAGATTAAAGAAACCTTTTGTGTTTTATTCTGGGAATCTCTCTCTCTCTCTCACTCTCTCTCTCTATATATATATATATATATATATATATATATAGAGAGAGAGAGAGAGAGCAAGATGGCTTAGTGGCAAAGCTTTTGCCTTGCATTCGGGAGGACTGGGTTCGAGACCCAGACCGGCCACTCTTAAATTGGTTTGCATGGTTTCCAATTTAGACAAGGTAAATGCCGGAGTGGATTGAAAATCAGCCATGACATGAAAAAACCGTACACAGGCATTAGCCTTACGGAAAATCTAAAAGAAAAATCTAAAAAAAAAGATGTGTATATAGATCTTATCTTAGAACCAGCCGGTCCTCAGAACTAGGTTTTTCCTAGAACCATCTGGTTCTTACAGCCAGCCGGTCCTTAGAACCAGCCGGTTCTTAGAACTAGCCGGTTCTTAGAACCAGCCGGTTCTTAGAACCAGCCGGCTCTTAGAACCAGCCGGCTCTTAAAACCAGCCGGCTCTTAAAACCAGCCGGCTCTTAAAACCAGCCGGCTCTTAAAACCAGTCCATTCTTAGAGCCCATTGGTTCTTAGAGCCAGCCGGTTCTTAGAACCATTTTTTTCTAGAACCTGCCGGTTCTTAGAACTAGGTTTTTCTTAGAACCAGCCGTTTTTTAGAACCAGGTTTTTCTTAGAACCAGCTGGTTCTTAGAACCAGTTGGTTCTTAAAGTCAGCCGGTTCTTAAAGTCAGCCGGTTCTTAGAGTCAGCCGGTTCTTAGAACCAGCCGGCTCTTAGAACCAGCCGGCTCTTAGAACCAGCCGGCTTTTAGAACCAGCCGGCTCTTAGAACCAGCCAAATCTTAGAGCCAGCCGGTTCTTAGAGCGAGCCGGTTCTTAGAGCCAGCCGGTTCTTAGAGCCAGCCGGTTCATTGAACCAGGTTTTTCTTAGAACCAGCTGGTTCTCAGAGCCAGCCGGTCCTTAGAACCAGCCGGTCCTTAGAACCAGGTTTTTCTTAGAGCCAGTCGGTCCTTAAAGCCAGCCGGTCCTTAGAGCCAGCCGGTCCTTAGAGCCAGCCGGTTCTTAGAACCAGCCGGTTCTTAAAACTAGCCGGTTCTTAGAACCAGCCGGTTCTTAGAACCAGCCGGCTCTTAGAACCAGCCGGCTCTTAGAACCAGCCGGCTCTTAAAACCAGCCGGCTCTTAAAACCAGCCGGCTCTTAAAACCAGTCCATTCTTAGAGCCCATTGGTTCTTAGAGCCAGCCGGTTCTTAGAACCAGTTTTTTCTAGAACCTGCCGGTTCTTAGAACCAGTTTTTTCTAGAACCTGCCGGTTCTTAGAACTAGGTTTTTCTTAGAACCAGCCGTTTTTTAGAACCAGGTTTTTCTTAGAACCAGCTGGTTCTTAGAACCAGTTGGTTCTCAAAGTCAGCCGGTTCTTAAAGTCAGCCGGTTCTTAGAGTCAGCCGGTTCTTAGAACCAGCCGGCTCTTAGAACCAGCCGGCTCTTAGAACCAGCCGGCTCTTAGAACCAGCCGGCTCTTAGAACCAGCCAAATCTTAGAACCAGCCAAATCTTAGAGCCAGCCGGTTCTTAGAGCGAGCCGGTTCTTAGAGCCAGCCGGTTCTTAGAGCCAGCCGGTTCATTGAACCAGGTTTTTCTTAGAACGAGCTGGTTCTCAGAGCCAGCCGGTCCTTAGAACCAGCCGGTCCTTAGAACCAGCCGGTCCTAAGAACCAACCGGTCCTTAGAACCAGCCGGTCCTTAGAACCAGGTTTTTCTTAGAGCCAGTCGGACCTTAGAGCCAGCCGATCTTTAGAACCAGCCGGCTCTTAGAGCCAGCCGGTTCTTAGAGCCAGCCAGTTCTTAGAACCAGGTTTTTTTAGAACCAGCCAGTTCGTAGAACCAAATTTTTTCTAAAGCCAGGTTTTTCTTAGAGCCAGCCGGTTTTAAAAACCAGGTTTTTTTAGAGCCAGCCGGTCCTTAGAGCCAGCCGGTCCTTAGAGCCAGCCGGTCCTTAGAGCCAGTCGGTCCTTAGAGCCAGCCGGTCCTTAGAACCAGCCGGTCCTTGAACCAGCCGGTTGTTAGAGCCAGCCGGTTCTTAGAGCCAGCCGGTTGTTAGAGCCAGCCGGTTGTTAGAGCCAGCCGGTTCTTAGAACTAGGTTTTTCTTAGAACCATCTGGTTCTTACAGCCAGCCGGTCCTTAGAACCAGCCGGTTCTTAGAACTAGCCGGTTCTTAGAACCAGCCGGTTCTTAGAACCAGCCGGCTCTTAGAACCAGCCGGCTCTTAAAACCAGCCGGCTCTTAAAACCAGCCGGCTCTTAAAACCAGTCCATTCTTAGAGCCCATTGGTTCTTAGAGCCAGCCGGTTCTTAGAACCAGTTTTTTCTAGAACCTGCGGGTTCTTAGAACTAGGTTTTTCTTAGAACCAGCCGTTTTTTTAGAACCAGGTTTTTCTTAGAACCAGCTGGTTCTTAGAACCAGTTGGTTCTTAAAGTCAGCCGGTTCTTAAAGTCAGCCGGTTCTTAGAGTCAGCCGGTTCTTAGAACCAGCCGGTTCTTAGAACCAGCCGGCTCTTAGAACCAGCCGGCTCTTAGAACCAGCCGGCTCTTAGAACCAGCCAAATCTTAGAGCCAGCCGGTTCTTAGAGCGAGCCGGTTCTTAGAGCCAGCCGGTTCTTAGAGCCAGCCGGTTCATTGAACCAGGTTTTTCTTAGAACCAGCTGGTTCTCAGAGCCAGCCGGTCCTTAGAACCAGCCGGTCCTTAGAACCAGGTTTTTCTTAGAGCCAGTCGGTCCTTAAAGCCAGCCGGTCCTTAGAGCCAGCCGGTTCTTAGAACCAGCCGGTTCTTAGAACTAGCCGGTTCTTAGAACCAGCCGGTTCTTAGAACCAGCCGGCTCTTAGAACCAGCCGGCTCTTAAAACCAGCCGGCTCTTAAAACCAGCCGGCTCTTAAAACCAGTCCATTCTTAGAGCCCATTGGTTCTTAGAGCCAGCCGGTTCTTAGAACCAGTTTTTTCTAGAACCTGCCGGTTCTTAGAACCAGTTTTTTCTAGAACCTGCCGGTTCTTAGAACTAGGTTTTTCTTAGAACCAGCCGTTTTTTAGAACCAGGTTTTTCTTAGAACCAGCTGGTTCTTAGAACCAGCTGGTTCTTAGAACCAGTTGGTTCTTAAAGTCAGCCGGTTCTTAAAGTCAGCCGGTTCTTAGAGTCAGCCGGTTCTTAGAACCAGCCGGCTCTTAGAACCAGCCGGCTCTTAGAACCAGCCGGCTCTTAGAACCAGCCAAATCTTAGAACCAGCCAAATCTTAGAGCCAGCCGGTTCTTAGAGCCAGCCGGTTCTTAGAGCGAGCCGGCTCTTAGAGCCAGCCGGTTCTTAGAGCCAGCCGGTTCATTGAACCAGGTTTTTCTTAGAACGAGCTGGTTCTCAGAGCCAGCCGGTCCTTAGAACCAGCCGGTCCTTAGAACCAGCCGGTCCTTAGAACCAGCCGGTCCTAAGAACCAACCGGTCCTTAGAACCAGCCGGTCCTTAGAACCAGGTTTTTCTTAGAGCCAGTCGGACCTTAGAGCCAGCCGATCTTTAGAACCAGCCGGCTCTTAGAGCCAGCCGGTTCTTAGAGCCAGCCAGTTCTTAGAACCAGGTTTTTTTAGAACCAGCCAGTTCGTAGAACCAAATTTTTTCTAAAGCCAGGTTTTTCTTAGAGCCAGCCGGTTTTAAAAACCAGGTTTTTTTAGAGCCAGCCGGTCCTTAGAGCCAGCCGGTCCTTAGAGCCAGCCGGTCCTTAGAGCCAGTCGGTCCTTAGAGCCAGCCGGTCCTTAGAACCAGCCGGTCCTTGAACCAGCCGGTTGTTAGAGCCAGCCGGTTCTTAGAGCCAGCCGGTTGTTAGAGCCAGCCGGTTGTTAGAGCCAGCCGGTTCTTAGAACTAGGTTTTTCTTAGAACCATCTGGTTCTTACAGCCAGCCGGTCCTTAGAACCAGCCGGTTCTTAGAACTAGCCGGTTCTTAGAACCAGCCGGTTCTTAGAACCAGCCGGCTCTTAGAACCAGCCGGCTCTTAAAACCAGCCGGCTCTTAAAACCAGCCGGCTCTTAAAACCAGTCTATTCTTAGAGCCCATTGGTTCTTAGAGCCAGCCGGTTCTTAGAACCAGTTTTTTCTAGAACCTGCCGGTTCTTAGAACTAGGTTTTTCTTAGAACCAGCCGTTTTTTTAGAACCAGGTTTTTCTTAGAACCAGCTGGTTCTTAGAACCAGTTGGTTCTTAAAGTCAGCCGGTTCTTAAAGTCAGCCGGTTCTTAGAGTCAGCCGGTTCTTAGAACCAGCCGATTCTTAGAACCAGCCGGCTCTTAGAACCAGCCGGCTCTTAGAACCAGCCGGCTCTTAGAACCAGCCAAATCTTAGAGCCAGCCGGTTCTTAGAGCGAGCCGGTTCTTAGAGCCAGCCGGTTCATTGAACCAGGTTTTTCTTAGAACCAGCTGGTTCTCAGAGCCAGCCGGTCCTTAGAACCAGCCGGTCCTTAGAACCAGCCGGTCCTTAGAACCAGGTTTTTCTTAGAGCCAGTCGGTCCTTAGAGCCAGCCGGTCCTTAGAGCCAGCCGGTTCTTAGAACCAGCCGGTTCTTAGAACTAGCCGGTTCTTAGAACCAGCCGGTTCTTAGAACCAGCCGGCTCTTAGAACCAGCCGGCTCTTAGAACCAGCCAAATCTTAGAACCAGCCAAATCTTAGAGCCAGCCGGTCCTTAGAACTAGCCGGTTCTTAGAGCCAGCCGGTTCTTAGAACCAGCCAGTTCATTGAACCAGGTTTTTCTTAGAACCAGCTGGTTCTTAGAGCCAGCCGGTCCTTAGAGCCAGCCGGTCCTTAGAGCCAGCCGGTCCTTAGAGCCAGCCGGTCCTTAGAGCCAGCCGGTCCTTAGAGCCAGCCGGTCCTTAGAGCCAGTCGGTCCTTAGAGCCAGCCGGTCCTTAGAACCAGCCGGTCCTTGAACCAGCCGGTTGTTAGAGCCAGCCGGTTCTTAGAGCCAGCCGGTTGTTAGAGTCAGCCGGTTGTTAGAGTCAGCCGGTTGTTAGAGCCAGCCGGTTGTTAGAGCCAGCCGGTTCTTAGAGCCAGCCGGTTCTTAGAGCCAGCCGGTTCTTACAGCCAGCCGGTTCTTTAAACCAGGTTTTTCTTAGAACCAGCTGGTTCTCAGAACCAGCTGGTTCTTAGAGCCAGCCGGCTCTTAGAACCAGTCGGTTCTTAGAGCCAGCCGGTTCATTGAACCAGGTTTTTCTTAAAACCAGCTGGTTCTTAGAGCCAGCCGGTTCTTAGAGCCAGCCGGTCCTTAGAGCCAGCCGGTCCTTAGAGCCAGCCGGTCCTTAGAGCCAGCCGGTCCTTAGAACCGGCCGGTCCTTAGAGCCAGCCGGTCCTTAGAGCCAGCCGGTCCTTAGAACCAGCCGGTCCTTAGAACCAGGTTTTTCTTAGAGCCAGTCGGTCCTTAGAGCCAGCCGGTTCTTAGAACCAGGTTTTTCTTAGAGCCAGTCGGTCCTTAGAGCCAGCCGGTCCTTAGAGCCAGCCGGTTCTTAGAACCAGCCGGTTCTTAGAACTAGCCGGTTCTTAGAACCAGCCGGTTCTTAGAACCAGCCGGCTCTTAGAACCAGCCGGCTCTTAGAACCAGCCAAATCTTAGAACCAGCCAAATCTTAGAGCCAGCCGGTTCGTAGAGCGAGCCGGTTCTTAGAGCCAGCCGGTTCTTAGAGCCAGCCGGTTCATTGAACCAGGTTTTTCTTAGAACGAGCTGGTTCTTAGAGCCAGCCGGTCCTTAGAGCCAGCCGGTCCTTAGAGCCAGCCGGTCCTTAGAGCCAGCCGGTCCTTAGAGCCAGCCGGTCCTTAGAGCCAGTCGGTCCTTAGAGCCAGCCGGTCCTTAGAACCAGCCGGTTGTTAGAGCCAGCCGGTTCTTAGAGCCAGCCGGTTCTTAGAGCCAGCCGGTTCTTAGAGCCAGCCGGTTCTTAGAGCCAGCCGGTTCTTAGAGCCAGCCGGTTCTTAGAGCCAGCCGGTTCTTAGAGCCAGCCGGTTCTTACAGCCAGCCGGTTTTTAGAGCCAGCCGGTTTTTAGAGCCAGCCGGTTCTTTAAACCAGGTTTTTCTTAGAACCAGCTGGTTCTCAGAACCAGCTGGTTCTTAGAACCAGTCGGTTCTTAGAGCCAGCCGGTTCATTGAACCAGGTTTTTCTTAAAACCAGCTGGTTCTTAGAGCCAGCCGGTTCTTAGAGCCAGCCGGTCCTTAGAGCCAGCCGGTCCTTAGAGCCAGCCGGTCCTTAGAGCCAGCCGGTCCTTAGAGCCGGCCGGTCCTTAGAGCCAGCCGGTCCTTAGAGCCAGCCGGTCCTTAGAACCAGCCGGTCCTTAGAACCAGGTTTTTCTTAGAGCCAGTCGGTCCTTAGAGCCAGCCGGTCCTTAGAGCCAGCCGGTTCTTAGAACTAGCCGGTTCTTAGAACCAGCCGGTTCTTAGAACCAGCCGGCTCTTAGAACCAGCCGGCTCTTAAAACCAGCCGGCTCTTAAAACCAGCCGGCTCTTAAAACCAGTCCATTCTTAGAGCCCATTGGTTCTTAGAGCCAGCCGGTTCTTAGAACCAGTTTTTTCTAGAACCTGCCGGTTCTTAGAACTAGGTTTTTCTTAGAACCAGCCGTTTTTTAGAACCAGGTTTTTCTTAGAACCAGCTGGTTCTTAGAACCAGTTGGTTCTTAAAGTCAGCCGGTTCTTAAAGTCAGCCGGTTCTTAGAGTCAGCCGGTTCTTAGAACCAGCCGGCTCTTAGAACCAGCCGGCTCTTAGAACCAGCCGGCTCTTAGAACCAGCCAAATCTTAGAACCAGCCGGCTCTTAGAACCAGCCGGCTCTTAGAACCAGCCAAATCTTAGAACCAGCCGGTTCTTAGAGCAAGCCGGTTCTTAGAGCCAGCCGGTTCTTAGAGCCAGGTTTTTCTTAGAACGAGCTGGTTCTCAGAGCCAGCCGGTCCTTAGAACCAGCCGGTCCTTAGAGCCAGCCGGTCCTTAGAACCAGCCGGTCCTAAGAACCAACCGGTCCTTAGAACCAGCCGGTCCTTAGAACCAGGTTTTTCTTAGAGCCAGTCGGACCTTAGAGCCAGCCGATCTTTAGAACCAGCCGGCTCTTAGAGCCAGCCGGTTCTTAGAGCCAGCCAGTTCTTAGAACCAGGTTTTTTCAGAACCAGCCAGTTCGTAGAACCAAATTTTTTCTAAAGCCAGGTTTTTCTTAGAGCCAGCCGGTTTTAAAAACCAGGTTTTTTTAGAACCAGCCTGTTCTAACAGCCAGTCGGTCCTTAGAACTAGCCGGTTCTTAGAGCCAGCCGGTTCTTAGAACCAGCCGGTTCTTAGAACCAGCCAGTTCATTGAACCAGGTTTTTCTTAGAACCAGCTGGTTCTTAGAGCCAGCCGGTCCTTAGAGCCAGCCGGTCCTTAGAGCCAGCCGGTCCTTAGAGCCAGCCGGTCCTTAGAGCCAGCCGGTCCTTAAAGCCAGCCGGTCCTTAGAGCCAGTCGGTCCTTAGAGCCAGCCGGTCCTTAGAACCAGCCGGTCCTTGAACCAGCCAGTTGTTAGAGCCAGCCGGTTCTTAGAGCCAGCCGGTTGTTAGAGCCAGCCGGTTGTTAGAGCCAGCCGGTTCTTAGAGCCAGCCGGTTCTTAGAGCCAGCCGGTTCTTAGAGCCAGCCGGTTCTTAGAGCCAGCCGGTTCTTACAGCCAGCCGGTTTTTAGAGCCAGCCGGTTCTTTAAACCAGGTTTTTCTTAGAACCAGCTGGTTCTCAGAACCAGCTGGTTCTCAGAACCAGCTGGTTCTTAGAGCCAGCCGGCTCTTAGAACCAGTCGGTTCTTAGAGCCAGCCGGTTCATTGAACCAGGTTTTTCTTAAAACCAGCTGGTTCTTAGAGCCAGCCGGTTCTTAGAGCCAGCCGGTCCTTAGAGCCAGCCGGTCCTTAGAGCCAGCCGGTCCTTAGAGCCAGCCGGTCCTTAGAGCCAGCCGGTCCTTAGAGCCAGCCGGTCCTTAGAGCCAGCCGGTCCTTAGAGCCAGCCGGCCCTTAGAGCCGGCCGGTCCTTAGAGCCAGCCGGTCCTTAGAGCCGGCCGGTCCTTAGAGCCAGCCGGTCCTTAGAGCCAGCCGGTCCTTAGAACCAGCCGGTCCTTAGAACCAGCCGGTCCTTAGAACCAGGTTTTTCTTAGAGCCAGCCGGTCCTTAGAGCCAGCCGGTTCTTAGAACCAGCCGGTTCTTAGAACTAGCCGGTTCTTAGAACCAGCCGGTTCTTAGAACCAGCCGGCTCTTAGAACCAGCCGGCTCTTAAAACCAGCCGGCTCTTAAAACCAGCCGGCTCTTAAAACCAGTCCATTCTTAGAGCCCATTGGTTCTTAGAGCCAGCCGGTTCTTAGAACCAGTTTTTTCTAGAACCTGCCGGTTCTTAGAACTAGGTTTTTCTTAGAACCAGCCGTTTTTTAGAACCAGGTTTTTCTTAGAACCAGCTGGTTCTTAGAACCAGTTGGTTCTTAAAGTCAGCCGGTTCTTAAAGTCAGCCGGTTCTTAAAGTCAGCCGGTTCTTAGAGTCAGCCGGTTCTTAGAACCAGCCGGCTCTTAGAACCAGCCGGCTCTTAGAACCAGCCGGCTCTTAGAACCAGCCGGCTCTTAGAACCAGCCAAATCTTAGAACCAGCCAAATCTTAGAGCCAGCCGGTTCTTAGAGCGAGCCGGTTCTTAGAGCCAGCCGGTTCTTAGAACCAGCCGGCTCTTAGAACCAGCCGGCTCTTAAAACCAGCCGGCTCTTAAAACCAGCCGGCTCTTAAAACCAGTCCATTCTTAGAGCCCATTGGTTCTTAGAGCCAGTCGGTTCTTAGAACCAGTTTTTTCTAGAACCTGCCGGTTCTTAGAACTAGGTTTTTCTTAGAACCAGCCGTTTTTTAGAACCAGGTTTTTCTTAGAACCAGCTGGTTCTTAGAACCAGTTGGTTCTTAAAGTCAGCCGGTTCTTAAAGTCAGCCGGTTCTTAGAGTCAGCCGGTTCTTAGAACCAGCCGGCTCTTAGAACCAGCCGGCTCTTAGAACCAGCCGGCTCTTAGAACCAGCCAAATCTTAGAACCAGCCGGCTCTTAGAACCAGCCGGCTCTTAGAACCAGCCAAATCTTAGAACCAGCCGGTTCTTAGAGCAAGCCGGTTCTTAGAGCCAGCCGGTTCTTAGAGCCAGGTTTTTCTTAGAACGAGCTGGTTCTCAGAGCCAGCCGGTCCTTAGAACCAGCCGGTCCTTAGAGCCAGCCGGTCCTTAGAACCAGCCGGTCCTAAGAACCAACCGGTCCTTAGAACCAGCCGGTCCTTAGAACCAGGTTTTTCTTAGAGCCAGTCGGACCTTAGAGCCAGCCGATCTTTAGAACCAGCCGGCTCTTAGAGCCAGCCGGTTCTTAGAGCCAGCCAGTTCTTAGAACCAGGCTTTTTCAGAACCAGCCAGTTCGTAGAACCAATTTTTTTCTAAAGCCAGGTTTTTCTTAGAGCCAGCCGGTTTTAAAAACCAGGTTTTTTTAGAACCAGCCTGTTCTAACAGCCAGTCGGTCCTTAGAACTAGCCGGTTCTTAGAGCCAGCCGGTTCTTAGAACCAGCCGGTTCTTAGAACCAGCCAGTTCATTGAACCAGGTTTTTCTTAGAACCAGCTGGTTCTTAGAGCCAGCCGGTCCTTAGAGCCAGCCGGTCCTTAGAGCCAGCCGGTCCTTAGAGCCAGCCGGTCCTTAGAGCCAGCCGGTCCTTAAAGCCAGCCGGTCCTTAGAGCCAGTCGGTCCTTAGAGCCAGCCGGTCCTTAGAACCAGCCGGTCCTTGAACCAGCCAGTTGTTAGAGCCAGCCGGTTCTTAGAGCCAGCCGGTTGTTAGAGCCAGCCGGTTGTTAGAGCCAGCCGGTTCTTAGAGCCAGCCGGTTCTTAGAGCCAGCCGGTTCTTAGAGCCAGCCGGTTCTTAGAGCCAGCCGGTTCTTACAGCCAGCCGGTTTTTAGAGCCAGCCGGTTCTTTAAACCAGGTTTTTCTTAGAACCAGCTGGTTCTCAGAACCAGCTGGTTCTTAGAGCCAGCCGGCTCTTAGAACCAGTCGGTTCTTAGAGCCAGCCGGTTCATTGAACCAGGTTTTTCTTAAAACCAGCTGGTTCTTAGAGCCAGCCGGTTCTTAGAGCCAGCCGGTCCTTAGAGCCAGCCGGTCCTTAGAGCCAGCCGGTCCTTAGAGCCAGCCGGTCCTTAGAGCCAGCCGGTCCTTAGAGCCAGCCGGTCCTTAGAGCCAGCCGGCCCTTAGAGCCGGCCGGTCCTTAGAGCCAGCCGGTCCTTAGAGCCGGCCGGTCCTTAGAGCCAGCCGGTCCTTAGAGCCAGCCGGTCCTTAGAACCAGCCGGTCCTTAGAACCAGCCGGTCCTTAGAACCAGGTTTTTCTTAGAGCCAGCCGGTCCTTAGAGCCAGCCGGTTCTTAGAACCAGCCGGTTCTTAGAACTAGCCGGTTCTTAGAACCAGCCGGTTCTTAGAACCAGCCGGCTCTTAGAACCAGCCGGCTCTTAAAACCAGCCGGCTCTTAAAACCAGCCGGCTCTTAAAACCAGTCCATTCTTAGAGCCCATTGGTTCTTAGAGCCAGCCGGTTCTTAGAACCAGTTTTTTCTAGAACCTGCCGGTTCTTAGAACTAGGTTTTTCTTAGAACCAGCCGTTTTTTAGAACCAGGTTTTTCTTAGAACCAGCTGGTTCTTAGAACCAGTTGGTTCTTAAAGTCAGCCGGTTCTTAAAGTCAGCCGGTTCTTAGAGTCAGCCGGTTCTTAGAACCAGCCGGCTCTTAGAACCAGCCGGCTCTTAGAACCAGCCGGCTCTTAGAACCAGCCGGCTCTTAGAACCAGCCAAATCTTAGAACCAGCCAAATCTTAGAGCCAGCCGGTTCTTAGAGCGAGCCGGTTCTTAGAGCCAGCCGGTTCTTAGAGCCAGGTTTTTCTTAGAACGAGCTGGTTCTCAGAGCCAGCCGGTCCTTAGAACCAGCCGGTCCTTAGAACCAGCCGGTCCTTAGAACCAGCCGGTCCTAAGAACCAACCGGTCCTTAGAACCAGCCGGTCCTTAGAACCAGGTTTTTCTTAGAGCCAGTCGGACCTTAGAGCCAGCCGATCTTTAGAACCAGCCGGCTCTTAGAGCCAGCCGGTTCTTAGAGCCAGCCAGTTCTTAGAACCAGGTTTTTTTAGAACCAGCCAGTTCGTAGAACCAAATTTTTTCTAAAGCCAGGTTTTTCTTAGAGCCAGCCGGTTTTAAAAACCAGGTTTTTTAGAACCAGCCGGTTCTAACAGCCAGTCGGTCCTTAGAACTAGCCGGTTCTTAGAGCCAGCCGGTTCTTAGAACCAGCCAGTTCATTGAACCAGGTTTTTCTTAGAACCAGCTGGTTCTTAGAGCCAGCCGGTCCTTAGAGCCAGCCGGTCCTTAGAGCCAGCCGGTCCTTAGAGCCAGCCGGTCCTTAGAGCCAGCCGGTCCTTAGAGCCAGCCGGTCCTTAGAGCCAGTCGGTCCTTAGAGCCAGCCGGTCCTTAGAACCAGCCGGTTCTTAGAGCCAGCCGGTTCTTAGAGCCAGCCGGTTGTTAGAGCCAGCCGGTTGTTAGAGCCAGCCGGTTGTTAGAGCCAGCCGGTTCTTAGAGCCAGCCGGTTCTTAGAGCCAGCCGGTTCTTACAGCCAGCCGGTTTTTAGAGCCAGCCGGTTCTTTAAACCAGGTTTTTCTTAGAACCAGCCGTTTTTTAGAACCAGGTTTTTCTTAGAACCAGCTGGTTCTTAGAACCAGTTGGTTCTTAAAGTCAGCCGGTTCTTAAAGTCAGCCGGTTCTTAGAGTCAGCCGGTTCTTAGAACCAGCCGGCTCTTAGAACCAGCCGGCTCTTAGAACCAGCCGGCTCTTAGAACCAGCCAAATCTTAGAACCAGCCAAATCTTAGAGCCAGCCGGTTCTTAGAGCGAGCCGGTTCTTAGAGCCAGCCGGTTCTTAGAGCCAGGTTTTTCTTAGAACGAGCTGGTTCTCAGAGCCAGCCGGTCCTTAGAACCAGCCGGTCCTTAGAGCCAGCCGGTCCTTAGAACCAGCCGGTCCTAAGAACCAACCGGTCCTTAGAACCAGCCGGTCCTTAGAACCAGGTTTTTCTTAGAGCCAGTCGGACCTTAGAGCCAGCCGATCTTTAGAACCAGCCGGCTCTTAGAGCCAGCCGGTTCTTAGAGCCAGCCAGTTCTTAGAACCAGGTTTTTTCAGAACCAGCCAGTTCGTAGAACCAATTTTTTTCTAAAGCCAGGTTTTTCTTAGAGCCAGCCGGTTTTAAAAACCAGGTTTTTTTAGAACCAGCCTGTTCTAACAGCCAGTCGGTCCTTAGAACTAGCCGGTTCTTAGAGCCAGCCGGTTCTTAGAACCAGCCAGTTCATTGAACCAGGTTTTTCTTAGAACCAGCTGGTTCTTAGAGCCAGCCGGTCCTTAGAGCCAGCCGGTCCTTAGAGCCAGCCGGTCCTTAGAGCCAGCCGGTCCTTAGAGCCAGCCGGTCCTTAGAGCCAGTCGGTCCTTAGAGCCAGCCGGTCCTTAGAACCAGCCGGTCGTTGAACCAGCCGGTTGTTAGAGCCAGCCGGTTCTTAGAGCCAGCCGGTTGTTAGAGCCAGCCGGTTGTTAGAGCCAGCCGGTTCTTAGAGCCAGCCGGTTCTTAGAGCCAGCCGGTTCTTAGAGCCAGCCGGTTCTTACAGCCAGCCGGTTTTTAGAGCCAGCCGGTTCTTTAAACCAGGTTTTTCTTAGAACCAGCTGGTTCTCAGAACCAGCTGGTTCTTAGAGCCAGCCGGCTCTTAGAACCAGTCGGTTCTTAGAGCCAGCCGGTTCATTGAACCAGGTTTTTCTTAAAACCAGCTGGTTCTTAGAGCCAGCCGGTTCTTAGAGCCAGCCGGTCCTTAGAGCCAGCCGGTCCTTAGAGCCAGCCGGTCCTTAGAGCCAGCCGGTCCTTAGAGCCAGCCGGTCCTTAGAGCCAGCCGGCCCTTAGAGCCGGCCGGTCCTTAGAGCCAGCCGGTCCTTAGAGCCGGCCGGTCCTTAGAGCCAGCCGGTCCTTAGAGCCAGCCGGTCCTTAGAACCAGCCGGTCCTTAGAACCAGGTTTTTCTTAGAGCCAGTCGGTCCTTAGAGCCAGCCGGTCCTTAGAGCCAGCCGGTTCTTAGAACCAGCCGGTTCTTAGAACTAGCCGGTTCTTAGAACCAGCCGGTTCTTAGAACCAGCCGGCTCTTAGAACCAGCCGGCTCTTAAAACCAGCCGGCTCTTAAAACCAGCCGGCTCTTAAAACCAGTCCATTCTTAGAGCCCATTGGTTCTTAGAGCCAGCCGGTTCTTAGAACCAGTTTTTTCTAGAACCTGCCGGTTCTTAGAACTAGGTTTTTCTTAGAACCAGCCGTTTTTTAGAACCAGGTTTTTCTTAGAACCAGCTGGTTCTTAGAACCAGTTGGTTCCTAAAGTCAGCCGGTTCTTAAAGTCAGCCGGTTCTTAGAGTCAGCCGGTTCTTAGAACCAGCCGGCTCTTAGAACCAGCCGGCTCTTAGAACCAGCCGGCTCTTAGAACCAGCCGGCTCTTAAAACCAGCCAAATCTTAGAGCCAGCCGGTTCTTAGAGCGAGCCGGTTCTTAGAGCCAGCCGGTTCTTAGAGCCAGGTTTTTCTTAGAACGAGCTGGTTCTCAGAGCCAGCCGGTCCTTAGAACCAGCCGGTCCTTAGAACCAGCCGGTCCTTAGAACCAGCCGGTCCTAAGAACCAACCGGTCCTTAGAACCAGCCGGTCCTTAGAACCAGGTTTTTCTTAGAGCCAGTCGGACCTTAGAGCCAGCCGATCTTTAGAACCAGCCGGCTCTTAGAGCCAGCCGGTTCTTAGAGCCAGCCGGTTCTTAGAGCCAGCCAGTTCTTAGAACCAGGTTTTTTTAGAACCAGCCAGTTCGTAGAACCAAATTTTTTCTAAAACCAGGTTTTTCTTAGAGCCAGCCGGTTTTAAAAACCAGGTTTTTTTAGAACCAGCCGGTTCTAACAGCCAGTCGGTCCTTAGAACTAGCCGGTTCTTAGAGCCAGCCGGTTCTTAGAACGGCCAGTTCATTGAACCAGGTTTTTCTTAGAACCAGCTGGTTCTTAGAGCCAGCCGGTCCTTAGAGCCAGCCGGTCCTTAGAGCCAGCCGGTCCTTAGAGCCAGCCGGTCCTTAGAGCCAGCCGGTCCTTAGAGCCAGCCGGTCCTTAGAGCCAGCCGGTCCTTAGAGCCAGTCGGTCCTTAGAGCCAGCCGGTCCTTAGAACCAGCCGGTTGTTAGAGCCAGCCGGTTCTTAGAGCCAGCCGGTTGTTAGAGCCAGCCGGTTGTTAGAGCCAGCCGGTTCTTAGAGCCAGCCGGTTCTTAGAGCCAGCCGGTTCTTAGAGCCAGCCGGTTCTTAGAGCCAGCCGGTTCTTACAGCCAGCCGGTTTTTAGAGCCAGCCGGTTCTTTAAACCAGGTTTTTCTTAGAACCAGCTGGTTCTCAGAACCAGCTGGTTCTTAGAGCCAGCCGGCTCTTAGAACCAGTCGGTTCTTAGAGCCAGCCGGTTCATTGAACCAGGTTTTTCTTAAAACCAGCTGGTTCTTAGAGCCAGCCGGTTCTTAGAGCCAGCCGGTCCTTAGAGCCAGCCGGTCCTTAGAGCCAGCCGGTCCTTAGAGCCAGCCGGTCCTTAGAGCCAGCCGGTCCTTAGAGCCAGCCGGTCCTTAGAGCCAGCCGGCCCTTAGAGCCGGCCGGTCCTTAGAGCCAGCCGGTCCTTAGAGCCAGCCGGTCCTTAGAGCCAGCCGGTCCTTAGAACCAGCCGGTCCTTAGAACCAGGTTTTTCTTAGAGCCAGTCGGTCCTTAGAGCCAGCCGGTTCTTAGAACCAGCCGGTTCTTAGAACTAGCCGGTTCTTAGAACCAGCCGGTTCTTAGAACCAGCCGGCTCTTAGAACCAGCCGGCTCTTAAAACCAGCCGGCTCTTAAAACCAGCCGGCTCTTAAAACCAGTCCATTCTTAGAGCCCATTGGTTCTTAGAGCCAGCCGGTTCTTAGAACCAGTTTTTTCTAGAACCTGCCGGTTCTTAGAACTAGGTTTTTCTTAGAACCAGCCGTTTTTTAGAACCAGGTTTTTCTTAGAACCAGCTGGTTCTTAGAACCAGTTGGTTCTTAAAGTCAGCCGGTTCTTAAAGTCAGCCGGTTCTTAGAGTCAGCCGGTTCTTAGAACCAGCCGGCTCTTAGAACCAGCCGGCTCTTAGAACCAGCCAAATCTTAGAACCAGCCAAATCTTAGAGCCAGCCGGTTCTTAGAGCGAGCCGGTTCTTAGAGCCAGCCGGTTCTTAGAGCAAGCCGGTTCTTAGAGCCAGCCGGTTCTTAGAGCCAGGTTTTTCTTAGAACGAGCTGGTTCTCAGAGCCAGCCGGTCCTTAGAACCAGCCGGTCCTTAGAGCCAGCCGGTCCTTAGAACCAGCCGGTCCTAAGAACCAACCGGTCCTTAAAACCAGCCGGTCCTTAGAACCAGGTTTTTCTTAGAGCCAGTCGGACCTTAGAGCCAGCCGATCTTTAGAACCAGCCGGCTCTTAGAGCCAGCCGGTTCTTAGAGCCAGCCAGTTCTTAGAACCAGGTTTTTTCAGAACCAGCCAGTTCGTAGAACCAAATTTTTTCTAAAGCCAGGTTTTTCTTAGAGCCAGCCAGTTTTAAAAACCAGGTTTTTTTAGAACCAGCCTGTTCTAACAGCCAGTCGGTCCTTAGAACTAGCCGGTTCTTAGAGCCAGCCGGTTCTTAGAACCAGCCGGTTCTTAGAACCAGCCAGTTCATTGAACCAGGTTTTTCTTAGAACCAGCTGGTTCTTAGAGCCAGCCGGTCCTTAGAGCCAGCCGGTCCTTAGAGCCAGCCGGTCCTTAGAGCCAGCCGGTCCTTAGAGCCAGCCGGTCCTTAAAGCCAGCCGGTCCTTAGAGCCAGTCGGTCCTTAGAGCCAGCCGGTCCTTAGAACCAGCCGGTCCTTGAACCAGCCAGTTGTTAGAGCCAGCCGGTTCTTAGAGCCAGCCGGTTGTTAGAGCCAGCCGGTTGTTAGAGCCAGCCGGTTCTTAGAGCCAGCCGGTTCTTAGAGCCAGCCGGTTCTTAGAGCCAGCCGGTTCTTAGAGCCAGCCGGTTCTTACAGCCAGCCGGTTTTTAGAGCCAGCCGGTTCTTTAAACCAGGTTTTTCTTAGAACCAGCTGGTTCTCAGAACCAGCTGGTTCTTAGAGCCAGCCGGCTCTTAGAACCAGTCGGTTCTTAGAGCCAGCCGGTTCATTGAACCAGGTTTTTCTTAAAACCAGCTGGTTCTTAGAGCCAGCCGGTTCTTAGAGCCAGCCGGTCCTTAGAGCCAGCCGGTCCTTAGAGCCAGCCGGTCCTTAGAGCCAGCCGGTCCTTAGAGCCAGCCGGTCCTTAGAGCCAGCCGGTCCTTAGAGCCAGCCGGCCCTTAGAGCCGGCCGGTCCTTAGAGCCAGCCGGTCCTTAGAGCCGGCCGGTCCTTAGAGCCAGCCGGTCCTTAGAGCCAGCCGGTCCTTAGAACCAGCCGGTCCTTAGAACCAGCCGGTCCTTAGAACCAGGTTTTTCTTAGAGCCAGCCGGTCCTTAGAGCCAGCCGGTTCTTAGAACCAGCCGGTTCTTAGAACTAGCCGGTTCTTAGAACCAGCCGGTTCTTAGAACCAGCCGGCTCTTAGAACCAGCCGGCTCTTAAAACCAGCCGGCTCTTAAAACCAGCCGGCTCTTAAAACCAGTCCATTCTTAGAGCCCATTGGTTCTTAGAGCCAGCCGGTTCTTAGAACCAGTTTTTTCTAGAACCTGCCGGTTCTTAGAACTAGGTTTTTCTTAGAACCAGCCGTTTTTTAGAACCAGGTTTTTCTTAGAACCAGCTGGTTCTTAGAACCAGTTGGTTCTTAAAGTCAGCCGGTTCTTAAAGTCAGCCGGTTCTTAGAGTCAGCCGGTTCTTAGAACCAGCCGGCTCTTAGAACCAGCCGGCTCTTAGAACCAGCCGGCTCTTAGAACCAGCCGGCTCTTAGAACCAGCCGGCTCTTAGAACCAGCCGGCTCTTAGAACCAGCCAAATCTTAGAACCAGCCAAATCTTAGAGCCAGCCGGTTCTTAGAGCGAGCCGGTTCTTAGAGCCAGCCGGTTCTTAGAGCCAGGTTTTTCTTAGAACGAGCTGGTTCTCAGAGCCAGCCGGTCCTTAGAACCAGCCGGTCCTTAGAACCAGCCGGTCCTTAGAACCAGCCGGTCCTAAGAACCAACCGGTCCTTAGAACCAGCCGGTCCTTAGAACCAGGTTTTTCTTAGAGCCAGTCGGACCTTAGAGCCAGCCGATCTTTAGAACCAGCCGGCTCTTAGAGCCAGCCGGTTCTTAGAGCCAGCCAGTTCTTAGAACCAGGTTTTTTTAGAACCAGCCAGTTCGTAGAACCAAATTTTTTCTAAAGCCAGGTTTTTCTTAGAGCCAGCCGGTTTTAAAAACCAGGTTTTTTAGAACCAGCCGGTTCTAACAGCCAGTCGGTCCTTAGAACTAGCCGGTTCTTAGAGCCAGCCGGTTCTTAGAACCAGCCGGTTCTTAGAACCAGCCAGTTCATTGAACCAGGTTTTTCTTAGAACCAGCTGGTTCTTAGAGCCAGCCGGTCCTTAGAGCCAGCCGGTCCTTAGAGCCAGCCGGTCCTTAGAGCCAGCCGGTCCTTAGATCCAGCCGGTCCTTAGAGCCAGCCGGTCCTTAGAGCCAGCCGGTCCTTAGAGCCAGTCGGTCCTTAGAGCCAGCCGGTCCTTAGAACCAGCCGGTTGTTAGAGCCAGCCGGTTCTTAGAGCCAGCCGGTTCTTAGAGCCAGCCGGTTGTTAGAGCCAGCCGGTTGTTAGAGCCAGCCGGTTCTTAGAGCCAGCCCGTTCTTAGAGCCAGCCGGTTCTTACAGCCAGCCGGTTTTTAGAGCCAGCCGGTTCTTTAAACCAGGTTTTTCTTAGAACCAGCCGTTTTTTAGAACCAGGTTTTTCTTAGAACCAGCTGGTTCTTAGAACCAGTTGGTTCTTAAAGTCAGCCGGTTCTTAAAGTCAGCCGGTTCTTAGAGTCAGCCGGTTCTTAGAACCAGCCGGCTCTTAGAACCAGCCGGCTCTTAGAACCAGCCGGCTCTTAGAACCAGCCAAATCTTAGAACCAGCCAAATCTTAGAGCCAGCCGGTTCTTAGAGCGAGCCGGTTCTTAGAGCCAGCCGGTTCTTAGAGCCAGGTTTTTCTTAGAACGAGCTGGTTCTCAGAGCCAGCCGGTCCTTAGAACCAGCCGGTCCTTAGAGCCAGCCGGTCCTTAGAACCAGCCGGTCCTAAGAACCAACCGGTCCTTAGAACCAGCCGGTCCTTAGAACCAGGTTTTTCTTAGAGCCAGTCGGACCTTAGAGCCAGCCGATCTTTAGAACCAGCCGGCTCTTAGAGCCAGCCGGTTCTTAGAGCCAGCCAGTTCTTAGAACCAGGTTTTTTCAGAACCAGCCAGTTCGTAGAACCAATTTTTTTCTAAAGCCAGGTTTTTCTTAGAGCCAGCCGGTTTTAAAAACCAGGTTTTTTTAGAACCAGCCTGTTCTAACAGCCAGTCGGTCCTTAGAACTAGCCGGTTCTTAGAGCCAGCCGGTTCTTAGAACCAGCCAGTTCATTGAACCAGGTTTTTCTTAGAACCAGCTGGTTCTTAGAGCCAGCCGGTCCTTAGAGCCAGCCGGTCCTTAGACCCAGCCGGTCCTTAGAGTCAGCCGGTCCTTAGAGCCAGCCGGTCCTTAGAGCCAGCCGGTCCTTAGAGCCAGTCGGTCCTTAGAGCCAGCCGGTCCTTAGAACCAGCCGGTCGTTGAACCAGCCGGTTGTTAGAGCCAGCCGGTTCTTAGAGCCAGCCGGTTGTTAGAGCCAGCCGGTTGTTAGAGCCAGCCGGTTGTTAGAGCCAGCCGGTTCTTAGAGCCAGCCGGTTCTTAGAGCCAGCCGGTTCTTAGAGCCAGCCGGTTCTTACAGCCAGCCGGTTTTTAGAGCCAGCCGGTTCTTTAAACCAGGTTTTTCTTAGAACCAGCTGGTTCTCAGAACCAGCTGGTTCTTAGAGCCAGCCGGCTCTTAGAACCAGTCGGTTCTTAGAGCCAGCCGGTTCATTGAACCAGGTTTTTCTTAAAACCAGCTGGTTCTTAGAGCCAGCCGGTTCTTAGAGCCAGCCGGTCCTTAGAGCCAGCCGGTCCTTAGAGCCAGCCGGTCCTTAGAGCCAGCCGGTCCTTAGAGCCAGCCGGTCCTTAGAGCCAGCCGGTCCTTAGAGCCAGCCGGCCCTTAGAGCCGGCCGGTCCTTAGAGCCAGCCGGTCCTTAGAGCCGGCCGGTCCTTAGAGCCAGCCGGTCCTTAGAGCCAGCCGGTCCTTAGAACCAGCCGGTCCTTAGAACCAGGTTTTTCTTAGAGCCAGTCGGTCCTTAGAGCCAGCCGGTCCTTAGAGCCAGCCGGTTCTTAGAACCAGCCGGTTCTTAGAACTAGCCGGTTCTTAGAACCAGCCGGTTCTTAGAACCAGCCGGCTCTTAGAACCAGCCGGCTCTTAAAACCAGCCGGCTCTTAAAACCAGCCGGCTCTTAAAACCAGTCCATTCTTAGAGCCCATTGGTTCTTAGAGCCAGCCGGTTCTTAGAACCAGTTTTTTCTAGAACCTGCCGGTTCTTAGAACTAGGTTTTTCTTAGAACCAGCCGTTTTTTAGAACCAGGTTTTTCTTAGAACCAGCTGGTTCTTAGAACCAGTTGGTTCTTAAAGTCAGCCGGTTCTTAAAGTCAGCCGGTTCTTAGAGTCAGCCGGTTCTTAGAACCAGCCGGCTCTTAGAACCAGCCGGCTCTTAGAACCAGCCGGCTCTTAGAACCAGCCAAATCTTAAAACCAGCCAAATCTTAGAGCCAGCCGGTTCTTAGAGCGAGCCGGTTCTTAGAGCCAGCCGGTTCTTAGAGCCAGGTTTTTCTTAGAACGAGCTGGTTCTCAGAGCCAGCCGGTCCTTAGAACCAGCCGGTCCTTAGAACCAGCCGGTCCTTAGAACCAGCCGGTCCTAAGAACCAACCGGTCCTTAGAACCAGCCGGTCCTTAGAACCAGGTTTTTCTTAGAGCCAGTCGGACCTTAGAGCCAGCCGATCTTTAGAACCAGCCGGCTCTTAGAGCCAGCCGGTTCTTAGAGCCAGCCGGTTCTTAGAGCCAGCCAGTTCTTAGAACCAGGTTTTTTTAGAACCAGCCAGTTCGTAGAACCAAATTTTTTCTAAAGCCAGGTTTTTCTTAGAGCCAGCCGGTTTTAAAAACCAGGTTTTTTTAGAACCAGCCGGTTCTAACAGCCAGTCGGTCCTTAGAACTAGCCGGTTCTTAGAGCCAGCCGGTTCTTAGAACCAGCCAGTTCATTGAACCAGGTTTTTCTTAGAACCAGCTGGTTCTTAGAGCCAGCCGGTCCTTAGAGCCAGCCGGTCCTTAGAGCCAGCCGGTCCTTAGAGCCAGCCGGTCCTTAGAGCCAGCCGGTCCTTAGAGCCAGCCGGTCCTTAGAGCCAGCCGGTCCTTAGAGCCAGTCGGTCCTTAGAGCCAGCCGGTCCTTAGAACCAGCCGGTTGTTAGAGCCAGCCGGTTCTTAGAGCCAGCCGGTTGTTAGAGCCAGCCGGTTGTTAGAGCCAGCCGGTTCTTAGAGCCAGCCGGTTCTTAGAGCCAGCCGGTTCTTAGAGCCAGCCGGTTCTTAGAGCCAGCCGGTTCTTACAGCCAGCCGGTTTTTAGAGCCAGCCGGTTCTTTAAACCAGGTTTTTCTTAGAACCAGCCGTTTTTTAGAACCAGGTTTTTCTTAGAACCAGCTGGTTCTTAGAACCAGTTGGTTCTTAAAGTCAGCCGGTTCTTAAAGTCAGCCGGTTCTTAGAGTCAGCCGGTTCTTAGAACCAGCCGGCTCTTAGAACCAGCCGGCTCTTAGAACCAGCCGGCTCTTAGAACCAGCCAAATCTTAGAACCAGCCAAATCTTAGAGCCAGCCGGTTCTTAGAGCGAGCCGGTTCTTAGAGCCAGCCGGTTCTTAGAGCCAGGTTTTTCTTAGAACGAGCTGGTTCTCAGAGCCAGCCGGTCCTTAGAACCAGCCGGTCCTTAGAGCCAGCCGGTCCTTAGAACCAGCCGGTCCTAAGAACCAACCGGTCCTTAGAACCAGCCGGTCCTTAGAACCAGGTTTTTCTTAGAGCCAGTCGGACCTTAGAGCCAGCCGATCTTTAGAACCAGCCGGCTCTTAGAGCCAGCCGGTTCTTAGAGCCAGCCAGTTCTTAGAACCAGGTTTTTTCAGAACCAGCCAGTTCGTAGAACCAATTTTTTTCTAAAGCCAGGTTTTTCTTAGAGCCAGCCGGTTTTAAAAACCAGGTTTTTTTAGAACCAGCCTGTTCTAACAGCCAGTCGGTCCTTAGAACTAGCCGGTTCTTAGAGCCAGCCGGTTCTTAGAACCAGCCAGTTCATTGAACCAGGTTTTTCTTAGAACCAGCTGGTTCTTAGAGCCAGCCGGTCCTTAGAGCCAGCCGGTCCTTAGACCCAGCCGGTCCTTAGAGTCAGCCGGTCCTTAGAGCCAGCCGGTCCTTAGAGCCAGCCGGTCCTTAGAGCCAGTCGGTCCTTAGAGCCAGCCGGTCCTTAGAACCAGCCGGTCGTTGAACCAGCCGGTTGTTAGAGCCAGCCGGTTCTTAGAGCCAGCCGGTTGTTAGAGCCAGCCGGTTGTTAGAGCCAGCCGGTTCTTAGAGCCAGCCGGTTCTTAGAGCCAGCCGGTTCTTAGAGCCAGCCGGTTCTTACAGCCAGCCGGTTTTTAGAGCCAGCCGGTTCTTTAAACCAGGTTTTTCTTAGAACCAGCTGGTTCTCAGAACCAGCTGGTTCTTAGAGCCAGCCGGCTCTTAGAACCAGTCGGTTCTTAGAGCCAGCCGGTTCATTGAACCAGGTTTTTCTTAAAACCAGCTGGTTCTTAGAGCCAGCCGGTTCTTAGAGCCAGCCGGTCCTTAGAGCCAGCCGGTCCTTAGAGCCAGCCGGTCCTTAGAGCCAGCCGGTCCTTAGAGCCAGCCGGTCCTTAGAGCCAGCCGGTCCTTAGAGCCAGCCGGCCCTTAGAGCCGGCCGGTCCTTAGAGCCAGCCGGTCCTTAGAGCCGGCCGGTCCTTAGAGCCAGCCGGTCCTTAGAGCCAGCCGGTCCTTAGAACCAGCCGGTCCTTAGAACCAGGTTTTTCTTAGAGCCAGTCGGTCCTTAGAGCCAGCCGGTCCTTAGAGCCAGCCGGTTCTTAGAACCAGCCGGTTCTTAGAACTAGCCGGTTCTTAGAACCAGCCGGTTCTTAGAACCAGCCGGCTCTTAGAACCAGCCGGCTCTTAAAACCAGCCGGCTCTTAAAACCAGCCGGCTCTTAAAACCAGTCCATTCTTAGAGCCCATTGGTTCTTAGAGCCAGCCGGTTCTTAGAACCAGTTTTTTCTAGAACCTGCCGGTTCTTAGAACTAGGTTTTTCTTAGAACCAGCCGTTTTTTAGAACCAGGTTTTTCTTAGAACCAGCTGGTTCTTAGAACCAGTTGGTTCTTAAAGTCAGCCGGTTCTTAAAGTCAGCCGGTTCTTAGAGTCAGCCGGTTCTTAGAACCAGCCGGCTCTTAGAACCAGCCGGCTCTTAGAACCAGCCGGCTCTTAGAACCAGCCAAATCTTAAAACCAGCCAAATCTTAGAGCCAGCCGGTTCTTAGAGCGAGCCGGTTCTTAGAGCCAGCCGGTTCTTAGAGCCAGGTTTTTCTTAGAACGAGCTGGTTCTCAGAGCCAGCCGGTCCTTAGAACCAGCCGGTCCTTAGAACCAGCCGGTCCTTAGAACCAGCCGGTCCTAAGAACCAACCGGTCCTTAGAACCAGCCGGTCCTTAGAACCAGGTTTTTCTTAGAGCCAGTCGGACCTTAGAGCCAGCCGATCTTTAGAACCAGCCGGCTCTTAGAGCCAGCCGGTTCTTAGAGCCAGCCGGTTCTTAGAGCCAGCCAGTTCTTAGAACCAGGTTTTTTTAGAACCAGCCAGTTCGTAGAACCAAATTTTTTCTAAAGCCAGGTTTTTCTTAGAGCCAGCCGGTTTTAAAAACCAGGTTTTTTTAGAACCAGCCGGTTCTAACAGCCAGTCGGTCCTTAGAACTAGCCGGTTCTTAGAGCCAGCCGGTTCTTAGAACCAGCCAGTTCATTGAACCAGGTTTTTCTTAGAACCAGCTGGTTCTTAGAGCCAGCCGGTCCTTAGAGCCAGCCGGTCCTTAGAGCCAGCCGGTCCTTAGAGCCAGCCGGTCCTTAGAGCCAGCCGGTCCTTAGAGCCAGCCGGTCCTTAGAGCCAGCCGGTCCTTAGAGCCAGTCGGTCCTTAGAGCCAGCCGGTCCTTAGAACCAGCCGGTTGTTAGAGCCAGCCGGTTCTTAGAGCCAGCCGGTTGTTAGAGCCAGCCGGTTGTTAGAGCCAGCCGGTTCTTAGAGCCAGCCGGTTCTTAGAGCCAGCCGGTTCTTAGAGCCAGCCGGTTCTTAGAGCCAGCCGGTTCTTACAGCCAGCCGGTTTTTAGAGCCAGCCGGTTCTTTAAACCAGGTTTTTCTTAGAACCAGCTGGTTCTCAGAACCAGCTGGTTCTTAGAGCCAGCCGGCTCTTAGAACCAGTCGGTTCTTAGAGCCAGCCGGTTCATTGAACCAGGTTTTTCTTAAAACCAGCTGGTTCTTAGAGCCAGCCGGTTCTTAGAGCCAGCCGGTCCTTAGAGCCAGCCGGTCCTTAGAGCCAGCCGGTCCTTAGAGCCAGCCGGTCCTTAGAGCCAGCCGGTCCTTAGAGCCAGCCGGTCCTTAGAGCCAGCCGGCCCTTAGAGCCGGCCGGTCCTTAGAGCCAGCCGGTCCTTAGAGCCAGCCGGTCCTTAGAGCCAGCCGGTCCTTAGAACCAGCCGGTCCTTAGAACCAGGTTTTTCTTAGAGCCAGTCGGTCCTTAGAGCCAGTCGGTCCTTAGAGCCAGCCGGTTCTTAGAACCAGCCGGTTCTTAGAACTAGCCGGTTCTTAGAACCAGCCGGTTCTTAGAACCAGCCGGCTCTTAGAACCAGCCGGCTCTTAAAACCAGCCGGCTCTTAAAACCAGCCGGCTCTTAAAACCAGTCCATTCTTAGAGCCCATTGGTTCTTAGAGCCAGCCGGTTCTTAGAACCAGTTTTTTCTAGAACCTGCCGGTTCTTAGAACTAGGTTTTTCTTAGAACCAGCCGTTTTTTAGAACCAGGTTTTTCTTAGAACCAGCTGGTTCTTAGAACCAGTTGGTTCTTAAAGTCAGCCGGTTCTTAAAGTCAGCCGGTTCTTAAAGTCAGCCGGTTCTTAGAGTCAGCCGGTTCTTAGAACCAGCCGGCTCTTAGAACCAGCCGGCTCTTAGAACCAGCCGGCTCTTAGAACCAGCCAAATCTTAGAACCAGCCAAATCTTAGAGCCAGCCGGTTCTTAGAGCGAGCCGGTTCTTAGAGCCAGCCGGTTCTTAGAGCCAGGTTTTTCTTAGAACGAGCTGGTTCTCAGAGCCAGCCGGTCCTTAGAACCAGCCGGTCCTTAGAACCAGCCGGTCCTTAGAACCAGCCGGTCCTAAGAACCAACCGGTCCTTAGAACCAGCCGGTCCTTAGAACCAGGTTTTTCTTAGAGCCAGTCGGACCTTAGAGCCAGCCGATCTTTAGAACCAGCCGGCTCTTAGAGCCAGCCGGTTCTTAGAGCCAGCCAGTTCTTAGAACCAGGTTTTTTTAGAACCAGCCAGTTCGTAGAACCAAATTTTTTCTAAAGCCAGGTTTTTCTTAGAGCCAGCCGGTTTTAAAAAACAGGTTTTTTTAGAACCAGCCGGTTCTAACAGCCAGTCGGTCCTTAGAACTAGCCGGTTCTTAGAGCCAGCCGGTTCTTAGAACCAGCCAGTTCATTGAGCCAGGTTTTTCTTAGAACCAGCTGGTTCTTAGAGCCAGCCGGTCCTTAGAGCCAGCCGGTCCTTAGAGCCAGCCGGTCCTTAGAGCCAGCCGGTCCTTAGAGCCAGCCGGTCCTTAGAGCCAGCCGGTCCTTAGAGCCAGTCGGTCCTTAGAGCCAGCCGGTCCTTAGAACCAGCCGGTCCTTGAACCAGCCGGTTGTTAGAGCCAGCCGGTTCTTAGAGCCAGCCGGTTGTTAGAGCCAGCCGGTTGTTAGAGCCAGCCGGTTCTTAGAGCCAGCCGGTTCTTAGAGCCAGCCGGTTCTTAGAGCCAGCCGGTTCTTACAGCCAGCCGGTTTTTAGAGCCAGCCGGTTCTTTAAACCAGGTTTTTCTTAGAACCAGCTGGTTCTCAGAACCAGCTGGTTCTTAGAGCCAGCCGGCTCTTAGAACCAGTCGGTTCTTAGAGCCAGCCGGTTCATTGAACCAGGTTTTTCTTAAAACCAGCTGGTTCTTAGAGCCAGCCGGTTCTTAGAGCCAGCCGGTCCTTAGAGCCAGCCGGTCCTTAGAGCCAGCCGGTCCTTAGAGCCAGCCGGTCCTTAGAGCCAGCCGGTCCTTAGAGCCAGCCGGCCCTTAGAGCCGGCAGGTCCTTAGAGCCAGCCGGTCCTTAGAGCCAGTCGGTCCTTAAAGCCAGTCGGTCCTTAAAACCAGCCGGTCCTTAGAACCAGCCGGTCCTTGAACCAGCCGGTTCTTAGAGCCAGCCGGTTCTTTAAACTTGGTTTTTCTTAGAACCAGCTGGTTCTTAGAGCCAGTCGGCATTTAGAACCAGTCGATTTTTAGAGCCAGCCGGTTCTTAGAGCCAGTCGGCTTTTAGAACCAGTCGATTTTTAGAGCCAGCCGGTTCTTAGAGCCAGCCGGCTCTTAGAACCAGCCGGTTCTTAAAGCCGGCCGGTTTATTGAACCAGGTATTTCTTAGAACCAGCCGGTTGTTAGAGCCAGCCGGTTGTTAGAGCCAGCCGGTTCTTAGAGCCAGCCGGTTCTTAGAGCCAGCCGGTTCTTAGAGCCAGCCGGTTCTTAGAGCCAGCCGGTTCTTACAGCCAGCCGGTTTTTAGAGCCAGCCGGTTCTTTAAACCAGGTTTTTCTTAGAACCAGCTGGTTCTCAGAACCAGCTGGTTCTTAGAGCCAGCCGGCTCTTAGAACCAGTCGGTTCTTAGAGCCAGCCGGTTCATTGAACCAGGTTTTTCTTAAAACCAGCTGGTTCTTAGAGCCAGCCGGTTCTTAGAGCCAGCCGGTCCTTAGAGCCAGCCGGTCCTTAGAGCCAGCCGGTCCTTAGAGCCAGCCGGTCCTTAGAGCCAGCCGGTCCTTAGAGCCAGCCGGTCCTTAGAGCCAGCCGGCCCTTAGAGCCGGCCGGTCCTTAGAGCCAGCCGGTCCTTAGAGCCAGCCGGTCCTTAGAGCCAGCCGGTCCTTAGAACCAGCCGGTCCTTAGAACCAGGTTTTTCTTAGAGCCAGTCGGTCCTTAGAGCCAGTCGGTCCTTAGAGCCAGCCGGTTCTTAGAACCAGCCGGTTCTTAGAACTAGCCGGTTCTTAGAACCAGCCGGTTCTTAGAACCAGCCGGCTCTTAGAACCAGCCGGCTCTTAAAACCAGCCGGCTCTTAAAACCAGCCGGCTCTTAAAACCAGTCCATTCTTAGAGCCCATTGGTTCTTAGAGCCAGCCGGTTCTTAGAACCAGTTTTTTCTAGAACCTGCCGGTTCTTAGAACTAGGTTTTTCTTAGAACCAGCCGTTTTTTAGAACCAGGTTTTTCTTAGAACCAGCTGGTTCTTAGAACCAGTTGGTTCTTAAAGTCAGCCGGTTCTTAAAGTCAGCCGGTTCTTAGAGTCAGCCGGTTCTTAGAACCAGCCGGCTCTTAGAACCAGCCGGCTCTTAGAACCAGCCGGCTCTTAGAACCAGCCAAATCTTAGAACCAGCCAAATCTTAGAGCCAGCCGGTTCTTAGAGCGAGCCGGTTCTTAGAGCCAGCCGGTTCTTAGAGCCAGGTTTTTCTTAGAACGAGCTGGTTCTCAGAGCCAGCCGGTCCTTAGAACCAGCCGGTCCTTAGAACCAGCCGGTCCTTAGAACCAGCCGGTCCTAAGAACCAACCGGTCCTTAGAACCAGCCGGTCCTTAGAACCAGGTTTTTCTTAGAGCCAGTCGGACCTTAGAGCCAGCCGATCTTTAGAACCAGCCGGCTCTTAGAGCCAGCCGGTTCTTAGAGCCAGCCAGTTCTTAGAACCAGGTTTTTTTAGAACCAGCCAGTTCGTAGAACCAAATTTTTTCTAAAGCCAGGTTTTTCTTAGAGCCAGCCGGTTTTAAAAACCAGGTTTTTTTAGAACCAGCCGGTTCTAACAGCCAGTCGGTCCTTAGAACTAGCCGGTTCTTAGAGCCAGCCGGTTCTTAGAACCAGCCAGTTCATTGAGCCAGGTTTTTCTTAGAACCAGCTGGTTCTTAGAGCCAGCCGGTCCTTAGAGCCAGCCGGTCCTTAGAGCCAGCCGGTCCTTAGAGCCAGCCGGTCCTTAGAGCCAGCCGGTCCTTAGAGCCAGCCGGTCCTTAGAGCCAGTCGGTCCTTAGAGCCAGCCGGTCCTTAGAACCAGCCGGTCCTTGAACCAGCCGGTTGTTAGAGCCAGCCGGTTCTTAGAGCCAGCCGGTTGTTAGAGCCAGCCGGTTGTTAGAGCCAGCCGGTTCTTAGAGCCAGCCGGTTCTTAGAGCCAGCCGGTTCTTAGAGCCAGCCGGTTCTTACAGCCAGCCGGTTTTTAGAGCCAGCCGGTTCTTTAAACCAGGTTTTTCTTAGAACCAGCTGGTTCTCAGAACCAGCTGGTTCTTAGAGCCAGCCGGCTCTTAGAACCAGTCGGTTCTTAGAGCCAGCCGGTTCATTGAACCAGGTTTTTCTTAAAACCAGCTGGTTCTTAGAGCCAGCCGGTTCTTAGAGCCAGCCGGTCCTTAGAGCCAGCCGGTCCTTAGAGCCAGCCGGTCCTTAGAGCCAGCCGGTCCTTAGAGCCAGCCGGTCCTTAGAGCCAGCCGGCCCTTAGAGCCGGCAGGTCCTTAGAGCCAGCCGGTCCTTAGAGCCAGTCGGTCCTTAAAGCCAGTCGGTCCTTAAAACCAGCCGGTCCTTAGAACCAGCCGGTCCTTGAACCAGCCGGTTCTTAGAGCCAGCCGGTTCTTTAAACTTGGTTTTTCTTAGAACCAGCTGGTTCTTAGAGCCAGTCGGCTTTTAGAACCAGTCGATTTTTAGAGCCAGCCGGTTCTTAGAGCCAGTCGGCTTTTAGAACCAGTCGATTTTTAGAGCCAGCCGGTTCTTAGAGCCAGCCGGCTCTTAGAACCAGCCGGTTCTTAAAGCCGGCCGGTTTATTGAACCAGGTATTTCTTAGAACCAGCTGGTTCTTAGAGCCGGCCGGTTTATTTAACCAGGTATTTCTTAGAACCAGCTGGTTCTTAGAGCCAGCCACCTCTTAGAACCAGCTGGTTTTCAGCGTCAGCCGGCTCTTAGAACCAGTCGGTTCTTGGAGCCAGCCGGTTCATTAAACCAGGTTTTCCTTAGAGCCAGCCGGTTCTTAGAGCCAGCCGGTTCTTAGAGCCAGCCGGTTCTCAGAGCCAGCCGGTTCTTAGAACCAGGTTTTTCTTAGAACCAGGTTTTTCTTAGAACCAGGTTTTTCTTAGAACCAGCCGGTTCTAACAGCCAGTCGGTCCTTAGAACTAGCCGGTTCTTAGAGCCAGCCGGTTCTTAGAACCAGCCAGTTCATTGAACCCGGTTTTTCTTAGAACCAGCTGGTTCTTAGAGCCAGCCGGTCCTTAGAGCCAGCCGGTCCTTAGAGCCAGCCGGTCCTTAGAGCCAGCCGGTCCTTAGAGCCAGCCGGTCCTTAGAGCCAGCCGGTCCTTAGAGCCAGTCGGTCCTTAGAGCCAGCCGGTCCTTAGAGCCAGTCGGTCCTTAGAGCCAGCCGGTCCTTAGAACCAGCCGGTCCTTGAACCAGCCGGTTGTTAGAGCCAGCCGGTTCTTAGAGCCAGCCGGTTGTTAGAGCCAGCCGGTTGTTAGAGCCAGCCGGTTCTTAGAGCCAGCCGGTTCTAAGAGCCAGCCGGTTCTTACAGCCAGCCGGTTTTTAGAGCCAGCCGGTTCTTTAAACCAGGTTTTTCTTAGAACCAGCTGGTTCTCAGAGCCAGCCGGTTCATTGAACCAGGTTTTTCTTAAAACCAGCTGGTTCTTAGAGCCAGCCGGTTCTTAGAGCCAGCCGGTCCTTAGAGCCAGCCGGTCCTTAGAGCCAGCCGGTCCTTAGAGCCAGCCGGTCCTTAGAGCCAGCCGGTCCTTAGAGCCGGCCGGTCCTTAGAGCCAGCCGGTCCTTAGAGCCAGTCGGTCCTTAGAGCCAGTCGGTCCTTAAAACCAGCCGGTCCTTAGAACCAGCCGGTCCTTGAACCAGCCGGTTCTTAGAGCCAGCCGGTTCTTAGAGCCAGCCGGTTCTTTAAACTTGGTTTTTCTTAGAACCAGCTGGTTCTTAGAGCCACTCGGCTTTTAGAACGAGTCGATTTTTAGTGCCAGCCGGTTCTTAGAACCAGTCGGTTCTTAGAGCCAGCCGGTTCATTGAACCAGGTTTTTCTTAAAACCAGCTGGTTCTTAGAGCCAGCCGGTTCTTAGAGCCAGCCGGTCCTTAGAGCCAGCCGGTCCTTAGAGCCAGCCGGTCCTTAGAGCCAGCCGGTCCTTAGAGCCAGCCGGTTCTTAGAGCCAGCCGGTTCTTAGAGCCAGCCGGTTCTTAGAGCCAGCCGGTTCTTTAAACTTGGTTTTTCTTAGAACCAGCTGGTTCTTAGAGCCAGTCGGCTTTTAGAACCAGTCGATTTTTAGAGCCAGCCGGTTCTTAGAGCCAGCCGGTTCTTAGAGCCAGCCGGTTCTTAAAACCAGTCGATTTTTAGAGCCAGCCGGTTCTTAGAGCCAGCCGGCTCTTAGAACCAGCCGGTTCTTAGAGCCGGCCGGTTTATTGAACCAGGTTTTTCTTAGAACCAGCTGGTTCTTAGAGCCAGCCACCTCTTAGAACCAGCTGGTTTTCAGCGTCAGCCGGCTCTTAGAACCAGTCGGTTCTTGGAGCCAGCCGGTTCATTAAACCAGGTTTTCCTTAGAGCCAGCCGGTTCTTAGAGCCAGCCGGTTCTTAGAGCCAGCCGGTTCTCAGAGCCAGCCGGTTCTTAGAACCAGGTTTTTCTTAGAACCAGGTTTTTCTTAGAACCAGCCGGTTCTAACAGCCAGTCGGTCCTTAGAACTAGCCGGTTCTTAGAGCCAGCCGGTTCTCAGAACCAGCCAGTGCATTGAACCAGGTTTTTCTTAGAACCAGCTGGTTCTTAGAGCCAGCCGGTCCTTAGAGCCAGCCGGTCCTTAGAGCCAGCCGGTCCTTAGAGCCAGCCGGTCCTTAGAGCCAGCCGGTCCTTAGAGCCAGCCGGTCCTTAGAGCCAGTCGGTCCTTAGAGCCAGCCGGTCCTTAGAACCAGCCGGTCCTTGAACCAGCCGGTTGTTAGAGCCAGCCGGTTCTTAGAGCCAGCCGGTTGTTACAGCCAGCCGGTTGTTAGAGCCAGCCGGTTCTTAGAGCCAGCCGGTTCTAAGAGCCAGCCGGTTCTTTAAACCAGGTTTTTCTTAGAACCAGCTGGTTCTCAGAACCAGCTGGTTCTTAGAGCCAGCCGGCTCTTAGAACCAGTCGGTTCTTAGAGTCAGCCGGTTCATTGAACCAGGTTTTTCTTAAAACCAGCTGGTTCTTAGAGCCAGCCGGTTCTTAGAGCCAGCCGGTCCTTAGAGCCAGCCGGTCCTTAGAGCCAGCCGGTCCTTAGAGCCAGCCGGTCCTTAGAGCCGGCCGGTCCTTAGAGCCAGCCGGTCCTTAGAGCCAGTCGGTCCTTAAAGCCAGTCGGTCCTTAAAACCAGCCGGTCCTTAGAACCAGCCGGTCCTTGAACCAGCCGGTTCTTAGAGCCAGCCGGTTCATAGAGCCAGCCGGTTCATTGAACCAGGTTTTTCTTAAAACCAGCTGGTTCTTAGAGCCAGCCGGTTCTTAGAGCCAGCCGGTCCTTAGAGCCAGCCGGTCCTTAGAGCCAGCCGGTCCTTAGAGCCAGCCGGTCCTTAGAGCCGGCCGGTCCTTAGAGCCAGCCGGTCCTTAGAGCCAGTCGGTCCTTAGAGCCAGTCGGTCCTTAAAACCAGCCGGTCCTTAGAACCAGCCGGTCCTTGAACCAGCCGGTTCTTAGAGCCAGCCGGTTCTTAGAGCCAGCCGGTTCTTTAAACTTGGTTTTTCTTAGAACCAGCTGGTTCTTAGAGCCACTCGGCTTTTAGAACCAGTCGATTTTTAGAGCCAGCCGGTTCTTAGAACCAGTCGGTTCTTAGAGCCAGCCGGTTCATTGAACCAGGTTTTTCTTAAAACCAGCTGGTTCTTAGAGCCAGCCGGTTCTTAGAGCCAGCCGGTCCTTAGAGCCAGCCGGTCCTTAGAGCCAGCCGGTCCTTAGAGCCAGCCGGTCCTTAGAGCCAGCCGGTCCTTAGAGCCGGCCGGTCCTTAGAGCCAGCCGGTCCTTAGAGCCAGTCGGTCCTTAGAGCCAGTCGGTCCTTAAAACCAGCCGGTCCTTAGAACCAGCCGGTCCTTGAACCAGCCGGTTCTTAGAGCCAGCCGGTTCTTAGAGCCAGCCGGTTCTTAGAGCCAGCCGGTTCTTTAAACTTGGTTTTTCTTAGAACCAGCTGGTTCTTAGAGCCAGTCGGCTTTTAGAACCAGTCGATTTTTAGAGCCAGCCGGTTCTTAGAGCCAGCCGGTTCTTAAAACCAGTCGATTTTTAGAGCCAGCCGGTTCTTAGAGCCAGCCGGCTCTTAGAACCAGCCGGTTCTTAGAGCCGGCCGGTTTATTGAACCAGGTTTTTCTTAGAACCAGCTGGTTCTTAGAGCCAGCCACCTCTTAGAACCAGCTGGTTTTCAGCGTCAGCCGGTTCTTGGAGCCAGCCGGTTCATTAAACCAGGTTTTCCTTAGAGCCAGCCGGTTCTTAGAGCCAGCCGGTTCTCAGAGCCAGCCGGTTCTTAGAACCAGGTTTTTCTTAGAACCAGGTTTTTCTTAGAACCAGCCGGTTCTAACAGCCAGTCGGTCCTTAGAACTAGCCGGTTCTTAGAGCCAGCCGGTTCTCAGAACCAGCCAGTTCATTGAACCAGGTTTTTCTTAGAACCAGCTGGTTCTTAGAGCCAGCCGGTCCTTAGAGCCAGCCGGTCCTTAGAGCCAGCCGGTCCTTAGAGCCAGCCGGTCCTTAGAGCCAGCCGGTCCTTAGAGCCAGCCGGTCCTTAGAGCCAGTCGGTCCTTAGAGCCAGCCGGTCCTTAGAACCAGCCGGTCCTTGAACCAGCCGGTTGTTAGAGCCAGCCGGTTCTTAGAGCCAGCCGGTTATTAGAGCCAGCCGGTTCTTTAAACCAGGTTTTTCTTAGAACTAGCTGGTTCTCAGAACCAGCTGGTTCTTAGAACCAGTCGGTTCTTAGAGTCAGCCGGTTCATTGAACCAGGTTTTTCTTAAAACCAGCTGGTTCTTAGAGCCAGCCGGTTCTTAGAGCCAGCCGGTCCTTAGAGCCAGCCGGTCCTTAGAGCCAGCCGGTCCTTAGAGCCAGCCGGTCCTTAGAGCCGGCCGGTCCTTAGAGCCAGCCGGTCCTTAGAGCCAGTCGGTCCTTAAAGCCAGTCGGTCCTTAAAACCAGCCGGTCCTTAGAACCAGCCGGTCCTTAGAGCCAGCCGGTCCTTAGAGCCAGTCGGTCCTTAAAGCCAGTCGGTCCTTAAAACCAGCCGGTCCTTAGAACCAGCCGGTCCTTGAACCAGCCGGTTCTTAGAGCCAGCCGGTTCATAGAGCCAGCCGGTTCATTGAACCAGGTTTTTCTTAAAACCAGCTGGTTCTTAGAGCCAGCCGGTTCTTAGAGCCAGCCGGTCCTTAGAGCCAGCCGGTCCTTAGAGCCAGCCGGTCCTTAGAGCCAGCCGGTCCTTAGAGCCGGCCGGTCCTTAGAGCCAGCCGGTCCTTAGAGCCAGTCGGTCCTTAGAGCCAGTCGGTCCTTAAAACCAGCCGGTCCTTAGAACCAGCCGGTCCTTGAACCAGCCGGTTCTTAGAGCCAGCCGGTTCTTAGAGCCAGCCGGTTCTTTAAACTTGGTTTTTCTTAGAACCAGCTGGTTCTTAGAGCCACTCGGCTTTTAGAACCAGTCGATTTTTAGAGCCAGCCGGTTCTTAGAACCAGTCGGTTCTTAGAGCCAGCCGGTTCATTGAACCAGGTTTTTCTTAAAACCAGCTGGTTCTTAGAGCCAGCCGGTTCTTAGAGCCAGCCGGTCCTTAGAGCCAGCCGGTCCTTAGAGCCAGCCGGTCCTTAGAGCCAGCCGGTCCTTAGAGCCAGCCGGTCCTTAGAGCCGGCCGGTCCTTAGAGCCAGCCGGTCCTTAGAGCCAGTCGGTCCTTAGAGCCAGTCGGTCCTTAAAACCAGCCGGTCCTTAGAACCAGCCGGTCCTTGAACCAGCCGGTTCTTAGAGCCAGCCGGTTCTTAGAGCCAGCCGGTTCTTAGAGCCAGCCGGTTCTTTAAACTTGGTTTTTCTTAGAACCAGCTGGTTCTTAGAGCCAGTCGGCTTTTAGAACCAGTCGATTTTTAGAGCCAGCCGGTTCTTAGAGCCAGCCGGTTCTTAAAACCAGTCGATTTTTAGAGCCAGCCGGTTCTTAGAGCCAGCCGGCTCTTAGAACCAGCCGGTTCTTAGAGCCGGCCGGTTTATTGAACCAGGTTTTTCTTAGAACCAGCTGGTTCTTAGAGCCAGCCACCTCTTAGAACCAGCTGGTTTTCAGCGTCAGCCGGTTCTTGGAGCCAGCCGGTTCATTAAACCAGGTTTTCCTTAGAGCCAGCCGGTTCTTAGAGCCAGCCGGTTCTCAGAGCCAGCCGGTTCTTAGAACCAGGTTTTTCTTAGAACCAGGTTTTTCTTAGAACCAGCCGGTTCTAACAGCCAGTCGGTCCTTAGAACTAGCCGGTTCTTAGAGCCAGCCGGTTCTCAGAACCAGCCAGTTCATTGAACCAGGTTTTTCTTAGAACCAGCTGGTTCTTAGAGCCAGCCGGTCCTTAGAGCCAGCCGGTCCTTAGAGCCAGCCGGTCCTTAGAGCCAGCCGGTCCTTAGAGCCAGCCGGTCCTTAGAGCCAGCCGGTCCTTAGAGCCAGTCGGTCCTTAGAGCCAGCCGGTCCTTAGAACCAGCCGGTCCTTGAACCAGCCGGTTGTTAGAGCCAGCCGGTTCTTAGAGCCAGCCGGTTATTAGAGCCAGCCGGTTCTTTAAACCAGGTTTTTCTTAGAACTAGCTGGTTCTCAGAACCAGCTGGTTCTTAGAACCAGTCGGTTCTTAGAGTCAGCCGGTTCATTGAACCAGGTTTTTCTTAAAACCAGCTGGTTCTTAGAGCCAGCCGGTTCTTAGAGCCAGCCGGTCCTTAGAGCCAGCCGGTCCTTAGAGCCAGCCGGTCCTTAGAGCCAGCCGGTCCTTAGAGCCGGCCGGTCCTTAGAGCCAGCCGGTCCTTAGAGCCAGTCGGTCCTTAAAGCCAGTCGGTCCTTAAAACCAGCCGGTCCTTAGAACCAGCCGGTCCTTGAACCAGCCGGTTCTTAGAGCCAGCCGGTTCTTTAAACTTGGTTTTTCTTAGAACCAGCTGGTTCTTAGAGCCAGTCGGCTTTTAGAACCAGTCGATTTTTAGAGCCAGCCGGTTCTTAGAGCCAGCCGGTTCTTAAAACCAGTCGATTTTTAGAGCCAGCCGGTTCTTAGAGCCAGCCGGCTCTTAGAACCAGCCGGTTCTTAGAGCCGGCCGGTTTATTGAACCAGGTTTTTCTTAGAACCAGCTGGTTCTTAGAGCCAGCCACCTCTTAGAACCAGCTGGTTTTCAGCGTCAGCCGGCTCTTAGAACCAGTCGGTTCTTGGAGCCAGCCGGTTCATTAAACCAGGTTTTCCTTAGAGCCAGCCGGTTCTTAGAGCCAGCCGGTTCTCAGAGCCAGCCGGTTCTTAGAACCAGGTTTTACTTAGAACCAGGTTTTACTTAGAACCAGGTTTTTCTTAGAGCCAGCCGGTTCTAACAGCCAGTCGGTTCTTAGAACCAGCCGGTCCTTAGATCCAGCCGGTCCTTAGAACCAGCCGGTCCTTAGAACCAGCCGGTCCTTGGAACCAGCCGGTTATTAGAGCCAAGTTTTTCTTAGAACCAGCTGGTTCTTAGAACCAGCCGGTCCTTAGAACCAGCCGGTTCTTAGAGCCAGCCGGTTCGTAGAGCCAGCCGGTTGTTAGAGCCAGCCGGTTGTTAGAGACAGCCGGTTCTTAGAGCCAGCCGGTTCTTAGAACCAGGTTTTTCTTAGAACCAGGTTTTTCTTAAAACCAGGTTTTTTTGGAAACACTGTAACGAGTAGTAAGGTGACGACATGGCCGGAGAGAGACCTTCCAGGCCTGGTTGGTCACAGCTGGTGATAAATAAAACTCTCTGGGAATTAGAGACACTTTTTGAGAATACTCATGCCAAAACGTGCGGCAAATAAAAGCGGTCTACGAGTTCATCAATAAATGATATTAAACCCCCGAGCATGTATACTAATCTGTCGCGCGAATTTGACGGAAGGGTAAGTACTCGCTTCAAGAAAGCTGGCTTCACCCTATCCAACTGCCAAAACTGCGAAGTGCTAAGATGTTTCCATGTCATTTGAATACCGTAAGCAGCTACAGATGCCACTTTGAGCGTGAATAATGTCATGGCCGTCCGAACGGACAACTGTGTTGGGTTTGTGATACCCGCTGCCGCGATATGCGCTTTTCTACAACGCTCAGTTACATATTGTGAAAAAGTTGTACCTCGAGACGAAAAAATTACCCCGAGATAGCAAAAGGTCTCTACAAACTGCACTTGTTCACCGTGAAATCGCAGATTATCTGTGCGGGCTCGTTGCCCACCACGCCGAAACTTTACAGCCTTGGTTTTTGACACGTTTACTATAAGGCCATTCTGCAAGAAATATTCATCAAGTGTGCAAAGAGCAGCCTGCAGGTTAGTACGGATTCTGCTGAATATTACTAGAGCATCTGCGTAGAGCAGGGTCATGACCGTTGAGTGCCGTTCTTTCATGACGCGTGGCAGATCGCTGAGTAACGTTATGAATAGCAATGGGCTGAGGTTGCCACCTTGCGGATACCCAGTCGTCTGATCAAACGTGTTATGCTCACACACACCATCATCGAGTACAATTAGGTTAGCTCTCAGAGTGCGCAGAGTAGAGTGAGCATTCGTAGTCCAACTCCAGCCTGCCCCAACTTCTTTAAGACAATGTCACGGGGTGCGATGTCGAAGGCAGATTTTAAATCAATGAAAACCGCGAACAAAGAAAGTGTTTTCCGGTTTAAGAGATTGTGATCTGCTCAAGAAGTACTTTGCAGGCTGAGACTGTGGAACGCCCGGTCCTGAAGCCATGCTGCTCATCTAGAAGAAACCCCAGTGCTATCAGAAAATCCGTAAGACGTCTTGTCAGTATGCTTGAGAGTAGTTTGTAGACACAACTTCTTTTTGATATCGGCCGCCACGCGACAGGGTCCGAAGGATCTCCTTTTTCTTTTGGAATTACTTTAAGAAGGCGTTCGTACCACTAGGCTGGCAGAGCGCCCTCAGAGAGGCATCTGTTAAAAAGGGACTGCCATATAGGCACGAGGAGACGTCCCTGTCGAAGGTGTTCATTCCTCAGAAGATCTGGCCCGAATGCCTTGTTATTGTATATGAGCGAGAACAACATTGACTTCGTCTAGACTAAACGGTTCATCAAGAGCCTCAGCGAAAAATCTCTCGGGAGCTTCGAGCTCGTATGAAATAGGAATCTCGAGAGGTACCGTATCCGCGTGGGTGAAAGTGGCCCAAGAGTTTTTCAGATGGGATTGGACAGCTCTTAAAGTTGTGAGGCTGTCGTGTAATGAGGTGTAGTTCTTGTTGTGCTTTTAGTATAAGGAGGCGTCCTTGTTGGTCGGCAAATGACCGCCTCTTGAAGTCTTGAAGCTTCCGATAATGCTGTCGTGTGATTGAGTAAATAGCCGCCGCAGCTGGGTCATAGGACGATTGGTGAAAAGCTCTAAGTAGAATTTGCCTCAGCGCAAAGCAATCACTATCGTACCAACGTGGAGAGCGCCGCATATTTGGTAGTGATCTAGAAGCTGAGTTTATAAGGACGCTGGTGATCTCAGCTATTGCCTTATCAAGGGAGCCGTGCTGTAGCCTGTCAGGGTTAATCCGAAAATGCAGCGAAAGAACCATGTTGTTATCAATGGCGCTTCCTTACGACGGTGCGTCGTTTATTAGCACTAATCGATTTAATAGAAAGCTTGAGAACCACGGAAATATGTTTCTTAGTCCCCGTCAGTAAAACACGGAAAGCCGGCCCTTCATATGTCACACAATCTGGTGGGGCTGAAGTTGCAAAAATGTCGATTGTTGAGCATCCCGTTCTTCCCATAGAGCCAAGCCGTTGCAGGTTGGCATCGACATAATAAGTGGGGGTGCCCCTATCAGTACACATACTCAAACCGTATGCATCAAGTGACTCTAACAGAGCGGTAGTCCGTTCACTAGGGGGGCCTTGCTCCAGCCGACAATTGAGATCCCCAGCTAGAAGTATTGTCCGTCCAACGCCAACGAAGCTCATACCAGCTAATCTTCTCCAGTAATTGGTCTGTACTGTCATCGCTTCCCGAGTTAGCACTGCTGTACATAGCAATCAACAAAAGTGTGGATGACGAAAGGATTACAACGTTATTCTCTGAGTAGAGCAGGTTCATGTTTTTAAGGCATGGACCAGTAAGAACAGATACGCCACCTGTGGGACGGTCGCGAGCGACTCGTTGAGACCAACAATGAAAATTATAATACCCGGGGACATCGAAACGTTGAACGGAAAATGTTTCTGTCAGGACAACGACGTCGAATCCTAATAGTTGGTTACATAGTCCAAATTCTCTTATGCTTAGAAATCCTTCGAAGTTAAATTGGCATATTACTAGTTGTGGTTGCGTTTGTTTTGATTCCTTGCCTTCGGCGTCCGCCAGTTGTTGTGTTGTGAGCTGAACACTGTTTTGAGCTCTTTGAGGTCTTGCATCATTTTCATGGCGTACTCTTGGAGATTAGGTTTTGGAGGTGGTATAGTCCGACGTTGTTGTTCCACGGTAAAGCGACGACTCACTGGCCGTGCTGGCCGATTTCTCAGGGTTGTTGGCCGATTCCTTAGGGTTGTTGGCCAAGAAGCGAGTTTCCAAACCTCCTCTCTTGGCGGCTCTACGATGCTCGGGGTAACACTGGCCGTTTTTTCCTTCTTTGCGAGTTCCCTGTTTGGAAAATCCTTTTTTGAAACGTCTTTTTTCAACTTAAGGATAAATTTCTCTCTCTCTCTCTCTATATATATATATATATATATATATATATATATATATATATATATATATTTATATATATCGCGAGAAAGGTTAGTAACATTGGGCTAGGGTGGCAAATTGGGGAGAGAAACGTTTCACTAAACGTCCTCTCTTGTTGTTCGCCGATAATATCGTTATTTTGTGAAGGGGCGTAGGAGAGGTTCAAGAAATGTTTGGTGCCTGTGGGAAAGCAGCAGATGAATTAGATATGGCAACGAAACGCGGAGTGCTATTTTAGTATTTTCGGGGGTTACATTGAAGCGGAAGCTAATATTACATAATAATTGTTTAGATGCGGCTAAAGCGTCAAAAGAAGAATTGTTGGAAGAGGAAGAAATGTTAGGCATAAAGAAAGCAGACAGGTCGTAGGAATTCGATAAGGTGCAAAAGTTTATGGGGGGTTTAGTAGCCGATTAAGACATTAAATAACGAACAGTGGGTTAAGATGAGACAGTAGGTAAAGAGCAATGGGAGTAAAAACAAAACACGGACAGGATGGTGGAATTTGCGGCAAGACAGATCGACTTCAATAGTATACAAACTGCTCTATTCCATAGGCAATATAAAAGTAGAATAAAGGCAGCAAACCCACAGAAGTGGTGGGCTGCACTATGAAAAACTAGTTTAAATGAAGTATACGGAAACGTGAGATCGGAAAGGGGTGGAGTAGAGTGGTTATACGATAATACAAAAGGTACGCAGGTATGTTAGACACAAGGCTACAGCAGAACTGCTACGAGGAATGAGAAACAATGGTTTGTCGAATACGCGAGAAGAGAGAGGAAGTAGTAGATCATCTGGTTAGGGGTGTAAACTAGCTGTACAATTGGAGGGAACTAGGGATTTAAAATTAGGGGAGGCGTTAGGCTGCTGCGGCGTTCCCTCTCCCCTGCAATAAAAGGTTGTTACGTGTACACACACTTATCAAGCAAAAAAATCAATCAATTAATCATGCAGAAAAAGCTTTGTTAGGCGTCCACAGCAAGTCAATACTCATCACTCTGCCACCTTCTTACTGTTCGACCGTCGCCACAATTTCACTTCTGGGGAAGAAGATACGACCATCATCTTACATCCACCACAACAACCCGGCTGAAAACACTGAAGTACACAGTGTTTTTTAGAACACACCTCCTGTTTCTGGTGTCAAGGTGGTAAAGCACGCAGCCTATTTAGCTAAGTTAGCTGCATACGATTTTGTCCTCTTGCCAAAAATAAAAACAAATTTAAGCAAGACAATTTGATTCCCGCGAGTTGGTGCTCAAAGCCGTCGACAGGGAGCTGGAAAAACTATATTTAGAGACGTGTTTCTACTGCCTCAATAAATGTATAGAAATTATCGGAAGACAAACAAGAATAAAAACTAAGAACCCATCCGGGCGCTGTCATAGAAACGGCAAAAACTTAGTGAGGCCCCTATGTAGATTTATGTCCATAGGATACGTGATCATATCGACTTTTCGAGGCTCTACTGTACCCGGAAGTTTGAGCTGCACAATGCTATTTTGGTCCGAAAAGCTATATCCTTGCGCCTATAAATCATTTTTTTGAGAGTAGCACTTATCATTATAATGATACCAATAATAAACAGCAGTAGCAGCAGCATGGCTCGATAAAACTTGACTTACCGCATCCAACGATCGCGGTTTAAACTAGCATGTTAGCTAGAAAACGAGTTCGAGTGATCTTGATTACCTGTAAAATCGTTTAAACTGTACGTCTTTACCACTCGCCCGATGTTGCCGATGATGACGAGTAAGAGCCATGATCCTCCGGACGAGTGAATGAATGCTGCCGCCAGGTACCCCCTTCCTCCATAGTCAACGCTCTTTACTTGCAACGCACAGATTTATAGTCTTATTATCGCTGCTGGTGGTTTATTGACTGGTGGCAGGAGAAACGTCAACGACATCGTTGCTCTCAAACCTTCGATGCTTTAGAAGCCATCGATTGTGGCCATCGACGTGATGGCCTTTTCATCAGTCAGCAAAGACCAACACGACTTAGTGTGGTTATATCAATGATGATACTGCCTCATGTCGACGGTCAGGGTCGATACTTTTTTAAAGCCTCGAAGTCTGGAAGGTTAAGAAGATGTTAATATTTCTTCGTCACCAGCCAACAAACCACTGACACCTGTATTAGGGCTCTAGATCTAAGCCGTACAGACGAGGAGCGTTGACTATGGGGGGTGGGGCGGTTTAAATCTTCTCATCTGAAATCAACTATATTAGCTGTTTATCCTCCTCCTTTATCAACCCTCCTGCCTGGCTGCAAGCTAACCGTCAAGGACGATCTGGAGCTACTGGGTGTGCCAATTTGCCCCGAGGGGCTCCCAGCAGCAATCGAGCGCTGGAGATTGAAACTGGAAAACGCCGCCGCTCGCCTTTCTCTTCTGGGAGCTCATCGGGGACTTTTCTTACTCAGGTCCTCCTTTTCGTCCTCAAGACTAATCCACCTCCTTCGAGGGGCCGATTTATCAAATCGATCCGACGAGTTGCAAAGGCTCAACGACTTGACACTGTCCACCCTGGAATCCTTGCTGAATACATCTCTACCGCCTAGCGCGCGAGAACAGGCATTGCTACCCATTTCAAAAGGGGGCCTCGGGGTACTAAATTTACTGACCCTGGCCGGGCCGGCTATAGTCTCGTCAATGCTAAGCGCGCAAAACAGGGCAACCCCTCTTTTAGATTCAGCGGGAGTCGACCAGTTTAGAAACCGCTTAGCTTATCTTCAAGAGAACCTTGAGGCGCGCTGTGGGGGTAGGCCTGAAAACGTACTGTCCCAGCGTGACTGGAATTCCCCTCTGCACGACGAGGTACAACGACGCCTCTTTAACGAAGCTGACGACACAGCCAGAGCTCGCTTAAACGCCGTATCCGCCAAGGATTCAGGGGCCTGGTTACACGCGCTTCCCAGTGCCCATAGGTACCCTTCTTGATGACGAGTCGATTCGCATAGCAGTAGGCTTACGACTAGGGGCAGATATAGTTAGCCCTCATCGGTGCCAATGTGGTCACCCCGTCGATAAACTAGGACATCACGGACTATCGTGCATTATTAGTGCAGGACGACGCTCGAGACATGCCGCTATTAATGAGACCTTTAGCAGAGCCCTTAGGTCGTGCGGTCGTCCGTGCATTCTTGAACCCCCAGGTCTCTGCGCGGAGGACGGCAAACGTCCAGATGGTATGACACTCACACCATTCGAGCGAGGCAAAATGCTAGTTTGGGATGCAACCGTTACCGACTCCTTAGCCCCTTCTATGGTCTAAGGTGGCGGCGCATCCGAAGCTGGTTATGCAGCCCACCTTGCGGAGACTAACAAGTTGAGAAAATACCCATCAATCGGCTATCCCCATGAATTTTGCCCTCTCGCGTTTGAAACCCTAGGTGCCCCTGGCGTTCGGACCAAGCAGCTGATCCGCAAAGTTGGGACCTTGTTAAACCTGTCATCCGGTCATAACAGGTCATCGTCCTTTTTTAAACAACGCCTGGATCTTGACATACAACGTGGAAACGCTGCCTCCGTTCGGGGCACACTCCTGAAGTGGTCTCGCCCTGGGCTCATCGAAACGGACACGTGACAGTCACAATGCGCATTGGCTTAGCTAGTTGATGTGTGTAACATATACCTAATGTATTATACGGAAAATAAACTTTACACGATTAGCTGTATAACTGTTAACACCTAAGCAAATGGCGCAGGCCCTCTTGCACGTAACCCGCAGCTGGCACATCATAAAACATTTTTCGCGACCATCAATAAACAAAAAGGTTTAGTGCGGACCGCGATGTGTGCTCTGTCCACGCAACCCTAAGGGATAAGTAGGGGTACAACTAGTATTAAAGAACGGTTCCAGCTTTTCGCCTCTTCCTGAGGCCACTTAGGTGAGAGATTTTTAGTGGGTATTATGCCAACAGCATCGGCATCGAGTCCTACACTACGCGCTTCGGGTGTGCGTAAAAGCATTTTTCCCTCTCACAGAAAAAAATAGTGATGGTAGTACAATCGTTACCCCACGCAAAAGGATATGATTGACGCGCGGAAGGCGACAGAATACCGGCGTGTGCAGGCGCCTAGTACGCAGGTGTGGGAGAAACTGGACAATAGAGACGGCTAAAAATATAGCTAGAGAGTTAGCTTGTGAGGGGTGATGTGTGCTTGATTGGCCTCCGTGTTGTTTTACCACGAGCACAAATCAAAGTTCAGAGATTGGTCGAAAGCAGGTTTGCGGTGATGTGGTAAGTAGACTGGAGCGAAGGAAAGAATCTATCACTGTAGAGCGAGAGAAAGGTAGACGGAGAGAGAGCGAGACAGAGAGATCTATCGTTCAGGGGAGGGTAAACAGGTGAGGGAGAGTGACTAGGGAGATGTAAGCGCTGAACCGAGTTCGTCGTATCTACGCCTAGTCGAATAACCATTATAAACGTGCGCAGCACCTCAAGTGCAGAGTCATCAGAGCCTCGGATCGATGACATCGTTTCGAATCGGCAAAGGGAAGGGAGAAAGAGCCTGCAAGAGAGAGACCGCTTCTCGAAGGGGAGAAGCATCGACGACGACAACAACACTAGCAGCGACCCCCGTTATTATTCTAACAACAACAACAACCGCTACAGCAATATACCGCCTGCCCCCGTCAATTTAGAGACAATAGAGAAATACAGGGGATGTCAGCACGAGCACCCATGGTCAACGGCGAACACGAACGCGCACATTACGATTTCTTCTACCTAGCCTATCGATAGATAGCCTATAATAGTATGCACTATCTACCAACAGTTCCAATGATGGAACACAGCCCCATCATCATATCATCATCACCACCCCTACCAATGCCACTAGCCTCAGGCGGGCAGGTCTGCGAGTGCCTTCGGGGCCCGCGACAGCCGGGCGTAACCGAGCGAAGAAAAATAGAGCTGGACCTCGGAAAAGCGACTACTCGACCGGTCAGGCAGCAAAGCGCCAGCTACTAGTTGCCTCTCCCTTATGCCGAGTAGACTGAGCCCTCGACTTGGCCTTACTTCGAGGTGACGACACTGATACATCGTGGATAAGAAGAAGGACGGGGCTACGGGGATGATGAGGTGGGGTGTAGACGCGTAGTCGTCGCGTCGATACTTCTGCTATCTCTGGTAGTTCTTGGCGGATCGGGAGTTCATGATGATAAAAGTAGTTGTGATAATGATCATAAGCGTGGTGCTAATGATGGCAGAGAGTGCCCGAAGGTATGGCCTCAAGAGCCTCGAGGAACCTCGAGAGCAAGAGCACGTTATGTAAGCGAATCACCTTGAAACAACAACAGCATCACCAGTGGCGGCGGGGGTGGTAACGGTCACCAAATATCGGCAGTCCAAGCGATATTCGCTCGTACGCGCGGGTCGTTTTTAAACCCTGCTGTTACCACTGCTGGGGAACCGTTAGCTTTACCAACACTGGCGGCAGCAGCAGCAGCAACAACAGCGGGCCGTACGTTTCTACCAAGGACAGCCAACAGCCGGCTCCAGTAATAAGGTCTATGTTTCTACAATTCATTCAGCGATGGTCACTACTACGAATACTGCTATTCTTCATACGAGGCCGTCTTTGTGGGTACAATATGCGCCGGATAGCGATTACGATTGAACGACGATCCTGTGGCAAAGGAACAACAAAGCACAAGGGCGAATGTCTTCGAGTAGGAGGAGTGGGAAAGAGAGTTGAACTTTGGACAACATGCGGCTATGCAGATACAGCCACAAGTATGCAAGAGCACGCCGAACTGGACAATATTAGAAAACAACTAATGGCGAGAAAAGAGAGAGAGAGAGAGAGAGAGAGAGAAAGAGAGAGGAACGCGTGACGGCGCCCGAATCAGTCAGATACTTCTACGCTCAGATCAATGACATAAATGCACGGTGCTCCGCACAGACACAAAAAGAGAAAAAGTAGTAAATATAGCGAACGGAGAACGCGATCTCAAGAGCGAGAAAAAAATAGAGTTTAGAGAAGAGAGCACCAGAGGTAGACAGACCAACCCCCACGTCGCCGGCGCAGATAAACATAAAAAACAATAATTTGGTTTTGTTGATGTTGTTACCCCTGCTGCAGCTGCTGATGTCGAGAAAAACGCGGAGGTCAAGCATGGGTTGCGATATGGGATTGGTTAGCCATTTTTTGCCAAAACCGCCACATCTACTGTCTGTGCCAAGGCGAGTAGTGGGCGGACATGACGCCGCCACAAACCGTCCCTTAGATCATAGAGGGGAACGGAGGTTAAAATGATCATTTGCCGATACGACCCCAATGCACAGAGACACCGGCCCAGATATACACGGACAGGGCGCGCGACACAACAGCCGGGTCAGAGTTCTGTGAACTAATGAAGCTGACGACGACCAGGAAAGAAACTGGGTGCATATGTGTGTCTGCCTCCCGGCAAGCTATGAGTTTCTCATTCCCACTTCTACACTTCATGCACACGCGTGCACTTCTTACAACGTAGCTAAGTAGTGAATCGATTCTCGTTAACACAAGGAGTGTGCCGTACCTTATCCGCGTATTAGGTATATAATAATGCTCTGGACACTGGAACTTGGCCTGCAGAATTTATATGTAAAATAAACAACATACAACAGAAATAAGTACAAGAGAAACCGCCAAAAACGATTCCCTCATAACTGTTGACATACTTTTACAGGTTACAGCACATTGTTAAGCATAATTGTTTGTTCAGTTTTTCTTGTACAATTTTTCTTGATGTACTTCTTGGAGCCTATATCTATAAAGATTGACTGTTTTATTAGAGCCAACGTAAAATTAATCTTTATACATTGCGGACGTCTATTTTGATTTTTTAAAACATAACTACTCTATTGGTCACAGCTTTTTAACGTAACTTTAGTGTATTTCTTCTTCTTTTTGCCTGACATATATAATGTACCTGGCACGCGCGATCGAATCTCGACTTTTAGTTTGTCTATATTTCGGGACTCACGCACTGCATATGTACATTTACATTTAGTTAGATAGATACGCATGATATGTGCGCAGTTAAAATTTGAAACTAATATTTCGCTCGAACTGAACAAATGCTGCAAATCTGACCTAGAAGGGATGAAAAAGCTGTTAAGCGTATGCAGGCAAGAAAGTGTTATTCCGTCTCCACGATGTGCTAGAATTTTTAACAAGAAAGCAGTTTACATAGACAAATAGATCAACATGCTCACATTTGAGCTCAGCACGCAGATATTGTCGAAAATATATCGGAGTCGGGTCAATAATGTATGTGGCATACACAGGTCCTATGCAAAAGTGTGTACCTTTTGTAGTTTTTCGATATATAGCCAATTTTTTTCCAATTTTCCTACCGACTTCCCGACGTTGAAAAAGTGCTAAGGTCATTAGAAGCCTTAACTGACTTATTCTAAATGACATTTTAAATCGAGCTGAACATAGACTTATACCACATCGATATTTTTTTTATTGATAAATATGTTACAACTATTTCTCAAAGGAACCGCTTGCGCTTTACTTCGATGACATCGATCTACTTGCACTTAACTACTGGCAAATACATTTGACTGGACAGTATAAAAAATGCCAAATGATCGTCTTGCTGCGGTAACTACAATATAACGTTTTACCGATGGTCTCACTCTCGTGTTCTCATAAAGGCGCAGCACCTGGAGACTCATATTCGAACACTATAGTAACTTGAGGCAGAATGCCTTAATTCGCCGACAGTCTTAAGAAAAAGCCACGTTTCGCCCCTTTGTGGAACTACCCCGGCTTGGTTTTGGAAGGTTGCATTTTTATGTAGGCCTTTGTATATATGTTGCCTATACAAACCCATATGTATTGCTCTCCGACATGGCAACCCCGTCTAAGGAACTACAAGAAATTTGTTATGGAGGTACAGACCCGATTCCTAAAAAGATTACACTGAAGACATTTTTTTGACACGACAATAAATATTTGTCCAAAATGAAGGAAAGCTTCTTTAAGTACAAACTTCGTCTTAATTTTTAAATTGCGTAATAAGAGAGTTCTAGTATGTAGAAAGTAACAAGATGTATATTATACAAGATAGGCGGCAGTGACGGAAAAAAACGACACCGTCCAGGAAAAAGCGAATGTTGTTCCGGGCGTGCAAGGATCTTCTCATTCAAATTTTTTGCATACACATTTGCAATCAAAATAGCTTCAATTAACTGCAGTCTAAGAGATTACATTTTCATCTTTCCTGCCTCGTTGTACATACTTTTGTTGCAGTACAAAGGTTAGAGTTTATACAGATAGAAACACGAGTTAATATAGTCTGACGTTGTGGCTGTGCTATCACTTCGACCCAAGGACGGGTTGATGCATGGCTCGCACGAACGTAAGCGATACTCCTTACATAGAGCGAGGAATAGGGGGAGATACAGTGGACTGGGTTCAGTGGTTGTGAGTGTTCATTCATTTCGTATGCAAAACCGATCCGACTCAGTTCGCGAGAGATTCAGTAACGGCGACGACTACGTCGACACGGAGACGCGCTTGAGGTCGTCTCGTCGTCCAGCGTCATCCAAATATGTACGACGGATGGACAAACGGACAAACGGACAGGCGGACGTACTTCGGCGGCGGCGTTCATTACCGCAAATGCTTAGCCAGGTGAGGTGTCACTACGGCAGGAGAGCAAACCCAACGAAAAGATTTGCAGTGGTGCTTGCAGCCTGTTACGCTTCACGTAGGTGGTGGAAAGATACGGAGGGACGGGATGGAAGATTGCAGGGCTGCTTCACGATCTTCCAGTGGAACCCGCTCGATAAAAAAAACCCGCTCGACCTGAAAATCGCTCTGCGTTTACTATCCTTTTGCGGGTGTTGGTACTGCTGCTGCTACTAACATGTATGTATACATATGTGATAAACGTATCATATATATATATATATATATATATATATATATATATATATATATATGCATACATATGTGATACAGTGGCGGTACCGCCAACGATGCAATGATACGAGATTCAGCGATTCAACCGTCAACTCTTGGTTATTTTCTAATGGAACTACGGGGGAACGCCTTTCCCGGGTCCACGACAAGACTGACTTCGGCCGCAACCATCGGTTCTCTTTCATCATCAGCGCGAGCCGGCCGACAGCAGCAACGGCAGATCTAGCAAGGAGATCCCGTCCTGCAACTGTCAGACCATCTTGGCGTTCGTACAGTTTAGGCGAAACGAGACGGATGGGAACAGAGCGAATATATATATATATATATATATCAGAGGCGAACAACATAACGAGAAAGAGACATCAGCGATAGTTCAAGCGATGAAGAAAAAAGAAAGGTAGAAAGAGGGGGAAAGAGAGGGAGGGCCAAGCTCCGCGCCTAACAACGCTATGTCATTTACACATTCTGACTCCATAATGTCATGTCATACTAATACAGAGAGACCGACATCTAGACGCACGCATACATACATCTACACCTAGACAGACAGATACACGTAAGCACACTTGCAGCACAAGCCGTATGCGAACAACGGGACATACATATCATACCTGCGGGATCATAAACCAAAGACGTCACGCTGACGGCACCACCAGGCCGAGCACAAATGGAACGCTAAGGACTCGTTGGTGCCATGTTTGATGACGATGATGATAATAATACTGGGTGCCGATGTTGTTGATGATGATGATGATGACTGTAGCTAGGCTATGATGTATGTTATACAGTCAGACAGAGACAGACCACATGGGAGAAGCGCACACGCGTAACGGCACCATCCCTTGTGACTTAAGGGCTGAGATGAGAACTCGGGAACCGATGAAAGCGGAAAGCGGTGCACGAATGGAGTCAGAAAGCGGTCGACGGCCGCGATGGCCGGATGGCTTATCCTTTACGACAAATGGGCCCGACGCTCCTCAGAACAAGATAGATCGCAGTAATACCTGCCGCCAGGAGGTGGATTTCTGCTACGCATAGACGACGAGCAAAAGTACTAGTAATACTAATAGTAGTGGTTGTCTTGCTTGAAGCAGCAGCAGTAAGGTGTTTGTGGGCTATACTGGGCGTACCCATCAAGGGGAACTTTCCAATCATGGAAGCTGCTGCTGCTCATGTTTGCCGCATACCTAGTATGCACATTGCTCTTCTAGAGCTTCGCGCATAGCGTAACAACAACAATAATAATGGCGATTACGTTCTCCTTCGTTTTCAGACTTAAGGCTAAGGCGGATACTATCTGGCTGTGTTACTCTTCTAAAAAGACTGAGCGTATATGCTTCGATCAATTAATCGTCTATTGCTTTTAATGTTGCTGTTTATTTGTGTAGTCTTACAAACAAAACATGTACGTTACAATGCGTAATAATACTAATAATAATATCGACACAAATACAAAAAATGCCCTTAGCTACACTAGAAGGCTACCCAGTACGATAAGGCATCATCTGTAGAAAATCATTTTGATCAAACGGGCACGTTTAAAGCTGGCAGCGGAAACAGAAGCCACTCTACACTTAAAAAGAAGTTTGTCGAATATTGTCAAATAAACAAAACAGACATTCGAAATGTCAGTTAACTGGGCTATTGAATGAGCTGTTCGCAACTGACATGCGGAAACATACAAACGCATATACATACACGAACATGGGATGGGCTGAAAGAATCGGCAATGTTGCTACGGCGACTGCCAGCGTGGCGTCGGTTACTTGCCGGCTGGACAGCAGGCGTTGCAACCGATCGAGTTCAATCGGATAACGATAATATGCTATTCTACGGCATCAACGGTCTTGACGTGTGATATGTGCGCTCGTCCGCGCGTGTATCTCTGTATGGCTACCTAACATGCACGCATACGTCTATGTTAGGCAGGTCGTCAGACGGACAGATGAACAGATGCGTCAGACAAATGCGTGGGCGTCTCCGAAAGCTCGTACGTTATTCATCGAGCTCGAGCCGACACAGAAGCAACGGGCATACGACAAAATAGAATAACAACAATGACCGCAGCCGCAACGGTATCAATGCCAACAACAGGAGCAATTTTAACGACAACAAATACAACGCCAGTAACAACAGTAATGCCAACAACAATAACGAGGGGAACAAGAGCAATAGTTTGAGCGAGGTTTACTGTAATTATAAATAGACACGTGAGCAAAACTGCACGTTTGACAATATTGACGACACGACCACATCTAATAGCAACAACAGTAGCAACAATCAAAACGGCTATGCATAAAAAAAGCTATCGTACCACTGGAGGGCAGCTACAACGAAAACTAACACTAACAGTAAGAATAACAACAGAAGCAATGAGAAACACTTATAGCAGTGATGACAAAAACAAAACAAAAATACGATTATATTGAAAAAAGCGGCGGCAGCAGCAACAACAACAACAACGACAGCAATGATAATAGAAAAGAGAACAGGAATAGCAGACAGTGACAGCAACAATGGACAAACGGATGACTGACTGTTGCCCGTATAGCAGGAAACACGGGGTTCCCACCCTTAGCATCGAATGTGGCGATAGGGCGTCAAATAACGCAGAGGGACGCTTATGTGGGCGGCGGAGCGCATAAATGATCAGCCGTTCCCTGCCACGAACGGCGACAAATCACATCTGTGAGCACCCCCACGCCAGGTTAGACGTTCTGACAGCCCCCGCGTCGCTTTCCTGTTGCCCCCGTCATGTACCACGCTTGTTCACGCTTGTCGGCGCTGCTCGACACACGCACAACTACAGCAACAATCAGTGATCCCGACTTCATAATTAGAAATCAGGTAACAACAAAAAATGCCGCTGTGTGTGGGTTGCGCTTGCAAACTATAACGTGCATCTATGATTTGAGGAGGTGATACACGCGTATCTGCCACATAACTGAGATCGGGCTCATTTTGCCTACATTTAATTGCAGGGGTCTCACTCTTTCACTTTCTTGCACCTTTGCTGGTCGTGAACGTTAAACAGAGATTAATGTGTAAATAATGTACATGTCTTCGTAGATGGAAAAGGAAAAGCACACCATCTTTCCGAAAATAATACCAATAACAGCTTTAGAAGCCCTTTCGCCCTATCCCTTTGCATTTAGCACTTCTTCACGGAAACGCGGCACGGAACAACTTGCGCTCTTATCTACAGCACTTCTAATAGGAGAAAATTAAAATCGAACTCGTACACATTACAGGAATGATGATAATGTTGATAATCGTTTTATAAGGTGACACATAATAGACGCAGGTAACAAGCATACTAAAACCCTGCGCTTAACATCGAAATTGGCTGCGACCGATTGTGTCTGTCACCTGGCCATCCGTCATGACAACAGAGTATTGACAAGCTGCGAACGAACTATAACTTTATAATTTATATCATGTTGATAACCTCTCTTATTTGATTTAATGTTTCAAAAATTATTGCGGGCGAATTCATCTGAGTTGGCGTGGAGCGATTAAATAACACTGTTCTATTTCAAGCTCGTAATAATATATGTGGACTAATAGTGCAATTTCGACCCACAAAAAATCAGTTCTATTCTACCACCCGCTCTGACTGGAAGCTCTTGCGCATTTTTTCAAATAATCGGAAGAGATGGGCCTACTCCTACGGATATTCTCACCTGCTAGCTTTCCCTTAGGAATGTCCTTAATGGCGTGAAACGTTTCCCTTTATTGGGCGAGATAGTCATAAATATTGTTGTGGTAATCTAATCTAACAGCGCTGGAAATGCGCGCTGCACCATCCCGGCTGGACAACCCAGTATTGTTTGCACTGATGTGTTTTCAAATGTAGCTAGTCCAGAACATGGGACTGGGGGCCTTCCCTATTTTATATAGGTGCCTTGGAAAGTCTGGAAGCCTTGGCCTGTCAGGACCTAGGTGCATGGGAATGCCCTGAGAATGAGTGCGTAGCGACTAGCGTCTGGTCCCGGCGCTGATCGTTCGGTATGCCATGATAATTCTGAGGGTTCCGACTCTCTGGACCCGGAGTTGGCGGCCTCTGTTGGCGGCTGTGGCAGGAGCCTTCATAGGTTATGCTAAAGCATAGTATAGAACGATAATTTCGACCACGAGCGTGATTAAGTGCCAGCTGGGCCTGGAATGCGCAAAGTTATGAGTCGTCCTCAGGGTTTTGTCCGTCGCCCCTTGTCGTTAGCTGAGTACCTTGAAGCTACCCGGTGAAAAAAGACCTCCGTGTTCCTAGCAGTGTGTACAGGGTGGACTTCCTGGCCGTTTAGCTGAATTTAGAAAGCAGGATAATGTTTTTCGGAGACATTGATCAAGCTCGGAGCATAAAGAGGGCAGAATATTCGCAATTATGTCAAAAGATTGTGAATGCTTTTGCGCAGCAATTTAGATATCTAGCATAGTATATATTCTAGTGGTTTCGTGTATTTTTCTTATGGCTATATCTTCATACAGTTTCCTTCCAAGAAAACTTGCAGCCGTGCGGTACATTAGACAAGAAAAAAAGTTTCAAAGAGTGTTGTTGAGCCCGGTGGCGTGGTGCATTCGCTTGCGCCTCGCAACCGGAGGAGACATATGGGTGCACGGGTTCGATCCCCACTGTTGCGCATTTAAATTTATACCATCTTACGAAGCAATGCGAAAGCAAACCCCTGGACGTTAAATGTTGGCTGAGAATCAGCTTGAAAAGTATTGCCTAGTCGTGCGTCATCTAAGTGTACCTGAGTGCACGTCAAGCTAGATGCAGATAATAACAGAGGGCGAGGTGGATCCTTAAAGGTTCCACTAGCATTTAGAAATATTAACTACATCCCTGAATAAACAACGGTAGGTAATTGGCCGGTGCATCTCAACAATAAAAGTGGTTATTAACTGGCCACGCAAAACAAGGGGGTCTCCCTATCGCCAAAAATCGTACCTCTTAACTATAGGTTTAATTTTAAGTACCGAATTGACAAGAACTGGCAAAATCTACAACGACTTTGCTTTTGCATCGCAGCAGCTCGGAGCAGTTACGTAGTAGTAAGTGCCAATGCTTTGGCTGTTGTTGCGGCCGGCGATGGTAATTCATCAATCATACACGAGCTACGATAAAGTCGAAGCCGCAGAGTGCGAAAGGCTTTAGTACTACGACTACTACTACTGCTTCTGCTTCTGCTCCTGCTACCACTACAAGTGTGAACACTGCTGCTACAGCTGCTACAGGAGCAATGTAGTGTATAACAGGCGTGTCAAAGGGACGCCTCACAAAACTCTGTCTCTCTCTCTCTCTTTCTCCCACCCTACCTCCCATTCCGCCGTTCTTGCTGCCTCTTTGCCCGTATTGGACAGAACTCCTTGACAGCCTTCAATCGCTGCGTTCCCCTCCCACCGCCTGCCACTGCTATTCTTGCTAGTGTCGTAGTTACCACACTCAGTGCGACAGTCACCAAAGTCAGTGCTGGTGGTCTACTCCAACGAGGTGCAGTGCCGTCCTCTATATATATATATATGCTGTAGCCGCATATGCGTGCTCAGACGTGTGAGGTTCCGTACAGACCGACCCGATGTGGGGGTGGGTGGAGGGGGCGCATCGAGCACATGACAAGTCGTATCGTCTGACAAGCTTAAAGCAAGCCCACCGACCGCGACGATGATGACGAAGACGGGCAACGCTGACGGCGCCTTTGCGTGCACTCACTCACTCGTGCGGGCCGCGCCCTAGGGCCCTTACGCCTATGGACGGGCCTATGCCTGGACCTACCTGTCTTGTTTGTGTGCCCGTCTGTGTGTGCGTGTCTCTGTCGGTTTCTCTATCCATATGTCTATCTATGTGGTAACAGCAGCATTAAAGCACCTGTATACGTATTATGTGAGCTGTACGATTGGCAATTGCTCCATCCCCGCACCTTAATCATCACAGCACGGCTCATAGGTGGCCGTGGAGGCGGCAGCAGTAGCATTGACGACCGTAGCAGGGGAATAGCTATCTCTACCCACCGGCAAGTGCTGGCATCGGACAGTGCCTTGACCGGCTTTATTGTTGTTGTTGTTGTTGTTGTTGCTGTTGTTGTTGTTGTAGCTGTTGGTATTGTCGTAGTCGTTGTCACCGATGACGGCGGTGGAGGGATCTGGCAGTGGGGGTAGCGTATCGGTGGCAGCCTGCAATGGCGACGACGGCAAAGACGACATCGACAGGGATTGAATAGCGGCAAAGCTTGAATCCAATGCTTAAGCAATGCTCAATTGCGATGACACGCTTGCTTACTTGCTGGCAGGCAGACTGACAGACAAACAGAGGACAGACGAAGGACAGACGGCTCACTGCCGGCTGCCGAATAGACCTCTTCGTCCAACCGCCACTCCTGCTGTCATAAACCGATCCATTTCATCGTGTCTACTGCCACTACTACTACTACAACAGCAACTACTTTGAACGCTAGAGGCGAATCATCACCCCGTTGTCCCTATTGCCGTCCCGCTGCCACCGCTATTGGCTGCGACTATAGATACCGACTACCAACAACCAAAGCCACAACCGCGCCACCACTCTTCCTTAGTCCACGTGATTCAGATGATGCCCCAAAATCTCAGAGAGAGAGAGAGAGAGAGGGGGAATACATAGACAGGTAGTTAGGTAAAGAATGGGGAGAGAAAACGAGGGGAGAGAGATGGGGGAAAAGCACGCAAACGTGAAAGGGCGGCGAAGCATAGATGCAGGCAGACACAGCTCATCTATCATAACAACCTTTACTCGTACGTCGTCCACTCACCGCTATTCGAGTATGCATGTAGTCACCTATCATTCGTTCGTTAATCATTGTTAATCCATAATAATTTAGTCATCGATTGGCTCATCTATTGATACATTTGCTCATTTGCGTACAACACTGGTAACTCTATGAAAACAAGTTCTATTATTATTAAACGCCACTAAGTTGGCGTAAATAATACAGGTAGTTCAATAAGTTCTTAGAATGAGCTTTTTTGAATTCGAATTTTGGCGCGCTTCCACCGCTATTAGGAGCTGCAACTTTTCGACTGCTAGCACTCAAAATATTATGGTGATTGGCCGTTGCGATTTCGTTTGATAGCTTTTCCCGTGCAACGTATCGGCGTGATTTTTAAAAATGAAGAAAAAAGAGTTTCGAGTGGTTATCAAGCATTTTTATTTCAAAGGTTGGAATGCGACCCAAGTAAAAATTGGGTTAGACGAGACGTACGGTGACTCTGCGCCATGTTTTGCCACTGTTTCCAACTGGATTAATATGTTAAAAAGAGGTCGCAGGAGCACCGAGGATGAACTACGTCCAGGAGGCCAAAAAACGGCAACTGATGAGGAAAACATAGAGAAAGTGCGAAACATCGTTGGCACAGATAAGCGAATGAACATTAAGGAGATAGCGGAGGCATTAGGAATTAGTTTAGGTAGTGTGCATTTTATCCTATACGAAAACTTGAAGATGAAAGAGCTCAGAGAAAAATGGCTGCCGCATTTGCTCAACCAAGGCCAAAAAAACGCGCCTGTTTTCGCTTCACAGCGAAATTTGGCCAAGATGTCGAACAATCCGTCGGATTTTTGGCGCAGATTCATGACCGTCGATGAAAGCTGGGTCCATCACTACACTCCCGAGACCCAAGAAGCATCTTGCCAATGGTGTGCACCTGATGAAGGACCTCCGAAGAGGGTGCGGACAACGGCATTGACCGGAAAGGTGATGGCTACAGTTTTTTAAGACCAACGTAGAATAATGCTGGTCGACTACCTTGAGAGCGGTAAAACGATCACAGGAGAATATTATGCAAGACTGTTGGACTGCCTTTAGCAAGAACTCATCGTGAAACGGCCCGCTTTGCAGAAGAAGGTTATCCTGTTTCACCAGGACAATGCTCCTGCACACAAGTCCCGGCAAGCATCGGCAAAACTGGCCCAACTGAGGTTCGAACTTATTGAACAACCTTCCTATTCTCCAGACCTGGCCCCCTCTGATTATTTCCTCTTCGAACATTTGAAGAATAGTCTCGGTGGAAAGCGTTTTTCCAGCAATGAAGAGGTTAAGGCTGCTGTCAATGCCTATTTTCAGTCGAAAGACGCGGAATTCTACTTAAGAGGTATAAAAGCTCTGAAATCTTGGTGGGAAAAGTGTATTGAGCATCTCGGGGAGTATATCGAATAAGATAAATTTAAAAACATGATTTGGAAAATTCTTGGTTTTCATTCTAAGAACTTATTGAACTACCTGTAAAACATGTTCGTGACAATTATAAAGATAATAATATATAATAATAAAGATAATAATAAAACCACCATTATGAGACTTCTAAATCAGATAACCTCTACCCATGGATGTACATCATACTATTCGCAATAAAAGTACTGTACATGTAGCAGTAACGGCGTTGGTTGTAACTGTAATATTGTAATAGAATGTAATATGCTGCATAGCCACTCAACTATAACGCTCAACTAAAACGCTAGAAAATCCTGCGTCCTTGAAACCCGATGTGTAATAGGCTTTGTCATTTGAGCTCAACGAGAACCTCACAATAGCCTCGTTGTTTGCTGTATGTTCTATCACTGGCTTCACGAAGTACACGCTACTTACGTGGTACTAGCAAAGTTTAATACAAACAACCCTTTTCTTATGAAATTATTATATACTTTCGGGTGTAATCGAAGCGTTTCCTCCAGCAGGTGTATGCCAGCTGCTACAGTAGGAGTTCAGAGCCTTATCGTAGTAGAAATTCAGAACATTAAACGTTGTCGTATTGCACGCGATCGTACAACTAAACGCATTTGTGCCCGTGTCTAAATTGGGCGACGTCGAATAGTCGTACTTGGTCTGCGCAGTTGTCTTTAGCAATAAATGTCTCGCTTGGATATTAAAATATAGTATGCCTGCAAATCCTTGTTAATTTGGGGCGACCTCCAAAGGACTTCTCATCACTAGAATCACTAGTAAAAATATCGGCGACATTAGCAGCCCGTCAGTGAGGTCAATCTTTGTTTTTATAGAGAGTACAATTTTTGTCAGATAGATCCATATCTTCGTTCGATTTGACAGCCACTTTAAATTTTAAAACCTTAAACGTTTTACACCTTTCTCACCTTCAAGTTGCATAACGCGCGCAATTGATTTTACTCTTCTAATTAGACCGCCGCTTTTTAGTGATTGTAGACCCCAAATTCTTGCTATCATTGAATTCTAACAAATTCAGCCTCTAATCGGAGGTGTTCTATAGTGTGTGCAAGTAATGTCAGCCCATAAACCATCTTAAGCATATTTTCTTAATCTTGTTATATGGAAGAAATCTTCGAGCCATGAAGGTCACTGTAGCAGCTGCCATAAAGGGATAATTAGGCCAAACTAGCCAAAAGCGTCATTGCTTAAATTGGCATATGAGCATTTGCACATTCTAAAGTACGTTGACAGATGTAAAGTCGAATTCAACGAACATCTTAGAAATTGCCTTTTTTTCGGAAAGTGATATTTCTTATAATTATATTTATATATATATATATATATATATATATATACATTTTACGAAGATAATAGTGTAATCCGCATGACATAAGAGTGTAGTAGTGCAAAAAGCTTAGAGTTAAACAGAGAACAGAGTCACCTTTAAATAAAAATCCATAATCCATATATACGCGAATTCTGAAAGAGTTACAAATAATTTACATACATTCTTTATTTGTTACGCAAGAACTTCAATGCCCTACAAAAAGCCGACCCGTTGAGAAGAAACTGGTGTTTTTTTCAACAACCGTTGCAATGACTTTGCCTAACTTACGCGTACATAATATTTGCCCAGCGTTAAACTTTGCTAACACAGTTTTCAACCTATTCGATACTTACGGTCAAAACTAGAAGGTCTGCGACGTGATGATTTACTTTGTTTACACAAAAACTAGTCATATAATTCTCTAGAATTATCTCTATGCTCTCTGTGTTCTATGTTGAGCACTGTGCCACCCACGGCACTATGCAATAAACGACGTCGTCTGTCGTGCACTGCATAGTGCACAGGTGCCGGCTGTGAAAGAGCCACCAGGCCTTAGCGCCAATAGTGGGTTACGACCGGACGGCAAAACACTAACCCTTTGGGAAAGCGGTTGCCTACTTGTCTGGGACGTTACCGTGTCGTGTACATTGGCCAGATGCTACGTCGCTCGAACAAGCCAGAAAGCTGGTGCCTCTGCTTGTCTTGCGGAGGACCGCAAGTTAGCGAAGTACAAAGAACTCAATCCGCAGTTTATCGTCCAGCCAATTGCCATAGAAACTTACGAACCCATGGGTGAAGAAACATCAAGATTTTTTAAACAGCTTAAAAAAGACTAAACGCAGTCACAAGGGATCCTCGTTCTGGAGAGTTCCTAGTGCAGCGAGTATCGATCGAGCTTCAGCGGGGAAACGCGGCGTCAGTCGAAGGGTCCCTTCCCTCCGCCGAAGGGTTCCCTGAGATCCCGTAGGAATAATGATGTTTTTAATACTATTTTGATTAAATAAAATTTGAACTATAGCATTTGATATTTAAAACCATGTATGACCTTCTTAAAGGAAGGCAAAGTGCCAATCATACAATGACAATAAATTTTTGAAGCGTCTATTTACGGCCCGTTTTCACATCCGGGAAGATATGTGAACAATCCTACCTATCGGGAGACGGGAAGAAATGCTGGACTGCTCTAATTCTATGATCCTTTGTGCTCGTATTACTGCTTTTGCGTGTCATCTGCTAACGAGACTGGGTGCCTTCGTTTTAATGGGCTATACTCGCCACCGTCGGGCAAAAGGCGTTTTTCCATGCAGTAGTGAGACAGGATTACGCCCATACACACAGCTTTAGATCATCACCAGAACGTGTGTTTTCGTCCTGTAGGCTCAGCAAACTGAAAAAAAACGCTAGTTGTTTTTAAATTTACGTGCATGGTTAAGTCGTGTACTAAACGTTCGAGAAAAATATAATCTGAATTATTTTTATATATATATAAGTGATAGGGCTATACCGCTGAGAGCCAGCATCTATGCTGCCACAAGAACTGGTGGGGAAACACTAGATGTTCTATCATGTCTTACCCTCGGTGCAGATATACCTAACGGCGATTTCAAGCCTGTAGAACGGAGGATAGTCTGGTATTAAAAACAATTTCCTAAAAAAAACTCTAGTCCGTAGAGTTCATCGTATAGTACGATAGATTCTACCTTCATGATTAGGCATTGTCAAAATGTTTCTCCGGATCCGTAAGTGTTCCATAAAAGCCGTACCTCTCTCAATCTTCTATATGTATGAGGCCAACATAGTCCGCAAAAGGTCACTAAAACTTTAGCTACATCAGGAGCTGAACGTAGAATGAATACTGCAGATTTTCCCAAATATTATGTTCCTAATCTATATTCGTTCAATAAACTAGGTTGGGGCCATTTTTACTATACATACTATTTTTTATAACATCGCCTTTTGTTAGTGTTACAATTAAAATACATATTTGTGTTAATTAAGTCCCGAAAACGGAATTCATTTTTGTTTATATTGAACATAAAGAGAATTTGCATATCCGAAAAATATCAGCGACCCAACACTTAAATAGCTGGCGCTGATCGACGTGTCTAATTATGATTTGGGACAAACAAAGCCGCAAAGTGTACAGTGACACTCATTGCAAGGCTTATAGAACACAGTCCAATGGCACAGTTTGTGGTGGAAACCATCGACTGAGAAGCGGAATCCATCTATGCATTGTCTAGCGTTGCCGGTGACTTGTAGAACGCTTTTGGCACTTCCCTCATTTTCTGCTTAAACCACCTACGAAACTCTCGCAGTGAAGCTGTAATCAAAAGTTAAAAGCGGTTCATCAGATCTTCGATGAAAAGCATCGGCTTGTTCTATGCATTTCTAGGGAGGCCCAAAAATCTCTTAAGGAACGTTGCTTTGACCGTATCGAAGGCGTTGAGCTTCTAAGCAGAAAAGTATTGCCAAATTTGTCTGATCCCATATGATGCCACCAACGCGACCTTTAAGTTGAACAGCATTGGGGGATTACTGAAAGCACTTGTAGCTCTGGGATTGAGGTCATAACGACAATGCTGCTAATAACTCCCTGAGTTTGAGCCAATAATGATGTGCCGCTATGGGGCCAAGAATGATGTGCCGCTTGGCGTTAACTTAAGGCCCAAATGGGTATAAACTCCGAGACAAATTCTACAAGAGCGCCACCCAAGTTAAGCTTATCACTTCTTTGCTTTACATCTTATAGCCTTTGTATTCGATACTGTAGTGTCCACCACCCCTATCACCGGGCGGCGACCGTTACGAGTTCGCCATTCTCTCGCTCAAACAACACACGTCTTCTACTGGCTCGAACAAACGACTACTAACTCATTTATTCTCATGCCTCCTTATATACTCACAGATTGCCCGCGCATTTAGTGACTTCCCGCGTCTTTGCTAGTAGGGTGGCGGCATCTTCTAATTGGCGCCATGTATTTAGCTTGCCTCGGCATTGCCGCTAACCGACGCTGTCTATGCCCGCGCTGCTTAGCGGACACTGCTATCCTACAGATACGTTAATCGTTAAACCGTCGTTGTTGCTGTACAGGCTATCACAACATACGACGACGAAACGGCAGATGCTGTTGCCCATGTTGCGGCTTGCGAGGTGGCTGCTTTTGTAGGACTCGTCACCAAAAAAAAGGCAGATAAGAAGCTAGATGTAATCACGGTCAAGCAGAAAAACAGCACCAAAGTCAAGCAGAACGTCGCCTTAACAATCCGCTCCGTTCACTCCCGACTTAATCCGCTTATGCAAGTCGTTCAAGGAAACTATACAGCTGAAGGCGGACCAGATTAAAAGAAACATCCAAAACAACTTGGTACAACGCTTCGACTATTAGAGAGTAGTTTTTGCATAGGTACGACTTTGTCGCTTTACGCTGGTGGCGATGGACCTCTTGATAATCCACAGATGGTGCGAGGGGGTCCTTCACTATCGATACATTTGTTGACTCAAGTTTTTAAGAAGATGTTAAATGTTGTGGACAAGTAATTGGCCTCGTAATTACTGGATTTATAATGTATTTAACACTTAAACTAATATACGGGAGTAAAAGACTTGGCGTACACCAGGGGAAAGTCGTCTATTGGAGTGATTTGACTCATATTGCTATCGTGTTAGTTATTCAAGCTTTCATCTACTCCCGAGAACAAACGAGATACTTCTACTGTGGACACCGTCGTTGTACCGACAGCTGATAGACTTTCAGAAAAAAATCTCGTTCGCTAAGAAAAGTGAAAATCGCATGGTACTAAGAACTAGGCTTAAGCTTCACTACGTCCTATTACGTTCTCTAGTTGCCCAGTTGCCTCCGACCGTCTGTGCTAACGCTTTATCTACGTATTTACAACTGGCACGCCCGGGCTATACCGGTATCGTGTTAATTATCGGACAAATATGAGAGTCTGTTATCCCAATAGGGATATGCTTCTTTCCCTCTTATGAAAGTTCAAAGTGCGGCTGAGATGTTAACGAATAGAACAGCCTTTAAACCAGAGCTCGTCCGGAATTAACTTAAAGACAACGGTCCTCCTATCGCCCCTCTGGACGGCACTATTTAGGCAGGAGAAATCACGCCGCGGGAACATGGATTGCACGCGAGACGTTTGACAATAACCGCATGCCGAGAGCTTTTAGACGACGTAAAGTACTCGATCACTGTAGTAAGCTTAATAAGCTGTATATGTAGACTAAAAGACGACGCTTGACACTGCCTTCTGGAAGATCGTCGTGGAGAAACTAGCCGCTGCGCACGTGGCCCCACGGGTTTTTCGAATGCCGGTAGTTCTCCTGAAAGCAACCCCGGTCATCCCGATGATGGCATTCAGTAACACCGGCCCCTTATGCAAAGCAATTTCTTTTACTTTTTATTAACTAAATTATTTTTAAACATATAAAAAATGGGTTCCTGTTATAAGTTGTGGGTTGGAAGTTTGATCTTCGCAGTTTACATGATAAAAAGATACTTAGTACACGTTACTTTACGACCCGATGAATATCATACAGTCAAAAGGCCTGTGAATATATATATATATACTCGTATATTAGAGACTGGACCAAGCTGTTGCCCACGGAAAGCGGATGATTCTTTTGCTAGCAAATGTCGAAATTATAACGACGCTTTTATGCGTGTATGAAAAGGAGCAAGTGGCTACAATCAAGTTTTTATGTTAGCTCTTTTGATAAGCTACCCTGCCCCCCCCATTAGTACTTTCTATTATTTTTAAACGTTTGTGTATATATACACACACCTATATTAATATACCCAGTAAGCTTGAAAACGAATCTAAATTATTGTAGTAAGAATATCTGCATTACCTGGACAAGACTGGATTTGTAACACATAATAAGTTCAAGTGGGGCGAGTAGTTTTTGTTGGAAGCGCAGAATGGTATTTATGTTTGTAAATGATGTTGTCTGTATATGTACATTACGAAAGCCCGATCTATGCACGTTGTTTCCGATGCAGGCGACTGTTTAGCAATCAAAAGCGTGTCGTCGCCAACACGACAGAAGAGAGCGAGGGGATTCGCTTTTCGTTTATTTGTGTGTTCGCTGTCTTGTCTGGCTTTCGTGCAAACCGGTGTCAGGACCGGCCATGAAAACATGACAACAAACGTGACAGATTCAGGAGCGGCGCCGATAGTGACCCGTTTCTGCATGCTTGTTGTTGCTTGAGTTGTTGTTCGAGTTTTTGTTGCTTGGGCTGTTGTTGTTCAAACTTTTGTTCAAGTTGTTGTTGTTGTTGTTGTTGTTGTTTGAGTCGCTGTTGTTCGAGTTTTTGTTGCTTGAGCTGTTGTTCTTCAAACTGTTGTTGTTGTTGTTGTCGTTGTTCGAATTGTTGTTTGAGTTATAGTTGTCAAGTTGTTCTTGTTTGAGTTGTTGTTGTTGTTGCTTGTGATGGTGTTATTGTTCTTGTTGTTATTGTTGCTGGTGGTGTTGTTGATCGAGTTGGAGAGTCCAATCGAACTCCTTGTTTCTCTCTCTCTCCCGTGCGCTTTTCTCCCTCTGAGAGGCTCGCGGAGAAAGCAGGTCGGCTGAATGAACGCTGAGGAAGGGTGGAGAGGAGGGAAATGTTCCGATGATGGCGAGGACGAGCGTGAGGTTTCGCTAGGCGAGGGTCTAGCTCGTCGAGAGCAGCGGCGCCCACATCGGTGGCGGCGGCGGCTACCTACAAAGTCAAGCCTGTGAGGAACGAGAGGAAGAAGACGAACCAGACCGAGAGGGAGGGAGGGAGGGAGGGAGGAAGAGTTCGGACAGGCGATCGCAGCTCTGTCGCGACTCTGATGTCGGGGTGGAGAGATCGAATGGATGCCTGTGGCAGGCGCCGCTCCGGGCCTGCGCATGACGTCGCGAGGGCGGGGCCTTACCCAGGGATCCGCCCCCCTCGAGATGCTTGCTTGCAGGACAGAAGCAGGACTTGGCAATGTCTTGCTCTGCGCGAGTTAGAAGCGTGAAAGCTCGTTAGCAATGCACACACAACGCGTTAGATTAATTTTGCGCTGTCGCTGCTGGCTGGACCGCGTCGTATTGAGCGAGACCGTCGAGCGTCCCGCGCCAGCAGCAGCAACAACACCGGCCGAAGCAACGTTGCCGTCACGCAGCCGTAGACGCAGCAGCAACAGCAGTAGTTACTGAGTACGTGCAGAACAGCACCCAGCTGACCAGTCGGCGCGTTGTCTAACCAAACAGAGCGGCAGCGGCGGCGGGGGCTGCAGCCGTGGTAGCGGTTGGCGCGCGCCAATGTGAATCAAAACACAGCTCTGTCGTTCTGTTCTTAAATATTTCACAGAGCTGCATCTAGTCTTGACGAGCCAACAGGTACTGCCCTTTCTGTGACCCATTGGCCTACCACAGCCGCCGCCGTTTAGGCCGCAGCAACATCAACATCTATTGCTGCAACGATTAGTATAACTGCAATTATTTGTATAAGTATCGACTGCTTAAACCATCTAATGATGTGGCTCTCTGGAGCAAGCTTGCCTCCCGCCCGGAGGGGGGGCTGCTGCTGCAAAAACTTCAAAGCCGAGCAGAGCAAACCACCTCCGATGACCGGTGCCACTCAATCCGGTATAGCCTGATGTCCACTACCCACTCCATCGTGGCGCTACTGCGCGTGCAAACATCTTTTCGAGGCCTCTGCTGCTGAGCGACAAGAAGTCGTGGTTCATCCTAGCGGTTGTACTTTTATTTGTTAGTCGTAGAAGTAGAATTGGCCGTCGCAGGAGTAGAGAGTTGCACTATCTCCGATGATTGGAGTTTTAGCAGCAGCAGCTGCAGGGGTACATCTGGTAAAAATCTTCTCCAGTATACGTCGGCGTGAAATGACAGAAGAAAGAGAAAAGAGTGATCATCATGGTGCAGTGCTAGATAGGCATCTCAGTGCTCAGTGCTTGGCCCGCGTTTAGCAGTGAATAGATCCGATTCAGTGAAAAAACAGATACCGCATACCATCTACCACCCCGCGTCTTGGCGTGAGGGCGTTCGTGATGTGAACGCCCGTGAGGTTTCGCCGCCTATCGTTTTTCTTCACTTTGCTTCGGTTCGGTTCAGAGGCGCCGAGAACGTGGCATCGAAGAACGTTAGCGTCGTTCACCGTCGTCTTTTGTTTATACTACCTAAGTGCGCGCACACAACAAGAACGCCACAACAAGAGATTGAGTGATCGACGGGGCTGACCATCAGTCTGTGTAGTGCAATCATCGTGTGTCAAGCGAGTGTTGGGGTCGAGCGGGAACTATCGAGAGGAGCCGCCAGGATCAGACTAAGGGCAGAGCGTTTTCGTGCAAGTTCGTTCGTGCGAAAGGCGAAAGGCCTCGTGCCTTTAGCCGACAGCCTCTAGGGCTGACGCAGGTCTTCAAGCAGATGCAGCAGGCCGTACAGAAGTCGATGGTGGGCCTGGGTGGGGGCATGGGGGTGCCCGGAATGACCGGCATGCCGGGCGTCGTACCCGGCATGCCACAGTCGGCTGCCGGGCCGTGCTTCTCGTCGGGCCGCTATTCGCCGACGTACAGGAACACTCCGTCTGTCGACCCGATGCGACCACCGCGCCATTGTATGAGCTCGACTCCGGTAAGTACCCACACAACTCATCACCACCACCATCCTCGTGTTCAGGGTATCAACTGAACGACACTGACTCAAAAACAACACACACCTTAATCACCTAACACTAGAGATGAGGAATAACTGACTTACGCAGGCTTGTACTTTTTGTACCACGATAACAAGAACATCTCGGTATAAATATCTGTTCTGCAACGCTTCGCTAAACGACCATAGTCCGTCGACATCTTGAAGTATATGGAACACAGCATTGTCCTATCGTTTCTCTACGTTTATATGGAGTACTCATTCTTGTAAAAAGATTGTATTGTAAATGTAAGAATCCAAAAAAGGTCTTTTAGGATACAAAGAGCAAAGATCTTTTGGGATCCAAAGGGCAAAGTCTATTGTCATCACTGTAACGCGCCAACGCGAAGCACGCTCTACAAGATGAGGCATGCAATTGTGGTAAAATCTAGGCATACCTAGTATAGTTATCTATACAGACGGAGGATCTAGATGGCCAGTTGCTAGTTTACGGCTATTTTGACTTCATTTGCATCTCGTTTTGCCACTAGCCAGAGGCAAGCAAGCGTGAAACTTGTAGCCTCCGCTTAGGTCTGGCTACCACGTATTGAATGTAAGTTGCATTTTAAATCGAAAATAATTAGGATATTTTTTGCCCTGCTTCCAGAATAATATACATGAGCCCAATCACCCTTCCTTAGGCATCAACATAGACAACAATATGACTACTGCGGCTGCCGAAAAACTAACGGGAGATACATTTGGCAATCAGTAGTTTTGTGTTACTGTGAGAATAGAGGCAGGGTTTTATACATAAAGTTACCAAGTGACGAAAGTACTTGTATATCGTCTATTGATATTTGTGTTGGTCAACGTCTTTTAAACTAGGCGTATACAGACAGATGACAACGCTCGTTAACCTGTATGCCGGAAAGTTCTTAGCCAACGAAAAAGCAAGGAAGATTTACCCAAAGGTCGCCTAGAAAGATGTACTGCAGTGCATCGAGAGCAGTAGCTTCAAAGTATCAGTATCCACATGTTTGTGGATCCTTTTACTTGGTGTTTACTAATTATTCTTTAGTATAAGCACATTTGGGTAGCTTTTTGTTCTGACATTCTAAGAAACTATAATGAAACAGAACATTTTAAATTGTGGTAAACGCGCTTGGCTCGCCATGATATAATCGTTATGAGTCCTTCCTACGACTCTAATTATTGGACGCAAACCCCTTTGCATACGGCATGATAAATCGTAAACTATGGTCCTCAGTTAGAATATCACTGAACTGTTAATGCTGTTATTGTCAGTCTCTTACAAAGTATACTCAGCTGTATCCCTCACTGATTGACAATTTGCTTTAGGCGAATAAAAAGCACAGCGGTTGGTTGTTCGAACAGCTCTATAATGTACCATCCTGATTTCAGTCCGGTTGTCTAAATGTATCTACATCGGTATAACGATATAGAATATATAAAACAAATAATGGCAGTAAATGACATTAAAAAAAGTTATTATGCATGTTGCCATCCGTGCAAATCGCGTGCTCCAAGCTTAAGTAAACATGAACATTTAGTAGCTTGTAAGACAGCACCTGTTGTTTGTAAACGCGAGACGGCTTTCGCCGTAGGGTCAGTCGTACATTTGCTAGCCAGGGCAGTATCTCAAGAAAAGGTTCTCTCCCTCTCTGAACGATAGACGCGTGCCGAATGCCTTTAAGTAGGTGTAATGAGGTTTTCCCCATTTCCATACCCCTTTATAGCCACCAGTCGCTGTAAACACCCGGTCGCTGTTATTGTGGTTGTGACTAGAATGACTACCCCTTGTAGCAGTATCTGTTGCTGTGCTTATCCATGGGCCAACGGGAAGTTTTATAGGCTTGCGCATTCGACAATATTACTGTGCGGGATATATATATATATATATATAAGTTGGGCAGAGTTTATCTCTCTGTAGACTCGAATAGAATGTTTTAACACGGACGCGATTTACATATGTGACTGCACACAAAGCCATGATTGGTACTTGCAGCGCTAAAGTAGAGTGAAGGGGTAGAGGGAGAGTAAAGGGAAACAAACGAAATGTTGAGACAAATTCGAATTGTTGCGTAAGTATTACAGTGAATGTCACAGCTCTAACAGCAGCAGTAATCGGTTGCTTAGTTGATGCCATCGGGCCAACCTATAGAAATGATGTGCTAGTAGAGAGCAGGGCGAACGACGCTACCGGACATTCGAAGTTGACTGCATTTTTGATTTGTTTACGTTGCCTAGATAATTGCGCGTCTGTTGAATATGCCCGTGTTGGCAACTACTGTAGGTACGCCGAGAAACGCATTCTCATTTATGGTAGAGTTTACGAAGGCGTTCAGTGTAAGAAGCACTAGTGACGTGGAGCGACATCATACTTCCATTTCTTAAGTTCTTTCATTTGCTCCGAGTTACTTATTTTGCTGATGCGAAATGGCAATTGACTGCGTATTTGCAGCAGCAGCAGCAGGTCTTGACAAATACGTATGCTACGACTGAGCGGAGATCTCCAAATAGAGCTTGTCGCAGGGCGAACGGCTACAATCAAGAAGTACAGTGGACTGACTACTCACAGTCACAAAAAGAAAAGCATCGCTTCTATGCACCTCAAAGGGTCTGAAACACATATGGCCAGGCATGGACAGGGCTTAAGTAGTCCGTGGTAGTCGCGGGCCGCCAGTAACAGCAGCACGAGTAGAACTAAGTTTATCTACTCAACCACTGTGAAAGCCATGAACTACCAGTTACTTCAATATTAGGTTTGAGCTAGTTCGGAGTGTCTTTATAGATGTCGCTGACGACACCAGCATCGGCTGTGACGGCTGCTGCTGTAGCTCCCAATACATTCTTTCTTGAACCACTACAACGCCGAGGACCGCAGCACACTAAGATGATAAAACTGATTCCTCTTAACATCATCATCATCATCATCGTTGTCGTCGTCGTCGACTTCATGATCCTCAGCGGCGTCACTTTCCTGCAGTCGGTCACGTTCTTGAAGGAGAGTAGTCCGCTCGTTGAGAGTCCGAGAAATAGGCTAGAACAGCTTCGGGGCTGTTTCTACGAGGGCCATATCCGTGAAGGACAGCGGTGCCTGGCTTAGTTTGGCAGCGATACATGGACCTATTGACTCTGAGTCGGAGCAGAAGCAAGAGAAGAAGGGGCACGATAAGGGGGCGCCCAGTGCTGTAGCACCAGCAGTATTTGTAGTAGTAGTAGTAGTAGTAGTAGTGGTGGTCGTGCTGCTGGTCATAGTAGCGGTGGCGTCAGTGGCGGTTGTAATGACTGTGCGTGCACTGGTAGAAGAAAACCAAAGAAGAATAAAAGAAAGAGACACGTCGAGATGCGAGAAGGGAGGGCAGTCTGTCGTCGGTACGTCCGTCCGTCTATCAGTCTGTTGTTGTTCTTCGTCCATCAGTCGGCTGTCGTTGTTGTTGTTGTTGCTGTTGTTGTCTGTACAACAGCGTTGTTGTTGTTTAAGTGTTGCTCTCCTTGTTGCTGTTGTTGATGGACAGTCCAGTCCTGCAGTGTAGGACTACATATATTAGAAGATTGTTGTTCTGTCTGCCTGTCTACCCGTCTATCGTCGACTGGCCGGCTGGTCGTCAAGTGTTCGAAAGAGCTCTCGAAGGTAGATGGTGGAAGACGGGTTGGCCTGTGACGCAGGATCGCTTGGGCCTAGCTCGAGGGAACGAGGAAGGCAACGGGGCAGTGAGCGAGAGAGACAGAGAGAAACACAAGGAAGGCGAAGAACGCGCACGACAAAGGAATAGCAGCACGGAAGTAAGCAGCCACCCTCTGCCGACAAACCTGATCAGGTTTTTACTGCAAATAGGGAAGCAGCAGCAGCAGCCGCCGCACGAGGAGGAGTAGGGGGTAGAATGACTTCGAGACGTGCCCCCAGCTCTGAATCTAGTCACAGCTTCTACTTGACCGCCCGATTCTCCAGCTAGACAAAATAGCGATACATCCGTCTCCGTCTCTCTCTCTCGCTCTCTCTGTCCATTCCGTTCTAACACTTTCTAGTTACATGCGTATGCACATATGCGTACACGAAGGGAAGGGTAGACCCTATATATATATATATATATATATATTTGTTATATTTTATATATTTGTTATATTTGTTATATATATATTTGTTGTGAATGTCTCCATGTTATTGGCCCGACCGCTTGTTAATAAGTGCACAATGAGAACTTCGTTGTTGGAACGGTCTAGTAGCGAATCAGACACCTAGAGCCGCCTACTTTGAGACCGTGTCTGGCACACGAGAAGTAGGTCACACAGCCGAAGAAGAAAACGAAGTAGTAGATGTTCGAGCGAGCTGTAAGAAGCGTGTTGCACGTGTGAGACCCACTCTGAAACTGTTTTGTAAAATAAATACAGTTTTAGTATACGTATCGCTTGACGTGTGTTCATTCGTCAGTGATCTGTGACATAATTGGCTGAGATCTTTAGTATAAAACTGTCTTCTAATATTCAATCCCTCCCCCCTCCCGAAACTCAACTAGCCGAGTTCAAGAATCCTAAATAGATTTCACACCACGCTAAACATATTCAGCATTTTCAAATCCAAAATACACGTCTACGTCAATATCACATCATTGTCGCCTGAACATGTAGTTTTTTAAAAAAGGCAGTAGTTGCAAAGGACAATCGACAATATGGAACGTTATCATTTGCAAATTGGCCATAAATACGTAAACGTGTAAACGAGATCATTGTTTGTGCATCTCTTCAAACAGCCAGGAGGGGGGGGCGAATCTACTACTCCTGGCGGGTGTGTTCCCCGGGAGCCTCGGAGAGGGGGGGCGCCTAAAGGGGTTGACGCTCATTTTTTCTTGTAGTATGGCTTTAAAGACATCAGATATGATGTTCCAGTACAAGAGTGCTTCCGTCATTTTTTGCAGATACCATGTAGGTTAAAAGCTAGAGTCTTCATTAAAAGCTATAGAGGTACGCGCTGCTCCGCCCATGCAGGGCATCTCAGAACAGTGTGCTCTGGGGTATCTTCTGGTCCATCGCCGCAGTAGATGCAGTTAGGGCTGGGAGCCTTCCCGATCCAGAACAGGTACGACTGGAAGGCGCCGTGACCTGTCAGGATCTGGGTCGAGTAGAAGGTGAGTTAACCCCCCGGTCGGGTAAGCCAGTTGTCGTGTTGAGATAGCACAGTCGCATCTTCAACTGGTTCAAGAGTATTGCGTAGTACTGCCTAGTGATTGCTATTCCTGTAGAAAGGTAGTCGACTACCAGAATACATGTTTCTCCCCACAAAACGACCGCCAACAATTTGTTGATGGAGATGTGTTTCTTTACTCACTTAGAGATCCTTTTGCCGCGTATAGTCCACTCCCTCGTAATACCTTCCCGTTGTGTAGTGAAACGATAAACCCAGGTTTTGTCAACGCTTACGAGTTGGGCCAAAAAAATCCTAAGAGTCCTAAATTACTCTTTGACACTGACGCGCGTGACTTTTTTTGCAACAATGTTAGCTTGTGCGGTATTCACACTATTTTAACCTTTGCGCGGTTTTCTCACCTGAAGCTGTTTTCGACTGCCCAAAACGTAGTGCATTCTTGGTGCTCCTATTTCACTCTACTTCTAAATGAGGCAATTAATTTGGGAATAGCACTGAGCGCGGTGCAATTGGCTCCATAAACCTAATTTGCTTTACTTTGGTTGCACGCAAGCCTTTGAAGAACAAGTGTTTCATCACCATACGGTACTCGTTTCTCTTCATTAGTATTGGGATTGACTACTCTCTGGCGCTGTAGTCGGCGTGAACTGTTTGAAATTGTAGGCAAGTGTTTTTACACACTTGTACACACATATTGACAGCTATACTAGGGCAATTCAGAACGCGCATGTCAAACAGACAGCGCACCGACCTCGTAAACAACTATTACCGACCATGGCCGAAGCAGTGCTTCTTCACATACAAAATTGCTCGCTCAGATGGTAAATGTTATTGAAGTTTTAAGTATATCTTGTAAATACTGATAAGACGCAAATTATGCTCCGCCACAGGGCGACTTCGGTACACAACATACAACTAGTACGAGCACTGTCAAAAGCGGCTGCATTCCTAGAGATATTGCTGCACGCGAGTATGACATGGCAGCCCCACCTAGAAAATCTATCGCCGAAGTGCAATGCACTGCCCATGCGTAGCTCCTACCGAAGGCCTGTTTATAGTCTACAAAGTGCTACTTAACGACGTAACGACACACGATTAGTCACCTATTCTTCACTCAAGACTTTTCTAGAGCAGGTGATTTCGTCGTGCTACGTTTGTAGCAAAAACAATTCTAGCAGTTATGCTCTCCCTTGTGATCCACCATCAAACCTACCACTATGAGATTCTTTGTGCACGGCACAAACAACTTCCTTAATGCCTGGTAAATTGAGTGCATATATATATATATATATATATATATATATATATATATATATATATATATATATATATATATATATATATATATATATATATATATATATAAATATATGTTTTGCCGAATTTTTTAAAGTTGTAGAAGCTGTAAACCGTTAAATAAACTAATATTTTAGTAAAACCGCCGTTTATTTAACTAAATTTTAGTAACAGTTTAGTTTAATAATTATTTTGATGGCCGACGACGAAGCCTATCTATCTGAATTGACAGATCTAAGTTAAATTTTTTTTAAAGCAAAAGTCCGCATTATATTATTTAGTTTGTAAAGTTAGGCCGGGCTTTGATTTTCAATTAAACATTAACAAGTAAGCATGATTTAATCCAAGTGAACATGTAACTCATATCGAACATGTATCAAAGTTACAATAAAGAAAGATAAAAAAACAATTGCTTGTGTCAACTGGGGGTGCGCAACTCAGTGTATAGAGAAATGCTGGTTGACAATCTTTCTTCCGTAGATAGGATAGTGTACACCCATTTTTGGTTTATGTGCCTTTAACGGCCTTTGTCCTGACGTTCCAATTGCGGCGTCCGTGTCCTCCTTGCATGCTGTAATTGATGATCGTCCAGGACGCGTATTATGTGAAACTTGAGCGCACCTTTTATGCGTTCTCGACTTTAGCACCACAAAGAACGAGATGCGTTAGTTACGAGGCCTGTCTGTAAGAAGGGTTGGCGCAGGCACGGTAACAGAGCTCGCCAATAGAATCGGCCTCTAGACGTCTCATCTTAGCGACACCAACACTGCCTAACGTTGTCGTCGACGGCGAGGCTTTACTAGTGTACGTTTTGATCAGACGTGGTTCTGCGCCGCCTGCATCGTGCCTCCTCATTGCAGCGCTGGTTTAGCCTGGTGGTGAGACTGCTAAGCGCTGGAGCTGCCCAATGAATGAACGAGCGCAGAAATGCGTGTATGCTGGCTGAGCGTCTTAGTGAGGCGTCTCATGCCTGGTATGGCGCGCTCGTTCAGGTGTACGACGATCGTGTGGCAGGCACCACGATGGCCGACCGGCCGGAAGAACGGAGGCGGAAGAAAACGAACGGGTGGGTTGAACCATGGAGTGGCTAGCCCTTGACAGAGAACTAACTATAGAACTGTTCCTATGGAAGAGAGGAGGTGAGCAGGAGGCGCGGAGGGCAGAAGGGCATTCGGGCGGCAGTTAGTGGCTACGTTATGGCTCCTCGGGGTGCTGTCCGCACCGCGGACTCACTGCTAACCTTCGACCTCTGGCGGGCGACGGCGCCGCAGCAGCCGCTACCACCACCTCCGTTCTTCTAACGGCGAGCATTAAGTGCCGTGCAAGTAACTACCACACGGCGTAGTGGTACGATCGTTGAGCGGTTTCGGTCGTGTCTGGTCGGTCGGCGCTCAAGCCCCGTGGCCCGCCCCCACGCAATTCTTTCTTCGCACTTCCCGCCACACAACAGCACGCTGACGGCTCTTTTAGTCTTCTACAGCACACTCACCGTAATGTACACCTTTAGCTCGGCCCGCAAGCGAGCATCGTCATGTCCTTCTGGGCAGCCTTAGCAGAAGCGGCACCGCGGCAGACGAGGCGACGGTAGCGGTCGCCACTACGACAACAACAATTGCCTGTATTGTTCAGCGGGGAGCCGTTTTCCCCGGAGAAGAGTGCTTGGAGTACTGCTTACTGGCTAAACGACGAGTGTACAAACGAGCTGTGAGACGTTGTTAGTAGGATTGGAGCGATCCGATGTGGCTAGAAAAAACGAACTGAGTAAAAGACAAGGGGACCTTGGAGAGATCCGGGGATTAGGGCCTCGAAACTTTGCATGAGACTAGACTAACGCGGGCGATCTAGTTATCTGGTGAGTAAGTGAGTAGGGCCAACCATGGCTCATGGATGAGAACATCAGTGCTACCCCGCTTTTTGACGGCGGCTTCCTAAAGGTGTGTCCGTTACGGAAGGCGTGCTTAAGTGCTAAGCCCACTTCCGCTACCCATAGCCCTCGATGACGACCGACGCTACCTTTTTACCGATGCTTGTTGACAGCACACAGACCATTTGAGGATCTTGATTACAAAATAAAAAACATTAGAGAAAAAACCCATCGACCAATCGTACCTTTTTAACACGAACGGCGGGTCGGGACAAAAACCCAGCTTGGTAAGGCACGGTTGTTCTTGCGGGTATACATGACTTTCTTCTGAAACAACCAGAATTAATTTTGTTGTAAGCTAAAACGTCGACGCGTTTAAAATACGTAGTGGTAGAGTGAGAGTTGTAGCATCATGTGACGATGCCAAGACGAGGCCCCAGCATAGAGGTACGCGTGCAGTTTTCGATCGGCAGGAAATTGTTTGTTGTTCCTCCAATGTCGTTTGTCGTGATACCATGAGATAGTGGTGAGTTCAAGACAATGAACGATCTGGCTAGCCCACTTGATATCGGTATTCGCGTACTATTGTCAGTGGGTGATGATCTACAATGAAGGTGTTTATCTTGCGGCGGAGCGCCTGTTTTCACACAAGAGAAACAGTTGCGGAAAAGGGGGTGAGGAGTCTGTTCTGTCGCCGGTCCGCTCTAGCACTCACAGTTTGGAATGAACAGCTAGTATAAAGGAATGATAACGACAACAACAAAAACAACGATGAAAAGGAGAAAGAGGAAGTAGTTTGTTCGCTATGTACCACCATTGTGCTAGTTGTCTCTTTCCCGTCTGTGTGTGTTGTCCCCTGACTGGGGCTCGATGTCGTCGTTTGCTAAGCTGCCCGCTGTGTGTGGGTGGGTGGGCAAATGTATGTCTGCTCAGAGTCTGACGGGCAGTCCCGGCTGGTCGGTTTCCCCTTCGCATCCCGCTAGAGGCCAGAGAGCTTCGGGATCATTTGTGGTAGTGATGGTAGAGTAGGCGACAGCAACGGCAGCGGGGCCGCTGATGTCGACCAGCAGCGTTGTGGGAGTGGGGCGGCAGCGGCGGCCATCACTCTGCCACTGCTGCTACGGCCGCCACCGCCAATAGCAGCGGCAGCCAGTGGTCGCAGCAACTGAAACACGCTTCCTTGCCTCGCGATGAGGCGGAGGGGCAAGGCGAGGGGTGGGCGCTCGCTCGCTCACTCACTCACTCCTCGTCTTGCCAGAGGGGCGAACTCAACGCTGAGAATGGGGAGTAGGGAGGGGAAAAGCTTGCAGGTCTGAGGGCCAGTGGGCTGCCGAACCGAGCCGGCCAGGGGACGCTTAGTGCATAATTCACCAGTGGAGCCAACGGAGAAGCTCGGTTGCGCCTTGAGGAGGTCCTCCTGCCCGCTCTCCCGCAATCGTTCTCTACGTTTGCCCTTTCTTTCTCCGTCCCTCGCTCGCTCGCTTGCTCGCCGTTGCCTGTGCTCACCCCTCATCGTCGTTGTCGGCGGCTGCAGCGGCCGCGGTGGTGGTGGCTCGAAGCTCTCTGACTTGAAGGGAAGACGACGGGACGACTCGTTCGGTTGCCCGCCCCATGGCCCGCCGGTCGACTAGCTGAATGACTGCTGCATTGCATTGGCGCCGGCGGCAGCAGCAGCGGTGACGACGAGCTCTTCCTCGTTCTTTCCTCGATTCCCGTTTGCTTCTTCCTTTCCGCTGCTCTCCTTCGTTCTCCACTTGCTTATCCCCGCAATATGCCCCTTAGACAACACAGCGGCCCCAACACACAACCGTGGGACATATGCAGGGAAACAAGCTATAGAGGACGAGGGGAGTTCGAGAGACGTTTGGGGATCGAGAGGCTACGATACGAGAGCTTCTTCGGTCGCGTCGACTTGAGGCATCCTCGTTGGTTCTGCGCCCGCTGCCGGGAGACGGGGTGCCACCGCTCTTCCTATTCCTATTACTCCTCTAGCTGCTGTGGTAGTTGGTTGGTCGGTCGTCGTCATCGCCATCGAAGACGCAGCCAAGGAGCCAAGAGAAAGGAGGCCCCGTCGCCCAAACCAGACCTAGGCGGCGATAGGGGCGGTGGCGGTATTGCGCCCTTGTTGTTGAGTTGCTAGCTGCGGGCGGCGCCAGTAGCAGCATCATCTTCGTTATTCTCCGAAGAGACGACTGATCAGCTCGACAGCACCACGAGTGGCTTCTGTCCGTCCGAAGGACTCCGGCTACTCACTCACCTAGCTGCTGCTTCTAGATTGAGGACCGCAATACCGGACATGATAGGCGGAATACCGTGTGTGTATGTGAACGTGGTCTGAAGGCGATGAGAAGAAACTCTGTCTGTCCGTCTAGCAGCTGCTAGCCTGCTTGCCTGCCACATGTAAGAAATAGAAGAGGGACACGAGGAGGTGAAACCAGTTTGGCGCTGTTGCGGCGACTCAAGTGCGAAGGGCACCGCCATACTTACTATGAACTCGGGCCGGCGGCAGACGTGAACCGCATCCTGACTAAGGACATCTGTGCTGTTACTCGACTGCCAACGTCTAAACGGGAGAGCAGCCGGTTTGCGTCCACAATGACGACACCAGCCGGGGCGGCGACAAGACTGACGACAGGTAGAATAACGCGCGTACAAAGATGTGCTAAAAAAACGTCGAGCAAACCAGAAAAGACACAAAAAAGTAAAAGAAGCGCAAGAAAAGAATGGGGGCAAGGGGAATACGGATAAGAACAAATATCGGGGGAAAAGGCAGCACAGCTCTGCGGTCACTCTATGCGCTGAAAGCAAGGGCGCTTCTTCCGCCTCAAAGAAGAAGACAGAAACGACATCAAGGGAGAATGCCTCAATTCCTTTGCGTCTCCACGTCTTTGCCTACATAAGCCTCATGTAAGCGGTGCACTTCTGCGAACATACCAAGGCCGCCATCATTGCTTTTTAAGGAAGGGCAATTTGTTCGAGTGAGACAAAGCTTAGATAAACGCCATAGTAGGATAAAATCTGCTAAGTAGTTTTCGTTGATAGACAAAAAGAGTCAATGCCCCTCTCTCAGTTTCTCCCTCTTGACATATATATATATATATATATGTGTGTGTTCAGTCTGATAGCAAAGCGGTATATTTAAGCGTGGGTCCTATTTTCACTCTGCCACTAGGAGCTGTAAAATATTGCACGGGCCAGCATTCGCTTGGTGTAGCCGTCTCCTTGTTGTTAGCCGTAGAGGCCGTTGCCAGGCCAAGGAGTATGCGGACCAAGTTCCACCAAAGCTCGATGGTGGAGGGGCAAAACGAGGTTATTATTCACAACACTCTACAACGCCCGTTGATCGATACGTCTGCTAATACGAGGACGACAACGACAGTAAAAACAACAACGACGACGGCAACGGGAGCAACAATGATAGTAACAAATACGGCAATATTATTAAAAAGGCTTTCTTAAACGAAATCAAGAATAACGTCTAAAGCACGTCTATGAGCAGTTATTTTTTCTGTGCATAATAGAAGCGTTCTGTAACGCTTTATCGATTGAATAAATGTGGGCTTTGAAACGAAAAAGCGTCATTGTTCTACAGGCTTTTTAGTCACCATTGGGCAAAAGTGCTTGGAAATTCATATTTTCACGGTACCTTTAAAAAGCCCGTTTTTCGACGGATTTCCAAAACGCTTCAACAGCATGGATCACCCAACACAATGTTGAATAACATTGGCACATCGGGATAAGTATGTATAATGTCATATTACCGGCTTGGTTATTTGGTAAGCATTTGATATAATTAAGTGTGAGGTGGTTCTAGTGGGCTCTCTAAACAGTTTTTGTAGCTAAAACTCGCATCTGCATTTGTAGGCTGAAGAAGAAGAAGTCAGGCAACAGGTTTCTTCAGCCGTGTACTAAACTAGGCAGTTGTGGGCTAAATCGATCAGACGACAAAAACTGGGAAATATAGGAGCAAATAAATATTAACTTAGTTATATTTAGTAACTAAGTAATAGATATTTGCGTAGAGTAGTTTATCCGGGCCTTGGACAGATACGGGCGCGGGAAGTAAATGAAAGGGACAAACTCTCATAGAGACCTCACTCTGCTATTAGCGGCCTTCCTCTTCCTTTATAAATGAAAAATGGCATGGTAATACGGCATCTAGCTCTTAGAGGTGATCGTCACCCTGGCGTCTGTCACCTGCCGAAAATAGCCGTCAGGTTCCATTCATGCACGTCACTCCTCCTCTCGAGTCCTTTAAAAGCCACCGGAAAGATGTTCAGATCGCACCAGGATTTTTGCATTTAGAGAGCTTCAACACTTGAAAAGGCTATTGCATGCAGATTGGTTGGTGATTCACTACTGAATGCATTGAATCTAATGAAGCTTAAAAAACAGCAATTTAGTAATTGGGGACTTAAAACGTCTTGACAACAAAAGTAGAACATTTGGTGACTTGTTATATATATATAATATATAAGATTATATACATATATATATATCAATATATATATATATATATATATATATATAATCGTATAGCATATATATATATATATTAATATCTAATAAATATATCTACTCTATAATCCTATAGATATCTAAACCTATATAATATATATCTTAAATTATATCTCCATACTCATCTCTTCTCTATCTTATATATTTCTCTCTACCTACTCCTATCATCTCTATATATATCTATATGTATATATATATTATATCTATAATATATATATTATATATATATATTAACGAAAGGCACACGCCTTTTAGGACTTCCAAATGCTGCCCAAGGTAACGCGAGGGAAGGACACGATCAAAGTTGCCTACGGCGGCGAGTTTGAACTATTCAAGAACGGGCGGTACTAGCAAACAGCTCAGTCCAGGCGTCGTTTCTATCGTCGGACTTAATCGGAATAAAAAAGAAAATAAATGTGTAGAAAAGTAAAGAGTGCGTTGCTGTTCTGATGTATGGCTGCCGCAAAAAAACTTCAACGTGGGGAAAATAAGCCGGCCTCTGCCATTGGTGTTGCAAACGTAGCTCCACGACGACATAAAATGTTTGCGTCTCTGCGTCGGTGACACGGACACTGTCACGCTCTCTCGTCCGTCTATGCCTGCGTGTATGTAGTGGCAGATCGGATCGAAGTGGGCCCGCCAGTGAGCTACCAAATATATATATATATATATATATATTGATATCCATAAATGCATCCAGCCTGCTATCGAATAGACGGGGCCATCTGACACAGGAGCAAGTCCTGATGGCTAGCGACTGACAGCAGCCTATCGACGTATACACGACGACGGCCTGTAGTAAGTATGTTCTATCATCAATCATCATGATGATACTGTCTTCTGCTCGTTTGGCCATCACCGTCATGCGGTATGGTGGCTGTCCGTGTGCAACATCGTCCCCATCATCGTGGACGTTATCGCCGTGGACGACGACCACGACGACGATCGGTCTGATGGTGAACATCTCACAGTGACCGTCGGCAGGCGTTCGGTGGTCCGTCATCGATCCCTTTTGAACTGTCTGTTAGCAGCTAACGCCTGCTTGGCTATCTCGGCTGTCTGGTGCACCATCTTCTGCTTCTGTTGCCGATGCGAGGTTGCCAATGCTGCTGCTGAACTCGCTAGCCAGCCGTGGCTAGTCGTTGGTCCATCATGCAGTGGGTCTGGCTGGCTGGGTGGCGGGCAACGTCCATCGGCGTCTTATGTCGCCTCTCGTAGGCTCACCGACGTGTGTGATGATCGCAATCTATATATTCCTGTTCATTATTCACACGGCTGACGTTGCTAGTTACAGTTCGTGGTATGATGGGGAGGGGAGGGGAGAGAGAGGGGGTGGGGGGGGCGTCGAGATGTGATAGAGTGAGGGGGGGGGGGGGGGACAGAGAACGCAATGGTCGACATTTCGAGACGATGCCTTCCTTCATTTTCGTGTGGCCGTAGTCGTCCTTGTTGTCGGCATGAAAGCCATGATCTACTTCAGGCCTTAGTCGCTTGTCACGTCTCCCGTTCTTCTTTTGCCTCGTCAATGGTGCGAATGGCCGTTAAATGTTTCCTGTTGACTCGCGCATAAACACACACACTCACGCACGTGCCTTTCTTGCGCTGTGTCCACTCGACGTTATGCTTTATCCAGCAATGTAAACAAAGTACTGTCCGGAATTTAAACTAAATTAATTATTTTGAAACCCGACCGCGATTTAGCGCGTGAGACAGCCCAATCAGTCTAATAATAAAGGTAACCTATCTGAATTTACTAGCCTGCCCTTAAGGTGCCTGTAAGTCAATGAATGTGATTAATATTAAATTCAATATTTATTTTACCTTAACATTTGTAAACAGTTAATGAATGTTTCACAATATGTCACAATGTGACAGCACGTTCTCATAATATGTATTTAACTTTGAATGATAGGGACGTTCTGCAAATTTCAACACACAAGTATATGATTGCGACCAATATCACACCCTCCACAAAAGATACAAACACATCCTTTAATATTAAAACAGCTGGGTTTCGTACATTGGCAATGGTGGTTTGCGAGCCAAGTTCTTCGGCAGATTAGCGAGCGGTTCCTTCGCATGGCTCTTTTCTATCTCTGTGAACAAAAGCCGGGCCATCAGTATAAGCTACTAGTGTAGCTATCAATATAAACTAAACCGCTGTAAATAGTTTGTTGTTCAGTTCTTGCTGAGACATTCTACCTATTAATGAGATATCGAAGTGATTTCCTACCTTCAACAATAGTGGCGGCAGTAGCGCAGTGTTTCTTTCTTCATCGTTCTTGCTACTCAATCTTGTCGGCAAATGTAGTGTTGTTTCTCCTAGGTGTACGGCCTTTGGTTCCTCTCTTGAGTTATTTCCTCAGTGGATTTTCCCCCTTTTTTTTCTCTCGCTGGGGCTTTCATGTCCTGCCGCCTGTTGTCGCCCGTTCATTGCGCCTGTGAGCACAACCCGAACACAGGTGGGCCCCCGCAAAGACAAAGAAGGGCCAGAGCAGACGAAAGAAAGAGAGAGAGACAGCTGATGACGAGGACGCTGACGGTGCCCTAACAGTGTGTTGTTTGTCTTTCTACCAAACGCTTTTACTACGCTGCAGCCGCCCGGCTACCCCACAGTCCAGGAGTGGGTCGGTGGCGCCAAAGAGGCGGCCATGAAGGCAAGGGGACTTCGTTTTGTTAGCTTAGTAGTGCGTGGCGGTCTTCTTTCGACATGTCCCCTCCTCCGGCTTCTTTCTTTTCGTCTTCTCTTTCGTCGCCATCTCATCAGACATGCGCTTCGACAGCCAGCAAGAGGGATTCCCCAATGTTCGTAACCGAAGCGGGAGGGCGCTGCGGTTGGTCGCAGGGGATCTTTGTCTTCATTGGCTGCCGGATGTCCAATTGATTCACTGGTGAAGGGGAAATAGGCGGTCCAGAAGAAGGACGATGCGTCCGGAGGCAGGCAGCCGCCGCAGCCGCAACAGCGGGAGCGTGGAGCCGCAACAGCAACAACAACAACGACAGCAGCATCATCATCAGCAGACTTGGGAATCCGTTTCAGTCTCAAGATCTAAAACACGGACGGGTCATCTGTACAGACGGATGGGCTTGCCGGCGGTCGGAGCTTCTTCACTTGGATAGTTAGCTATCTCCGTCAGTGTTTCTATTGCTGGAAGGGCTTATGCTTCCGATGACGCTTGTGATGCCATAGGCGTACGCGAGCAGCCACCGTCGGGTACCAGTGGAAGTCTTCGTCGCTCATACGGTCTCTGAGAACGCTTCTCTTTTCTTCTCTTCCTATATTTCCTCTTCTGCTACTTCGTCTTGTGCTCCCTCTCAATCACTTTTAATCTGCAAGTTCTTGTCATGAGACCTACAGAGAATGTCGATGGAGGAAAGTTCGTGTCCCGCCATCTGTTTGTCTGTAGGTCGGTTGGCTAGTCGGTTGGTTTGTCAGTTCTTCCTTGCCTACTGTTCTCCCTTCCTTCAATGGGCCTGCGTCTGCCAAGAACCGGAGAATATAGCGGCGACCGGTCATGTTGTGCGCACTACGAGTCGGTGGACGTTCGTTCTCTCTGTCGGCTAGTGAGCGCGCGAGTAGCAAGTGTTCTCTACTATGTGGGCTCTCTGTGCTTCCCACTCTACGTCTTGACCATCGTGATGGTGGTGGTCGTCGTCCTCTTCCTACTCGCTAGTTCGCTTGCTCTCTTCCTTCTCTTTTTTATCTTTATTTTTCTTCTGTTCTTCGCCTTCTTTCTGCCTCCTCCACTGCCCCTCCCCCGTTACCCCACTAAAATTCCCTTTCGCTATGTATCTGTCTATCTCTCTGTATTCCTCTTTTGGCCGCTTTCTCGAGCCATAGGGCCGCCACCGCCATCACCAGTACGAGCGCCAGCGGCGACGTCGTACTTCTCCTTGCCTTTCCACCGCCAGCTCCCCTTCAAGCAGCGAGTAAATTATTCAGCGCGGGAAAATGCAATGCTACAAACTCTCTCCCATCCTTGCCTCACGCTTGTCGCTCGTCGTTGGTGGGCAGCCAAAGTCCTCCGGAGTTTTCCTCTATCTTCCACTACTACAACTAGTACCAGCGCCAGCAGCTGCTACACCACACAGCCCCTCCACTGCCGCTGTCGTATCGTCTTACCAGGACTCTCCACACTTCTTCTTAGCCCTCCAACTCGACTGACCCCTTCTCTCCTGGCCCTAGATTTCCCTAGGCCCCTGGTGTGGCTCGGGGCCGCTAGAGTAGCTGCTGCTGTTTCGCAGCCTCGCTGGCCTAGCCCGTTCGTTCACCTCGCAACGGCCACGAAAAGAACGAAGTTGAAGAAAAAGAAGAGGTGCCTTTTTAGTAGTCGCATCTTCATTTTTCGTGAGCGCCCGTAGAGCTTTTGGGTAGTCGTGCTGCATCAAGCCACGGCTGCTTCTACTGCCGCCACGACTACCCCGTCTATTCATGGCCGCCGTACTCGTTGTTGCCGCCTCTGTTCCTACTCTATTCCTGATACTCGTCACTAGTTTGCCACCAACTGCATCCTTCCGTTGCCTCCCACACGGCACTACTACTGCGCTGCTACTCCCGCCACTGCTTATGATGGTGGTGTATTGGTAATGCTGATTCTCGAGCACGGACCCAAAGGATAAATTGATCTACTTCTGTTTGGTTTTCGTTATTTGAGCTTCAAGCAGCATTTGTAGCATCCTTTCATTCATTCATTTTCTTCCCATCGACCCACCCGCCCACTTATTTGTGTGCCGCCTACTCAGAGAATGGCTGCTATTGGTCGCCTGAACAGTAGCCCCGTAGCTTCATTGACTTTGTCAGAAAGGATGTTTGGTCGGAGAAGCGGCTGCCGCAATATGATAGCAGTAGTCTAAATAAATAAATATATATATATATATAGTAGCGGTTGACCCAAACCGTCTGCCAAGGCTTCGGTTGCCCGTCTTGTCAAGTTATTGCACGCCTTCTGGTTTTAGCCTCGGCCGATCAAGTCAGCATGCGCGAGCAAATCGACCACATTTACTCAATCATTAGTCAACCAAGTTGAAATTAGCAGCCAGCCGGCCAGACCTGGCCGCAAATTAAGCGCCAATGGTCATCCAGTACCTTTTGTTTATAAATCTGACCATATCGTATTTAGCCGCCAGCTACCGACCAGGTGATTCGTTTATTTACACAAATAGATTATTTTTAGAAGGGGATATGCATTGCATATGTCGCGTATACACGGTGTCATAAATTTAGGTTAGTGTATTTAAGTGTTCATTCTGGTCGACATCTAGCTTTGAGACGTTGAAAGTGTGACAGTCGCACGTGTAGTGGTCGCGGGTACGTTTCTCAATGTGTCTGCATGGAAAGAGGGTAGCATATGGAATTGATATATCGATAGAATTTTAGTGACTAAGCGTATCTATTTTTTGCCTGTATAACTCTTTACCTTTATTGTGCAAATTTTGGTCATCAACATTTATCTGGTCACTTCCGCCGGCTAATGCCATTGAAGACGGTTTGTTCGCCCACTTATGTTCCTATGCGTAGATTACGCTCTAGATATACGGTTACCTGCCCCCGCTGAGCGTTTATCATATATATATATATATATATATATATATCTATAATTTTTTTTTCTCGGACATGGTTTTGCACAATGGCTTTCTTAAGGCAGGGTATTGTAGATGACCCTAATGTGACTGCTAGCGCAACTGACAATCGGTGGGGTCCTGATTAGTGTGAAAAACATGAACGCAATGTCGCGCTCGCAAAGAGCGCTAGATATAGATATACAGTCTTATGAAAATAGAAGGATTATTTAGCCTTGCCAACTCGATACGCATGTATTCTCACGTGAATTAGAATTATTTAATGAGGAATATGAAACAGTTTACGTCCGACTCTAACCCCTGTGCCTGTGTCTCTTCGTGCCTCCCCCTGGACTGTGCGACCCTGGCAATTTTTATAAGGGCGCGCTTCTAAGATAGTCGAGCTCAACCCTTGATAGTGTGGGCTGCAGAGTATTACAATTTCTTTTCGTTTCTAACCTTAGTCAAGTTATAGCGTGCACGTCTAAAAAAATATATACAAATATATATATATATTTTTTTATGCGTGCGTCTGCGTGTATACTCGGCACGGTGTAGGTTTGTCACCTGATGTACATGGCGCTACCTGGTACTGCTCCGGCTGTCCTGGTTCAAACATCAATTCACTCATCATCGAGTGTTTCCGCGGGGGGGGGGGGGGGGGGGGGGGCTATCATAGAGGAACTGGCCGGCTTTCGAGAGCCGTATGCGCTGTTGCTACTGAGGCTGCTGCCGTTGGTCAGAACAAGTCAACCTGCTCGTCCGCGTAACTGTCTGTGGGACTGCCTCTCTGTCTATTTGTCTATCCGTTCGTTGGCTCGTCGCTGTCTATGTTCGGTCGCTTCCCCTGGGGAGTTGTTGTTCGTGCTGCTGCTGCTGCTGCTGCCGCCGCCGCTCAAGTAATGCCCATGTGCCCAACGAACGGGCTTCCCGGGGCTCCCTTCTATCCTCACTTATTGTGGCCCCTCCGGTCGGCCGGCTTGCCTTGCCCGCAGCACCTTTTCTTCCCCCGAGACCCCCTACTCAGCAGACATACATACACGACGGCGACCCACGAGTACGACGAACAACGAACAACCTATGCCGCCGAAGGGAGGTCGATTATTTTTACATTACTTTATTGAATTAGCTTTTTATTGCTTGGCGCGCCATGCGACGCCCGCTCGTTCCTTCTACAGCAGTTCATCCGCACAGCTGCTCGGTGCGGGCTAGTTCTCGATCTGTTCCGTGTTCTTCTCCTACTGCTGCTCCTCCGCCTTTGTCATTTTCCTCTTTCTCCTTCTTCGGCCGCCTATACGACGACGACGGGATGGGAGCTTACGAAAGCGGTGGGCAAGTACGCGCCATTTCAAGCCAAGGCAAGTCGCCCTTCTGTTTGATGATGCTGATGACTTGGTGGTGGTGGTGGTAGTGGTGATGGTGGTGGCGGCAGTCGCTGGTGTAGCGGAGACCCCGCCGAATGGTGGCAATGGGGCCGGCGGATCGCAGCCTGACTGGCCGCTTGCCTGTCTCTCTAGAGATCAACCGCATTTTCATCTATCTTTGTTTCTATTCGCTCCTTCAATAGGGCCAGTGGTAGCGGTAGTAGTAGTAGTAGCAATGCTAGTAGCAGCAGCAGCTCGATACCGCTACAGTCCCGAAGATGGACGGCTGCTCTTACAGCTGCTAGAGGATATAGCATATCAAAAGCACACACAACCACTACGACAAAAAGGAGCAACAACAATAGCACAAACGAAAAGGCTTATTCAATAGGCCCACACAAACAATTCCCATGTCGCATTCTGTCCACTAGTGTTAAAAAACATAACCTTTGATCATATACTCTTATATTAACGTATTTAGACATATATAGTGATGTATTTTAAAACAATACGTGTATATATGCCGTTAAAAACAGGCGGATAACCAAGTCTTGCGTAATCATGTAATGTAACTTAGCTATATGGATGCATATTTTCTAGACACTGCACACTTCCACAGTGTGGAGTATGTTTTTGACCGCCGCGCCGAGCCAGGATTAAACGCATACGTTTTTGAGGAGGTGTAGGGTTTAAAATACATTACGTCTGTCTACAAGAAAAGTATCGAAGTTGTTATTGTATGTATTGTCATTGTATTCTCATAGATTTTCTATCACGTAATTTTATGGCAGATCCTGAGATAGTCTGCACACAGAAAATCTCGTTGAACATACTCGATGTGTGTTGGCCAGTAGCGTCTTAAATAGAAAATAGACAGTTGTTAGTGACCGTTTTGACATCATAGGTAGAAACATTTACAACACGAATCGATGAATAGTCGAAAGTCGGCTTCGAGACCATTCACTTTTCTCAGGGGCGATTCGTGATGATTTGCGCGATCGAAGTGACGTCTATTGTTGATACCACGAATGATTTTCAATCAATCGCCTTCCAGCAGGCATTGGTGTCGACGACATTAACAAAAAAGACAGAGCACCAGCAACAATACGGCAACCAGACTACCAGGGCGAGTACAAAAGGTGACAAACAACAGAGTCGATGATCGACACCGGAAGGACGTCAGACATACGCATCTGGCTGCAGTGATATCTGCTACGACATCTGTTATTTCTGCACTGATTTTCTTAGGTGGATAGCTTGTTTACGTTCTGACATTGTCATTGTTTTCGTCTTCTGCTAAAGCTGCTGCGTCTGCTGCTAATTAGTGTGGCCAGCAAACAACTTTTCGATCTTGACGTACCTCATGTCAGACGATTGGCAGACTCGCGCATTCAGACGGAACTATGTTCGGTAACAAGGCCGACAAGGTCTCATAATCAGTTAGTTCGTTCGAGTGTCCGCAGGTGGTACACGGTGTCGGTCGGTGGCCGCCGTCAGCCACCGACTTAGTCAGTGTGCGTGGCCAGCAGCGTCGTCAACCCAACGACACTGGCGGCTCTAACCGCTTCCGTCTGCTTCCAGCCGTGGACTCAGCAGCAGTGGTTGCTTCGGCGGTCGGTCGGCCAGAAGCAGACGACTGACTCTGCCGCCGCTGCCGCCACCGGAACCCTAGCGATGGTTGTCAGCCATTCTGGGGAAGCCCTCCGGTGTGACGTGGCATGATGAAATATTCAGCCTCGGTTATAGTCAGACAGGGCGACCATCATGGTGTTGATAGTGAGGATGATGATGATGGTGATGGTGATGATGGCGGTAGAGACAACGACAGACTTGGCGCGGGACCGACCAACAAACGACTCCGGTGCACGCTAACAAGTCAAGTCGACAGTCACCTCCCAAATCTCGTCGTGTTTTGTTCACCGTAGGTTAGTTTTGTGTTCTTCGTTGTCTCTGCTCCATTTTTCTCCTGCATCTCTTTCGTTCTAGACTGTAATGCCACCGTGAGCGAGGCGGGCTGAGCCGCCATTAAGGATGTCGACAACGGTAACCAGTAAGGTTAAAAACCGTTGAAAAACGTCGACGTTCTTTTACGATAGCTAGCCAGTTTTTCAAACTAGTGCTTCGGCAACTGCTACGATGTTTACCGCTATTAGCCATATTAATAATAATGTCTAATGGAACTGCTCATACACACTAGACTACCGGGACAAAACACGATGACGACAAGACGAGGAAATCCGTCGTCATCGTCGCGAAGCGGCGTGTCGCCGTCATCACAACTACCACGCTCACCACGCGCACCAACACCCGCAGCACGACGTAAATGAATATCAGTTTAATTCGGGATAAAATATTTAAGCCGAGTTAATATTTGACGCATCGCACACACCGCTGTTCTCCTCTTGTGACGACGAGCAGCACGGCAGCGACAACGGCGACGACCATGACCATGTCTTGCGCGCAGATACGTACTTTCACACAGCTTTACGCATCACAACTACTATCCCCTTCCTTCCTCTCTTCCTCCCTCCCGGCCAAGCCGGCTGTGGGCCGGTCTGCGGGTTGGCCTGGCCTCTCGGTCGCTATAACGTTATAACCAGGAGGCGCAGGCTATCATGCTACGCTTGAAGACTTCCGGGTGCAGCTGCTGTTTGCTCATAACTGCAACTGTAGCAAAAGCAGAATCAGCAGCAGCAGCAGGGGCGGCGGCAATTCGGCCGTTTAACCGCATAATGGTTGCGGTGCGCAGGCCGACCGAGATCGCCGACGTGACGGACTATCAACAAGGAGACCGACGACGACGGCGATGGCGGTTGTCCTCATCGGCCATTCATCATGGTAGTCGTCACCTGCGCCGACCGGTTGTCCTGGCACACAAAGTAATAAGCAAGGACAAGTATTTACACGCCAGAGAGAGAAAAAGTATAAACGGCTGCTGCTAATCCTACAGCTGGCGCTATGGTCATGACGGGTAGAACACGTGGTCGAACAGCTGGGAGCGCTTATTGGGGCTGTGGCTGCACAGCCCTATAACGTAGCCCTTTTGTCATTGATGCTGCTGCCTGCGTCGACACCGTCGTACCAAATTGCCATCATGTCGAATTAGAACATGAACAACAAAAACTAAAGCTCCGGAATTTGTCTCGTATGTCGGCGGTCAATTGGTTGGCACCAGTCGCAGCGGAGAAACCCGCACAGCAGAAAAACATCGCCCGCACAGATCATTATCGACATTCAATTTCCTAATTAAGTTAGTTCGCTTCCAGTGGAAGGGGAGGGGCAATCGAAGACGCAGCCGAACACAGCGACGAAGACAACAACAAGGCCGACGACAGCAACTCGACAATGACAAACAGTTTAAGCAAAACACAAAAATAACCTCTCCCGACTGACTCACTTAACAGCCGGTTGCCGCACAGTTAGGGCCGACGGCGGCACTGTCGAAGTAGCGGCTATTGAGAAATGGAGCGGCCATTTTTGTTCGGAAATGCAATAGTCGCCGTTTTTGTCCTCTCGGCGTAGTTTTCGTCGCCGTAACCGCCGAGTTTTTTTCGCGCTGTGAAAACATGTTTATTTTTCATTTGACAAATGACTGGCTGCCTTGCAACTAGAGAGAATCCACGAGAACGAGCCTTTTGTGCGTGGAGGTGAGCTTGGTGCGAACACATGCGTTAAGGTTATATATATATATATATACATTAGCTAAGCACAGAAATATAGAACGAGAGATAGAGAGAGTTTGTAAATGTGTGCCATGTGTCTATTCGCTTGTCCGTTTATTCATGCACACCCCATTCATTCACTTATTTAGTCTAGTTGTTTTCGCGAAGAAACCTGTTGAACCACTTTATCAACACCCCCCACCCCCATTTAGCGTCAGCCCCACCGGCTGTGTTGATCCAATGGGTCACTCGAGCGTACAATGATGATGACGATGAGGTCGACGAGAGACGCCAACACGATGGTATCATGATGTGGACCACCACGCACGACGACGCGCACGGCCGAAACGTCCTACGCGGTTCAACCAACACAGCATGATACCTTTCTAGCTGAACCTGACTTGTAGTCTTAGCCGTAGTAATCGTAGTCCTCGTCGTCGTAGTAGCAGCAGCAGCAGCAGCAGTAGTAGTATTCAGCCTTATCATGCGCCTGCTGCTGCTGCTGGTCAGTGTTACGATTGCCATACAGCCAAGTCTGTGAGCTACCTGTCTCTCTCTAAACTATGCTGTTCAAACGTACGCCACTTCCTCGAGGCGGCAGCGGCAGCGGCGGGCCGGTAGCGGAGGAAGAGGCGGAGGCGCCGCCACCGTCGGTCGTGCCAGAAGGACGGGCTGAATTATTAACCCGGATGCGTGTGTGAGTGTATGCTAAATATTTTACACCAAAATTAAAGGTTATGTATGTGTCACATATGAAGGTCGCGTACAACAACACGCAATGTCGTGAATAAATTCTAACCTCTCCCCCTCTCTCCCTCTCACTCTCTTTCTCTCTTGCTACCTCCCATTATCGGGCTTTTGTCCTCTTTCTCCCTCGTGCGCATGTTTTCTCCGCCTATACAGTGGGAAAACGCAGTCGCCTCGCCTTTGGTCGGCGTTTACGTCGTGCAGCTCTTTGGTAGGTTGCCCCCTTTATCTCCACGTAGTAGCTATTAATGGTCGGCGGCGGCGGCATTGACACCAAAAGACAGACAGACAGTCCGGCAAACAAACGAACAGACATAAACGATAAGGTTGACCGGGCCGGCCGGGATGACGACACTTCCGACGAAACGGCGGTGAGCTGGCGGGGACGTTGTCTTCGATGTTGCGGCTATTGTTGTTGTGGTTCAACGGCTTCAACCACTCTGCCCCAACCTCACCCATGGTTGGTCTCTTCATCATGGTTGTTGCGCTATCTGCGCGGACTGTGAAGTGCGTGGGAAGAAACCGAATAAGCGCAGTGTACGGATGAAGTCTGGAACGAGGGCACCAGCGCGATCAAACAGCCGAGAAGAATAATGTAAATTGAGATCATCAACTTCTTCCTCCTTCTTCACCCCACCCGGTTTATAGCCCAGCATCTGCCGGAAAACCTAGTTATTTAAATATATATATATATATATATATATATATATATATACAACTTTTTAAAAGTTTGGGTTATATATATATCCATATATATGACGAAATGGATTTGACTTAAGTAAAATTAATTGCGCATGTCATCGTTAAGCATAATGAAAGTTACTATATAGACGACCAGCTAGCAATGGCACATGGGCGAAGATGAACAGAATGAGTTTTTTTTAACTAAGTTCAGAAAAACTTGGACCGCTAGGAAACCATGGGATGTTCGTTGACTGTATTTGTCCCTGAAGGGAATTAGTAATTGTTGTGTCAGAAAAAAAAATAATATAAAGCGTAGCCTACAGCTAAATATATATCACTCTAGGTAACAACCAAACAAGGTTTATAATTAGGGAGAATTACTGTGAAGGAGGAACTAAGCAAGGAGACATAAACTTTGGGAATAGTGAATGATCGGAGAATTTATATATTTATTCTATATTACGTATGCATCAGTAGTTCCGCTTTTATGTTGACTCAGTGTTGCTTACCAGACCCTTATCATTGATATTGATTTTTATTCGCAGCGATTTTTTTAGCCGCGAGTGGCGCAGGTATTTTCCAACTTCTGGTCTAAACTAACGGATACCATATCAAATGCGGGTCGTCATATCAGAAGGGTGATCACTTTCTATGCATTGAGTGATAATCAGTGTATTATTTTTTTGCTATACCGACTCACTTGCATCTATAAGTAGCATTATTAGTGGTCGGCGTATTAACGATATCACCGCAGTAATTAATAGTTTAAAGACACCAGCTTGGTCACAGTTTTGCTAGATGCAACGTTGCCAAAATAGCGCGAAAAAACTGTTGCGATGGCACCGGAGCAGAGTGAGCCATTGAATCATCTGCGGGTCGGATAACGAAGGTCCACTGAGTATTAGCTTGTACCTACTGCATTCCACAAGGCGGTTTGTGTTCTAGACTGACCAGATACGCTGGGAGCTTTGTTTGACCACTGTGCACATACATTACAAACAGGCACAAATATACCGAGTTCCTGACCTTGTATCATTGTATAAATACATTTGCAAGTAGTGTTTATCCCGTTGATAAAGGCATCTGTACGCCTAAAAAAAGTGTACTGCCATATGGGTAGTAGGATTTAAATTAGCAAAATTGTCCTGTATATATATATATATATATATATATATATATATGCATTACTACAACAACTACTACTACAGTTATGTTTGAACAAATAAGTACGCTGGGGTGTAAATAATGGCATCATTAGTGCTTTAGGAGCGTTTGCGCTCCTGAGAACAAAAAGACAACCTGCCGATACCTGGATCGCCTTTTAGTCTTGGGCTAGCGGTCTGCACATTTAGCGACACATACACTGACACAAGCACTCACAAAAGACGCATAACAGGGAGTGTTGTAGTTGAATCCTTAGTTGGGATCGCTTTCGAGGACATCTGAGGTATATATTGGGGACGTGGGGGGTGTGGCGCTCCACGCCGCTTAGCAGCAGCTATTACAGCACACCCATTACGAAGTACCCACTACTAAGCACGTGGCGATTAGGTCGCTTTATTTTTGCTTCCTAGCAAGTCAGGAGGGGCTGCTCCCAACGGGTTCCGCTAGATAAGTCTTCGCCTCGTTGAACTGCGTTGATTTCCATCGGGGTTTTCACTCTCTCGCCCGCTCTTGACTAACTTCCCCTCTAGTTCCTTGCCATTACTTCCTGCTCTAGCCTCTCGTCTCTCTTGCCTTTTTTCTGCTACTGCACCCGATTTGACTTACGCGCTACGCCGAACTCGCTCGAGAAGGCCCGCAAGGGGTCTTTAATGCCTGGCGATGATAACCGCTACCACGACAATGCGCATAAGTCCACGCTCGCTGAAGTCCACATTACTTCGACCAAGTGAGTCGAGTGGGCCGCGATCGAATTGGTCGGTTACCGCTTAGTTTGCACATAGGCAGCTGAAGTCGAGCGCCGTTAGCAACGACCAACTGCATTACCAGCTGCCCTTAAAGTGTAGTTGTGTCTCTATTTCCTTTTCTTCTGTCGAAATACTGAACCTGGCGAACCTGGAGACCTACATTTGTGGGCGTGAACATAAGAAAGCAAATCGTCTTTTTGGGTGTCGCCGTCTTAAAAGTCGTTTTGCATCGTTATTTTACCGCCTATTCTCGCCGCGTCCTCGACCGTTGATAGTTTCTAGCAAGGCGGGCCATTTTGCTTCGGACCTCCACGATCCGAAGGAGCAGCAACAAAAGGAAACGAAATGCACGACTGACCGACCGAGCGGAGAAATAGGAGTCTACCCCTCGTGACGCGATCTGAATGTGGCAGCGTAGTACTAGCAGTGATAGTGGTGGTGGTGGCGGCGCACTTAAAGTCAAACAAAGCGGAGAACATAATGATCTGGCTGACGGCCCTAAAAGCGAGTGGGTTTAGCATCAAGGAAACTGAGGCTTTTGTGATTGTACAATACTTTTAGTTGTGAGAGTAGCAGACAATGAAGAAGAAGAAGTAGTGATGACAGTTCCTGCCTTGTACAGATAGCTGCAGTAATGCGGGGTAAATCGGCCGGCCGGTAAGAGGTGTCGCCGTGGTGGAGCCATGGAGCCGGCAGTCGTATTAGCCGATTAGTCCTGTATATTTACAGGTCGACGTTTTGTTATCGCACTAGCCTGCCTGTCATGGCATGTGTGTCACGGTAGGGTTGCCGCTCGGCTCTTCTGTGCCTTAACAGCGGGAGCGGCAGCAGGAGCGGTTTGTAGTGGAATCAACGGCTTGTACTTCGTCTCGTTGCCACGAGAAGTGTAAGCCTACTCGGCGAATCCATTGCTTGTTCTGTTTCGTCGTTTTTTTCTGTTCCTTTTCTACTCAACTCTTTCTGTTTTATCTTCTTACTCATGCTGCTATGCACTAGTCCTTTCTTCCGTCTGTTGGCTTTGGTCCGTTCAGTCCGCGGACCAGTCAATCCGGTGAAGGTCCAGCCACCCATCTTTCTAAGCCGTCCCGGACCGTGGTCGTCGTCGTCGTAGTCCCGCGTCGTGGTCGGTCGTCAACGTAGACCCGGGTCGCGTACGTTCTAGCTTATTCCCGTACTTATCCCTATTGGTTAAGCTGTGCTGTGCGGCGCCGTTAGCTTAGTACGTTGCGGCTTGGCTTCTCCTTGATCTTCTCGCCCCCTTCCAGCCCTTTGTTTCCTCCCTGCCGCCCATCCACTTGCCCTCCATCCCGCTCTTTTTCCGTACTTCCCTGCTTTTCCCACTTTCGCCGTCTCTCTCCGTTTCTCAACCTCTCTCTCGCTTTCTGTTTATCCTATTCGTTGTTCCTTCTATCGTTCCGGTAGTCCTTTGACCGTGCCTGCCTAATGACTATTCTCCATTAGCGACGACGATGCCGCCGCCGCTGCTGGGACTAGTGACGCGGCTGACGCCCGTGTCGCCCGCCACCACTGCCCGCGACCGCCAGCCCACCCGTTGGCGGTGGTCATTGTACTATAGCAGCAGCAGCAGCGGCTGCTTTGCTGCTAGAGTCAGAAGACCTCAACCCACCCCCCTACAGGCTTTACCGCTCTGCAGCCGGTAAGATGGCAGAGGGGCAAACAAACTGCGAGTGCTACAACTTCATCTGCTCCTACTACGACTGCTTCTGTTAGTACAGCAGCTACGATCAGCCAGCAAAGACTGCACCCATCAGCAAAGAAAAAGGCGGCTAGAGACTCTAGAACAACTTTGAGCACGAGGAGGTCGACGATGAAAGGCGGGAGAGCAGGCGGGAGCAAGAGCACTGAGGCAGGCGAACAACAAACGAACGGATGGTAGCCATTGTCTAACGCAGATTAATGATGAACAAGCTAACTAGCTACCCCTGAAGTCATTGCTGCCGCCCCTCACGCTGCTGCTATTTGTCTAGTTCTTCACCTTGCCGTTGAGGTAATGTTCCTGCTGGTGACGGCATTCCTACTCGCGATTGTCCTCATCTACCTATGCGGGATTCGACCCTTTGAGGCGGTCGCCTTTGTTGCACCCCCAGGCTCTCTCTTTCTTTCTCTCTACGATGCAAGATTCTCATTCCTCTCTCTCTTTCTCGCTCTATATATATATATATATATATATATATATATAGGCGTGTATCTCTCATTGTCATTACCGTCATCACTGTGATAATCATCATAGTCATTACGAACTACTGCAGCTCCACCTGCAGGAGTACATTAAAACGGCAGCAGCACTTGAATTGCTGCCAGCGGCTAAGGCGGTGGCTGCGCAAGGTGTCTGTCTGGATCGGTGGACAACTGCCACGATGTGACTGCCATGGTACCTTGCTGTTCTTGTTATTATTAATATCCTTGTTCTCGCCGCTCTATATCTCCTTTGGTCTCGTTGACTTTTCACCGTTGCTGCTTTTACAGGAACTTCTTCAAAATTGTCGTCTTTCGTTACTTGTTTAAATGGATGCCGTACCGAGTCACGTGTCCCTATGTTGTCTGCTCGTCCGCTGCTCCAGAGTCTCCGGTTTGCTCTCATTCGTCACTTGTCCCCTTCTTATCTCTGTTACTTGCCCGCTCTCTCCCTGCAACTCTATACGCTCTCGCGCATCCTTTTCAAACCCACTAGAGCAGGCAGCAACTGTAGCCAACCAATGGGCCAACCGCTACATCAACAGCAGCAAAAGCCCCGTTGCTGGCTGTTAACAAGCGAGCATTGCTATTATTGTATCACCCCTACAACCGACACGTTGTGTGTCATTATTCAGCATTCTTCCTCTGCCTCTTTAGCTGCCTGTCTGTTTGTCAATCTGTTTGGCTGTCTGTAGGTCTATCTGTGTAGAACCCTAGCTTCTTTCTAGCTTCCCACTATCGCCTGGTGTACAACCTGCAGCGGCCACACCGACACCATCATCTGTACAAACTACCCACTCCTAAAACTTCATACCTTCTGCATCTATGAACGCATAGCAACCCGACTTCTACGGATAGCAGTACTACCATTACTATGATTACTACAACTGCAATTACTACTACAAAGTTTCCCTGCATCTGGACTTAGCCGCTCGATCTGAATTTACCCACGGTCTATAGTCGGTCGAACCCCCCATTGACTTCAAGTTGTTGTCATCGTTATAGACCTTCGCCTTTACCTCTCCGGTTCTTTATCGTCATTGTTTCCTATCCACCGCTTTAGCTTCAAGCCAGCTACACTGTTCTTTTTTTGCGCTCGCATTCAATAGTAGACGATCCGGACGAGGAAAGAGAGCACACTGGGGCAAGCAAGCACTTACTAAAAACGTCAAATTAGCACATCCTTTTCCTTTGGCCAGGTGGAGAGGTGTGTAGGAATCTGGCAAACAACCAAATAGACAAATAAGAGCAGTTTTAGATTTGTCCATTGTCGCTCGAGCAGGCAGACTAATATGTCGTAATTATTGTTGCCCTTGTGGTCAACGCCTTTCTTCTATATTTCGTCATGTTGTTTGCTGTCAAATCGCTATTATTACGCTACTGATGCTGACTGTTGTGAGGCATATGTTCAATGAGTCACAAAGGGCCAGTCAGGTTTAGGTATTTAGCGTGTCCCCAAAAGCATTCCTTGAGACAGCATGATCGTCAACTCTCAACGGTATGGGACGACGGTATGACCATGTCATTTCTCAGCGAGCATTGCTCAGGGAAAATTTGATCAACAAAAAAAATCAAATTCGCGACACCCTCGAAATGACAGTAGTGACTAACGTACTAGAGCCCTAGGCCACGCTGTTACAACTCTTCCAATATCTACCGTGATTCGTTTACATTGCTCGTTGCTGTTTAAAGCGTTAATCACTGATCGTCGCAGACAAGCATGATCGTTCTTCCAGCAGCTCTTCAGCAGCTGTGCTGTCTACACTGCTGATATGATTGGTGTCGGTCGAATTGTTGCTGTACGTGTTCGTAGCACGTTGTGGTTGCTGTGGGCCCGCCATCGCTGTTTTGCCACCACTGATTCCGTTGCCATGCTTCTTTTTGTGGTTTATTATAGGCTTCGATGAAGTCACTGACAGACAGATTGCTTAATTCGTTGTTTCTGTTCGGTTTATTCGGTCTGTCTGACTGGCTGGCTGTGTTTCTCTCTCTCTCTCTCTGTCTATAAACGACTGACTCAGCGGTGTAAGCAAGTAACGTCTAAGGTCAGACTTCGATACTGCCGTGGTCGGCCTTCGTGTGCAATTATCCCAATTTTCATCTTCGATCAGTTGGGCACTGCCGGCAAGAGCAGCTAAGTGCTTCGCCATCGTGAAGCAGCTGTCTCAACTGCTGCTGCTTCAGCTACCTGCCTTTACTCGGACAACAACGACCACAGCGCCACCGCCGACAACGTCGAGGCTCTTAGTGGATCGAGCTCGAGTAACTTTACCTTTGGCTACAACATGCAAAAAGAGAAATACAGACAGGGAGAGAGAGAGAGAGCGACAGTGAAGAGTCCGTTCATTTGACTTAATGCAGTTCAGCTTGCCTAGCGCCCACGCGAGCCCCGGCTGCCGTCAGGCCCCCTATAGGCAGCTATCAGAGCGACCACCCATCAGCCACCCCAGCTCGAGTGCGCCCAGATGACAGCGCGGGCGAGTTCAGCAAGGAAGCTTTTTAGCTAGTCTTAAGCAATCCAAGTTCTCTTTCTCTGCTCTCCTTCTCAGTTCATTGTCGTGTCATCTTGTGGCGTTGCTGTTTTTGCCACTGTCGCTGTAGTTCACTCCTTAATGTAGTATTTTGCAGTAGCCAATTTGTGCCGCTAATGTTTGTCTTACGCCTTATGTCGATTCCGATTTTCACGCAGTGGACACTTTCTTTGTTTTTTCTTGCTTGTATCACTTGTTTTGTTTTAGAATTGATTATACGATATGTATGTATGCGTATTTTTGTTTGATGTGGCTTGGATGTGCTGGTGGCTCATTTCACATTATTAGTTGCGTTGAATCAGTACGAATACTGATCGATGTCATTGCTATGACAGCATATTCCTTTCCCAATAGAAACAGAACCGAGCAACAAGTTTTAAGGTCGGTGACGAAACACGCGTTTAATGCAGATGTGTCAACGATGTTATTAACGAATGGTTATAAAATACGGATTGTTACTATATATATATATATATATATATATATAGCATATTTGCTTTGTCGTCGGCCATTAGATGCATATATATATTTAAAACACGTGGAGCCGCGTTCTTGACCTCTACGGACACATGCTCGTAGCAAAACATTTGTGTTTAGAATTTGTGACGCCGAGTTCACGTTTTCCTAAGCGCACACATATATAGTTGCAGTGACCCACTCTTTTCCACTCTCTGTCCTCTTGCCTTCCGATATGCACGTATCTTCCTGGGCATGATAGGAATGATATTAATATTAGTTTATTAGAGTAAGCAGAGTAGCAATCGTAGTATCAGTGAGCACGATTGCAATGGCAGTCAAACGAGCTGGCCAACGAGCGGGTTAATTGCGAGTGAGCGGGCGACCGATAGACAGCAGTTAGTGATGGGGTGATCCGTGTAAAGACTCGGGCAGAGCGGCTATAGGCACGCATGGGGGGGAGGTAGGAAGCACGGGGGGGAGGGGGAAATGCGCGATTCAGTACGAGACGATGGGTTAATTGCCTATTAGGCCAGTCGAGGGGGCAATAGTGCCGCCGGTAACCTCATAGACTGGAGCTTGCTCGACCTACTATGCATCGCGCAGCGTGCACGATGCGTTCCTTGGCCTATTTCGCTGATAGTTTCCTGAGTGGGAAATCAACTCCGAAGCGCAGATGAAGGAAGGCTACGAAAGGAGAGCAAAGTCAACGAACGGGCTCGCGGTGAGTCCTAGTTAGTCATTTCTGGTTAACAACTTTAACAGATTATTAAGATCAATACTACAATATTAAAAACAACAGGTTTTTACGATAACTCGCTTTTCCCCGCTCGTTGTACACATTTGATTCGCATCATGTACACTAAATATTTCGACTGCACAAATTTGCTTCACAATAATTTAAGTTCTTATTCGTTCAATTGCTTCTTGCTTCACAAGTCTCCATGGGTACAGGTGCAATACCTTAGCATTTGTAGTCTGGGTTGGAGGCCTAATGACAAACCCAGCCCGACTCGACGTAGCTTGTACCTCAAACATTACGTCAAACAGGTTCTCGTTCTTAATCAGGCGGCGCAGTTGTCTTATGTCAGCTCCTTTAAACAGCTCGGTCACTGATTTAAGCTCGAGGGCTTGCCTTTCCATCCGACCCTGCTTTTCAACCCTTCTTAAAAAGCGACGCTGCATTCTTTCTAGTAATCCAAGGTCACCAAGCTGTACATACAGTTTTGGAGCACTTTTACTTGTTAATATTGGCAGGTGTGAGTTGGAGTTATAAAAACAAACTAATTATTACGGTTGCAGCATCACATTAATCACAACCGATATTTCTTTGCGATATTGAGTGTCGAGACGAGACACATAAATGCGCACGAGTCGAAATGCTCGGCGTCACGCACCGACAGACTGTTAGAGACGTCGTAACAGCCTTCAGTGAAGCTAAGCAACATAAACCGTATATGTATGCTCAAACATGAGCCGCTTTTCTAGCGCGCTTCGCTTTAGAGCAGAGCAACACACACGTGGACGAACGTGCCTAAGAAGAACACGAAAAAAACTAACCAAAAAGAGGGGAAGAACGTGTATAAAAAGTGCAGAGGCCAAAAATGGACAAATGGGTTAGAAATAGATGGTGGCCCTAGGGAAGCGGTATGAATGAATAAAGGCAGTTGAGATGGATGAGGGGGTATGCATGAATAGAGAGCGTAGGCAAAGACAGAGAGGGTAGAAATTAATGTAAGTGGTGGGCATGAATAGGAGAGGTAGGAATGTATTGAGAGAGAAGTAGACACTTATAGAGGGGGTTAGAATGAATAGAGGGGTCAAGAACGGGTAGGTGTTGTTAAGGTGGATAAATGCTGGGGGATAGAGAGGTCATAAATGGGTAGACGCTGTCGAGACGGATAAGGATTGTAGGGATGAACAGAGAGGTATATGAATGATTGGAGGCGGTAGAAATGGATAGCTAGCGTTGGAAAAGAAAGCTAGAGCTAGTAATGGTGGATGATGCTGGTAGGAATGGATAAGAGGGATAGGAATAGACCGAGGTGATATACATTGATTTAAAATGTAGAAAAGGATACATTTGTGAAATATGAAACGCGTTGCGTAAGGTTGCGTTAAGGTAGGGTAAGGGTGATGCGGAACAGCTGGCCATTCTTCACAGAACGGTGGCTCTTCAGCACTGGCCGCAACATCCACAACAGCAGTTAGATCGTTGCTACGGCTGCTCTAACCACCACCACCACTACTATTACGATAACCACAATCATACACTATCCGTAAGTCAGATACTGTCCTACTTAGCTAGCACCTGCCTTCTCGAAACATAGAGAAGTAGCTTTAAAGGCGGCAGTGGCGGTGGGGGCTGCAGCGGTACGTTGACGAACGCCAGAATAGGAGGAATACGCTTCTTATTACCAGGACTACCCCACCATTGGTGCTGCTTCTACTACTGGTACTACGACTATTAATGGGGCTCGGCGGGCTTCTAAGTCCATCTTCTTCTATGCGACGGTAGCAGCAGCGGCGGTGTCTGGCTAGCTGGCGATGCTGATCTCCTAGCCTACAAGACTGAATAGCTGGGAGAGACGCGTCGTCTCTCTGTTTTTCCCATATATATATATATATATATATATATATATATAGGCATACACGCGCGGCGACGGCCACGGCGGCTTCGTCTCCACCATTTCCTCTGCCGGGACTCACATCTACCCTGTACGGGCGCGGTAGCAATGGGGGACTGAAAACAACGCTAAGCAGCACGAGCGCCTTCTGAGCGTTCGTAGGCCTCTTCTTGTAGGCCACGCAGCAGCAGGCTTCTGTAGACACATTGACAACAATGTCGGTGGATGGCGAGCACCGTTGGTGTCCAAATTGTCATAGTTGTTGCTGTTGTTGTGCTGTCCTTGTTGTTATTGTTGATGCTGCTGCTGGGTCTAGTCAGCTGCTTGGTTGGTAGGCCGCGATAACGACGACGCCATCTAGGCGCCGACGACACCCGTAGGGAGGAGTTCAGATGTCGACCGACCCCCACAGAAAAGCCTCATTTATTTCTCCACCCACTCGTGCCCTGTTCCCGTATCTCGTTGTCCTCCTGCTAACTCGGCTGCCCATCGTATATTTTCGTGGCCCTGCGACGTCAGCCCTATCCTTGGCTGGCTTTGCCTCCGCGTCACGATGTTTCTCTTTTTGCGATGCTGCTACTGTCCATGTTGTGGATGTTGTTGTGGATGTTATTGTTGATGTTGCTGTCGTTCCATTAGGTGAGAACCTACTTCTATCCCACCCTTGCTTCGCGTTCCTTGTGTGTCTTAGAATACCTTCTGAACTTCTGAATGACGTATGGTAGATTTGTAGACAGTGTAGGCTTTCATTCACTGCCCATGTGTTAAAGTTATATTTAATATATATATATATATATATATATATATATATATATATATGTTAAGTTGTGGAATCAAGACATCAAAATTTAAAAACAAATAAAAGCCTTCAAATAAGTTGGTTTTCATGGTTTTCACATTAGACAAGGTAAATGCCGGGTGGGCTATAATCGACCATCATCAGTCAAATAATCCGGGAGCATAGAAGTCTGATGAAAATAGATTGTGCATTATCATCCACTCCATGATTAATATTAATAGGTAAGACATTTGACATCGTGCTCCAATGTGATATTGATTCTTTGATGCATCTAATGATTTTATGTAATGATGCACTGTTATTACAAATGGTTGGGCTAAACAATTACCAGCCCTGTATGTCTTTACCAGTTTCCATAGCGTCTTTCCTATTGAAGCCTACCAGGACGCGCCTTGCGTTTGATCAGATCCCTTCGATGTTGCCTAGCCTTCGGGAAGAAAATAATCAGAACATATATATACGGTCGAGCCCGGTGGCGTTCGTCTGCGCCTCGCAACCGGAGGAGACACATAGGTGTGCGGGTTCGAGCCCCATTGTTGCTCATTTGACTTTATAAAGGTCCGTCTGTAAAGCAATGCGAAAAGCAGTCCCGCGGACGTTAAATCTTAGCTGAAGGTTAGCCCGAAAAACTTTTCATATACATACGATGGCGTTCTTTTACTATAGCTCGCTCTGCCTTACTCTCTCGTTTCCTCTATACTGCCTACAAGGCCAGCTACAATGAGATCTTTTTTATACATTGGCAAAACCTAATCACTTACTGTGGTCAGTAAAAAATGCCAGCAATTCAATCACAGCACTACCACAGCAGCAGCTAAAATTAGATAAAACAACGACACTGTTGATTATAATGACGATGATCTTATCCATACCTGTTACAAATACTTAGCATCAACCAAGTCATCATCCACCCGAGTTAGACTGAGCAAGATGAAACACCTTCTTGTTTGGCGCTGCTGCTGGCGGTTACGACACACTCGAACGCAATGACTAGATTTGCTCCCGACAGCTCTCTTTTTCATCTATTTCTTTCTTGCTTTAGCCAGCCTTTCCATGCTTTGCTATTTTTCTCGTATCACTGTCGCCCCTCTGTTGGGCTCCTTTAGTTTCTCATCATACCGTTGTTGCTGGCCGCTGCCGCCGCCGCCGTAGACAGACAGAGTCGCCTCACAAAGCCTTCAACCACTGCTACGCTCACTTCGGACACGGTCAGGCGGTTACTCGACGTTGCGTGACGGCCCTTTGTGCCCGGGTCGCCCGGCCGCCCGCCCTTGGCCCCAGCAGTCGTGGTCCTACTCCTGGCCCTGGTGATGGTTGTGCGTGTGATATGGTGCTGGTAGTGGGGCCGCGGAAATGCTGGGCCACCATCTCAACCCCATTTCACTCATCCCCCCCCTCAAATCTCATTCTCTACCCCCCGTCCCTGCCTTCCCATGTGTTCCCCACCTACCTCCTGCCCAGCCGGAGTGCGCCGGTAGTGGCGCCGGCGTACGTAGGCGCGTGCGTCTGCCCCCAACCCATCCAAGTGCCCCTACTGTTTAATATTGTGGTTATTATTATTATTATTATTATTCGCATGAGAGCGATTTTAAATCTCGGGCGATGACCGCTCATTCTGCTGCGCTTAGCCGTCCTCTTTCTGGCCGCTCACCTTAGAGACGAGAGCAGCAGGCGCACAGCTGCAGTAGCTGAGCTGTCTGTCCTGCAGATCGTCACGGGTAGAATAAGAGTGAAGCCTCTCGCAGAGCCCGATGATGCATCAGACCACCCAGGCGCATTTAAACAACAGTAGCAGACATAGCAATTCGATAGTGGAAGAAAGTTTTCGAAATTGTAGTAAAAGTGCTTAAATTAGCAGTATTGAGTTGCAAAATGAGTCGCTTGCTTTCAGGTTTGCTTAAGAATTTGTTTGTTGTTTTGGTCGTGTTTATCTTCCGCCCCATAGCTCCGCAAATCTGATTTGAAATATGTCCCGTATCTGTATCTCCGCTTAGAACTGTCTTGCCCCGCTTACGTGTAGCCTCCACCTATGTGCTAGTCGCCTATAATCCAGGACAACTGGACTTAAGTTATTTTTCTGGCTACATGCGGTCGGTCAATTTTGTTTTTATGGCCCCCGTGTTTATATATATATATAAAAGCAGCATATCGTCTTCATGCGTCTGGAAATTGGCTTAGTTTGCCTTTCTAATACAACCGGTATTCTTGTTCCAGACGCAGTTTGATTCTAGACTATTTTCAGCCTCCCAGTCCTGAACACTATTCGATGGAGGTTTGGCAAAGCTATTTGACAAATTAAAATTCCCACACTGGATGACTATGGCAACATAAACAACAACAACAACAACAACAACAACAACGGCAGTATTAGTGGCGACAACGCCCGCGGTGTCTCCGTGTACTCCCGCAGCGTTTAGCGACATGACCCAACCAAGATATGAGGACGAAGAGGAGGAAAGCGGAGCGGACGACGACCAGGGACAGGGCTGGCCAGCCGCCTCCCGCCCTCCAACTCTCGGTCGGAGGTAGAAGGTCATGCGTGTCCTGTGTGATTGCTACGATCGGTGGTCATTCACCAATGGCCAGTGACCAAATGTAGGAAAACTGTTTGTTGAAAAAGGAACGTGACATAGGGAAAGGGGCACTAGACATGCCAGTGATTAGGTAAGAGAAATCCAACCGAAAAGGCCAATTTAGGGTAGGTAGAGACGTGGATGCGCAGATATGTAGATATGCGCATATATATTATATATATATATATATATAGAGAGAGAGAGAGAGAGATAGAATAAGCGAGCTTTTGAAGAGCATGTGTCATAATTGAGAGCAGCGCGCCCGCCAAACGGCAAATGACAACGAGCGGCACCCTCGATTGTTATTCCCTTGCCACCGCTCGCCACACAATGCCGGCCCTCGTCGACCGCGGGAAATCACGGGCACTGCGTGACAACAGGAGTACCGCTACAATGACCACCAATTGTGGGAGTACTGGTAACAGCAGTAGTAGTAGCAGTAGTGATAACTGCTAGTCATTTCCCTATTGGCAGCAGCCATAGTCGCAGACTGGGTGAGAACTCCTGCGCATATATATATATATATATATATATATATATATATGCGTGTACGTACCTACAAATATGTGTATCATTAGACATACAGGTTAGCAGATTTAATTCAAAGTGAAAGCCAAACGGGAAGAGCAGGACAAAACAGTTCCTGAAACGCAGGGCCACTCCAGCTCAAGCCATAAACGACTATCTCCCCTTTTCTCTCGCTCCTGTTTTGTCCACCTTTTGATTCTCCTCGGCCACGATATCAAAGTGCAGAGGTTGTGATCACTGGACGTGATGCTGATGCTCAGTCGCAATAGGCTCATCCCCGAGATAATCAACAGCTGACAGCTGTGGGAGTAGGCAAAAAAGTTAATGAATCTGTACGATGATTTAGTTTATGCAAGGGTTTGCTTCTGCATTCCGATCTGTTGAGTACGATGCAAGTCAACGAATAGCCTAAATTAGTTACAAGTTTCTTTGTCAACATTACGCTTACTGCAGAATACATCAGTACAAAAACTACATGTGCGCGCAGTAACGCGAAACTTTCGCTTTCTGCATCTCCTTCATTCGAAATATGCATGCAAACCATTTCAATCAATACGCACATTGAATATAGGCGCATTGCTTGCGCACTCCGCGCTAAGTGATCGGGGTATCTAACCGTGTTATGCATATACTGTAAATAAGTTAATAAACTTGTTGAGCGCTTTTCCAAAGGTGGGCCCTGCGAAATGTTTCGCGCGTTGAAACTTGCTGGAGTGGTTTTCCATCTTTAAATTCCAAAGCGTGAGCACGTCCTAATGATATGCGGACTGAGTCTGCTTCTCGTTTCTTTTTGAAACAAGTCCAGCATACAGGGAGCACTCGTCAGATAGATGTTGCAATTTCCTGCGAAACGACGTATTGTCCTTCGCTTGTAGGCTTGTGGGCTTAACACACACACACACATATATATATATATATATATATATATATGCGAAAAGAATGGAAAGCTGAACCGTGCTATTCCATTGTTACCACTTTAAGCGTTGACGACAATTGGCTTGCGTCTCGCTCGTGTGTTTGCCATACGTGTGGTCGCCAATCGGACGTAGAAATCGCTGAAAGAAAGCCCGCTCCAAGGAAACCACGATATGAAATTAATAGAAACGGTAGTTTCTATTAGTTTGTTTTGTTTCGAATTTTCGATCTGTTTGCATTGAGTACCTTTGTAGGTACGCCTTTTGACATAAAAACTCGTAAATGCAAGTAGCTGTTGCAGTGTGGTAACAGCAACAACAACAGCAGTAGTGCTTAATAGTCACATCTACTGTAGACCGGTATTCAGAAGCAGCGTGGTTAACTAACAACTAGATGGACCGTAACGTGGAAACCGCACAGTCAAACGAATCCCATTGAGGAGCAGAGTCGAGTCTAGTGCTTCATGTTAGAGGGCACAAACTAAAGACTCTACACATCGTTAAGGATGTCCAATAGTCACTTGCATGAAGGAGAGAGCAAAAGAGAGAAAGAAAGGGAGAAAAAGATCTATCCCTTTACGAGAAAACAAAGGGAACGAACGCAGTAGTAGAATGTGAGAGAGCTAAAACCAGGGCAACGGGATGATGTAGCGATACATGCAGAAGATTCATGGGAAAGCCTTGGGCATTTGTTAATGCATTCGAACTAAACAAGGTCATAATCATTAACATCACTATCACTATCATCATCATCACCATCGTAATACTCATGGCGACGGTCATTATCATCAACTGCTACTGCAGCAGCAACAACGCGGTCGTAATCTTATTGAGCAGTCGCTAAAAGTCGTCGCCATCGCGTTGGGACATCAAGCTCATTCACCTGAGTTGCTGATCGTGGCAGGCTAACTGGCAGATCGTCAGGAACACGAATGACACAGTGGACAGGGCATGGACAGCTAGCTGATGATTAAGCTAGCCAGCTCTTGTACGCGCGCGCACACACACACACACACACCTACCCACACTACACAACACACAAATGTGTACATTGAGCAAGGCAAGCCTTGCTCGTACGCGCGCAGCCAGGACACTTCTTAAAGAGATGAATGGCGTTGAGTGGGCGCGGCGGGACCACCATTGCGCCAAGCAAACGGGGAGACCCACTACTACTATTACTACTACTACTACTACTACTACTACTGCTGCTACTACTTCGAGTTCGTCTCTCGTTCGGGGACGACGAAATGAGGTAAAAAGTGGTTCGCTTGCACTATTTGCCGCCTCTGCGTTTCCTCATCGCCGTCCTCATTGTTGTCGTCTCTGCTCGTTGATCTCTTAGCGTTCGTTGTCCGAAGTAAGTAAGGCGCGCGCCCCCGCCACCATATATATGCACTCTGCGACGTGCTTTTTCAAGGGGTCGGTCAACTCGCTCAGCCGGTTCCAGGCGAGCACTCGGTGTAATCATTGTCGCTGTAATCGCTGTTGCTATTGTTGTCGTTGTTGTCGCCGCCCCCGCCACCACTCTCTGTGTCAATCAAACTGTGACGAATGATGGCCAGTATAGTCTTTCGGCGAAGGCTCACTTCCACTTTTGCTATGGACATTGTTTTTGGTATTACTACTGTTATATATATATATATACTACAGTCACTGCTGTTCGTTACCGCAGTGATAGTAGGCATAAGAGGCAATTTACGAGAAAACGAGAGACGTTAAACAACGAGCGAACAAACACTAAAGCCAACAATCAAAACTACAGCAGCAGCAGCAGCAGCAGCGAGGATGACCATGTCGGAGGCAAACAAGCAGCTTGGTGCTTACTCAGCGGCCCACAGTTAATACGGGTGGAAGTAGTTATTGATAATGGAGTGGATCGAGGCGCGCGATCAATCTCGAAGAAGTGGTGCTCGTTTCGTCTTAGGACCAATCTCATCGCAATAGTGCTACTACTGGCGCGGGTGGGCGCCGACATAGTTATGTTGCTGCTGCTAATGATCCGCTATGAGATGTAGTCGACGAACAAAGTGTACAACCTGACATCTAGGTACCCACCACCTTTCGTTTACACGCGCTCCATATCATTGGGCTTGACTAAGTTGGGTGACATAGGTACACACATATACATATATATATATATATATATATATATATATATATATATATATATATATATATATTGTTTATATTACGTTTCAATTAGGAAAATATATATTTTTAGACTGTCATTAGTTTATTTATTTTTTCTACAGCGTTTTCAGTATGGCCGCCATCTTGACATGTTGTGGACAGATGAGTGTAGGTTTTGCGTGCGGCGAAACTTCAACCGCCAAAACGAACGAATACTTGCACATGACGCTACTGAACGTGGTTGCACGGAAGAGTGTTTGGCCGATTGCAAGGAGGGGCCACCCGCCCACACGAGCAAAATTGTGCAGGAGTGAAGCAAGGAGCATTTTTCCGGCATTTTGGAGTGGCCACCATAAAGCCCGAACCTCAACCCCATGGAATTTTTTGTGACGCGGTTTCTGAAGGCCGGGCTTGGAGCTGTTCGAAGCTGTGGGCGTTGCTACACTCTCCGCAAATACAAAACCGCCTCCACATCATCACGCGTTTGACCCTCTTCTCCTACAATTGCTCACGACTATGTCACGCATACTCTACCTACTCGCACTGCAGGCCTATGTTACGTTTGTATAGTTAGCTAAGCTGGTTCATCCTCGTCTCTCCTACTACTGTTTAATGTGTCCTGCGATCCGTATGTAATAACCTATTCCATTCATGTGGCGATGCACATGCATTGTCATCTCATACCATTCACATGAAGAATAAACACAATACAAATCTGCGAAGAATCAAAGTCGCTTACTTTGTTGTTGTTATTGATTTGTTTGTGTATTATCCAATGTAATTAACCACATTTTAGAGAAAGACATCAATAAAACAGAAAAAAGAAAACTATTAAAGAGCATCCATTGTTGAGGCAGACATATGCTTCTCAAGTCATTCGAGGTACGTACGTGCATTAGATAGATCTGCCAGCTAAAGTTGCCTATTTTTTGTTTCTTACCATACCGGTAGTGTATTTATATATATACAGGGTCATTCATATTGTTGTGCACGCATTTCGAGGTTTGATAGAACTCGGCAAGAAAATAAGTTTTCCCTACGGAGGGAAGACGTGGAAACGTCTTGTTTAGAAGAGAGAGTGAAGTTTATAAAAGTAGTTTTTCTGCCTTTTTTTTCCTACATAGTTGTGCGAAAAAGCTTAGTGACTTGACAACTACGTAACGCAGCACCATCACCTTGATACGAAAATGATGGGCATTAAATTTCCTATTGCGTGAGAGTGGTCTTTCGGACGTACATTTTTGGTCGCAATGGAAAAATTTTACGATTTTTCATGAAAAGGCGTTAACGTAAAATATCGACACTTCATGACTTTCCTTAATCTGGGTATTAGCTTTTTGCTACGCAAGCTAGTGAAGTGTCTTCCGTTGTGCAGAATTTTCTTCCGAACACGCCGGTGTAATCGGTTCCTTCATGCGTTGACCTGATTGGTTCTCCCGCAAACAGAGATTTCGCACAACTATGTAGGAAAAAAAGGCAGAAAAACTACTTTTATAAACTTCACTCTCTCTCCTAAACAAGACGTTTCCACGTCTTCCCTCCATAGGGAAAACTTATTTTCTTGCCGAGTTCTATCAAACCTCGAAATGCGTGCACAACAATATGAATGACCCTGTATATATATATGTATATATATATATATATATATATATATATATATATATATATATATATATATATATATATATATATATACAGGGTATTACAGGAATATTTGATCAACGATATATGGAATTGTAGAGCTCGTTAAGGCAATTATTTTTTCCAATGGAACATGGTCTCTAAGAGGCCCTGTTTCGGAATGAGAGTTAAATTACTACAATTTGTGACATTGGTGTTTTTGCCCGACATAGGAGCATAGAATGTGCTGTTGCGAGACAACCAGGGTTGTCAAGCTAAACACACCGCCGTGTTCGTGAGAAAATTCTGCTTCTTTCGAAGAACCCATAAGGCCGGTCAGAAGATGCTACATGGTCGCTTAGAAGAGAATTCGCCAAAATGAAGTTATTTTATTAACCTTCACGCCCAATACCTCAAAATCATTACCTTACGACCACTTACAGCGCTCTAAACTAACATATTCATGCGCATTTCATGACGATCATTTTGGTACCAAACTTATGGCAGTGCGAGCTGTGGTTGCGGAGTAATTACGATTTTTTGGTGGGATGTCCAGATTAAGTGCATGTAAAATGACGCGCTGCGGCTGTCGCGCGACACGTCGGCGGTAGTGAACGTCGCCACACAGTCATTTTACATGCACTTAATCTGGACATCCCACCAAAAAATCGTAATTACTCCGCAACCACAGCTCGCACTGCCATAAGTTTGGTACCAAAATGATCGTCATGAAATGCGCATTTGCCTAAATATGTTAGTTAAGAGCGTCGTAAGGTAATGATTTTGAGGTATTGGGCGTGAAGGTTAATAAAATAACTTCATTTTGGCAAATTCTCTTCTAAGCGACTATGTAGCATCTTCTGACCGGCCTTATGACTCCTTGAGAAAGAAGCAGAACTTTCTCACGAACACGGCGGTGTGTTTAGCTTCTGTCTAGGAAACCTGGTTGTGTCGCAACAGCACATTCTATGCTCCTATGTCGGGCAAAAACACCAATGTCACAAATTGTAGTAATTTAACTCTCATTCCGAAACAGGGCCTCTTAGAGACCATGTCCCATTGGAAAAAATATTTGCCTTAACGAGCTCTACAATTCCATATATCGTTGATCAAATATTCCTGTAATACCCTGTATATATATATATATATATATATAGACACGGGCAATAGCCTTTTCTGCAAAATGTCCTGACTTGTTTCAATTGTTCGAATTGCGTAATTATGGAAATTTCAAGCTCAATGAGAAGTTACTGAATTTAAATAAATTTGCCGTCTAGATAAGACGGTCTCATAAAAAAATATATATATATATAACGATCTATACCCTAAGCTATAGGCCACGATGCGGACTCGATAGACTTCCTCGAGTGCACCTTTAGAAAGAAGCAGCAAAACAAGTTCAGTTATTATTACACTATTTTAAAGCGGCTTCAACAACTTAAATTCAATTTAAATAGCGTAAAAGCAAGACTGCATTAAAATGTGTGTATATATAGAGAGAGAGAGAGAGGCGATTTTCTTCAATCAAGTTGAAAAACATTCTGCGAGTTTCAAGATATCCACCTGACCCGCTGCAGTATCATGTATGGACTTTGTTAGAGACACGTGTCGGGCGAAGTACGTGTCGCCATGGGCGCAATACGATTTTGGTTTTGAGTGTCGCGTGCTTAGGGCTTTCGAACTACTATTGGTCTGGCTGAGTTTTCCTGGCTGGGCACCCACCTCAGCGAAACACGTTATGCCTCACTCGAGCTAAACTTATATGATGTGATCTAACTGTTGCCAAGATCACATTCTGGACAACATGACGACCCAGTTGCAACCAAAGAATATCCGAATGATTGAGTTGGTATGTGGCGGAGTTTTTCAAATCAAAGCTAAGCCTTGAACTACATGAGCAACAACAAGCAGTCTAACTAGGATAGAGACAATGACGAGGATCGCGTGCGTTTCTAGCGGGTACACAATCCTCGATTGTGAACCTGTAGAATTTTTCAGGGAACGACGAGAAGCTGCTGTTGTCACAGCGTATTCTGCGATCGAAACTAGCAACCCACTCGTACAGGCTAGTAGGCAGATGCTGCAGTAGGTCCGTTCGCTTCCTGACTGGTGGTGCTGCTGATGATGCCTGATTGAGACAAGTAGACCGATTTGCTTGCCAGCCATTCATTGGCACGACACCAAGGCAAGGGGGCTAATGTTCATGGTTCTACGACCGCGGCTACATAGGGACGACGATGACATGTGGACTTCAGTCCGCTCATATACACACACACGCGCGTTTATGTACACAGATACAAATATGCACACCCAGACAAATGATCAAGGCGCATGCGTTCTACTCGCTTGACGTGCCTTAGTTCTTCGTACGCCCCGGCACAGGCTAGCGGCACAGTTGAAGTCGTCGTAGGTGAAGTGATTGCCTATCTACAACAACAACGACGATGAAGACATGTGTTCGTGTACCTGAATGCTGGAGTGCACGCCGGGGCGGGGGGGGGGGCGTCAATGTGTTGTTTCTCTCTCTGTCTGTCCGTCGAATGTGCTTCGCGGTTGCATTCATGTGCTTCACTCACATTTTCGGCCGGTGGCGACAGTATCAGCGGCGGCAGGCCCATAGTAGTAGTTGTAGTAGTAACACTTGGGCACTCGAAGCCGAGTGCCTCACGCAGCGGGGTTTCCGGGAGTGAGAGCTCTTCGTCCTAGACTCGGGGTAGCGGTTCTCTAAGCAAGCAGGTAGGTAGGTATAATATAGGTAAACGGATTCAGTGAGGCTCGTGCCCGGCTGAGGCGAGGTGGGGTGGCGAGGAACTCCTCCCGCTCATCCACATCAAGCGGGGGTGGCTTCAATGCCTTGCTGTATATCTGCTGGCCGGGCCGTCGTGTGCTGGATGTTGTGCGTCGTGCTTGACTGTGTAAATGTGTGTTTGTGTATAGGGCTGCTCTGTATAAGTTTGTATCATCAACAACATCGTCTAGACATTGGTACAACGCTCCCCAAGTAGTGCAACAAATGGGGAGTTGGAGCGCACGGATGTGTATATATATATATATATATATATGCGCGCGTGTGCGTATGCGGCACCGTATGTGGTGGATGAACAACAAGTTATTTGAATGATAATCAAATTATGAGAAGAAGTCAGGTGGCAAGCTTTGCGAGCGAGTGAACAAGGGCTATGGGAGTGAGAACGACGAGGAAGAGAAAAAGAAGGAAAATGATGAGAAGTTAAAGAAGAAAGACGAGGATGAAAACGAGATGAGAAAGAAGCCCACAAGGGCACACGGGCAGTCAGTCGCACGATCGCCGGCCTCCCGCTCTCCTGGCAAGTGGAGAGATTGTTGAGGGAAGACGGCTTGCTTGAGGAGGACCGACTATTCAGCCTTCGTAGTTCCAGAAGCGGTGGTGGTGGCGGTGGCGGCGGCAGGGCTAGATGGTAGCGGAGCCACTGAAGCAACCTGCTGGTGCCGGTGCTTCATGCTAAAGCGCTCAAGGGGTGATATGGGAGTGATGGAGGAGCAAGGGAGCGAGGGAGTGAGGCGATCCCCACAAGTCAAATAGACTGACTTCTTCCGCTGTACGACTCGGACGACGGCGGGCCTGTTGCGGCTACAGTGTCTACTTTGGCCATTCGGCCACTGCACCGGCCGTGTGAGGATGATGATGATACGCTGACGAGGTTGTCTGTAACTGCGCTCGCTACAGCTCATTCGGCACGGCCGTCGCTGCCCGATGAAGTCCGAAATCGGAGGAGAAGCGCGCGGAAACAGCGGTGGCAAAGCGAGAGGCAAGTCAGTCTGGCACCAGCTAGCTACGATCCTACTTGCTTGGTAATATTATTATTATTATTTTATCCTTAAAGGCCGCTGGTATACGTCCTACTTGGTATGCGGCAGTCAACCGCTAGGGTACCCCGTTTGCTTACAGCCGCCATGGCCACCGTTGCTGTTACCTCAGCTAGATAGAAGAGCAGTAGTTTTCCTGTCAACATGATCGACGTTGGCAACAGGAAGACGACATGGATCTTGTCAGTCAAACAATCAGAGGTCGTTTCTATATAGATAACAGAACTTGTGGTAGTCTTAATAACCTAAGGTAAACGTAATATGGCTTATTGCTTTCTTAATTTGAAAAAATATGTAATAGCAACGCATAAAAACCTTGTGGATAGATGTATATATTATTCATTCGACATGTATACATAAATACACATGTCACTTTATAGTAGGGGTTGCTGGAGCGACAGCATATACTTTTTCGACAAGATCCAAGAAATTAAACATAGCTAACTCCATTTTGCAGTGCTCTAAATAGCAGGACCAAACTCGTATTGCTTTAGGTATTTTTTTTATCTAAGTTACTAAATGGGAATAGTAGAAGTAGTAGAAACCGTAGCAAACATTGTAGTCGTAGTAAAATTACAAGCGATCATGCCCGTAGTAGTCAGTTACTCTGTATGTACGACAACACTTCGAACGAGCTGGGGCCAAATTTACGAGCGAATAACTGTAGCTTCCGCACACAACCTTTTTCTCCCCAGCTATCATTCTATCCCTTCGTCTCGTTCTCGAGTGCTTGACTATTACATTGTGTCCCTATCTCTCATCTCTAGGAACCCACTCGTTTTGCTGCTGGCCTAACCACTCTTCTTTTTCTAAAGCCTACCCGTCACCATGCGGGATTCCGGCAACTCTCGTTGACGATTTTCCGTCCCCGCCAAAGTATCCTTCGAAGGACGTAGTATCCATGGGAAGGCTCACGCTCCTCAAACCATGTTCATCATAGTATTTCAGCCCTCGTCATGTTTATCTCAATACAAGAAGCGATGACATGTGACGCTCTTTACTGAGTCGTGTGCTGGGACCGCGCAGTCCGATGTGCCACAAACATATCTAACGCCTCTAACAACAATTGCAAGAATAACAACAGAATGAACAATATAGCAAAACAGAATGAAGCAAAATGCAGCATGTCAGTTACGGGTAGCGTCTATCCCCTTGTTGTTGTCTTCTTCGTCATCATCCGATGACTCTTTAATTTACAAAGCTGACCCGCAGTTACGTAATTGTACGCAAACTGAGTTTTGATTATTCTCTCAGCGTTGCATTTTTGTTTTGTTGCTCTATGTTTAGTAATAAGTTCGCTTTTTTCTATTTATGACGACTTCAAGATGTTGTTTAATTTATTCATTATAAAAAGTAGATTGCTTGTTGACGCGTTCATTCTCATTCTTGTCTCGTCGCTAATTACGACAGTGTTCTGTGACTTGTTTTGAGGACCCCAACTTGTACTATTGGTACTACGACAGTTATTTATCGTTACAGGAATGGCAATGACTATTCTATGTTGGTCTCTTTATGATTATGTTGCTATTATTGTTTTGGCTATGGTTTCTGTTGTTGTGGTGACCATTCTAGTACGGAATTCATAATTACGCCTGAAATGTTTTTAACGTCTGCTAAAGCATGGATAGCGAACGCTAGTGTGGTAGAGTGCTCTTGGACGAAGACTACGTACGCGTTCCAGCATATGACGTGTCTAGCACTGGGCAAAGACTAAATTGTGTCTCTCAATCCAGCGTGCCATATGACTTCTAACTATCGAAGTTGGAAATATGAATACGCTGTTGCATCGATCTAATTTATCACACAATTTGTAGATGTTTACATTTTTCAAACATTAGCCTTTTTTTGCCTTCTATCCTCTCTTTCTCGCCCCCCCCCCTCTCTCTCTCTCTCTATATATATATATATATATATATGTATAAATATATATACGAAGCACTAAAACCTCTACAACATGAGGAAGGGGCGGGCACTAAATGTCGGAAGCAACATTCTTTTTATTATGACCGTAACTAGTGCTACTGCGGGCAGTGCTAATGACTAGAGCTGCAATGGACGACACAAATGACAACTGCCAGTCGACAAATTGTGGTTCGATTTAGACATCGTTTTCTTCTCCTCCTCATCTTCCTCCTTACGCGTTGAGTGCACCTACTACTCCTGAAATGAAACAACGGGAAACCGTGAGCGCATTCGGCCCGCTTACGGCGAAGGTAATCGAGCTATCATCAACTGGATAAAAACCGCTGTGTCGCTCTCGGCCGATGTGATTGATCAGCCCGTCGACTAGACTATGCGTGATCTGTGTACTGCAAGCATATTTTGCACGCAAGCCTGCCAACGTATTGGCTGAAAATGGCGAAGCAACATAGCATAAATAAGCGGCTACCTAGCACCAAAGCAGGCAAATCGTCGTCAGAAGTTAAGGGTTGTATTGAAAGAAGGTGTCGACTACGGCGGCGACGACGACTGCTACGACTACGAAAACGCAAAGCGAGCAAGTGTTTCTCCCTGCCTGCGTCGTGCGAGTCGAAGTCAACGAAACCCGCCCGGGCCTCCTTAGGGAGGAGCTCGTGAGCGCCTCAGATCCGAGGGGATCGACCAAGATCAGCAGAACCACCACTAGACGGGCGGGCGGGCGGGCGGCCGCGCGGACGGACGGACGGACGGACGATCACCTATCACCACCGGTGATCACCAGTCGGAGCGGAGCGCTCGACTGGTTGTATGGAACACGGGCTCTCCTTGCCGTTCGCCATCATGGTCTTCATCGTCGTCGTCCACGCTGCGCTGCGCCCGCTGCTGTAGCTGCTGCTGCTGCGTCCTCAGTGTCGACTCTAGACACAGACACACTAACACCGATGGCCGGCCAACCAAACAACCAGCCGACCGACCGACTTCGCCATTTCACTGCCACTGCTACCATTACAGCTCCTACCGGTCGTGTCAACGACAAGCTTCCACCGAGAAGCACACGGGAATGAGGGAACGAGTCAAGTTCAAGAGGAGGAGGATGAATTTGTCGAAGTCGAGATAGAGCGAGTGAGAGACAGTGAGAAAAAGAGAAAAAGTCACAAAAACACAGATAAATATATATATATATATATATATATAGAGAGAGAGAGAGAGAGAGAGAGAGAGAGAAAGTGAAACAATAAGAGCCGACGAACGTGGCGAACGAAGGCAGACCACGAAGGGCGCCCCTTCGACGGTGATGAGAAGGCCAAGAGCCTCTTGCCACCGCCGCCGCTGCCGTCCGCCAGTGTTGGGAGGAGTGACTCGTGTCCTGGGATGCTGATGGCAATGCTCTGATGACGATGTTGCTGGTGATGGTGATCTTGTTGTTGGTTGTTGCTCTTTTTGTAGACGCCGCCACACTCTCGCTCCTGACTAACTTGCTTGGACTGCTGACTTTACTCATAGAGCCTCCCCATACACTCGACATATTCCCCACCGCCGCCACTGCCACTTTGCCGTTGCTGCTACGGCTACTCTTACAACGACCCCTACGACCACCAACACCACCATCAGTCTAGTCACTAGTCACTTATTGTTGTCAGCTGCTCCCGACAGGGTTCCCGGCCGCGAGCTCGATGGCCTGTGTCTGTGAGGAGTGAGCATAGGCGCGCGCACGGCGAGGCGGTGCGAGGCGGTTCAGACCCCCCCTTCAATAGAGGGGCGCTGCCCCCCCCCCCACAACTCCCCACGCCCAACTCCGCCTGTTCTCTCCTTCCCCCAACGTTCACCTCCCAAAGAGCTGCTGCGAGCTCTTTCGCCCTCTCGTTCTTATCTCTCCGCTAACTATATCAGCGGAGCAGCATTAGCAACAACAACAACAGTAACAACAATTGTAACAGCGTTGGTCGTGGCAGGGTAGAAGACGGTGCCATTGTGCCAAATTAACCACTCCAAATTAACTCCACTCGACAGTTACTCAGCCGAATGAGCCACTGCTGGCAGACGCTGATGTTTGTGCTGATGTTCCTCTAATATCTTTGTCGCGCGACACACATTTGTTCTGAAGACAGCTGAAACAACTGATGTTTCCGCTGCTAAGCCTCTGTCGCCGTTGCCTTAGCAACATAGCGCAATCATGCGAATGACACAAGTTATTCCGATTAGGTAGGATGATTAGTAATTGCAAGTATTGATTATCAACATAATTGTATAATCATTAAAAGCATATGTAATATTTAAGATTATATCCACGTAAGTATATAGCGCGTTGTTTGAAATAACCGTGGTGAGCTCGGGTTAGTCCGCACTTATACTGGCACTCGTGGAGTATTCAGGCTTACGTTTGCAGTAGTGCAATAATGCAGATGATGGTAATACTAAGTGTAACGTTTATGTAAACCTTTACACACAACATTGTTTTAATTAATAAGCATGTACCTAGTTACAAGTTATTTACTTGTTAATACAAACGAAGTTGATTTTCGTCGTAGCTGTATTGTATTGTAGTAGTACGATTCAACATAATATGCACATTTGCCGTCCCTACGGAGCGGTCCCAGCACGCGACTCACGCGCTCCCGAGCAGCGCGTGTTTCTGCTCTTGCTCGATCTCATAATAATAATAATAATAATACAGTTTGCCATTATTGTATCGACGTACGATTGGAAAAAAAATCACTTATTAGCCCACGCGCTACTTACTACGATTACTAACCATTTGGTTATTGACCTACAATAGGCCCGCACTTTCACAAGTTTTCTATCCCTTCATTACTCTCTCTCTTTATTTTTCTCTCTCATGTACACTCCACCCTCCGCCCCCCGATCCTGCAATGCTCTGCTTTGCTGCGTGAATTCCTATATATGTATGTATATCCATACACTCCTTTCACTCACTTCTGGTAGTAGGGTATGATACAAGTATACTGTAATAGGGGCTGCGGCGGTGACAACGGCGGGCTGGTCAACTTGAGCAGAGGAAGGCGAGCTTTGAGGGCTCAAAGCGGCCTCATAGTGCAGGGAGATGCTGATGATGGTGATAGACTTCGAACCGCTGCGACTGGATGGTCGAAATAGGCATAGTACTCAGCAGTAGTACCCAGCAATAGTGGTCGATGTAGTAGGTCGAATACGCCTTAGTAGCTGGCGTGATTGTTGTTGTTTTTGTTGTAAAAAGTGATGAACCACAAAGGGCGATCTTGCGTGAGTACCGAAGACGACAGACAAGAAGGACCACAGGCCAAGCCCGTGATAGACCTCTCTCAGGTCTCGCCAATTCTCGAGGCTTTTGGCCTCGGGCGGGGGGCAGGGCAGGTTGAGGTCCGTGTTTGGCCTTCGGCCTCCGATTTGCGTGCATGTGGGCATGCGAATGAGTGCGTGTCTGTTGGAGCGGTGGCTGTCGCCCTCGTGGCTGTACGGGACGGGTACAGCACTGTACATTCTCGTTGTTCTTCTGGTCGGTGTCATCGGCCGGTGTCCCTTCAGTGAGCCTCAGTCGAGACGCAGGAGAGAAGAGCCTCGCAGAACCAGCAGGAGACGACTACTCGACTCCACAGCCCATTAGCACACCGACACAAAGAGAAACAAATCGATAGAAAGAGAAACATCGAAAAAGAGATAGGGAGAGAGACATTATACAGATTAATGAATAAAAATCTATCATCGGCCGTCAGACAGTTAGAGGAAGGAAGAAACGTTGGCGGTTGTTGTTATTGTTGTTTTCGTTGCTGCTGTTGTTGTTTCTATTGGTATTGTTGTCGCTTTTGCTGAACTGATCCAATCTGATTAAATCGTACTGATCCCCATCCTTAATAGATCGATTTTTATGTCTTGGACACATCGAGGCCAAAGACTAGACGTGTCCGCCGTGAGTACGAAAATCGAGGGTTAGCTTCGTCTTTAAGAACACCGCATACAGCTTACTATAATAACACTTTTTAATATCTAAATAAAACAAAAACAAACACATGATACACCTTGTTACATGCATCTGTCGCACGTTTGCTGACATTTAAAATATCAATATGCCCGTTAGTATATATATATATATATATTGCAGTGAATAATAAACTTTGCCGTATTGCACAACCGGGTAACAATGAAAACTAAAAGTATTCAACAACAAAAAACGTATATATATATATATATATATGCTACTTCATTTTGTCACTAACATTTTATAAGCCTGTTCCTGAAACTAAGAGGATTCAATGGAAATTCGCACTCTACAAACGCTCGACATTGATTACCGGCTAATTGTGCTTCTTGGCCTAATTTCTAAGCCCTTGAAACATTGCGTCAACGATCAACTAGCTAGGTGTTTAGAGAGGTTTGCATTAATGGCTGACAGGCATTATCTATTTCGTAAATTTATATTCGTAAACCGGGCAAGACCAGTATAACTGGGCAAGCCCAGTTAAACTAGGCTTGCCCGATGATTTTAAGTTAAAAAGACGAAGCGTGGATAGCAGTGAAGCTCTACTCAGAGTGTTTTCCGACGTCTTCAAGGATTTCGATTTACTGGAGCCGGACGATTATGTAGATAAAGGAGAGTTTAACAGACTACAGCAAGAGTATGTTGCTACATTATATATATATATATATATATATATATATATATATATATATATATATATAAATTGCCTTATTGCAGCTATTGCAAACTATCGCTTGATAGTTTTTACCAGTTTGTCAAAGCTGGTTCTTCCGTAAAGAACCACTCTTTAAGGATATGCTGCAAATCCGCATGGCACTGGCAAGCTACTACTACTATTTAAACTGCTGCAGTTGCAGTTGAACGTAGCAAAGCGTTAAGCTGCAGTTAAATTGATAAACTGCCGATCGATGCAAATTGTTTAGGTATAAGACTTAATAATGCATTTTTAAAACCAGTTCACACAGTAACGGTGTTAAGTTTCCATCTTTAGAGAGACATGGCATAGACAAGGTTTCAAAGGTCGAGCCTGGCCGCCGTATAGATAAACATTTCGACTGCGCGATTCTGGCATCCCGCGCTTGGTTGTACTTTATGCGTATCATTGGCTAGAGACCATGCTGGTCTATTGTATGCAGCACTACCGAATAAAGAACGCTTTCTCAACAAATCATAGCTAAAACAAACGAAGTCAAAGACATGATTAGCAATCACGTTCTCTTACAGCTACTGTTGCAATTGTATTTTGTTTTTTAGTACATCAAAATGAATTATTAGTACAGCTAGGCATTCGCACTATATATACATATATATAAATATGTTTGTCATGCACTTATTACAGACGCCACCCAGCCATCAACCGAAAAGTGAATTCATGGTGAAGACTGAGGCTTCGCCTGATCCACAGGCCAACTGGACGTCTAAAAAACTCTTTATGGAAGAGGTATGTGCATGTTGTATGATATATCTCGAATTTTGGGTCACATCTGCTATGCAAACCAGTGATCTTAAACTCAACCACATTCTGCTTCAAAATTAGTTGCAAATGACACTATCAATAGGATCATTCACAGTGATAAAACCTGTTAATAAGGAACAACACACTAAGCAATGGTAATATGAGTAATATTGCCAGCGATGTTGATAAAATTATTACTAATTACCCTTTTTACTGATACGGACTCACTTGCTTGCAATAATAATATATGAAACACGCTGTAGACACGTTTCAATCACGCGATGGCCTTAGTTTTCGCGCCCGAAACCTTGTTGTTTTATAGAAATGCCGAGTAATAATTTAAAAAAGACCTAATTCAAACCGCATGACTATACGAAAAATGTTTAGGCTTATCGGAGTATTATTTTCGGAGAGGATCTTCTAAATGAATATATTTATCAAAGATAGTTTCAAAGGTACTATAATGAAGACTTTTGCTTAGACGATGAGCTAGTGTTCGCAAAATCTTGGGTGCTGAAGAAGGGACTCTACGTCTGATGGTATTTGCTCTCAGCAACAATAATTACTAATGCTGGCTACGATCTGGCAGGAGGATGCAGAAGCTCAAAGTCGGAGATGGCGATGCATCGCCGCTGCACCGCGGTTTCACTACGACGTAACGGGCGGCGGTGACTCAACCGAAGTCGACCGATACCGAATGCAAAACCTCGTCAATGTGAGTCAATTTCCCACACATTAGTTCATCATCCATTAATCGGGTCAATGGAAGTTAGTAGCGCCCGTTAGGTTGCGTAACACTGACAAATAATTGCACAGTTTGTTTATGAAGCAATGCATATCTATCGAGCTTGGCTTTACGACTTTACCGTAAAAATGCAATGATTTTTAGATCTACCGTGCTCGAAACGAACTATTTTGATAAATAGAGTTCGGGTCGCAATAAAAGGTGGAACCGTTGATGAGTGGACCGTTATCTGCACTGCGTGGACACGTCGGTGTCGGCCGATAAACACGGGTCTTAGCGTTGGGCTAACACTTGAGCAGTCTCCGTTCCAGGGGAATTTTTTCCCTACGCTGGATGAGGCTGGCCTTATGGGTCGAGCCGAGGCCCTTGTCGATATCAGCAAGCATCCGGCAAGTCACCCGAGTCATCCTGGACATCCCGGGCATCCGTCAATTAAACATCATCCGGACATGGGTGGCCTTCATCCAAGCATGTATCACCATCCAATGGGCCCATCACAGACGCCGACACCTCATAATCCCAGCAGCGCCGCAGCGAGGTAAGTGACCGTGAGCTCCGTAATTGTATGTAGGTATTCGTGAAGGTGTGGGTGAAGCACGCACTTTTCCTAGTCTGTAACGTCATTTTGCGGACAAGGTGAACCCAATACTTCTGACTAAAGTAAGAACAAGGGGAGGGAACTCCCATGTCTAAAGAAATCAAATGGGAATGAGAGCGCGTGCCTTAAAATAAAAACGAGCTCAACTGCAAATTCTATTATGTATTTAAGCCGGTGTGCTAGTTGTACCAGCGGGTGTGGCAAAATGTCCGGCGCAGTGGTAGTCTGGAGACCGCCGGCCGATACGTCTGTATTAATGTAACTAACACCTGGGGCCCGTGTAAAGGCTCTGATCCCTGACGTTAAGGCGTGGATTAACCGGCCCGGCGGCGAGTTGACACACCACGTGACTCAAGTACTCACAGGGCATGGCAACTTCGAGAGTTACCTCTTTAGAATAGGAAAAGCAGATACGCCACTCTGCAAGCACTGTAAAGGAACAACGGAGGACACGCCGGAACACACAATATTGCTGTGCCCGGCGTGGGCTCCATTACGCAAGGACATAACCACAGCAAGTGACGGCAGTCTTAAGAAGCTGGCACACCTTCTTATGTACTCACGTAATGACTGGAATCTTATAGCTCGAACAATCGAACATATTATGCACGCCAAAGAAGAGAAGAATCGTTTTTACTTGACAAGGCCCCGTGAGGCACTCCAGGGCAGCTAAGATAAGGACGCTACTATTTTACCCCCCCTCAATTGTTTGAAGTATTGCTTGCGCAGTTCCCAGTTGAGTGTGGGGATGGGGACATGACTGGTTTTTAGTGGGTTGGAGCCCCACACTACCGGCCCACATTTGCAGTGAGCTTTCCTGCCGTGGTGTCCGTGTGTGCGAACCGCATTTCCCAGTTAGTCCCTCAAAAAAAAAACACCTGAGGTAAATCGCTCTTGGACTAATTTTCGTGTGGGCCGAACGGATTCTTATGCCAAATAGGCAATAAGTTAGCGATAATGAGGGTAGCTAGCTAAACCGAAATGAGATCAGCTCAGAAAACTGAGAGAGGCGAGGCCCCAATGCACGGTACTATAATTCACTGTTGTTTTGTTCTGTGAACGACATTTGACATTGCAGATCTCACATGTCTCAAATGGACTTGGGACATGACCTGATCGACCCGCTCTGTCCATCGAACCTTCCACCATTAGGAATGACAGCAGCGGCAGCTGCAGCAAACACGGACCAGTTTCATCACTATCAAATGAACGGTGGTAATTCCTCGCATCTACTTGCTTCCACCAAAGACAACATTTGGCGATCTGCAATTCGTACAAATTAGGTTGTGTAGGGCTATTCACGGCACAGCTCGAACCGTCTAAAACGTATTTGACAAAACACGCCGTTATTTAATGCAGATTTAATTTTAAAACAACGACATGCTACGTTTGATTCCCGAATCATTGAGGATGAGGCACTTATAACGCTTCGTCGTAATTGATGAAACCATAGCATAGCTCATTTCTTTTGGTGAGACGGAGTCAAATGGGATTTAGTAGATGATAGGTTACATACATGTAGTTTAAAGTGTCAGCTTTACTCGAAATGGAAGATGGTCACAGACACATTGGCATATATCAATGATCATGCAGCGGGAGATTAAGAAGGAATAAAAATAATACGTGAAAAATGTAAAAAACTAGCTAGTGACGATGATCACGTCGATAGTAGCAAGGAAAAATCGCGTCGAAAACCACTGAAGCCCTGTCTAATGATGTTAGTCTACTCATCCAGTTGCTTACTGTTGGCGCTAAATTGAAGTGACAATCTTGACGGCGGTTGGCTGTCTGGCACGATCTACCTAATCCCCTTTTCCTTGGCCCCTGTGTTTAGTCAGCGGCACGCAGCAGGCCACGTTAGGACTAGAGGCGATATATGACGGCGACAACGATGGTGACAACGTTAGGGGGCAAATCTAGTCAACAAACGATCGACTAAGGACGCTAAGAGCTGCTCTGTTTTTGTTGTTGCCGCTGCTGTTCTAGTAGTTGGGCTATAAGACACACGTTGATGTCCCTGATACGGGCGTATCGTTGCTGCCCTTCTAGCCCATAAAAAAGTTGTAGCAGCAATTGCGGTCCCGTTAGCAATCCCAATTGCTCACTTTAGTCATCGCCCAGCGACTGTATCCGCCTGGAGGGCTGTCTGTTGATTAACACTACTGACTTCAATGAGCAATATGGGCACTATATATGGCTAAACAAAGCGCGGCTAACTTTGAGCCTTGTTCCTGATTGTCATAACGACAATTTTTCTAGCTTTGTTGTTATTGGCGTTATTCCGGTTGCTATTGTTGGCGGTTGTTATTGCCAGCGTCTACTAGTCGACCTAGTCAGATTTGCCGACGCAAACTTCTCTATCTTAGATCATGTTTCTGTTACGCATACTGATGAAACAGCAGAGAATAACTGATTTGCCTTCGTCACAGGTACGATGATGCACCATCATCACCAGATGGGCGCTGGCCCAGCTACATCTGTAATTGATCCGACTGGCGGTGTGGACACTGACCCACGAGAACTTGAGGCATTTGCTGAACGATTCAAGCAGAGACGGATTAAACTTGGTAGGTTTGTCCGTTTTTGTATGAAGTCGTTGAGGCGTTTTTCCTCTTGAAATCAAATGTTTTGCTCAATTACTCGCTGGTAGTTCAAGATCAGCTAGACAGACGGCCATACTAAGCGGCACTTCCTGCGTTACCTTTTATTGACTTTTCAGGCGTAACCCAGGCGGACGTGGGGCGCGCTTTAGCTAACTTGCGTCTCCCGGGCGTAGGATCTCTGTCGCAGAGTACCATCTGCCGCTTCGAGTCGCTCACCCTCTCACACAACAACATGGTTGCTCTCAAGCCTATTCTGGCGGCCTGGTTAGAGGCCGCGGAAGCACAGGCCAAGTGTAAGAGGTACGTACCAGTGCAAACGACCGCTACGGCTTCCTTATGCTTGTAACATCTAGGGCGGAGATGCCTGTCGAGTACGTCCGAGTACGTGGCGACGATTTCAGAATAGCTGGTGTGGTAAATGTGTCAGACGCCGGGCCAGTAGTGATTGTATGCATCTTAACACATGATCTCGTATGTGGAACTTGTGAAACTGGTCATGGGCTCGTTTGCAGGCGTGACCCCGACATGCCGGGCGTTCTTCCGGCGGGCGAGAAGAAGCGAAAGCGCACGTCAATAGCGGCACCCGAGAAGCGATCTCTGGAGGCGTACTTCGCCGTCCAGCCGCGGCCCTCGGGTGAGCGCATAGCTGCCATCGCGGAGAAACTTGACCTCAAGAAGAATGTCGTCCGCGTCTGGTTTTGCAACCAGAGGCGGAAACAGAAGAGGATGAAGTACTCCGCGAGCAACGCCATCGTTGCACAGGTGCAGCTCAACAACGGAAACGCGTCGCTCTAGATCACCAGCGCCCACGAGGAAGAACACAGAGCTCCTTCGCTTGAGGAGGTGGTGTCCGCCACCGAAAGTGCTGGTCTGTAGCAGTAGTCACTCTTCAGCGCAACTGCGCGTTCTCGTTGTTGCCAACGGTAGCAGCAAAGCCAGCAGTAGCAGCAGTAACTTCATCGGCTTCTGAAGCCAAGGGGTGGCGACGAGGAACACGTGTCGTTGGCCACTCAATAATAACACGACCTGGCGAAACTTCCGTAACACGCTGTATATCTACATATAAAGACGGCCTCGAGCAGTCAGCCTATGAACAAGTTCTATACATACTCTTGTACCAGTAAAGAGGAGGATTACATTTGCATTAGCGTTGCTAGGTTTCACACACACCCAAATAGGGAGGGCCTGGTCGGTGTTCGTGCAGCTGAGCGGAAGTATTCGATTCTCCTTCAGGTTAGCACTGCAGGTTGGAAGTCGGGCACGCACGTTCAGCCGAGACGGACATCGATCCATCTCCGTATCAATCGTATTTTATTGTTTGTTTATTCGTCTGTAATAATGTAACAACTAACCGTGACAAACAAGCCGTCGCCGATAACTCTCCAAAGGGAACGGACACAAGTCCGGGTGTCAACACGAAAGCGCGGGTTCTATTATCGGCGGCTATACAAGCATATGTACTACCGGCTTCAGGCAGTCTGCATATTGTCGATGGCCAGTCGGATTTGTGCAATAGCGAACTGGATCTCGTCCGCGAGAGGACGGGTATCGTGGAGACGTGGAGGAATGATGCGTTCATGAACAAGTAGGATAACTCTAAAAAAGCTAATGATGACAACAACCCGGTTGCCCGGTATAAGAGGTAGCTACATGTGTTGTGGGTACGCCTGTTGAATGTGACACCATTATAGTTCAGTTTCTAGGCCAGAGACGGCCACGTGAGCCCCGGGCAGCGAACTCTACCTGTTAGCTGTCATGCCGCCTCGACTAGTGATATTTTAGAAAACAACAAGTTGAAGGATAATGGCGACCATGACGGATAGAGATCGATGGAGACAAAAGCAGGCAGATAGAAACGAGACACTACCGGATTTTATGTATAAATTGGGCTTTGAAATGAGCGTTGACTTATAGATTGCCGGGTAACAGGACAAAACAAGCTTGTACCAGCACTAGTAATTAGCAAATATAATGGGCCGCCGTGGGTGACACGGTGTGAGAGCGAAAAGGAAGGCATTTGTCGCCGAGGTCAATGACCCGGGACAGACGCACCTGGAGAAGTACTCTGCTGTGCGCTCGAGTCAAGGACGTTGAGGTCGTGTTTCAAGGTCAAATCGTTGTCACTAAAGAAAACGGTCGCCCTCGTTCCGGGATCCGAGGTCAGACGATCAAAGACAACGACGGCTGGCGAGAGCCGACTCAAGAACTCAAATATTCCCGTAGTCAAAGCTTTAATAACGCTGCTTAGCGCTCAGAACGTTCTCCAATTTCATTTCATGGGTTACACGAACAAAGGCTAAAGGAGAGACAGAGAAAGAGAATGTAAGAAAGATAAATCAATTTCGAATAGAGATATACTATTACTGCTACCACTACTAATACTACTTGTACTACTACTAGTGAAAGAGACAGAACGCAAAGGCACTGGTAACCTAGTGCTGCGAGTGCTTGAGGTTCGTGTGAACGAACAACAAGACATGACAGCGTACGCTTATAAACTCTCAGGCGTGGATATTTGAGGGCCGAAGAGGGAAGGAGTCCACGGAGGCTTGTTGATTTGATTTGAGCTCCTCGTGAGTGTCAATGCGGTAAATTCGAATGGTAAGCAACGTGGCGCATGCGGTGCGGGCGGGTCGTGCAATCTTGTGATAGGTAAGTTTGTTTGTCCAGTGTCCAGCGCTCTCCTCTAGACAACCGAGTAAACTGAATCAGATCTGTAATCTAAACATGACAGAATAATTAACTCTAAAGAAAACAACCTTAACAACAAAAATAACATCATCAACACTTCCCTCACCAGGATAGGTATGCTGATAGACATTCTCGTTTAATGGGTCTGTCGTCAGCTTCTAACACAGTTCTTTAGGAGTTTGCAGCTACGCCTGGCAAATTGCGTGCAGTGATAGTACCAACGGTCTTACGAGACGATGCGAGAAGACGCAAGAACGGCGTACCACCAGTAAATGAGAATAACAGTGACAATAACCACATTTATGATCATCAAAGGAGATAATAATTAGAAGCGAATGCCATATTTAGAGAATCCAGAGGACAAAGCATGTTCATCTTTTTGGTATTATTCAACGACGACGACAATACAAACATTGCATTAATTTGGTTTGTCTACCATTGATTGGCTCTATCGCGATCACTTTGACAGCTAGAATAATGACGATGACGAAGAAGACGACGATGAAACAGCACTACCAGAAGCCACTGTAATGACGCTAATTATACAGATGAGTGAATCGCTCTAGTCATTTTTGTCTATTTCGTATAGATAAATGCAACGTGTTATGGGTGTGCGCCCACAATGCGACATATCACCACAACACATCATGTACATACTCTTAAAAATTGTGTGTATAATATCAATCACAAACTATCACAAATAAAGGTGGCCGTATGATGATTGAACGTTGCACTGTCTTCATTTTGAGCGTATGCCAATTCATGCATATATATGAATATATATATATATATATATATATATATATAGAGAGAGAGAGAGAGAGAGAGAGAGAGAGAAAGAAAGCAATCACTTGGGCCCCGTGACATTCGGGAAGGGTGAGTCGGCTACTAAGGTCAACATGAGGAAGCATGGTAAGTATATCGCTACATGAAACAGTGGAGAGTTGGAAAATTTGACCGTCTACAGGATAAATGGAATAATCATATCAACATTTACAAAGCTCACTGTTTGCAATTTGAGCGGCGATCGTCGCTTATTATTGATATTCTACATGACAAGTAAGGGAAACGCGACAAAGAAAAACGGGGGTCAGTTTAAAGTTGGAAAGTTGTGTCGGCTTCTCTCAGTTTAGAAGTATTTAGTTAACATGCGCAATGTTACTACAAAAAATTCTATCCTTCCTACGTCATGATGACATCAGTAACAAAGTGGCCAAATTATTCAGACGCATGGTCTACACAGTCGAACAGGAACGCAGGTGCAAGCCTGCCGGCCGTTCTGCTATTCGCTTAGACCTCGTGATCACTACACCTTCAGAGGTCTGGGTGCTTGTCACCGAGTTATGCGGCACGAAAAGGAATCCCCATCTCGCCCACCGTGACAAAATCAAGAAGTGCGATGTCCCGCAAGTGCACAGCGCCTTAGCCGAACCGGGCAAACCTCGGCGGGTTGGCCTTATCACCATATCTCTAGGTGGTGATGGCTGAGAGCCTAATTAGGCAGGACCTCCGGAAAATGATCTTTTAGCGAGCGTTCTGCCTTAGTGCACTAACGATGTAATTTCTTTGGATGATGAAAGTAAGCGGTCAAGCTCATTTTTGATATCCTAAAAACTTTTAAAGTTTACTCCTCTCAGAGAATTCTGATCGGAACAAATGATGATTTTAAAAAGTAAGTTCAGGATCAAAAGGTAGGAAGAATAAGACACCCCAAGAAAAATCCGGCAACTTGCGGCAGGATGTATGCGAATGGGCGGCATTGTCATGGAATACGACATCTCTTCGGCAACACAGTTCATAACACGTTTTATGGACGGCTTGCTTCAAATCTAGCAACTGGCAGTTGTAATACAGTATCTCATAGTACATCACACATTTCCAGAAACTACCAGAAACACAGCATGGTCACCTTAGCATGAGGACCTGCTTTCGCAACGGTGTTGCACTATTACTTTTTGCGTGTTACGTTATTGTAATCATCCACTCCCGATCGCCTGTAATTAAGTTTTTCTTTTATATATATATATATATATATATATATATATAAGGTCTCAAAGGCAAAAGGTCGAAAATCCATAGAGTCTTCGATAGATGCATACTTCGGACATATTTCTTTCCGCCTGCGAAACAGAATAACCAGCCTGGGCAGCGCCGTGACTGACTATTGAAGGTTTTAAATAGTCAGCCATAGTAGTGTCCGAGAGGGGTGTCCTCCCACCCTTAAAAGCTGTACTCTTGTTCCTCGACTAGTGGGGCCCAAGATGAAGACCAACGCAGATCATCTAAAAGGGTTGCAACGGGAGCATTTGGTAGAGCATTGAGCCGTGCACCACCACCACTAGATGAAACTGCTCGAAGCTGTGTTTTGTTCCCCTCGTCTTCTGCTGAGAATATTGGCTAGTCGTATACCCAACGGCGCGGTCCAGCGTGCCTGGGAAGTCGCGTCCTTAGGAGGGAACGCGTGCTAGACATTCCTTAGAATTCTCCAGTACAGTACATAACTGTTAGACAGCTTAGGCCTCCTTTTGCCACGGACAGAAGGGCTTGCCTGCAAACTGCCTCTGGTAAACGTAGGTTAAGTAAGGAAGACAGGGACTTCACGTGTGCGCGTTCAATTGTTGTAAAATATTTAAATCTTCCGTAAAGCCAACCCCACAGACCACGTAATCTACCCGTGCTGTCGAGAAGCAGGACCTTATTATGAACAATCTCCTGTGTGCACCCAAGAGATCCAAGCGATTTGAAGACGATTTTAGCTTCTCCAGCCAACCAGATATTTTTTGAATGGTTTGAAATTTTAAGGCATGATGTACATGACGAACCACAAGTATGGTGTTAATTTCGCAATCTTACAATCGGTTCATACAAAAAATAAAAAAGTGTGAAAAAACAGCGTTGCAAAATATTAGCAACAATAATATGCTTACAACACAGCTCTTGTTTGTAAAGGATAATCCATACTTAAGCTGATATACGATACTGGGGATCAAATGTCAGTCTAGCTAAATCAATCGTTCTATAGCTGCAAAATATTCTACAGCTCAGTAGTTGTTCCAAACTAACGACGAAGCTTATGTTTAAACCATGGGTTGTACAAAGGATCTCTCGGATAACAAAAAGACAAGAATTGAGGCATATGCTGAGCTCGATCATACAGTAACTGCAATAGCAACCAGATTAGGACGGCATAAGAGCACCATTAGCAAGTTCTTACACCCTGGAGTGAACCAAAGGTGCAGATCTATCAGTAGGCTTAAGCCAGTTCTGACTATTCGAGATCGGCGTAGGATCATACGGTTGGCTACTCATGACCAAATGTCTTTTTCCAAGATCAGGACCACTTTGGGAGTGCCAGTGCACCGAGTGTTAAGTTCTAAATGGTTCTCGAAACGTATGGCCGGTGGTGGTTTCGTGAAATATTCGAGCGTTTGGATATAATAGGAATCCTGATGTAGTCGCGATTGTGGGCCGAAACAATTCCGACAGCTACCAGCGTATCATCGGTTCCCAGTTAGAAGCTCATTTCAGAAGAATTGGGGGACCTGATGCAGTTTTTCAACAAGACAACGCCACGTTTCATACTTCGGCTAGCACTAGCCTTTTTTTTAAGAACAAGGTGTGCCACTGTTTTACTGGCCGGCATTGAATCCAGACCTGAATCCCATCGAAAATCTTTGAGGACATTTGGTGAAGCAGATTTACGTAAATTATCGACAATATGATAATTTGTCCGACCTCAAAGAAGCTGTTCAGCAAGCATAGACTGATATTCCACTTTCGTACCTACAACAGCTCGTTGATTCCATGAAAGACCGAGTTTACGATTTGATTCAGAAGAAGGGACAAAAAACCCGTTTCTAGAATAGAATATGTAGTATCAAATAAGTCATACAGCCCTGCTACGAATCGAAATTAACACCATACTCGTGGTTCGTCATGTACATCATGCCCTTACATTTTTTGCAATGCATTATATATGTATTTATATATAATTGTGATGATTTATTAATTATTTACATTACGTTTGCACACTCGGCAGTGCTCGTCCATCAACACCCGGTGTTCCCAGGCGGTCTCCCTTCCAAGTACTAACCGGGCCCAACGTTGCTTAGCTTCGGTGACCGGACGAGAACCGGCGTATTCAACGTGGTATGGTATATATATATATATATATATATATATATATATATATACAGGGTCATTCGTATCAAAATGTACTTCTTTCGAGATTTCATAGGACTCGGCAAGAAAATATTTTTCCCTATGGAGGGAGGACGCGGAAACGTTTTGTTTAGGAGTGAGGATGAAATTTATAAAAGTAGTTTGTCTGCCTTTTTTCTTCTACATAGTTTTGCGAAATCTACGTTTGCGGGAGAACCAGTTAACGCATGAAGAAACTCATTATACCGGCGTGTTCGGAGGAACACTTTACTAGCTTGCGTAGCGAACACCAAATAACCAGATTAAGGAAAGTCATAAAAGTCCATATGTTACGTTAACGCTTTTTCGTGAAAAATTGTAAAATGTTTCCATTACGACCAAATATGTACGTTCAAAAGACCACTCTAGCGCACTAGGAAATTTAATGCCCACCATTTTCGTACCAATGTGATGGTGCTGCGTTACGTAGTTGTCAAGTAACTAAGCTTTTTCGACAGTCATAGTTGCTATGTTTTACGTGCAAGTTTTCACGTTCAGAACCGTAACATTATGCCAAGACGTTTCCGCCCCCTCCTTCCACTAGGAAAAATAATTATCTTGCCGAGTTCTACTAAACCTCAAAATATGTACCTAACTTTATCATACACTCTATGCAAGTATGTATGCCTTCGCTTTCGATATGGCTATCGAAAAAGCTTAGTTACTTGACAAATACGTAACGCCAACCATCACTTTGGTACGAAAATGGTGGACATTAAATTTGCTACTGCGTGAGACTGGGAGACACACATTTTTGGTCGTAATAGTAAAATGTTACGATTTTTCACATATTCATTCATTTCATAACAAAAAAGCGTTATCGTAAGACATAACAACATATCGATTTTTTATGACTTTCCTCAACCTGGCTATTCGCTTTTTGCTAGCACGCAAGCTAGTGAAGTGTCGCCCGTTGCACAGAATTTTCCTCCGAATACGCCGATATGATTGGTTCCTTCGTGCGTTCACTGGCTCTCCCACCAACGTAGATTTTGTACAATTATGTAGAAGAAAATAAGGCAAAATAACGACTTTTATAAATTTCTTCCTCACTCCTAAACAAAACGTTTCCGCGTCCTCCCTCCATAGGGAAAACTTATTTGCTTGCCGAGTTCTATCAAACCTCGAAAGAAGTACATTTTGATACGAATGACCCTGTATACAGGGTGTTGCAGGAATATTTGAAGCGCGATATACAGAATTGTAGAGCTCGTTAAAGCAAATATTTTTTCCAATGGAACATGGTCTCTGAGAAGTCTTGTTTCGGAGTGAGAGCGAAATTACTACAATTTGTGACACTAGTGTTTTTGCCCGACATAGGAGCACAAAATGTGCTGTTGCGAGCCAACCAGTCTTCCTAGACAGAAACTAATCACACCATCGTGTTCGTGATAAAATTCTGCTCCATCTGAAGAATATGCAAGGCCGGTCAGAAAACGCGACATGGTCGCTTAAAAGTGAATTCGCCAAAAATAAAGTTCTTTATTAGCGTTCACGCCAAATACTTTAGAATCATAACCCTACAACCACTCACAGCGCTCAAAACGGACATATTCAGCCAATGCGCAATTCATGGCGATCATTTTGGTACCAAACGTATGGCAATGCGAGCTGTGGTTGCGGAGTAATTACGATTTTTCGGAGGGCATGTCCAGATTAAGTGCATGAAAAATGACGCGCTGCGGCTGTCGCGCGACACATCGGCGGTAGTGAACGTCGCCACACAGTCATTTTACATGCACTTAATCTGGACATGCCCTCCGAAAAATCGTAATTACTCCGCAATCACAGCTCGCATGGACATATGTTTGGTACCAAAATGATCGCCATGAATTGCGCATTGGCCGTTTTGAGCGCTGTGAATGGTTATAGGGTTATGATTCTAAAGTATTTAGCGTGAACGCTAATAAATAACTTTATTTTTGGCGAATTCTTTTCTAAGCGACCATGTCGCGTCTTCTGACCGGCCTTGCATATTCTTCAGATGGAGCAGAATTTTATCACGAACACGATGGTGTGCTTAGTTTCTGTCTGGTTGTCTCGCAACAGCACATTTTGTGCTCCTATGTCGGGCAAAAACACCAGTGTCACAAATTGTAGTAATTTCACTCTCACGCCGAAACAAGACTTCTCAGAGACCATGTTCCATTGGAAAAATATTCGTTTTAACGAGCTCTACAATTGTATGTATCGCTATAAAATTCGTTCAGTCACACCCTGTATATATATATATATATATGTATATATATATATATATATATATATATATATATATATATATATATATATATATACATATATATATATATATATATATATATATATATATATATATATATACATAGGTGTCCCGACAATCTAGTGTAAAACTCTGAGGTATGCTCAAGCTCGGTGAGACCTTTTTGCCAATGGGGGAGCGGAAATGTTTCGTATAAGGGTGAGATTATATTTTATTGATTTTTTCAAAACTGATTTTAGGTGGGCTTTCCGACATAAGTTTATAAAATGTACGATGTGAAAGAACGCATTACTTAATTAAAGACAGAGCCAACCGAGCATTTGGGAGAAAGTTCTAAATTGTATGTATTATACCTGACCTTCGCCAAAGCAGAAACTATTGTTATATTAAAAGGGGTTCACAAAGTTCCTGCGCTAGCTAAAACCAACCGTATCTTGGCAATGTAGATTTTTCCCGGAAGGCACCGGTATGCTTGGCTTTTCAATTGACCGAGCTTGACTATGCCCCAGAGCTTTAAACAAGATTATTTAGATAGGGTATATATATACAGTCTCTGAAGCTACACCGCGAAAAAACGTTAATGCCACTAGCAAGATGCGAGTGAATTACGAATGAATTAAGCGCATTAACGGTGTTTGGGCTCATTTCACGGCTCGACAGAAACAAAGGCAGACCAAAAAAACTCCTATTAGAAGTTTTTTATTTGTTAAAACGTTAGGCTTAGGCTGACGCCTCATGAGTGACGAAAAGGCCCATATCAAAGCTTATAAGGACATCGGTCTCTCTAATCGCGAAATTTCCAGTCGATTTGGGCGTTGTCTTCAAGTAGTGAATAACTTTGTTATTTTTTAGTTTGTTAGGTAAAAATAACGCCGTAAAAAAGAGTCCCGGGCGTTCAAATGCCATTTCGGAACGACGCAAGCTGCAATTCTGAAGAAAGCGTCGAACTCTGCGCCCTCGGCGAGGGCAATTGCGGCAGCGGCCGACGTGCGAAATGTGCAAAACTTGCTCAGGAAAACACATTGGCCCACGAGAAAAAAACACAAGAAAAAACAACGATTGACCGCTGACCGATGAAAGCTCGTCTTGACTTCGCCCACGATACGATGTCATGGGATGACGATGGGAGGGCCAGACTTTGTTTGTCAACACGATAACGCCCCGATTCACACCGCCAGGCTGATCGGGAGCTGGTTCGATCAACGTCACATTGAGGTTCTACGCTAGCCTACAGTCTCACCTGATTTCAATATCATCCAGAATGTGTGGAGATGGCTCGCACGTTAAGTTTGCACTGACGAAAAACTATTTTCAAGGCTTGGGACGAGCTCTTGCAGGACGTCATCCAAAAATTTTCATCCAGCACTATAGCAAACCGCATTTTTTAGGTTATCCGACTTAACGGGAAGTTCACTGAGTATTAAGTATAGTTGCTAGGTGCCGTAAAATGAGCCCAAACGCCGTTAATCCGCTTAATTCACTCGTAAAGTCATGTGTCTTGCTAATGGCATTATCATTTTTTTGCGGTGTAGCTGTGCCAAATGTGGAAATCTCGTGGTTCAAAGTAATCCGAGACCCCAAATGTCGATGAAAGTCTTCGCTGTTACTCTACGCGAGCAACTCATGCTTGTTTTTAACACAATCATTATTAAAGTTATTCGATTGGGTCAGTGCATATATATATATATATGGGAACAACAGTAACAGTTGGGACACCAATGACCACATTTAATGCTAAAAGCAATTTCACCCTAATTTCTGCCAAGCGCCACAGTCATTCAGCTCTTGCAAGAAGACAACTCCGGTTCGAATGCTAAATTGGAGCAACGGCCATATGCGTGATGGGCATAATATTACTAGTAATAGTTTACATCACATTTTTACTGCCGCAATTTTTCCAGTTGCCTTTTATACGAATAATTGCCTAAATCTGGAAATTATACCTAATTATTTAAATATCAAGTCTGCCATTTTTCCACTATTACTATGTCCACCTTTATCTTGCAGCTACCTGTAGCTGCGACCGCAAACAGGGCAAACAAAAATCATACATTAGCTGGACATATAATAACAAAATTAAAAACCACCACCACCACCACCAACAACAACAACAAGAACAAAGAACCTTAATAGCTTATTTAATAATGATCAACTTGGAACTTGCGTTTTTTTTGTGTTTTTATTTTATGTTTGACGGTAATGCAATTACTCCTATTTCATGTTGAATAAGTATGAACAATTAGCTTTGAATAGGGAAACGTGAGATGTTTAGCAAGTAAAAAAACATTTAGGTTTCAAAGTTACTCAGCGCACGACCCAGCGGCATCGAACAACACACGCGCATACGAATAAGTGTCCTTGAATTAATGAATTAATCAATTGCATATGCAACCTTCCTTAACATTTTACGGTAGAAAATATAAAAATTGTTTGAGTAATACTTTATGGTAAAGCTAGGCTATGCAGGAAGCTGTATACTTATGTCAGCAATCATCTTGAATCTTCAAACCGATCCGTTGTTTAATGCCGCACCCCGCTATGCGGTTATCTTCTGTAAGCGCCAGATACGTTCTGGGCAAATGTCTGACGACAAAGACACTTCAGCTACCCCTCGCCTACTAAACTACGAGCAACTCCAAGCCAAATGGTTATACGATGCAGTGGTGCTCATCGCAGGTATCGCATATTTGTCTCCTCAATCAACACTCACCTGTTTACATATGAGCAGCAGTGCACACGCAACGGTCCCACACGCGGCAGTAACCTTGTGTTTATGGTGCCAGGGTGCGCCGTTTGCGACATTAGGATTATGAGTCCTGCAGCTACTGGCCTTACTGCAGTTAGGTTTCGTCCGAGACCCCTATCTCAAATTAAAGCGGAGGATCGAGCTGAAACGTAACCAAACCCTTGTACTGATCAGGCACGCTGTCAACTGGTGGTTCACAGGGCGCCCGATGATTCATATCGGCATGCCTCAAAACCGCCCTTGCTTTGTCGCAACCAGCCTAAGCTATGTCTTCTAGTTTTGGTAGCTGCGTTCCTACAGTCATCATATTTGTGGAAGTACAGCATATCTGTGACTTATTTGTCAGAATAGGACGCGACATCTGCCATCTTGTAATTTTTGCCAAGGACTTGATATTTGAGTAATGCGCAGTAGTAAAGACCACTCGACAGCAAAGAAAAACATGGTATTTGTATGTGTCAAGTTACGCCGGTGGTAAGCCGTTGTACTCTGTGTTTTCCATTCGCGTGAGCTAAGCTATTTTTTTGCTCTTCATAGTACTCTAAACCCGCGCCAAAATCATCATTTAATCAAATTTCGTCGTCTCCAATATTCAATGAAATTAATTGCTGAACAATTTTAATTGTATTGCTTCACAGACATATCTGGCTATAGAGGCTTACAACTTTGTTTACAATACCTTGCTGTAGTCAAACGCAGATACAACTTTGCACCGTAGCTGGATAGCATATAAAGTTTAAAATGCCATGCTTTGATTTGCTTTCATTGGTAGCCTAGACGGCACATCTTTTTTTTTGTGCTGACTTTCAGCCAAGATTTAACGTCCACGGGACTGCTTTTCGCATTGCTTCATAGACGGATTCTCATAAATACGAATGTGCACCGATTGAGCTCGAACCCGCGCACCTGTGTGTCTCCTCCGGTCGCGAGGCGCACACGAATGCACCCACCACCACCACCACCACCACCACGCCACCCACCGGACTCGACAGGCGGCACATCTACGCCACTTTTCATTGATCCACTTAAGCTAGTTCAAGATTATTATTATTATTATTATTATTATTATTTGCGTGCATTCCTGCCCCAAACGCCAGATGACTCCAGACCGAACGCCAATATTAATAATAATAATAATAAGCTGAAAATAGCTGGAAAAGAGGAGATAGACGACGACGGAGATAGAGGGGGTAAAAGTAAAAACCAAAAAGATGGTGTGTCGCTTCTTGAAAGTGCACGTATTTGTTAGGCCGCATATATGCATAAAGGTGCACAGTGCTTGCTCATGTGCGACTACAAGCAATCGCGAACAAAAAACAGGTAGTTGAGCCATTATCTATAGATGTTGTTGTCCTCTTGTTACTGTGTTGTTGTCGTCGTCGTCGCAGAAGCTGTAGCAGTAAGAGCTCCCAGCATTCAGAGTAGCCTAAGATTTAACTCGTTATGTTAGGTAGTTTTTAGTTGGCTTGTTACCTAGTGAATGATCGAACGTGGATATCATTGGTGGAACGAGGGGTTCGTCGTCAACGTTGGCATGACAACTGACGATGCTGTTTAAGGCCGTCCTGATAGGGATGGCAGGGGTTTCATCTCTGCCACTGCCTTCATCGCTACAACAACAATGACAACAATAACAACAGCAGCAACAGTAGCAGCAACAATCACAACAACTATTACAATTATAAACACGGTCTGCTATCAGCTGTCTCCACGATTTTTTGCATTCGTGTCTACTTCGCGTCTCCCTCAGTCTTTATTTCCCGTATCTCTCTTCCTGTCTTTCTGCCTCCCCGTTTCTTCTGTTTTCCCTTTTCCTTGCCTTTTTTCTCGCTCGCTCATTTCTCTCTAAATTTATATTTATATGTCTCCTTTTAGTAGCTCGCTGTTCGAGTGGTAGCATCAGTAACAGCAGCGACAATTTTACTACACCACCAACGGTTTCGTTACGTCCAGTCAAGCATGTATCGGACCTAGGCAGTAACCCCCGCAGACCCTCCCCCCGCCCAAACACAACTGAAGCTTTCTACTCATTTACCTGGCGACCATCATCGTTGTGATATCTTCTCTGATATCTGCCTGTGTCTGCGGTGCCGGCGCCTCCACTCGGAGTACAGAAACTGCTACAACAACTACGTCTGCCTGTATTACTGCTACTGCAATAACAACAACAACAAGTCTTCGATCGAAACAGCAGATCGAGACGTCGGCGCCCATCGTCGGCTCTCGCTCCTGGCGCAGAGCGACGCGGCGCGGCCTGCTTGTCTGCCTGGGTCTCTCTGGGTGGAGTCAGGAGTCCGGCTCCTCCTCCTTCCTTCGGGGAGTCGCTGCCGCGCCAGCAGCAACAACAACAACACCATCACCACCACCACCACCAGCCGCGGCTGTTAACGCTGCTGCTGCTGCTGCAGCTAAAGCAGTAGCTTCAGCAGTTGTTGTCTCCTGCACAAGTAAGTCCATGATCCTTGACGTCGTTGATGTTGCCCTTTCCACGCGGGGCCCCTTCTCCTCCTTCGGAGGCGGCGGCGGCGGCAGTAGCAGCAACAGCACCACCGCCAGTGGTCGCGGCTGGGGTTCCCCTTCCTCACTACTCTCCCATGGCTGGAGAGCGTGGTCAGATGAGCTATTTGCCACTAGTGCTAAAACTACCTACACTGGCTGGTACAGACGCTTTTGCCGCTACGACTACTAACGATTTCTAACTACTACGACGACCACGACCACGATTGCTCTCTATTTCGTTCGACGCGTTCTTTAAGCGCAGCTGCTGCTTCACTCGCACCTGCTGATGATGATGATGATTACAATGATGATGACACTGATCGAACATGACGATATGATGATGATGATGAGGCGTGTATGATGCGACGATGATATGTCTACCTGCCGCCGTACGAGCACAGCACACACATAACATTTTCGCCGGTCCCGCGGCGGCAGCCGACACTGTGGCGCCCTCCAGCGGACCACGACGACGACGTAGCTAACAGTGAAATGTAAACCGCGCGACAATTTGTAACAGATCCGAATGCTTACGGTCGGCAGCACCGCAAAACGTGCAAGCTGAATCTAGCGCATAAAACAATTTGTTAAGTGTAATTTTGATACCCACCTATATAGAGATCGAAAGTATCCGCATCTGCGATGAGTCTTCACATAATTGTATGTAAATCAACACAATGGCCGCGTATCACGTTCGTCAACGAGATCAAAACTAAATTATAATTATTTTAGTACCATAAAACCTACTATGAGCGCACAGTTATATTTATGCACTGAAACACAACCAAATTCAGTCTACGCCTGAATTACCGGTAATTTTATATATGAAATTACCGCACTATTTAATTTAATTGCACTATTTAACCTGATAAGTCACCTACAAAATCTAATATTAACCCGCGACGGAGGCATTTGAGGAGCTTGCTACGATTGATTCAGTACTTTCGACAAAATCGAGGCTGTTCATTTCAAAGCCGACTGTTTTTACCATTAGCCCACACATAACCGACAGGTGTCGAGCAGACTAATAAATTGATCCTTCACGATTAAGGCAGGTCACACGTTCTCGCCAGCTTCCCCGCACGTCCAGGTGCTGCCTAAGGACCTCGTCTCGGCTTTACACTATGCACGATTTTCTGCCAGAACCTGAAGTTATTATTCGAGGGCGTCCCTGTTCAATAAAAAGTATAAATGTACATGCAGAGATAAAAAGGGTGTCCATTTGACGTAAGTCGAACCGCGTCTATTTGTTTTTGCCCGCCTGCTTCTTCTTGTAATAAAGGTAACATTGTTTTGTATTATAATTGCCACTTCGCCAGTCTTGTCCATTCCCTTAATGCGGGCCTTACTCAAGACTGAACATTCTGACTGCACATGTTACATGTCAGTGTCATGGGTATAAGATACTGTGTAGGTCAAACTGAGTGCAAAATAAACGTAACACTTCGCGCATAACGCATTTCGCATGAGTTATCACATAAATTAACCTATTTATAATATTAAAATATATTTGTTTAGTTTACGGTACAAGAAATTGTAGTTTTGCTTTATCTTTATAGATATTCTACAGCAGACATCACCTGCTTGCGATGATATGATAGACGTGAAGGTACCTACGGGTCCAAGGTATATCATAGATAGGATATCATAGGTATATCATAGAAAGTGCCCTAATCGTGTGCACGCAATTGAGCACGCACAATAGAAAGAAAACTGAAAACATTTACATATAACTCAAAGAAGCTCGTGGTAGAATCCACATTTTATGCTGCAGATCGTATATATTTATGCATTATATGTTTTCCCAGAATAGGAATTTTTATAGTAAATTACATGGGATTGTTTATCATTTGGCAGCAGCTCTAATACGTCGCAATTAGAGTCGATTTTAGCTCAGACTATTCAAAACGAAATGTGTGCCAGGTAGCTTTCCTAGCAAAACTTATTAAACTGAGCTTTAAGAGAAACAGCAGCAAACTCACGTGCGCTGTCTGAAATGGCTAAAATATTTTCATGTTATATTATCCACTGTACGATAGTGCAACATTGTAGCCCGATATAGTAATGCAATAAAATAAATTTCTTATTTGTTTTTATAAGGCCAATAGCCAAACAAACCGAGCAATGCAAAAGTGTGAAAGATAAAAACGGTAGCAATTGGGGTATTAGTTTCATTCTTATAAGTATTTATGCAGCGTCTTTTGAAAAGCGTAGTGTATTGTGCTAGCACATTTAAGGCTTAGACATCTTAGAAACTCTGATGCATAATAACTTGAGCACATCTTGGGCAAACAGATGCAACATTTGATTTTTCAGAACTCCTTGTTTCGCTTCTGTTGGCATGACACATGGTGGTACCCATGTGGGATAGGACGTATCACAACGTGTTAACGACGCCACTCAATGACGAGGGGATTCCTCTGCATAACGAGACTTTTCTTGGAAATCCTTATGTCACTGCTTCTCGCTAGTTTGCGGGGATGGTGCCGGCCTAGAGGCACTGATTGAACAGCGATGTCCAGCACGTAGTAAAGATTTGTGCTTGCATTAGGTGCTCATTGCAAGCTAGACTAAAGTCAGGGGCATTTCTGTACTTAAGTTGTCTAGGGACTCCTCGAAGATAAAGTTCGAACTCAAAAGGCCCGCTATCTGCTCTTTCTCTCAACCCATAGCGCAAGGATCGACGACATTTTGGTTAAGTTTTAAATTACAGATACTCTTAACAAATTGCCAGTCAGGTATCTTTTTTCGAGAAAGTAGCCGACGCAGAAACAAATCATGTTGTTGACCAATCTAAATTTCCCGTCTTTGAATTGGATAATAATTACGTCGCGTATCTCATAACTTTTAGTTGCACTATCGTTGGAATGAAGCCCACCGCACACAACCGGAATAAAGTCTGAAATTTAAGATCTAGCATGTGGTACGGGTTTGGGGAAACATAAGGTCAGATACTCTACTTATCACGCATTTATTGCTAATTTAAGCTTTCACTGTCACATTAGCAAAAAAACTTCACACCATGGTGAGTAATATCAGCAAGCTTTTATACGTGTCAACTCAGCATAGTTACCAGTGCTTGTCGGTGTGGGAATATAAAACTTTTTAGCGGCGTCTTGTACTGAACAAAATGATTCGATAGTATAACTGTAGCTTTGCTTACGTGAGGCAGCGTGCTTAGGTTGGCTATTGACGTGATTGATTTGGCTTATGTAGTCACTATTTTAGACATCGGAATCTTAATACAAATGAAAAATTGCAATCTATCTGAACAGGGCAAAAACATGATTTATCCACAATAAGAGGAACACAATGATGAAAAGTATATATGAGATCTTCTTTTCAAACCTCTGAGATATTTATGTTGAGACGTACATTCACTTGTAAAGAAACGAATCCATAAGCTCCACACATATCATCACCACAATTAAACGATGACACTATAGTTTTAACGGAAACTTGGCTTTATGACTAAGTAAAGTTGATGTATGAATCAGTAGTGTTAAACTAGGCGGTGCGGGTCCCAAGCAGGGCATATCACCAAGATGGAACTACACGAAGCAGAAACGTTGTCATTCGTATATAAAAATGATTTCCCGTGCCCAGAAATAGTAACTTCAAACGGCACCTTAGAGGCGAATTCGGCGGATAGCTCTATTTTGCCGCACCACGTATGTCAAAAACCCATAGGGACAGCTAAAATATTGTGACAACTAGCCCGCACAGGTCGTTGACCTACGTACACAGTTAGCCTTTGCGACAGTTTCAAATGCCCTCAATCAGCCCGAGTACAGGATCTAACAAAAGTTCTTCATTTGATTTACTCAGCACTTCAGGCCTACCCCCAATGATCCAGAAAGACACTCATACAACTGAAAACCTCCTAAACCTAGTTCTTTGCAATGGCGCCAGTATCGAGGGCATTGGAGTTTGTTGCAGCCTATTTATATCAGATCGTCGCATGATAAAGTTAATTACGCATCGTCGGACCGGGACACCGAACAAGGGAGTGCAAATTGATTTTAGGCGGGCCAACCCCATGCCATTAAAGGGCTGAATCTTGCTACAAATGAACTCTATTGTTTCGCTAATGTAGGGACCCTGAAGGTAAGCAAAACAGATTTGAACACTGCCAGCTTCTAATTAAGGCAATAAGGTGAATGGTTTTATGTGGTACCAGAGTGACCAGACGCCTGTGTATGCTACAATAATTTGAAAGCACGAACTTTTGTATGATAGAACACTGGGTGAGGTTGTAGTGATTGCAGGGGTCTGCTAGGGACTCTTTGACTCCTATAAAATAACAGAATGGCTTCCCTGCAGGTTATATGGCAAAATGTGGCGGCGTCTAGTGCACTTGTTATGGCTATCATACACCGGGGTGTCATCGGTTCGATCTATGTTGTTGATTGAATTTTTTTGCCCACTGTGCATCGAACATATGCCTCACGTCGATTCCAAGACCGTAGAGGATGGAAGATAGTATGGGCCACGAAAAATGGCTAAGCTTTTGGGAGAACCTCCTACCCATATTGCCCAGAATGTACCAGATCGAACTAACTATAAGCGAGTTAACTAGCAGATCATGGTGACGTTATAAAATATATACATCATGTGCAGACGGAGAAAAACAAGAAGAATATGAAAAAGACAATGATGAAAAACATGACCGTTTATTTTCATTAGCTATGTATTATATATCGTTGTGTGCAGCGTAGTCTGATATACCGCAGATCTCTAGCAAACAGGTCAACAAAACTACCTAGGCTGTTTTAATAGACGCTTGTGATCCCTATGCATAATAAAGACAGTACTATGGAGAAGAGAAGCAACTTGTATTACCCACAACCGCATAAAAAAAAGCAACGCGTTATCAAACGTCCCGGATGCGAACGCTGACCAGCAGGGGCTCATAGGTCGTAGGCAGTTTCCAAATGAACCGACGAAACAATAAGTTTCACTAATTTGGTAATTTAGTTAAAACTGTGAAAACTTTTAGACTAGCGGTTTTACCCTTTACTCACACGCATGTTGGCCGAGGTGAGCATTTGTATTGGATAACTGAATGCGTATAAGGGTCATTCAAAAATCAGATCTGGTATAATATATATCCAATTGGGTGTTACGGTTAATGAAACTTCAAAAAGTCACTTATTATTAGAATGAGCCAATACATACAAATTACTTGCCTCTAATTACTGGCAGTTTTGTATGCGAGAGAGTTGTTTGTGAGAAGATGGTGACCGGTCACCTCTGCAGGGAGGTGACGCGGCTCCCTCAAACTGGTGATACATACGACTTGTTGACATCTTTTTCATTTGTGAGAGTCAAGTATTCTAATAAACCAATTATGTCACGACCGATACAAGCCTGCTTTGTAAAAAAGCTGCGCAAAAACGTAGAATGTTTCAGTACGAACGGACGTGTACATCGTAGTATAATACTTAAATAGGAATCATTTTGACGTCAAAGCATAAGTAAAAGGTTTTTCATGGGTCTATGATTAGTTGGAAGCCAATCACCGCTTCATTACCACTTGGCGTATACAGGGTGTCCATATATGATAGGTGTGCATCTGAGGGGGTGATTGAACTCGCTAAACTAAGGATTTTCACAGTGAGATGGGGTGCAAATGTTTTGTTTGGAAGTAGCAATGATGTTATTCATGATGTCTATTTTTTAGTTAGAACTTTTGATAGATACACAAGTAATAAATACATTAAAACATCCATTATATTCACTAACTATTACACTAGGCCAAGCTGCTTAGTACAGATATCCTGGAGCAATTACGAGCATGATATCTCTCGCACGGTTTGCCACATGTCCAAATGCGTACATAGTTCATTGGGGTCATTAAAATCCACTGTTCCGCAGACTAAATGATGAACATTATGCATCGCGTAGCGAGTTGCAACGTGCCGGTTCGTGTGATTTAAGCCTATTCAGGCTTCACTTGTGATAGCCCTGGTCAAAGAAAATTAGAGTCTACTTTTTTTTTTCGTAAGGCAATTGCCCGTGTACGGATTTTTCATGTCATGGCTAAGTTAACTCCACTCCAACATTTACCTTGTCTAAATTGGAAACCATGCAAACCAATTTAAGAGTGGCCGGTCTGGGTCTCGAACCCAGTCGTCCCGAATGCAAGGCAAAGGCTTTGCCACTAAGCCATCTTCTCTTCATGTTGACATATAGAAGCTGTGTAGACTAATGTTTTCGTCGTTTAATTTGACGTCGTATATCCTCGATGAATAGCGGTGTTTCGGCAAGCGGGTAGACATGGCGGTTTTGAATCGTTGTGTATAGAGCCAGGACTCTCTTAAGGAGATTTACCCTGCCGAACTTCCGCAGTTGGGTCGCACTGAGCTTGTCCCAGATAAGCTGCACGCCATATGAAGCCATTAGTGCAAATTTCAAGGCGAATGTACGAAGGGCTGTACACAGCAATAGTACACCGGCTTCTTAACCCCGATGCTGGCTACTAAAACTTTACGCTTGTGAAATATAAACCGCAAAGGATTAACCGGATGTGAACAGAGAAAGCACGGGGTATGACAAGTTGTTTACGTACTCAAGAGATTTGGAGTTCTACCTCAACTCATTATGCGCTGCCAGACGGCCCGCTCTTCAAAATTTCAGGCTGTATTAGTCTTTATTTTAAAACCCACGTCCCCCATAAATACTTCATATTCTGTCCAAATATCCGCCAAATTCTGTTGAACCTGGAATAAATTGGTCCCATACAAGGTAAGGTAATCAGCATAGAGATGGATACATTTGTTAATCTTTAGTCGTTTAGACTTGCGTAGTTGAGCTCGGTGGCGTGGTGCATTCGCCTGCGCCTCGCGACCGGAGGAGACACATAGATGCACGGGTTCGAGCCCCATCGGCGCACATTTCTATTTATGAGGGTCCGTCTATGAAGCAATGCGAAAGGCAGTCCCGTGGACGTAAGGCTGGTACTTTTTGAAGACGAGTAGGTCGTCGTAGGACCTCTGTAGGTGTTTGTTTGCTTTAGAGAGTAGGGCTAGTTTGCTAAGAGGGGTCGTTCATCAATTGAAAGGGGTCGTCCATTATTTGTTCGAATAAGTGAAGAAAAGTTTTGTAGCGCATAGCTCTGTAGATAATTATGTTCTATATTATACCCCCCCCCCCCCCCCGTTTTTCCTTTGTGTCGTGCGCCCTAAATCGGAATAGTCTTTACTTTGTAATTTCGGTCCATGCCTTTTCTGAATCCTTGCCTGATCTTAACGCCTCCCCTAATTCTAATCTAAATCCCTAGTCGCTTCCAATCGTTCACACTCCCTTGTAGAAGTGTCGCTGCACCCTTGTGTCTTACATACACGCTCTCGCATCACCCGCTGCCCGTCGTATTATCGTATAACCATTCTACTCCACTCCTTTCCGATTTCATATTCCCATACACTTTCTTTAAACTCGTTTTCTTCAGAAATGCTGCCCGTCACTTATATGTATATGCTGCCTTTATTTTCCCTACTTTTAATTTACCCCCTAGACAGAGCAGTGTCTGTCCAATGTTTACTATTGAGTCATATCTGTTTTTCCGCAAGTTTTACTTCTCTGTCTAATTTTGTGTTTCCTCCCATTGCCGTTTTTATTTTTCGGTACTCAATATCCTGATTCTACTACAATACCTTAGCTTAATTACAGTCAACTTCTCTTTCAATACATTTTGGCATTCCGCCCTCCCTTTCACTCTCTGCTATGGCACTCCAGTGACTAATGACTTCTTTCTGAATCTTCTAGTTCCCTCCACAAACCCGAGCTATGCACTAAAGCAGCGTTTTCAAATTCAGCCCTGGCACATACATGGACTTCCAAATATCCCTCGTAACCACATATGTATTAAACCCTATAGATCTATGCAGCTTACCGAATTCCTGCCTGTGTTTGATTTCTTCATTTTTAACGCTTCTTCCCTTTTTCAACAATTCTTATTTTGACTCTATAGTCACACCTAAATATTTATGTTCTATTTGTACACATGCTGCCTCCCCACAGACATCAAGCATTCTTTAACTCTCTCCTACGTCTCTTCCTAAAATAACCATATCATCTGCAAATAACAAGAGAGGAATTCGAATTTTTTTCTCCCTAACCTCACTTTTTACCTGCATTCACGAAACTGATGCAAACACCAATCTCTGTCCCGCATTATTAAATATATCTTCGTCAATTAGACCCACAATATCCCTTGATGTTCCCCCTCATTCTCCAATTTTCGTTAACCATGCTGTACTCCTCGCAATAATCTTCCCCAACTGCTCTTCCTCATCTATGATAGATCTTGAAATATGTTCAAATCCTCAGTAATTACTAGCCATTTGCCATCTGGTGGTAGCGTTTCTCGTTGTTGCCCCTCTGTCTCCAGCTGTTTCTGTTGCTGTTTATTGCAGGAGCGTAGTTTCCTTTAGTATAGCAACCACAAAATGATTGTCTTGTTACAGCGCCATTCGTTTGCCGTCGTCCCTAATTACTTCTTCGTCTTGTTTTCATCGTCAGTATCGTTAAGTTTCTTGTGCTCGTCATAACGACTCAGCTCAAGATCTAGCCGCTCCTCTTCGGCTAGTATCCCCTCTTCTTTTGTATTTCTTTCGTAAATTCACGTTTTTACTAGATCCACACCGGCCGCTACGATCAATATCGTTCTCTCTAAAGCTGCTACTCGTTCCTCTAATTTCGCATTCTTTTTGCATTCAATACTGCACTCTCCATCAGCAGCAGTAGGCTGTCTCCATTAGCATTCCTCTGCTCTGCTCTCGACTCTGCCGAGTCTTTCAATCAATATCCTGCTTAACCGCGGTGATCTTTTTCTTACTCTTCTTCAAAACTGTTTCTCTCTTTTCAACCCTAAGTTTTTTGCACATCAGTTATGCACGTCTCCCACTTGTTTTGCATAGCGTGATACCCCACCACTTGTACGCTTCTGTGTTTAGTTTCGCCATCTCTGCATGCATCTACCGATGCGCAGCACACCATGTCCACCCAGCAAATGGCGGATCACGCTTGGCAGTTCTTTTCCTGTCCGCCATATTACCCCAGGTGCACACAGATATTCTACTTAGGAGCACGTATGTTGTCGACGCACCGCCATTCCGTGTGTTATCTCCACCGTCGGAGAACATTTCCTTTCTTTCCCAATATGGCCTACGCGCAGGCAGTCTATTTCTTATATATATAAAGCGTCAACCGTTCACGGCTCTTTGCACGAGAACGACTTTGTCCACCAGTTCAATACACAATCCTCAGACAGTTTTCCTGGGTCACTTTTAAAGCGCAACTATGCTCGTGCACCTTGAACACTACTGTAAGGCAAGAACCTCTAAGAACATGACCGCTCGCCTCGACGTTTGAACAACGTAGTTGGTAGCGTCAATTTTTCGTCAAGCGTGAAGAGACTAGAGATGACCCGGGATTTGATTGAATTAAGTCTTCAGGCGGTAGCAGAATACATTAGACTGCTTCAGCAAGTAATAACAGAAATAGTTACGACATCGAAACCAAAGCCAAATCTTCGCAGTTATGCTTCTAAGGAGAGAATCGAATTAAGAAGCTCAGACAGAACAGATCTAACATCAAGATTTTTTGACTGTCTTACTCGACTACAAGGGAATCATTTTCTATGAAATTGCCACCTGGAACTGCTGTCAATGAGGAATACTAGCGCGACATTTTAACAAGATTGCGTAAGAACGTGCGGTGCAAGAGACCTGAACTCTAAGCAAAACAACTTGTGGATCCTTCATCACGACTATTAACCGGCACACACATTGTTACTGATTTTGGATTATTTGATGATAACTTTAATTTTTATATTTGCAGGAGCAACTCAATTCCATTTTTAAAGACACGTTTAACTGTCTTTATAAATTTGATTCAGAGCGTTTCGACCTGCTTTCATAAAAAGATGAATAGACGTTGCCTCTTTGTAGTTCTAAAGACACCCTCTGTTGGACGAACGCGGTCGATATACGGCTTCAAACAGCTTCTTCCCAAGCACTTGCCAGTTTGAGTGCATCCTTGCTCTAAACGCCAGATAATTTGAGACTGAACACCATTACTCCTGCTTCGTGGTTCTCACAATGATGTGCGTATGGGCGCGGTTTGTGCATTTCCCTTTGGTGAATAATATGGCCGACGCTTGCGTTAACTAGTTCAATAATAATAATAATAATAATAATAATAATAATAATAATAATAATAATAATAATAATAATAATAATAATACTTTTATATTATTTCGTTTAAACAAGTAACAGGGGTCCTCGAGATAATGACAAGGCAATATTAACAATACAATTGAGTACGGGAATTATATGGTAGTGCAGTCATTTTAAATTAAATAAAGTCAATTCAATTTAAAACTGAAGTTATAAACAGGTATGGACGCCGATGGAAAACGAATTACGCGAAAGTGATAAACTTTCTAAAGCTTCTCTTGAAGGCGAAAGAGTCACGAATGGCGCCAATAACGGGTGGAATATTTTTTCAAACGATAAATGAGTGATGACATTGATGCATTCTCAGGGACGCGTGTTGGTGGAATAGTAATGGCGAGGTAAGGTCGCTTGTTTCAAAGAGGGTGAAGAGCAGCATTCGAAGGTCTAGTCTGAAACGGGAAGGTCACCTGCGTCACTAAGACTGTGGATGATTTTTTAAGGAAGCATGAAAGGTATCAGTTGTTTTGCTCTAAGACCACCGTGCACTTAAAACAGAAAGCCGCAACAAGTCGTAGATTAAACATAGCACAAATGGCCTTATTTTACAGAGTATGAAGTGCTACAAAATAACATTGGTAAGTCTTATTCCAGACTACACGACAGCAGCAGAAGTGGGGTTCTGCTGGCTCCTTATACATCAAGACGCGATTAGAGACTTGAAATCTATGAAGTTGAAGATGAGCCCAATCAACTGATATTCGGGGACACTCTAATAGAGAGCCATCCATAACGAAGTCGCTCCTGGAGAACGGTATGGAAAGGTGGGACATCCGGTAAAGTACAGCTTGGGCTTTTGTAGCGTTGACCTTTATCGAAAGGTTGCCAAGGCTTCGATCGCAATATAAAAAACAGCTCGCGGGTTATCTTCAGATAAGAAAACAAGTAGAGTTTAATTGCCAGCGTAAAATCACGAATATGGGAAACTATTAAGGAGATCTATCTATCGTAAAGCAATATTGATATATACAGGGAATTCCGACAAAACAGCACTTATGTGAGGTAATTTTAAGAGCTTATATGTTCAGACTCCTAACACCTTCTTCAGATCCCAACCGTTCTCATAAATTTTATCATTTTTAACAAGGGGAAGGTAATAGTGCATCCCAACAACCTCACGAAAAGTGCTTGCATAGTCCCGACAATCTTTCCCCAATTGTATTCAAAGAGCTCCCTGACAGCTCGGCTGAACCATTATCACTTATATTTACTCGCTCGTTTGAAGACTCTGAAGTATCACGATGCTTTGGGCAATTCATTTTCACCCTGACGCAAAAATGGGTTCTCGTTCAGCACCCGAAAATTACAGATCGGTTGCTCAGTGTTCAATCCCTTGTCTGATAATGGAGAAAACACTTGTGGTCGAGCTCTACCAATTTCTTGATTTAAAAGTTTAATTGTTGGACTTATCACAACATAGTTTCACAAAGGCTCGATTAACAGGTATTTACTTACAAGAAGTAAATCACGATTGGACGTTGGCCCAAAACCGCAACATTCCTCTGCGTGATGTGTACTTTGATTTTTCACATGCACTCGATCATGTTGACCATCTGCTTCTGACAAAAGTGTCAGCGTTAGGTACTGGCCCCAGATTCATAGACTGGTGTAAAGCATACCTCAATGAGCGTTCAGTTGTCGTCAAAGTTTAAGATACCTATTCCGCCGTCGGTAGGTGTGTATCCGGTATTCTGCAGGGCTCATGCCTAGGTTCCCTAACGAACACTTTGTTTGTACAGGATCTCGGGAGAACATCACAGCGATTCTACAGAAAGCGATTGATGCTGTATCCTTAAAGGCAGAGGAAAACCGCATGCAATTATCTACCTCCAAGTCTGCCGTTCTTAAGACAATACCAGACACTATTCAGCTAAACGGCTAACCCATTATTGAACTAAATATCAATTCGTCATATTTTTTCCTCATGCTGAGTAGCACATCAACGACAAATAACTGATTATAATATGATAGAATGGAAAAACAAATTGTATTAATATATCAACAACATAACAACTCTTTAAGTGGTACGAATATATATTAGGATAAAAAGCCCTCATAAATGTATTTCAATGACTGCACAAAAGGGCATTCTGCAGCATGATATCTAGTGAAGACTTCCCCGCAGCGGTTGCAAGCAAGCACAGTTGTCATACTCATCATGATTCTCAGAGCGTCTACATAGGGTGTGGTGGAAACCATGCACAGCATACCGTGTTATCATATGTCTGTTGGTACGATCCGGTCCCTTTTACCCCGCGTTCCTCATTTTGCCGGTGTTAGATGGTTCCGGGTCTAGTTCGGCCATCTTTACTTTTCACCTTCCAATGCATTCATCGAAGGCCGCGGTGCAGGAGAGGTTGAAACGACGCTTCAAATCTTCCGTGAGGAGCGGACAATCCGCGAGTAGGTAAACTAGTCGGTGTCTCTTGACTTGTAGTGTCCCAGGGTCCATTTCAGAAATGCTGTTTTTACTTGAATCAGTTGAACTAGGTTTCTCACTTTCAGATGCGCTCATATTAAGTCAATTCCGTAAGTGGCGAGAGGAGCAACTTTCAAGTCGAAGAAGCGGATGTCTGTCGCGAGGGACAGGCGCTGTGGATTTTTGATAGACGTTGCCTCTATCAAAGCCTTCCTGCATCTTTCCATAGCGTGCGTTGAGAACAATACCCCGTTGTAAGGCAGTGATAGTCCCAAGTAGGAGAAGTTATTTATGTAGACGAAAGGGTAGTTTCCGATGTGAAGAGTATTGTTCCGTGCAATTCTGCACGTCTATAGAGGGCCTGTTTAACATCCTCTAACAGAATCACTCACGCTATTGCCGTCGAGCTACCCCTTCGAAATCAATGTTGTTTGTCAGGGATGGCATGCGTGTCCTCCAGGAATTTGGTTTACCTTTTTGTTTTCAGGGAAGATAATCGCTTGTCGCATACGATTTTCTTAGCAATGGTTTGCCAGGCCGACGGATAAGTTGGGTCGCCTTTGCTGTTTGGAGTCACCAGTGGCGTAGTATTTTGCCACTGAGAGGGAGAAGCCCTATATTAAGACATTCGTTGAGTAAGGCTGTCCAACATGGCGCGAACAGGAGCGATCCTTTAAGTTGTTCGTTCCGCATACCGTCCGGTCCAGGGGCTTTATTAGGGCACAGCCTTTTCAGAGCTTGCAGGACTTTTCTTATTGTAAAATCTTTGACGAGCTTGTTGCGCTGACATGTAGCCTCTTTGTCCCAAACAGCAGCAAATAATAATACTACGCGTGCGATTGTGTCACTTGATGCGAACATTTCAGTAAAATGTCCTACGAGTGCGTCAGAGCGAATAGGGCATGATGTCTGTCCATTTGTATTGCGCTGGCTCCGCGTCTGATAGGAGTACAGCCTCTTGTTGCTCAAAGTGCTTTTCCTTCTGGTAAGTGTGGTGGATGAACCTGGACCTGGCTTCCGGGATCGCGCGGGCAGTGTGTCAATTGTATTTTCTTATGCAGGGCCGGCGAACCAAGGGTTGAATGATCTCTACAAGAAGACCAGCGTACTGCTCAACATCCAGGGCCTCAGGAATCGGGAGAAAGTCACGAAAAGGCTCCACCGGAGCTAGAATGTCCAGTTTTCTGGGGGCTCGTGTTGGGTCGTCCGGTGCATTGATTTCTAACGCAATAGGGATGTGCGCTTGCCGAGCTCCCTGAGTGGCTATGAAAAGTGGGGATTGATGTTGGGGTAACTACCCAGCACTCGTAATCTGCTAGGGTAATACGTAGGGCCGTTGTACGACTAGTCGGACGATTAAGACGAGCGCTGAAGTCTCCCGCGACGATTAGAGAAACATTAGATGGGAGCGCCTTACCCTGCTGCCTTGGCTAATAGGCAAAATGAGAAACTCTCTTCCTTCGAAGAGGCCACTACAAGTTAAAAGCGAGTGCCTCGCAGGGCGATCAGATCTATGTTTGTACAGCACGGACACCCAACTGCTGGATTGTACGGGTCTAACAGCCCTCTCAGCAAAACCGTGAACGGCATAGAAGCCTTAATATAACATACATATTTATTTATTATATATTCAGTACAAAATATGCTCGACGCTCGCAATGGGCCTTAAGGCAGGTGTCACGGACTCCGAATGCATACTTTCCCTTGTCATCCTGGGGGGAGGGAGGAAGAAAGGAGAGGGCAGTGTGTATGTACTACAGAGAAATATAGACATATTCTAATGCATACGTTGAACATATGATACATTATAAGGTGACAAAAGCCTAGCAATCAAAAGGCGCAGTCGCCAACGTCTCTGTCAGAACCAATATATAAACACCGTCCAGAGCTGTTGGCGCGAGTAGTGTCAAGGTTGCGGTGCTCTCGCAATTCCACTGCACTATTTTTATTGACGTCCACGGTACCTGCTCCGACCTCGGCTTCAGTGACTGGCGCTGGATTATCTCCGGTGATACGAGGCGCTGCGACTGCGGTCAGGATGCCGAGAGACAGCCGCCAGCGCTTGGAACAGAAAATCTAGGATTGTGGGATTCACTGCTAGCGGAAAGAAGTTTGGCGGATGCAACAGATGGGCCCACCGTACCTGGCTGCTCGACCTAGGGTTGTCGTGCGGAGAGCGTAGTGCCCGGTTCTTATTGCTCTGAAACTGGAGTTTGCGTATCGACGTCGTCTTCGGCTGGGCAGGGGGCGTTCGGATTGTCCTTTTGCGATTTCACACTTGTAAGAATATCAAACGATCTCAACAACTTGTCGTTGCGTAATGGTGAGCGGGAGTACGTCGATATCAGCATCGTTTTGCGCTGCTTTAGTCGCGAAGATGTCGTTAGCAGCTTTACAGTCTTGACCAAACAGCGGGACGGATAAAACATGGAGTTCGGACCCCGGGCAAGTGAGATGGCTTGTTGAGGCCAATGCTTCCACTGCTGTCACGAACTTGTCTTTTTTGAATTCCAAACACTTGTGATATCTCGCTTGAAAGAAGATAAACACCGGTCCGCCAGCAATGTTGATATGGTTCTCGGCCTCGGCCACTATGCTGTCGATGTATCCTTTAGTGGACAAACGTACTGAGAGCAGAGTCCCATTAGGAAAAAAATTCGCTGAAACAGGAACATGACACACCTTGAGGATTCAGTTCCCACGCTGAGGCTATTCATGCTGATTTCAGCTGTGGGCACACTACCTACACGGCAACGCCAGTCCCCTATAGCTCCTGCAAATAGTCTCTCATACGATTTTAAACAGGCTGCGTAGATTGTTATATTGCATCTTGAACAGCACAGGTTAAGCTCACGTTGAGTAGTTTCCTGGCATCTTTTGCAAACAGAGTCTACGCGCGACTCCTTTGAACGTTGGTTATGGACAGGTGACAAGAGCGGTCGCATCGGTAAGCTTTCCATTCGCAGTACCATGTTGTTGACATAACGCCGCAGCTGACACTCCCACAGGTTGGTCCACCGGGCCGTTTTGGTCCATAGTCGACGGAGCCATCTGCGCTATTCGCTCCCTAATCAACGAAACCACAGCTGTCGCAGCAATTTGTGTAACTGGTGACAGGCGAATCACTAGAACTCTAGTTTGTACTAGAAAATACTACACTTTCACAGTCCGGAGGGTGCACGGGGTTTAGGGAAGCACGTACCATTCCTGAAGCCTAATATAAGCCTAGGATAATTTTCGCCTGTTTAATTAGGTTTGATTTGATGGTTGATTTGGGTCTTTTGAAATTAATTATCTATAAGCAATACGCAAATCAAATAGGTATCTGCATGCACACTTACAACACATCTAACTCTGGGATTTGGGCCGTCTCATCATTTACGAAGCGTCGACCCAGGCCCATCGTTTCAACACCGGAAAACTTCTGAAAGGAGGTCTGCCTTTGTTTCCATTGAGCCGTGAAATAAGCTTAGGCGTCGTTATTTTATTCAATTCACTCGCTAAAATATGTATATTGCCATCGGTCCCGGAAGATATCTTCGGATACTAGTACGGAAGACCCTTTCGTCCGTTCCTCTATGCGGAACAGAATTGGTGATTAGGAATACATTATGTACAAAAGGAAAACTGTAGGTGAAATTCGTGAACTTTGTGGCTCCCGGAAGATTTGCCACGAGAACAGACTGAAGTGAGTTTTGGTCGCATGTACAGTGCAATCATCGGGAAACTGCAGAAGGGGACATTGCTAATTGTGGAGATCTCGTGTTTAAAAGTGATCCGAGACCTTAAATGTCGATGGAAGTCTCCGCTGTTACTCTATGAGCGTGTATCACTGTAGTCTTTACACGATTGGTTATAAATGCGTATAGTGTGGCAAACATTAACCAATAAAAAGCGGTGGCTGTATCTTTTTCGCGGTATATATATATATATATATATATATATATATACGAGGTGTGTTCAAGAAGTATCGCGACTTTTGTGTTTTTTCAAAAATTATTCATTTATTCATGAATATCTATTTTGTCCCCTTCAAAGTAATCCCCATGAGATATTATACACTTGTGCCAACGGTTTTTCCAATCTTCGAAGCACTTCAAAAAAACATTTTTTTTTATCTTGTTCAGCTCCTCCTTCGATGCCGTCTTTATCTCGTCAAGCGTAGCGTAACGTCGTCCTTTCATGGGCCTCTTCAGTTTAGGGAACAAGAAAAAGTCACAGGGGGCCAGATCTGGGGACTACGGTGGCTGCGGCATCATTAGTGTGTTGTTTTTGGCCAAAAACTCGCGCACAAGCAACGATGTGTGAGCAGGGGCGTTATCGTGGTGCAAAAGCCAATTTTTGTTCTTCCACAAATCCGGGCGTTTCTGGCGGATTGCTTCGCGCAAATTGCGCATAACTTGCAGGTAATATTCCTTATTGACCGTTCTACCCTGTGGCAAGAACTCATGATGCACCACGCCCCTGCAATCGAAGAAAACTGTCAGCAAAACTTTCACATTCGACCGAACTTGGCGCGCTTTTTCCGGTCTTGGTTCGTGCGGCAGCTTCCATTGAGATGATTGAGCTTTGGTTTCCACGTCATAACCATAAACCCACGATTCGTCACCAGTTATGACCCTCTGGAGCAAATTTGGGTCGTCGCGGACAGAGTCCAACATCTCATTAGCAATGTTCATGCGATGCTGTTTTTGGTCGCAATTGAGCAATTTTGGTACGAATTTCGCGGCGACCCGTCTCATGCCCAAATCATTGATAAAATTCGAATGGCACGAGCCAATCGATATGTTTAGGTCCTCAGCAACTTCTCTAACGGTGATTCGACGATTGGCCAATACCATTTTCTCCACTTCATTAATTTTTTCGTCTGTTGTTGAAGTGCTCGGGCGTCCGGCACGCTCTTCGTCGTTCACATCTTCTCGGCCTTCTGAGAACATTTTGTACCACCGATAAACGTTGCTTCGGTACAAGGTAGCTTCTCCGTATGCCACAGTCAACATTCGGAATGCATCCGCGCACTTAATTTCGTTTTTTACACAAAATTTGATACAGGTTCTTTGATCCATTTTTTTGAATAGGTAAAAATCGAAGACGATCCAAAACACGTGCAAGCAAAGCAGCTGTCAACAATTAAGTGAACATTCAAAATGGCCGAGCTTGTCGGCATAAGTGAGAGACATGAGTACCAACATAACGCCACAAAAAATCGAAATTCGAATATACGTAACCCGCGAAAATTCAAAAGTCGCGATACTTTTTGAACACACCTCGTATATATGTGTTAGCCTCATTTCGTTACTAGCATAGTATAGACCTGTGATTAAAACCACGAGGACACAGAAAATGAAGCCAGTGGAAGCCAGTGGCCGATAAAGGCTACCCTTACTGGCTCTATTTTTTAGCTCCTGGGACGTTGCGTAAATGCCCAACTAGCTAGGCATGTTTGCATTAATGTCTGATACACAGTATCGATTTCACGAGACTAGCTATACTAAGCTTGCCCAATAATTCCGAGTTAATAGTATAAAAATCAAAAATATTGCATGTAAAGTAAGTATTAGACGGGGTTTCTGCGGCAATCGCGATATGGCAAGAGTTTGTGCCTGACCCACATTATATATATATATATATATATATATATATATATATATATATATATATATATTAAAGGCGCCTTGACGGCTCTCACCAATACTTCAGAGCTGTTTGGTTTGCAAATGGCACTTCCTTCATTTAAAGCATTCAAAGCATAGCTCTTCAATGATATGCGGCATATCAGTATGTGCATTATTTTGACAGCATGTCTTCTTAGAGCTTCATATAAAAGTTTAATCCCTTCTGCCGCACGTACTCAAATGTGTATATCGTACGTATGAGCGCCCTCTTCAATTTACACTGCCAGGCCACGGAGCACTTTATGTTGCGGAGATAAGGTTCAAACGTAGGGCAAATGGGCCTTTGTTCCACGAAGATATCACTGCACTGCTTTCCTTGAATTACATGCCAAAAGCAGACGACAACAGTATAAGTATCATTGCTATATGCAATACCCAGTATGAGTAAAATCACCGTGATGATGCATAAGGTTCTAACAATCTTGGTTACATAAGCTTCCGTTGGGAAAATTCTATCGGAATTAATTTACACCCTATCATAGAAGGATTGACGCTTTCTCTTTTTGTTGATGACTTTGCCGCATTAGTCATGATTATTTGTGGCGGAAGCTGTAATGCAGCGTCTCGAGGGCAATGTGAACGTGCAGACTTTGTTGCTGCTACTTATTGTTTTTTGGCTTGCGATTGGTCTTGTTCGTTAATATTGTTGACATCATTAGTACTGCCGCGGTTGTGTTGTCTTTTTTTTATTGTTGTTGTTATGAGGCGACGTTTCTCGTTCATGTCAAATAAACCCGGCCCAGTGTCGGCGCCACGATTTGAGACCTTCGACGAGACGGCAAACGGCCTTTGTCAGTCAAGATCCGCGGCCACGGGCCCTGGGTTGCTAGACTAAGCGCGGGAATCGGGGTCTCCGCCACTGAGGCCGCCTTTCTGTTACGACTGCCTGCTCGCCTGTAGCTCTTTCACCTGCCCACCCAGTTACTGCACGGTGGCCGATCACCATTGAGAGCTAATACATTGAGAGCATGAGCGCACGCCACGCCTGCATGCATGTCTACATGAATATGTGTATGACTGTATGTATGTATGTATGGATGTTTACACGGGTGCATGTATGCATTCACGAGTCAATGTGTGTGTGAGTGCCCAATTGGCCAACTGAATGACAAAGGCAGCGGAGGATGATCGGTGTCCGCCAGCCAAAGAGTGACCGCTTTCAAAGAGTCAGCTCTCAAAGCTTCCGTACGTAGCCTACCGACTACTCTGTGAGTCTACGGGAGTCCACAACAAGGAAGAGTGATTCGATAACAAAGGACGGAGAGCACGAAAAAGAGGAACGCCCGAACGAGGAGGAAAGAGAACCGCTTGTGAGTAAAGCGCGACTAGACTTAACAACAGACCCCCGAAGAATCGACGATATGCATGTAGTAAGACCCGGTGCCGGTCTTTCTTCCTCTCTCTCTCTCTCTCTCTCTCTCTCTCAATCTCGTCTGTTTTCTATGAGCGCTGTTTAACGGAGCGTATCGTTATTATAGGCGGAAGCAGTAAGCGCACACAAGCTCACAGGCACAGAGATGTTGCTGATCGTCGCTGACGAATCGAACTGCCAGCCGGACAAAACTTACGGAGTCCAGTAGCAAAGTATTAGGACTTTAATAGTTTCACTGTGAGGCTATGGCCACGAAGGTAATGATGATGATACAGATCATGGAGTTGATCGTGATAGTGATTATGATGCTTACGATGTATATTATTATTTGGTTAGGTTGCGCATTGAGCGGAGTTTGACAAAATCGTTTGACTCGGTTCGATGAGATTTTGTGCAGTTAGAGAGAGGAAGAGCGTAGAGCAAGAGAGAGAGAAAAGAGAGAGGCTAAAGCAATGCCGCTACATGTTGATGATCCGCCTTTGTCTCGTGCCACGCCTAGCACCGATGCAGACCTCTGAGGGAGGGACACGTGCTCAGCTATCTATCTATCTATGTACGCTCAGCCACACATACACACCCGTACACATATACAGCCACACGCAAGATTGGTTGCTTTGATTGGTACAAATACGACACAGATATGATAGGGAAATGGTAGAGAGATGGAAATCGAAAGGCAATGTGAGATGAGGTAACGCTAGCACAGCAAACAATAGACAGAGAAATAGACCAGGATGAACAAATGAGCGGAACAATGCTTAGGCGCTCTTAACTGGTGAATTGTACATCATCAACAACAACTAGATTATCAACAACAAGAGCAAGAAAACCGGCTAAAATCGGTCTTACTTTTATTGCCGCTCGTCGCGCAGTTATTATGCTGCACGTTGGTGCCCATCACAGCAATCGCGTCGAGTTGCGAATAAAGACACTTGCTAGATAAAAATTAGTGTTTTGATGTGCGGTGCTTTGTTGTTGTAAATATTGTGCTTGTGTTTGTTGCTGCTATAGCTTGCCACCCATTAGAGCAAATATTCATGTACAGCCGGCCAGCTTGTCACGCATAGATTAACCGTCGGCCTTCTTCACTGTCCGAAGCAGCAGTCACGATCATCCCCGCTCTCAATAGGCTGTGGAAGTCAATTCAACTCAAGCCTGTCGATAGCGACAAAAAGAGTCTGTACTGCGCCGTCTGATGGTGGTGCTAATCATGATATGGTATTTTGTCTTCGTGGCGGTTATTAGTATCACCTATGATACACTGTGATTATTATTATTATTATTATTATTATTATTATTATTATTATTATTATTATTATTATTATTATTATTATTATTATTATTTATTTTCATTAATATGTGTTAGGACAATACAATTGTGAGGTGTGAATGTGTATTCTCATTATTTTATAGTTTCTTTCTTGCTGTCGTCAGCCCATCGCACCTAATATCGACGCGGCGTTTCCTCTGCAAACTGCCAATGAAAGCAGCTGCCTCAGAAAGTCGCCTTCGCGTGCATCTCCGGTGTTTGCTTGTATTCGATCACTTAAGTCTTTAATAAATGTCCTTGTTCTTCTGCTGACTGGGCCCATTGTCTCCATTGCAATCGGCACGAAATTGTATCTAGACTCTAACTCTGTGTATTTACGACACTTTTCTTTCTCTGCGTGTTCGGCCACCCATCCCGCCTCGGTAGCGCTGTGGCACACATAAGACGGTGCGATTGTGCAGGAGACTGTCGCATCCCAAACCAGGCATTTGCCTTTTTTCCACGGCGGAATAGTGACACCGTCGGGCCTTTTATCGTCATGAAGTCCTAGTCTGGGTTCCAGCATGCTAGGTATTCCCGCCCTCCGGAGAGCTCTTTGAATCACTGCATTTATTTCTGTGTGCCTGGGAGCCCGACCTTGGCTCTTAATGCAGCTCAACGGGTGGAGGCCATTCTTCTCTACTGGTTTTCCACAGGCCTTGCAAATGTGTGGTTCGCATATCGACCCGCCGATTCTGAGAGCCGACACCATGCGGAATGAGACGTTGTCCAGCATGGTGCCGAGCTGTGGCGACGGGAGAGCCCTAAGGAATCCACCGCTGAAGGTGTCTCGTGCGGCCAAGAAGACTGCCTTCTCCGTTGAAGACTCAAGGCTTTCGGTGATCTCACGGGCTATAACTTTACATCTGTAGTTATCAAGCACTCTCTGCGTTACACGTTTCTCCCAAGGACCTGGATCCAACTTCAGCTTGACAAGCGACTCTGCCTCCTGCTTAGCTATGTGCAGCCGGTGGTGAGCACTCGGGTCGACTAGCGCCTCTGCCAGCGGGCTGAATTCTAGCACAGACGCTGCGTAACATATGGGTGCCAATTCTACTGCTGATCGAACACCCAGTCCACCTTCTCTTATGGGGAGGCTTGCTCTTCGCCACGTATCGTCCGTGAAATCGATGTTAAGGACTTCACTCAGTATGTCTCTCGTAGAGTCGTCATACGCTTGCAGGGCGTCGGGACATTGGCTTGTCGGTGAGGTGCGCAATGTGTAGTTGAATTTCGGGGAACCCAAACTATATCTCCAAAGACATAGTGCAGCTTGTGAGTGCATGGCCAACAAACGAGGCCGTGTCTGCAGCAACGCCCGACGTTTTTCTGTTAAGGTCTTGTAGATACTTTGTGGACTAAGTGGAGCCCCAAGAACTTCTAACTCGGCCGGGTTAACTTGCTTACAGCCTGGTAGAACGGCAGCAATGGCTTTGCGTGCTTCGTCTCGTTCCTGGGTGTCCCCCCCAACCGTTATAACTTCGCACTTGGAAAGATTGAGGATTGTTCCTCCTTCATTTGCAAACTCTATTACCTTAAGTATGTCAGCAGCCACCACTTCTGCCGGTCCTCCTAATGTACCATCATCCAGATACCAGATGTTCAATGGGCTTCTCATTCGTGCCACTAGACTGGAGATACCCAGACTGAACAAGGCGGGGCCTAGTGGGTCCCCTTGTTGCACTCCATTTGTTGATTTAAGTGGCTCTTTGTCACACCAGGATAGAAGTGAAGGGTCCCTGTAGCATTGCCATACAAGTGGAAAGAGTTCCGGTACGTGTAGTCTTACTTCTTCTAATATTACGTCGCGTCGTATTGTGTTAAAAGCATTGCTAAAATCTAGCTTCACTAAAACCCGCACAGGACCGTCTGTTTCGATGTATGCTCGTACAGCGTGAACGGCTGCCTCCGCGCCTCCTTTTATAGAAACCCCTACTTGCCTTGGTCCTAAAGCTTTTGTTATGGATCCTTTACTGATCGCGATGGCCACCTTTGCTACAAGCCTTCGGATTGTAAGGCCACATGCTATAGGTCTGATTGAACCGTCCTTCTTTTTTAGGGCCGTAAGATTTGCCCCGTAAAAGGTCGTCAGGCAAGAAGAAGGGAGGCTGCCGTTTAGTGCCGAGGCCACCAGAGAGCAAACTTCTTCCAGAAGTCTTCCGGATGAGGGTACAGAGTTGTCAAGCATGTCCCGGAGATGTCGGGGACGCAGCCCATCTAATCCAGGTCCAGATGCTACGGCGAAAGATCGGACGGCGTCAACAACCAATTTATGATGTACGGTGTGTCCTCTTGTTGTTACTGGTGCCTGGAGGGATCCTAGGCGTTCGCTTGCGTCTGCCAATGGAGGGGGGTGCTTCTTTCTTAACTCCTGCTCCGTGTGATCGTTAAATGGTGCAAAAGAGTCGGTCGAAAGAAGGATCCGTGCGGCGGAACGTACATCACCTTCAGCTAATTTGCGCTCTGCCATCTTCCCCCTGTCGTGATCTGTATCAAGTGATGTGTCGTACTGTATAATGTTACGGTTACACTCGTCTAAAAGACTTGCAAGTGTTTTCCACCGCGATTCAGTAACGTTCTTCCTGATTATTTGGCATAATGACCGATCATTGTTTCTCAGTGCTGGGATGCGTAGCAAGAGCATTGGCATTATTAGAAGCTTCTCCCAAGACGCGTTGTCCTTCCTTGTGTTGAAGTTGGAAAGTGCTTCAGCGTATGCTGCGCAGCATATTTCTCTAACTCCTCTAGGTATCACTTTGACTAGTTTAATGTTTCGATGCACCCGGGCCAGGGAACGAATTAGCGTAATTGAGTCGAGGGTCGTATCCGATTGCCTGTTCGGGTCGTCTTGTGCCGAAAGCGACGCAGGCGACGACGTGTTTCTCAAGGGTTGACTGAGTGGAGGCCGGGTATCTGCCGGATGGAGACGTGTCGTATGCATACGCAAGCCCCGGAGTGACCTTAGGCACTTTCTGCATATTTCGCAGGTATATGACTGTTGTGATCGTAGTTGGGGTTGATCGGGGTTTGTATGGGCTGAAGGTAGGGAGCTCATGGTTAACTCGTAGTTTTCTGATTATTATTATTATTATTATTATTATTATTATTATTTATTAGTTAACATTACTATTATAGACATGGTTATTGCATTAATATTCCATGACATTATAATTACATTATTACGAACAATAACATTATATGTTAACACTATCTTATTAATTAACATTATTATGTGGTATTGCTGCTGCTTCTCTAGTGATGACAAAGTGGTTGCTGTGGCTGTCGCGCGATTAGTTGTTGAAATCACTGTTGGCGCCACTTTGTAGATTAGCTGTTCCAACATCCAAATTTAGCTGAGCGGCCGTTAGAAATCGAATTTAAATGGCAGCGGCGTGCCGCTGGGAGCCTACGGACCGTTACGCGAATGGTTTCGTTTTGCTTCACCATTTCGTGTGGATCTTAACAGCCTCATGGCTGCTCGAGCCTCTGTCGCATAGTCACACACAGTACATCAAACCGATCACTGAGTTACAGGCATCACTCCGGCATGTCACTTCCTAGGTTTGCCATCCTGCACACACACGAATAGACGTGTTTTCTCGGAGCTCGACATGCACACGTCCGCACTGTTTGGCGATGATAATAATAATCAATTATTATTATTATTATTATTATTATTATTATTATTATTATTATTATTATTATTATTATTATTATTATTATTATTATTATTATTATTATTATTATTATTTAGATCTTAAGTTGTATTTATTTAGGAATTTAATATATACATGTGAATGTTTAAATCCACGGCACCGATGGCTCACTCCTCATCTATCACTCGTGTCCGAGTGGGAGTCTTGCCCGACCCCTGACGCGAAGACGCGGGTCCATCCAGTCTTTCATAGTTCCGAGCACCGAAATCGCGTTACCTCTCTGAATCTCTAGGGAAAGCCGTTGGCAGAAGAAAGTGCCCGCTCTCTTGTCCATCGTAGCCTGCTGTAAAGCGTCGCCAACCTAGGAAATTAGCGTGGTTGTGAGGGGCCCAGGGCAACCCAGCGTCTCGAATGCGAAGGGTGAAAAGTGGTACGCCCGGCCTTAGTTCGCATACTTTCTTATCTTTGATGTCTCGGCGCGGAAAGCGGCAGTTCCTGGGCGAGAAGCGCCGGGACCAACAAGGGAGGGGGTCAGAGAATCGGTCACCGTCGCATCCCACACCAGGGAACGACCCTTGTAGAACGGTATTAAAGTCAAGCCGTCGGGCCGCTTGCCATCGTCTCTAGAAAGACCAGGCGGTTCCAGGACGCAAGGGATTCCGGCCTTTCGCAACGACCTTGCAAGAATGTCATCCAGAGCGGTGTGGCGTGGGCGCCGGCCCGCCGAGTGAGCGCAGGACAGGCCGTGTCTGGCCAGGCGTCCGACAGGCTCGCCACAAGTGCATCTGTGTGGCTCTACCAAATCAGCTCCCAGTCTCAGGCCAACGCAGATCCGGGTGGATTGGTCGTCAAGGCGGGTACCCAATGAGTCAGCGGGGAGTGCGTGTAGCCAGTCGCTCGCTCCTCCTCGCTTATTATTATTATTATTATTATTATTATTATTATTATTATTATTATTATTATTATTATTATTATTATTATTATTATTATTATTATTATTATTATTTATCATTCAGTTATTGGGACGCGACGGGTTGGCAACGCATTACGGCAGGCGACAATGGACAAGAGGGCGCACGCCTTCTTCTCCCAGCGACTGTTCCTGGTGATCCAAAGAGGTAACGCGACCTCAGTGCTCGGAACTATGAGAGACTGGATGGACCCGGACCTTCGCGCCAGGGGGCGGGCAGGACTTCCTCACGGGCATGAGCAATAGAGCGGCTACGGCGCGCAGAAGGAGCAACTAGGTCGACGAGCAGCAACGCCATGAAGCATTATATATATTCTTCTAAATTATAATAAAACACTTAAGCATCCTAATAAAATTACAAATTCAGTTATTACAATTGTGAGGTATGGACGTTTAAGCCAGGTTCACACTGCTCTGTTCGCTTTTTGTCAATTTATGGCGCCTATGATAGGAGCCACGTTCCCCTTGCAAACGGCCAAAGTCATTGTCTGTATCAAACACATGGTCTCGCCCGTAACGTCTTCTATACGTTTTCCGATATATTTTAGGATTTTCGCTGTACCTGTGCTAATGGGGCCAAGTGTTTTCAATGTAATGGGCACAAAGTGGTAGCTTCTTGGTAGCTCGAAATACATTCTTCGCTTTTCCGAATCCGCGCGCTCGGCTGCCCATCCAGATTCAACTGCGCTACGGCATAAATACGACAAGGCCGCCGTGCATGAAACCGTTACGAGGACTCCTATCCTGCGGAAAAAGTTAGGGTCCAGCATGGTGCTAAGCTGACGGAAGGGCAGCGCTTGAAGCCCCCGATGAAGGGATGTTGAGCCACTAGAAAGACGGCACACTGTGGTATCTGTCTCCATAGTTGCCTTTTTAGTTTAATGTTTGTTTTTTTGCGTATGAGTGATTTCGTCAGAAAGCCAAATTGATTTAGGGATGCAGCATAGAGTTACGTGAAATATCTCAGGAAGTGCTTCCATGATTTCTTGTATAGCTTGCGCTTGATCTTGAGGGGTACCTCCGACAGCTAAAACCTCGCATTTGGCCGCATTGAGGGTAAGTCCTCCTGGTTCCTCGAAGTTCAATATATTGGGTCTACAAAAAACTTTTTTCGGTTTTTTAATGATTCTCTACGGACAAAACCGAAAAAACTTTTTGTAGCCCTACAGTTTGCAAATCTCTCGCCATGGCATTCGCGGGACCTCTCAAGACTGCGTCGTCTAGACATTAAAAAGGCTATGTAAGCATGATACCAGATCAGAAACGCCGAGACAGAACAGAGCTGGCCCCAATGGTCCTCCCTGCTGAATGCCAGTTTGCGACTCTATGGTCATATCTGCGTTCCAAGCGAGGATTGAGTAATTTTTATAACCCTACCATATCATCGGATATAGTCGTAGAGCTTTTCTCTGTACTTCGTCGAATTTTTGTTCTTCTTATTGTGGTTGGTCAATGATCATGCTCGACGTTTGCTCGAAGCTGGGAAAATCGATGTGTGTTAGATTCGAAAAATGGTTAGAAACCTTTGTGTAGAGTTTCTGTCTCTCCGCCTCCATATACACTCTTTTTTCTTCGCATCGGCCATCGGTAGCCGAGTGAGCGCCACCACAGTTGGCACACCGAGCTTTTTCTCGACATTCCCACAATTGGTGCACGTAGGATCCTCTTTCTTTATGCAAGCGGATGCCTTATGTCTGAACTTCTGGCACGAGAGGCATTGTAGTGGTGAACTGGGACATAATGTAACTTTAAAAACCTCGCCTACTATGCCTACTTCAGCCCTCACGGTATTGCTGAACCTCAGTCGCACCCTGCTTGAACATTTCATTGCTTTCACTACGATATTGTCCTTCCCTATGCCAGCCGCGGAAAATTTCTCTCTGCGAACTTCTTTAACGCCTTGTTCTTTAAGACATTCCAGAAGATCTTCTTCAAAAACTGAGAATTTACTCCGGAAATTCTTCCCCAGAGAGCTGATGTATCAGAGAGCTCTTGAATGTCTACTCCGCAAATATTTTTTTGTGTCCTGACAGCTGCTATTTGGTCTTGACTGGCTGCACGGATAGCTAATCTGCCCTGCGACGTAAATCGTGCGTGTGCGCCAGGGATAGATTGCCTTATTTCTGCGTATATCTTTAGGACGCTCAGCCCTTTCAAAGCATCAGGATCATTCCGGCATTCAAAAATTATCTCTAGGCTGCTTTGGCGTGGAATATAGGCTGCACCTTGATGTTCTTGGTCTACCTGTCTGCCCATCATTATCGCTACTTTCTTACGAGCATCTCTGACGGCGCGATCTGCTCTGGTAGGTTTGTACTGCCAGTCAGCGTTGTTGTCACCTGGGATCTCGTCATTGTCCATAATTTGTTCTTCAAAACTTTCCCCATCATTACTCTCTGTGCGTTTCTGATTTGATTCCATTAAGCTATCCAATGCTTTCTCTCTTCTCAGCGCCAGTTCGGCAGCTACAGCTGTTGTTGCGGATACTTTGTTTGACGGGCGACACCTTGCTGAGCAGCCATGTTCACTGTTACATTCGGCTCGTTTGCACGTTGCTGCTGGAGACGGTGAACGTGCGCTTCTTTTAGATTGCATGTTCTCAACGTGCAGTGCACCGGAATCCATAGAGCTGTTTGGCGGCTGCGAGCCGCCGGCGGTGAAATAGAACACTTTGCCTTCTTGAATTTTATCGGCCACGGCTAATTTGGAAGTGCTAGTCGCGTCGCTCACAGAAAAGTTGCAGGTAATGTGAATCAGAAATCCCAAACTTTGGGTGATCACTCAGTCACTTTGCACTTATCACTGAATACGCTTGCACTTTGTTAGATAACAATTTTGCGGAGCTCAAACTCAATGCGACTACCTTCGTCCGAACGTAGCGGACGAAAAAAATTATTATTATTATTATTGTTATTATTATTATTATTATTTTTTTTTAAGGCAAGTGTTAAAGGTTTTATTCTTTCACATTAAACGACTTTTTATGTTAGCACTTTGGAGTGAACAATTGTCTCCGCGTTAACGTGTGGTTACGGGTTATCTAACCCGGGATTAGCCCAGTTCAACAATGTGCCCCGAACAGATGCTGCGTTTCCTCGTTGGATGTCAAGCGACAGTCTCTGACGCAAAAATTCCGATGCTCTTGAGTCTCCCGTGGAGAGGTTAAGGCTTCTACCCACGCGCTGAATCAACTTCAATGTAAGCGGGCCTGGTCCTCCCATTGTTTCAAAGGCCAATTATTATTATTATTATTATTATTATTATTATTATTATTATTATTATTATTACTATTATTATTATTATTATTATTATTATTATTATTATTATTATTATTATTATTATTATTATTATTATCTGAACGTATTATTGCAAAGTTTTTTTAAATAATTAGTTTACTCCGTGGGTGTAGACCACTGGAAAATACCATCTCTCCACACAGTTTGCACTAAAACGGCTCGCAGACGCAAGCGCCGATTCTAAGTGCTGACACCATGCGGAAAGAAATTATTATTATTATTATTATTATTATTATTATTATTATTATTATTATTATTATTATTATTATTATTATTATTATTATTATTTTATTATTGTTTATTGCTGATCATACAATTGTGAGGTCTGAACATGTATTAATATATAATTAAATATCTCGGTAGCAGTCTCTTACTCTCATAACATTGACCCGATTATACAGGCAGCGTTACCTCTGCATACCGCCAGCGAGAGCAACTGCCGCAGGAACTCGCTCTCTCGTCGGTCGCCTGTGTTCTCCTGTATCCGCTCGCCAAGCTATTTAATGAATCTCCTTGTGCCTTTACTAGCGGGACCTAGTGTTTCCATAGCGATAGGCACGACGTGGTATCTGGGCTCTAAGTCCCTGTACTTTCGTCTTTTTTCTCGATCTGCATCTTCGGCGACCCAGCTGGCCTCAAGGGCACTGTGTCGCAGGTAGGACGGGGCAACAGTGCAGGATACTGTTGTATCCCATGCCAGACACTTACCGCAAGACCACAATGGCTCCGTCGGGCCTCCTGTCACTGCTTGTATCGAGTCTGGGCTCCAGCGTACTCGGTATGCCTGCACGACGCAGGGCTCTCCTTATGATCGGGTTAAGTTCCGCGTGCCTAGCGGCTCTTCCTTGGCTTTTGATGCAGCTCAGGGGGTGAAGGCCGTTACTCTCTACAGGCGTCCCACAGGCTGAGCAGGTGTATGGCTCGCATATGGGAGCTCCAATTCGGAGCGCTGTCACCATGCGGAAGGAGGTATTGTCCAGCATGGTGCCCAGCTGCGGCGAGGGTAGAGCCCTTAGGTATCCGTTACTAAAGGTGTCTCGGGCGGCTATAAAAACCGCTCTCTCCGTGGGGGATTGCATGCTATCGAGAAGATTTCGACCCACAATGTTGCACCTATAACCGTCAAGCGTATGCTGTGTAGGGCGCTCTTCCCAGGGACCAGGGCCTATGACGTTTCTTGCAGCTAGCTCGGCCTTGTCTTTCGTCACTTGTATTACATGACGAATATTAGGCTCGACGAGGGTCCCAGCGAGTTGTGCAAATTCTAGTAGCGAAGCCGCATAACATACGGGCGCAAGCTCCGTCACGGACCTGATGCCAAGCCCCCCTTCCCTAAGGGGAAGAGTTGCCCTTTGCCAGGTATGGTCAGTCAGAGTGACGTTAAGAACTCCACCTAGAATTTCCCTTGCGGTGTCGTCGATGTCCTGCAGGCCGGCCAGCTCGTTGCTCGCAGGGGGGTCCGCAGGATGTAATTCAACCTTGGCGAGCCTAAGCTATATCTCCAGAGGCAAAGAGCTGCCTGCGGGTGCATTGCGATGAGGCGGGGTTTAATCCGCAAAAGCGCGTTGCGCTTAACTGTAATCGTCTCAAGAACTCTTCGAGCTCCAATCGGGGCACCTAGAATTTCCAGGTCCGCCTGATCAACTCTCTTCGATCCGGGCAAGATGTTTTCGATGGTTCTGAACATTTCGCCCTGCTCATGGGAATCTCCGCCTACGACGATGATTTCGCATTTAGAAGGATTTAGTTCCAGTCCTCCTTCGTCTGCGGACCTTAAAACATTGAGAATGTCACCGACAACTGAGTTTACTGGGCCTCCCAAGGTGGCGTCGTCCAGATACCAAACGTTAAATGGACTGTCCATACGGGCCACTATCTCAGAGATTCCAATACTGAACAAAGCGGGGCCGAGCGGATCGCCCTGTTGTACACCGTTGGATGAAAGGAGAGGTTCCTTATAGGCCCAAGATAGTAGCGATGGCTTGCTGTAGCTCTGCAATGTAAATGGGAAAAGCTGGGGCACTTTCGATTTCACTTCATTGAGAATTACGTCGCGTCGGATGGTGTTAAAGGCATTTCGAAAATCGAGCTTTATCACCACACGTGGGGGACCGTCCGCCTCTATGAATCCTCGAACCGCGTGTGCTGCAGCCTCGGCCCCACCTTTTACTGAAACACCAACTTGCTTTGGCGTAACGGCACTACTATTTGTTCTTCGATTTACCACGATTGCAACTTTTGCAGCCAGTCTCCGCAAAGTGAGGCCGCATGCTATGGGCCTAATGGTGCCGTCTTTCTTTTTTAGTGCTGTCAGTTCGGCTCCGTAAAAAATCGGAAGGCAAATATATGGTAGTTTACCGTTCAAAGCCAAATTAACCAGGGAACACAATTCCGTCAATAATCTCTCGGAAGAGGGCACCATACAATCCAGCATATCGCGTAGGTGACGAGGCCGGTGTCCGTTAAGTCCAGGGCCGGATGCCAGCGCAAAAGATCGTACAGCGTCGGCTATTAGTTTCTCCTGCGCAACACATCTTTCCTGAGGATTCGGTGCTGGAAGATTATCGATACTTGCGCTGGTCGGCGGGGCGGGGTGCTTGTTTATGAGCTCCTGATAGGTATGGTCATCTGGTGGTGCAAATGTGTCAACGGACAGAAGCGTGTGAGCCGCCAAACGGATATCTCCCTCTGCCAGCTTGCGTTCTGCCATCGTCGCTCTGTGACGATCAAGGTAATGCTTTTTGGAGATCCGTATGTTGTCGCTGTGATGCTCTTCGACAACATTCTCTAGCACTCTCCACTGAGAATCGGCAAGGTTTTTCCTAATAATTTGGCATAGTGTAATGTCTTTGCTTTTTCGCTCGGGAACTTTCAGCATGAGTAATGGCAGGGTGATTAGACTGTGCCAAGAGGGGTAACCCTGCCTTAAGTTAAAATTAGCGAGGGCCTAATTTCCCTGACTCCTCTAGGGATTATCCTCACTAGCCTGATGGTTTTGCGAGCATTGGACAGGGTTCGGATGAGAATCTTTGGGTCGTCATTTAGTATCGTTGAAATCGGGTCGGCGTGATCTTGGGGTTCTGTCCTCCTTGCACTGTCAAAAGGAAGTCTGCTGGGTGGAGTATGGGCCCTATGCACACGGGTCTTATGCATGCGTAGGCCGCGGAGAGATTTCACTGCTTTTCTACAAATATCACAAATAAATAATTGTTGAGAAAGCATTGGCGGGTGATCGGGACTTGCGGGGGTGGTTGAGTACTCATTACTTGGCTGCGGTCGCTTCTGAATTATCTTTATACAAGCCGGTCAAGATCGATGTGTTTCCCTCGTTACTTCCTTCAAAAAGAGAGATCAAGAAAACTTTTCCTCCCTCTGATTCGAGGAACTCTAGCACCTTTGCAATGAGAGGGTTTTCTTTCAGCGATGAAGATAGTAGACCTTTGACGAGCTTCCAAATTTTTATAATGCCATCGACAATATAAGATGCTTGTGGCGGAGCAGGACATATTTCGTGCTTTTTGCGGTAGAGTGCTGCTTTGCTGAGTTTTTGGTTTACTCAGAGTGGTGGCGGGCGACGTTTTAAGAGGAGTCGGCGGTGGAAGGTGGCAGAGTACCTTACCCTCTTTGTCACAGACTTGTTTCGGGCTTGACTTTTTAGTAATGTCCGCGTATGACCTCCCAGGTTCCATTTGTGTTTCTACGCAACTCGTTGACGTATGCACCGGCGTGGAGAATAAAGGAAAGTCTTCCGCAATGTTCTCAAATCGGGTGGCGACCTTTGAATACAATTTTTGCTTCTCTGCCTCTGCATAAACTCTTTTGACACCACATCTTCCATCGGTTGCTGCGTGAGGCTTACCACAATTCGCACATCGAGCTTTGCTTTGGCAGGCCCACATTTGGTGACCCGGTTTACCGCATTTCCTGCAGGTGGGATTACCCCTTTTTGTGCATTCAGATGACTTGTGTCCGAACTGATGACACGAAAGACATTGCAATAATGAACCGGGACATAGGATAACGTTGAACTTTTCATCAACTATTGTTACTTCGGCCAGGGGGGTTTTGTCGAATCTTATGCGTACACGGCTTGAGGGTTTCATTACTTTCACGTTCTCTTTATTTTTCCCCAGGCCGGTAGTGGCGTACATTTCTCTGCGAACTTCTACTACCCCTTTATCCCGAAGACATTCTAATAAATCTTTCTCGGAAAATTGCGGCTTTACACCTGTGATTCGTCCCCACAACTCCAAATTGTTGGCGACTAGACGTATAGGTAGACCACACACTACTTGCAGGGCCCTGGCATGGTCAATCTGATTAGGCTGAGCTACACGGATTGCCAGTTTACCGTGATTGGTGATCCGTGCGTGGGCACCCGGAATAGTTTTTCTTATTTCTTCGTAAATATTTAAAACACTTAAACCCTTTAAGGAATCTGGTGCGTCAGGGCATTCGAAAAATATCTCGGAAGCGCTGTTATCGGCGCCGCCCGGTGTGCTCTGTCCCATTGCCTTGGCCACATTTTATTGAGCAGCGCTGATGGCACGTTCGGCTCTTGTATTCACATATGTCCAGCCGGAGCTGTCAGTTGCACTGTTATTGTTATCAACGTTCGATTGCTCTCTTAGTGGAGGAGAATCAGCTGTCGTGGTGGGGTCTTCTCCCTCTCCACCTCGGTCGGTATCCATTAGCCCGTCCAAAATTTGTTCTCTACGGAGAGTTTGCTTAGCTGCCAGCGTAGCTTGCGCAGTTGGTCTTTGGGAACGATGACACTTCACCGAGCAGCGAGGTTCGACGTCTGTCTCTGCTTTTCTACACGTAGCCCGTGGCGAGGGTGAACGCGTGCCGGCGGAACGTGGAAGTGGAGGCAACGTCGCGGGAGAGAGCGGCCGTGCACGTTCCGCGTCGTGTGGCTCTCTGTTCATAGGACTGGCCGATCGAGAACCACCACTAAAATGGAACACTTGGCCGTCCTGTTGTTGATCGGTCACGATTTTCTTTTTTTTTATTCTGACACCGATGATTAAAGTTATCCGGCACAAAATCAAGTCACTAGAAGTATGCACTACCTTGAGGGCGACAATGTATAGGGATTTCAATTGTTAGCACTCACTTAAACACTTACTAAAGTCACAAATTCACGGAGCTCACACAGAACACGACCGCACTCGCCTGCACGTAGCAGACGAAAAAATTATTATTATTATTATTATTATTTGTTAAACGATGTTACAGTTGAGAGGTCTGAACGTATTAGTGCAAAGTTTTTTAAATAATTAGTTCACTCCATGGCGCCTAAAATAGATGCCGCGTTTCCTCTGCAAACGGCCAAGGACAACGCTTGCCTCAAGACTTGACCCTCTCTTCGGTCGTTCGTGACCTCCTGAATTCGCTTACTCAAATCTTTGAGAAATGCTTCGGTTCCCGTGCTGATTGGTCCTAGTGTCTCCATGGCGATAGGCACAAAAATATATCTTGTTTCCAGCATATTTAAACCGTTTTCTGGCGTCTGCGTGCTTTGCTACCCACCCCGGCTCAACAGAGCTGTGGTGTAAATAGGAAGCCGCGGTTGTGCACGAAACCGTTGCATCCCAAGCTAGGGACTTTCCATGTGACCATAATGCAATGGTCACCCCATCAGGTCTTTCTTCGCCAGCGGACACTAAACCTCTCGGTTCAAGTGTAGATGGTATACCGGCTTTCCTAAGGGACTTTATGATCACACCGTTTAGTTCAGCATGTCTGGACGATCTACCGGAGCTCTTCGGGCAACTCAGTGGGTGTAGGCCACTGGAATTCACCATCTCCCCGCACAGTTTGCACTGAAACGGCTCGCAGACGCTAGCGCCGATTCTAAGTGCTGACATCATGCGGAAAGAGTTGGGATCCAGCATGGTGCCGAGCTGAGGCGAGGGCAAGGCCTTAAGCCAACCCCCACTGAAGTTATCTTGTGCCGCTGAGAATACGGCGCGGTCTCTCCGGGAAACAAGCTCGTCTAAGATTTCTCTGCTCTTTTTTTTTGCTTTTGAGCTTATCTAGGTTATATTGGCTAGGATATTCTTCTAAAGGGCCTGGGTCTAGCATGGTTCTAATAGTGTCCCGTGCTTTACTGGTTTCATATCTTATTTGTGGTCGAACTGCCTCTTCCACTAACGAAGCTGCCACCGGACCAAATTGCACCAGTGAAGCAGCGTAGCAGACCGGAGCTAGGTCAGTGGCACTGCTTATTCCCAGACCACCTTCACGTATCGGAAGACTTGCTCTCTGCCAGGTGTTTTCTTCTAAATTTACGTTTAGGACTTCACTAAGTATGTCTGTGCTGACGTCATCATACGCCGTTAATTCTTCGGGGCACGTCAAAGCAGGGCATGCACGCAGTATATAGTTAAATCTTGATGACCCTAGGCTATATCTCCAAATGCACAGCGCAGCCTGAGGATGCAAGCGTGTCAGTCGTGGACGAATTTTGGTAAGGGCTTCTTTTTTCTCAGAGAGTGTATGCGAAATTCCGTCTTGCTTTACGGGGGCCCCCAAAACTTCTAAGTTGTTTAGCTCTACACGCGTGATGCCCGGGAGTAAGCGTTGTCCTTGGCCGTTTGCAGAGGAAACCCGGCATCTATTTTTGGCGCCATGGAGTAAACTAATCATTTAAAAAACTTTGCAATAATACGTTCAGACCTCTCAACTGTAACATCGTTTAACATGTAATAATAATAATAATAATAATAATAATAATAATTATTATTATTATTATTATTATTATTATTATTATTATTATTATTATTATTATTATTATTTCGTGTCAGCCAATGGCGCCTGTAATAAATGTTGTTGTTTCTTTAATTCTACTTTGCACATTTAATAACAAATGATACTGCTGGTGAACTAACTTGACTTAATGATGCAGCTTAGCAGCCTAAACTCTCTTCTAAACGAACGTCTACCGCCTCACATAAAATAAACCTAGTAGCCTCGTCGCAAGCAGCAAGTTTTGGTATACTTGCAAGTCGGGGATGCTCGCAACATGTAGTTACTATGAAGCCGAGACTGTGCCTCTACAGAGAAAGGAAGTGGAAGTCTCTGGAAGGGCTTGCATCATCGTTTGGATGGCTTTTTCTCTAGGCTTGCATTATCCAGGTACCAGACGTTTAATAGGCTCTGTAGACTTGACATCAGATCAGAAATGACAAAACAAAACAACGCTAGTTCTAAAGAATCTCCCTGGTGAATAACGGTTTCAGACTCTTTGGTTACGTCTGTGATCCAGGCGAGGGTTGACGGATAACTGTAGCAGTGCCACGTCATCGGTTGGAGTCTTGGAGCCTTTCTTTGTGCATCGTTGAAAATGTTGTCTCTTCTGATTGTATTAAACGCATTCTAAAAGTCTAGTTGTAATAGATATCGTGCCAGGCCCTCTACTTGCAAAACGACGCAAACGACGCGCGTGATATGCATGGTAGCTTTTGCTTCTCCTCGCATGACAACCTAACTTGATGAGGAGAGATTGCTGTCACAATGGTCTTTTTATTCATAGCCATGGAAATCTAGGAAGCCGTTCATCGTAAGACTAACCCGCAGGCAGGCATGATGGTAAAGTACCAATAAGCACTGTGGACGCAAAGGTACATAGTTTGTTCAGTAGACGTTCTGAAGAGGGAATAATCTGGTCCGGCACATCACGTTGATGTCGCGGACGCACACCATTCATAATGAGAATCGATGCGCTTAGTTTCTGTATAGAAGGACTAGTTGTCTCGCAATAGCACATTTTATGCTTCTATGTTGAGCAACAACACCGGTACCACAAATTGTAGTAATTTCACTCTCACGCCGAAGCAAAACTTCTCAGAGACTATGTCCCATTAGAAAAAAATTGCATTAACAAGCTCTACAATTTCTTATATTGCTTTCGAAATAGTCATGAGCAGGAATGGTGAAGCGATTCTTAAATGACCATGTTATGAGAATTTTAGTCACGGCCAACCAAAAGTCGGCTGCTCACAAGTATGGGTAACGCAGAGAAGCGATTCGTTTGACTAAACGCTCAGTCGATTGATTCTGCAAAAGGAAAGGTACATAAATAAAATAATCGATAGAGCTGGTGTATATATATATATATACACTAGGATGGCCTTGTCTTCTTTACAAATAGCTCCCAGGGAACAGGAAGTTGCATAGAGAGCGAATACGTATGTTGCAAAAATATAGAAATCAAATAATCAGAAACAATGTGTGTATCGGTGCATTGTCGTGATGAGGGGTCTTAGAGTTTTTGCCTAGAGTTTTGGCCTCCTGGATCGTACGTTCTTGTGCAACTTTGCAAAATTTTGCGGCAGTATTATTTATTGGTTATAGAGCCAGAAGACAAAAAGGAAAAATGTGTTCTTAGAAGATAAGTCCCTTGTAATTGAAAAGATTTATCAAATAGCATTGGTATTGGATCTGCTCTGTCCATAAGATATGCCCATTCCCTCAGCTAACTCTTTAGTAGTAATTCGGCAACTGTTGAGTACAATATCATGAACTTTTTCAGCGATCTATTCTGTTTCTTCCGAACGGAGGTAATCTTTCGTCTCTTCATGCTTGTCGCAAAATCGACAGTGTCACGTATACACCGTGGTTCGGGCTACTGCTTGATCACCACGAGTACTTCGTAACATTAACACAACTTAAGAACATATAATTTGGTTCCTAACACAGAACTTTTGTAGATGTGTTGTCTATTTATTTTTTGAACCAAACTCAAACGATAAACGCCGTTGCCGACTGGTTCGATTTGGCCTGTGTGCAGCTGATGGCGCTTCTAAGCATAACAAACAGGAAAATCTTAGTGGTACATATACGGCTTAAGCAAAATTTTAAAACTGCTATAGAATTAAAAAAAATCGGGGAAAACAATAGCTTTAGAGTTCTTGCTGGCAGCGCAGTGCCACAATTTCACTCCTAGAGAAGAAAAAGAAGATGTGAAGGCGATCATCACCTTGCAGCCAGTTGAGCCGTTGCAGTTTCACTTTCATGGGTAGTAGTTCTAGTAGTGGTAGTAGTAGTAGTAGTAGTAATGCAGAAGCTCGCCCACCGCTGCTTGCACTGTCCATCGTAATCAGTGAAGTCACATGAAAGAACGTGAACGAACAACCGACGAAGACCGAGGTGAGGCAAAAATGAGGGTGAGGATGGGACGAGATTGACGACGACCGTGATGGTGATGATGATTCCGACGACAATGACAATGGTATTATGTCGGTTGGCCGGTAGGTCGGTCGATGATGACATTCCCCGGGGAAACAACGGCCATTGTTGGCTTGTGGTGGTGAAATGCGGTCGTGGTAAAGTATGGGCTGCTCGGTTGCTCGAGCACCCGAGCGCAAAGAGCGAGCGGTAGATAGCCTCATCATGAGCGCCCCGAGTCGGGTGGAGAACAACACGAAACGCGGCGGCACGGTGAGCTACGGATAGACATACGAAGATAGATACATAAATACAGAGAGTGCGCATAGAGAGGGGAGTGATCGCGGGGAGACAGTAGGCTGGGGTGGAAAAGGGATACCAGAATAGAAGGCGCATCTTCACGATGGCACTTAAGGTAGTACCGCCACAAGTATAGCTATCTCTCTGTGGACCGCTGAAGGGAGGAGGAATTGTTTGTGTTGGTCGTTAGAACAAGCAAAAGCAGAAGCAGTCTACTACAACATTCGTTGTAGTGCCACCAGCCGTAGCGGCGTTGGAGGCGACAGCGTCGTCAGCCGGATTCAATGGTTAGGATGATACCAGCGCCTCCGTCGTTGCCGTTCACGAGGTTGGGGAGCGACAGGACCAGCAACATTACAGCAATACAATGACTCGAGTAATGAAGTATAAAATATGTCACCCCAGAGGTACGTTGACATCCTACGGCCCGCTGCTGCTGGGCGGTGACGGGAGGTGGCTAGTGGTAGATGAGTCCATGTGTCATTCTGTTTCTCTCTTCCTCCTTCTCCTTCTCTTCTTCTCGTTCTTTGCTTCAAGCTACCTTTCATTCTTTCCTTCACACTGTCTCTCTATCACCCGTGCGGCGGAGTGTGAGAGATCTGAGATACTCACCTCTTCGTGTGACCATGATTGCATTCGCGAGCGGTGCGTTCCGGCGGTCCGGCAAGTCGAACCGCAGGAACCAGCAGCCCAGCCAAGTTACGACTGGGCTAACGAAAGGTCATCGCTGCTGCTACGGCCCTTGCAATCGCAGGCTGTTGCGCTTTTGTTCTTTGGGGAGATGATAGACAGGCAAGCAGGCGTGCTCTTCTCGCGTTGGTGGTCGCGGCTGCAAGATGGAGGCGGAGCTTGTGCGGAGTCCGTGCGTGGCTTGCAGCTTCACCACCCGCTGCAAGCATCATCTCTTCAGGAAGAAGAAGCACACGAGAAGTTATACTCGGATAGGGTGAGAGAGGCAAAGGTGAAGCAGAAGAAGAAGAGAGAAACAACAACCACAACATGCACCTGAGTGTTGCCACAAAGCATACGATCCGACGCGAGGGCCGCTACTACGGAGCTGTGAGGACATCGACGAGGACCCTACTGATGACGATGACACCCGGATGATTTTCCGAATAATGCCGGCCATCACGCGGCCACAGACGACACTAACATTGTGACCGCTGGCTCGAGCCGCCACCAGCAGCAGCAGCCGCACCAGCAGCGTGATTGCCATCGGTGTTAGCGGTGTCGTGGTTGTGGTCGTCAGAGGGGTGAAGAGGGAAGCATCGGAAGCCACCCGCGTCGGTCGACGCGAGATACACGACGGAGACCGAGACAAACGAGCGATAGAAAATCAAAGAGCTAACGAGCGAGGGAGAGAGAGAAAAGAGAAATACAAAGTGAGTGAGAAGTAGAGAGGGGACAAAGTATGGTGGAGTTCGTTTATGAAAATACAACTTCAACTATATCTGCTTCCACTACGGCTGTTATGAGTACGATCTACTTCTCGATCGGCTGTGGGCGGTCATGGATCGTCTCACAGGACTCACAGGGGTAGCTTTCTCCGGCGTTGCCGTCCGCCCGCCGCGGTTGTCAAAGTATCAGCACTCTGTCGTAGATATCTAAGGGGAACAAGTGGGAGAGCAAGAGGGCAAGACAGATAGATAACCAGAGTGAGAGAACGAAAGGCGGAGGCGCATACATTTATTTACACATATGTAGAGAAATGGGTGGATAGGCGTATGCCTTGCCTGCGTGGGGTACATAGTTGAATAGCGAGCACATTTCGAGTAGTAACAATGGAACTGATTGTAGAACCACTTGTAATCGTAGTAGCAGTAAGACCAATAATGTTGATAACTATAATAACCATAGGAATCATAGGCCGCTGATTACTCCATTCTCTCCCCCTAACCGCCCCCCTAAATCTTCACCGCATTCTCAGTCAAACAATCACACACACACACAGTGTCTGTTGATGGTTGGATTAAACTTGACTTGGCACAAGGACGAATCGACTACCACGACAATGACAACTAGGACAACGATAACGGCCGCAATGACGATAACCTCTCTCATTGAAGTCTAAAGTTTGACCGAGCACACTTCAACCTAGCAGAGCATCGCGTAGCTCAGCACAGCATAGCATGCACTGTTTATAGTCGGCGCGTAGCGGCAGCCGCAGAAGCAGCTGCTCGTGTGGTGGGGCGCCACGGCGACTAGACTCGGTCCGGATGAGAGAGTCCCAAGTTGAGGTGTTGTTGTTCAAATACGCTCGTCCTTCCTGCTGACTTCGCGATGAAGTCAAATGAGGAGAAAAGGTACGCGATGAAGAAGATGATACTTGGAGGTGGAAAAGGACAAGGACGTCAACTAGCGATGTGCCTATACCGAGCTACAATAGGGTCTTAATAATGTTGACTAGGCGTGAGTCAACCAGCGGAAGCAACAACAACAACAACAACAACAACAACAACAACAACAATGTCAGCACCAACAACGTGATGTTTATACCCTAATGAGGCTAAGGCCAGCCACGAAATGAGCGGGAGATGTGCATAAGCCTGCATATGTACATATAAACGCCAAACATGAATGACACTGCACTCACTATGAACAGGAATTGCAGTTAGTTGTAAACGACTTAGCGAAGTACAGAGGGGGAGTTTCTTGTTTTTTTTTTGCCGATAGATGTTTTTGCCGGTTGTGAGCGTCACCGCTCCAAGCCAGCCACTCATGGCATGAGTGGGCCAGGATACATGTAACGCTGATTTGTGTCCTCTTTCAGCTTGACGATGATGACACGGTTGTTGAATGCGCACGACGATTACACGTATCGTCTAGGCACCTTGTTTGCAATCGGTGAAACGGCTGAGTTCCATTACAATGCTTGCAAGCCTCCTTTGTGACATTCAACAAATGTTCAACAAAGATTTAGCAAAGTAGAGTAGATTTAAATGCTGAAACGAGTGAATAAAATAGATGCTTCCGGCGTAATGATGGCAAAGCCATGATGATTACTCAGTAAGTATTCTCGACAGAGAAATAATTTAATATCTTTTCAATTCGTTTAATTACCGCAGTGCAAAACATGCACACGAGATATTTATGACTTAAACTCTATGTTGTTTAACCAGTAGATTTAGAACAGATAGATTAAGTTCCGATATCTTGCACAATAGAATGTATAATTTATATCACTTCGTACTCACTGAAAATCTTACGCCTCATATGACATTTAAAAAACAATAACCCGTCACATTTTTGTCAATATGTGAAATATTAACTCTGAACATTTAAACGGTTCGTAGTTACTGAGACAGAAGCCGCATTCGTTTTCAGTTAAAGATTCGTTTCCTATGGTTCTCGCATTTAAGTCTGACGTCAGTAGAACTTGCGGCAGAGAATTAATAGTATACAGAGGCGCATTTTTTTTTATTTAATTTTGTATAAGGACCTCTCTAAAGACAATGGAAATACATCCATAGACATCAGCTAGTTTTGCCAACTCAATCGGTTATCTGATTTTTGTGAAGCTACCTTCATCAACAATAATCACGTTACACCTTATTTGCTCGACTTGATGCCTGCAGACCAGACCTTCCAAAATTTCAAAAAGTACCCCTTTGCAGCAGGGCGTGATACGCGTTTGCAAAACAATTCCAAAGATCCTTAGACAGGCTGTACTCACAGTCACCTCTCTTAGTGTATATATATATATATATATACAGAGCACCCATACATTTCGAAATTTCAAAAATCGTAACAAATTTTAAAATCTACTCGACACAACATACGGATATATACTGGGAAAGAAGAATTAAAGAATTCGTAGAACCGTCTGTCTGCAATTTCACAATCTAATACCGACTACAGCGCTGGAGAGAGACGTAACGTCGGAAGTAACAAAAATATGTATGATGTTGATTGGTTTCGACTTGCGTTTGTAGCAAGTTGCGCAACTGTAACATGTTAGGCCCTCCACTGACAATAGAGCAGAACGATTACCATGCTGTAATAAAATAATTTTTAAAGATTAACTGCAACGTAAATTAAACCTAAATTAGGTGCCGTTTACGGCACAAATGCATTGGTGTACAATACAATTTCCAGTTGGATTGCCTCATTTAAAGGAGCTAGTATGGGTACCAACGTTCTGGACGGCCGAAAACTGCTTTGGGTGGAATAAAAGTGCTAGATGTCTACAAACTCGAGATAACTGACCGCCGATTCAAGCTGCGTGAAATAACGGAAGACATTGACATTAGATGTGGTGCAGTACATCAAAAATTGCATTAGCATTTGTACATGCACAAATATAAAGCAATGTGGCTACAGTACGAGCTAACAATTAAGCAAGAACTGACACGCGTGACAGTTTCGGAGAGCAGTTTAAAGCTTTTAAGTCGAATTCTTAGATTTTAAGCCGATTTATCCATCACCAAAACCTTGATCTACCATTTCACTTCAGAATGGAGAGACGCTACCAGGGAGTAGATCGCACGCGGCAAAAGGCCTCACGCCAGGGTAAAGTTATCTCGTGCGCAAAAGGTTTTGACTATCGTGTTCCGGGATACAAAAGAAGAAAGAACTGGAAAGTGCTACGGAACTATCTTGCAATATTTTAGGTTTAAAGACTTTGATTATTTTGCTCTTGGTAAAAAATCTACTGAAGATCGTTAGACTAGATGTCTTGAGTTTCGGGGGGACTACACTGAACAATAAGAAGTGCGTAGTTTTTGTCTGTTTATTGCTCGTGTTCCATGCTATCGGATGTAGCGGTGTATGCATATAAAGTTCAGCTGGCGCAAACAACTCAAGCCTACCATTGAGAGCGGCTAAACTTCGCTCATTGGGCATCCTAGATAATGCAGCAAAAGATCTTTTTAACAAAGCCCATTTCTGCCTGAACGAAAATATGAGTGAACAAAACTGTCGCATCTGGGCAACCGATAACTCTTACGCGATTCACGAAGGGCCATTACGCAATAGTTTGGTACGGCATCTGGTCAAAAAGAGTCAATAAACCCTACTTTTCTCACTCCTTGGTGACAGGACGTACTTGACTCTCTTACCGAATTTAGACAAAGCCGGCGAGACAAATAATAATTTAAGGATGAAGTATTCCGAACAGATTTCATGCCGCGAGCAGCTGACTATATAATTGTATAATCTGTATAATTATCTATGTTATATGCATATATATTACTCAATATAAGTGAAATAAATAAGATGATATTCCGAACAGACAATCTCGCGTAACGGGGACATTTATTGGTCATTAAGATTTTTCGTTTTAACGCCATGAGACTTTTTATCTAGGATTTTTGAACAATGAAGTGTATACTATTAATCGTACGACCATCAGCAAACTAAAAATCTAAATTTAAACGGGCATTAATGCAAATGAGCTTTGTTTAAGTGAAAAAAACACATGTTATTCGTGTACAGCTTGCACAAACAAAACAAAAATAGTGCATATATATATATATATATATATATATATATATATATTTATACAGAGTACTAGTCCCCAGCGGGGCTCTAATTTACATACGAGCTCACGTTGTTTGCCTGCACTTATGCATATCACAATAATGTACCTTAATAAAACGACGGTACCATATGGTATTAATACATTAACTGCGTGTTCGAGGAAAAAATCTATTTTATTTCCTATAAGTTTTGTAGTGATGCCAAATGGGAGTACTTCGTGGCAAACGCAATAACTTATATTGCTATTAGTTTTGTGATGATTAATCCTTGGTCAATTCTGTCACTACTTATTCGCATGAAACTAGAAGTCATTGACATTACGGGGCTGAAAAGGTTACGGCAACTACAATCCACATAAAACCAATATATTTGTCCTGTCCCAACTGTGCGCTTTCCAGTATGACTGTTTTATGGTTGTAGTGGTATTTCATTGCGCGATGTATAACATCAGCGCTTTACAACGCATTCGTTTTCGGTTTTTCATGATCACACGCGGATATTGTTTTTCTATCATGCGCTTTCACATGTTCGTTAGGACAACGCCAACTTGTTCTACTACAATGATTTGTTGAGTTTCCACTTTGGCCACTGCGCTTTTGCTGGTGTCGAGGATCAAACGATCGCACTGATGTCGGCGCCGCCGCCGCCGCCGCCGGAGCGGAGATATACATAGCTGACCGACTCGACGACGGTGGAGAGCTCTCGAGCTGCTTCGTCTCTTCTGCCGAGCTTGAGCGAAGGTTTTTTCTTCTCACGGGCAGGGTGGGTAGGCAGGCAACAGACTCATGGCGGCCATTATAGGCGGCGGGTCGCGCAACGTTTAGAGATGTCACTTTGACGCAAAGGAGGTGGGACCGGGCGAGGCTAACTATTGCGATGTTTCCGATGCTGCTATCGCGGCAAGTCGGCGGCTGTCGTTTGTTGGCACTGCAGCATTTGTCATTCGCGTGCGCGCTTCAAGCGTTCACTTCAATCGTGCGCATGACGAAGCGTGGTTCAGTTCATTCGGGCACCCGAATTCTGCTCGGAGTCGGTCGGTCGCTCTACGCCGTGCTCCTCCACGCCTTCAAGTGGCTGCCACTGTCTGTCAATGTCACTTACGCAGCCTCGCTGCTTCTCGATATTCTTATTCTCCTGTTCTATCTTTTCTTCTTCTTCTTCGTCTTCTTCTTCTTCTTCTTTGTGGCTCATTTTGATCTTTTTGAAGCCGATGTTCGGGATGGTGGTGTCGGCGGTGATGGTGGTGATGATAATGATGATGCTAATGGTGGGCGTAGGCGAGGTTGATGATGGGGTTTGTGATTTTCGTCGTTGCGGATCAACAAACGCTCATCAAAGCCATCCAATCATGCGGTCTGCCTGATCCTGGCTGGTCTGAAAACACGAATCAATGGTATATCGATGAATGCAGCATTTTGATGATAGCAGCGCGATCTGCAGCGCTCTGTGCGAGGAGACCTCTTCGCTTTTACCCCCAACTATTTCTGCTTACTCGGTCGGCACGAAAAAGAGACCTGCAATGGACACCGCTTGGACGGGCGAATCATTGCTTACTTAGAATACCTACTTAGGTAAGGTGTTGTCGTGTTCAGTCGCCCTTCTAGAGTATAATTCAGTTCTTATATTATCGTGCCTAAACGAACACGCGTGTATTTAATACGAATCAATGTCACAGCGCACAATGATTGCTGACGTTTAAGCGGAAGCGATAACCAAGCGCTCTGGCTCAATGAATTGCTGGTTCGATTCATACGCGCGACACGTAGCAACCAACAATGCGATTCGTATAGATTCCTAGACCTATAGATTTGGGTTTATATTTAGATTAAATCAAATGTTAGAAAATAGATGTCCGTCACCAGCTGTGTCTGAGTGCTCGGCTTCCGTGCGGCGCAGGCCCATACAACAACTCGACACACAACTATACAGGCTCGGCGAAATTTTTTTTGGTAGAATCAATGACTACCCCACACCGGAACATAACAGTGTTTGTAACTGTTATAACTAAATAAAATAATTTTAATAAAACCTTTATGTTCCATTACTTACCCACTATTGATAAGTATTTATCAACAAAAGCAAAGACTAATACGTCAGTCTTTGGCCAGGGTCAGTCCAGAATTAGTCAACCAGCGACCCAACTGCCGCTGCTTTGTGGGATCAAAATTGATGTCCTCTGTCTAAGAGACTAGCCCGTCATGTTACTAAATTTTGCGCATATTAATATATATATATATATATATATATATATATATATATATATATATATATATATATATATATATATACAATATTGCTTACATTCGTGGACACGGTGCAGTCTAAAGGCTAAGAGCAGTTTATTTAATGTTTACTTTATATTGTTCTTAATGGACCACGAAGTGCGCATATGTAAATATGTATGAAAACTACGTCGACGTACAATTTGAGGCTTGCTAGCATACGAGTGAGAACGTGGTACACTAGTACAGTATAATGGCGTTCGATGAATAAAGCAGTTTACACCTAACATTTTAAGTGCGTAGGTAATACTAAATTGCTTAGAAATAAAAGCAGGATAAACAGAAAGTGAGGACCAAAACAGAAGTGGGAAGAGGCACAGCGTAGTCTTCTAAAAAGAGCGTTTTTGGACAACACTGCAGGAAAGCGGTTAATTGTACTTTTAGCTTCAACCTATCAACAAAAGAGACCATTGACAATGACCACATTCATTGTCAAGCTGAAGAGAAGCGAAGCATTATTCCCTATAACCTGCATTTAACTAAGCTGACAAATCAAGTTAGTTGCTTTGCGAGAGTATGTTTAAATGTATACACGAGTTCACGAACCTTGAAATGCACATGTTTGAAGCAGGTATTTTTTTTCTGGCTAAAACCTATTTAAGTGTGCGCAGGCAGTTATTCGACAAAGAGCTTATATAGACTTGCAGCTGTTGTGTTGCTACAAAGTGCTGTTGTAGTGTTGCACACACAACTAGAACAATGACAGGTAACATCCACCTAGATTCCAATATGAGAACTATTTCCTGCCCTTTTAGGTACAGGATGTGGATCGAGTAAAAAGAGACACAAGAAAATTGTGCATACAGAGCACGTACGTTTCTGCGGTTGTGGTGGCACATGATAATAAGAACGCATCGCTGAACTGCTGATACTTATTGCCCCTAAAGTATTTTGCTTAGCCAATGGGCGACAAATATTACGTAGCGGGCGTTGAGGTAGCATGTCCTATTATATATATATATATATATATATATATATATATATATATATATATGGGAGGGAAGAGGAGATTAGAGAGAGAGCGAAAAGCGGACAGTTGTAATCACATACCCGGTCATGCGCCGGCGACAACGAGCCCGGCGTCGCCTCAATCGGACGAATTTTTCTATAAAGGTATTGCTCTTGATGATTTTTAAATCAAATTACAGTTCTCGCCTCGCCCACAGACCACCAGCCTCATACGAACACCCCGCTGTGTTCTGGGGCGCGTCTGGGGACTCAAGCGTCGTCGTTGTCGACACAAGACCACAACAACAAGAACAACAAACACTACTAAACGCTCATCAGTGCGGCCAACACGACAGCAAAACTACGACCGCGACCAAGACTACGGCCAGGGCAAAAACTAGAACCAAAGGCAGATCGACAAGTTAGAGACTGCTGCATCCAGAACTACTAGCATGCAAACAAGGTGAAGACTGCATCCAGGACCACGATTAGGACGACGATAATTAGGAGTACGACCAGAACAAACAACTACGATCAGAACATCAACCAGTGCTACGACCTGAACCATAATGGTGACGCCGACCCTCAGTACCACGAACGGCGGTCAGCTATCCACCCCCTCCCCCCCCCCCCCCCTGCCGCTGTCCCAGTCTCCTATCGCACCCAGTTAGTACACGTGACGGAAGCAAAAGGGGCACAACAGATGCCTTAACTCGGCCATTGTAGTTGTCACCTTCGTCATCATCAGCATGGCAGTCATTCAGCCACAAATACACGGATCGCACAGTCCCGCCTCCTCTGCTGAATGCGTTTGTCCAATCCACTAATTGTGAAATATTGAATCGAGTTGTAGCTAACTAGTGCCTCTCGTTTGCTCTTCGCCCGCCGCACCGCTCAGAGCGGCCGGTATGGGGTTTGCCGTTGTGAATCTAACCGGTACTTCAACCCCCAACCTCCCGCACAGTTTTGGCGAGCAGTCCAATGCTTACTATAAACTGTAGTAGCCGTTGTACTCGTACTAGTAGTAGCAATAGTAGTAGTTAGTAGTAGTAGTGGAAATAACACTAGTACTAAAAGTAGTTAACGGGTGGCCTAGGATGGCCGAGGAATAAGCACTGAGAAAACAGAACCGGTCTGTAGGAAAGCCAAAGTCTGCAGACAGACGCTTAGAGAGTGGCACCAATAGTGGACCAAAACACCAGCGGGCTCACCGGGAGCCCATACTCGCCAACTCATCCCCCACCAAGAAAGAGGTCGTTGGATGGAATGCATGGAGACGTCACCTAATATCTGACGCAGGTATAGAAAAGCACTGGTGCTTTTAAAAATTCTGCATAAGATAGGTGAGGACCAAATGGACGTGCGAGACAGGCAAGGAGGACGGCATGACCTCCCACACAAGCTTCCTCTAACCGGCACTTGAACACGTAGAAGACAAAGGATTTATTGGCAACAGCGTCTCTGGACATGATGATGGCAGACTTAGTTGCCCACCGCCGTGTTCGAGGAAGACGAGCGCAAATGAGAGTACCAAATTGGTGAAAAGAGTAATAAGAGGGAAAATGTGATGGAAATACAACGAGTTGGATAGCACAAAGAAGAACCTAAAACAAAAGTCATTCCGACAGAAATTATTGTAGCATATATATTCAATTATAAACGAGTCTAACTAAACGTAGTAATAGACGAAACGACAATAGCAGTTGTAGTAGCAATAACCAAAGCAGCAGCTGCAGTAGAAGTGGCTGTAGTATTAACGAGAGTACTTTGTACTAGAACTTAATCGTTATAGTAAAAAAAGTCGTAGGGGTGTCGAGAAAACCGCACTGGTACAACCACCGCACTAGTTAAGCTAACTGAGCACCAACTTGACAGATCGCCTCGATGCGGGCGTTCCTACTTGTCTCATCCTCTGCGGCTGCAGTTGAGGCGCTCGGCGGACGGCACCACTACTAAGCCGTTGTCAGCTAAGCCCACGGGTGTCGTCGACATTAAGAGACAATAATGAGGAAGGCTTGTCTGCTTATGGTATGTGGAGCTAGCCACGTTCGGCCTTTTGCAGGATGCTCGAAACCAGCAGGCGCTGAATATCGCTGTACAACTCTCTAAACAGATTGTATACGACAACTATGCGCGCCTTGTCGTTCCGCGGGACACTTGCGAAACAGCTGCGGCAATTAATTGATCGTGTCAAATAGCGACACAATCTAGAAGAGCAAGAAGACGTATATACTTGTCTATCATCTTTAAACGAAATAACAATATTGATTCCGCAGTTTGCACTGGTTCGTATACAACCGATGCACCTACACGCAGCTGCCCGAAATCATTCATGTACGGATCAAGTCTACTCACTAATAAAGGCCATTAGGTCTATATAACTGGATCAGAAAAGTGGGTACAATCGCGTTAACCACCGACTACTCTTGCACACATTTACCAAATGCACGTTCGCAGTGACACCATTGATTTAAAAGCCTGGGTTGACAACTACCTTAACAGGCCTCAGTGCGGCACGCCTTGCCTCGCTGTTGTAACTTAAGTGTTTTAGAAATAAAGCGTCAATACTTAAGATATATTGTCTTTTCGGGCCCCGCCTTAGCCGCCAAAAACTGCTGCAAAAGGCCGTCGACGATTTGTCAACACCGTAAGCGATTAGCGTGTTTAGATGTGTTTATATCAAAGGCAATTTGAATGTATTAAGTATTTATATTGAGCACTTTGCCGAAATGCAACTGCACTGCTCTCCCGGGGGGATACTAAAAAGTATAAGTAAATACCCACAAACCTACTAAGCATCCAGTCGTCCTCTTGGCCGCAATATTGGGTGGCCGCAATACTGTCTTCTCATGTAGTATCTGGTATATATATATATATATATATATATATATATATGGGCCACAGCAAGTAAATAAAACATAATAAATGGAACAGCATTTATTTCGAACTTTTTTTATGTAATCCGTTTTAACTCTCCGCATAAAGTTGATTAGTGTCGACACTTATTGGCGCTACTACGGATCTGCTAATGTCAACGGATATTTCTTGTTTCATTATTAAGGATCCAAAACTAAATATATTCGATTGTATAAATCAAATGTGGCATCTAAACTTGTATACTCGAGCCCACATTTGTGCAAGCATATGCATGATTGAGGGTGTTTGACGAAGATTCCTAAAAAGGGCTCTGTAAAAGTTGTGACATTGAGCCAAATGCTTTAAACCTCCCGTGGCTGGTAACTTTATTTGAAACCAATGACGCACGGGTACTACTAACATTCGTAGGATTCAGATAATGCTTGTACCAAAATGCATACCAATAATTGAAATAAGCAATAACATGTTCGCCTAGCGTGAAGCCAGAAAATTGTATAACAAAGGGGCTTTCTTGCACGCCAGCCTTGGCTCACTTTTTATTCGGCAAATTAATGCGTTTGCTCTTCTATTCTACTGCGTAATTAGTTTCTATTTTATTCCATTGCATAATTAATCGCGCGTCGTTGTATACGCCCGATCAGTAATCGGGAACTCCGCTTTCGGCAATAACATTTCTTCAGAATGAGCAAAACAACGATATAGGCTGAGTTGTACAAAGTTACAACTAAACTAGAAGACAAGAGGCTGAACAATGTAAAAATGTTGGTGTCTAGTAACGAGACAAGAAACGTGTATACTGATGTGTATGTTCGAACTCTAACATTACCAAAGTACAAATTAAGTGGTATTCTGCCGCGACTCGAGGTTACTAACAATTAAGTAGACCTAACATACGCCGTACTGGGAAGCCAGTACTGGCTGGTAATATACAGTATAAAAGAGCTGATTAAATGTACTTAACAAAACATTGAGATTAGGCACTGGCTCCAAACATTAATTTGCTGCAACTAGCGCAGGACAGATCAACACAATGTGAAATGTCAGCAGTAAGAAACAATAACGTGAGCGGACCAAACGAACATTTCGTCTTATAACTATCTAATTCATATCTACTATAGGCCTAGAAGGACTACTATATACTAACACCTTAAATCTGCTTTATTGGCCAACTTATACTCTGCCCATAATGGGCTTGTATGGACTGGTGGTTGCACAGCAATGCTAAACCAAATGAAAAACTACGAAAAACACACAACAGGATTCTGTCCTAAACATGGCAACGTCCCTGTTTGCAAAACATTAGAATAAACGCTTAATACGGTTTTAAATAAAACGGATTAATTCCTATTTGAGCTGTTTATTTAGGCTGGTAGAGTAGCGTATTTCTGCCCACCTTATCATTCGTCGGTGGCGACCAGAAATGACAATCAAGCACATTTCGGTGTATTAAGCCTATAGGGTGGAACTCATTCGAAGTTGTCTTAGCTAGAATTCTCTCTCTGCTATAGTGCACGTGCCTCTACCTAAATACATACACCCAAAACTGCGTATACTGCGTTTAGTCCCGACCTTGCTTCATCGGATTAATATTTATTTCGGTCCGTTTAAAATGCTCTTAATAGCAAATAATTTGGATAGTGTTAAAACGTTTAAACGTTTGAAAGCCAATACGCCTCTTTCTAGGGGGATGGAGTCATGGGCTTGCCTAAACGTTAGGCTAACCCACATGAAAAAATGAGCAATACGTCATTCAATAAACGCTTTCCGTTGTAACGACATGTGTTTTCAAAAATGGGGTGAAATCCGAACGGATTCATAGGACAATCTAATATATCTAAATTAAATCAAGCAGCTGTTGCGTGGGACGAAAAAGCTGAACACATTTAATTATAACACCATATTACAAATAAATCAGCATTCTCCATTGCAATCGTTGGAACCTTAAACCCCAAGCTCGTTTATGTGAGCTCATTACCCGAGGTGCATGTAAAAAGGCAACCGAATCTGACGGACTATATTCACTGAGCTGCTCATGTTATCCAGACAAACTCGCAAGACATACGGAAGTTATATTCAAGCGTGATCACCGACGAATGCATGCTTTCGCTACGCTCTACAGCGTAGGTCAACGAATTACGGAATACACCTGATCTTGTCTCCGGGTCGAGGTGCGGCTTCAGCTTAATGGATCGCTGAAGAAGCTGACAGCATATTTTCAACACTATATATATAAATATATATATATATATATATATATATATATATATATATTTTTTTTTATTTAATTTTTTCAAATGTATTCACCATACTCGTACATTCGTAGTATAATACAGTGGTTCATGTATCATTTTGTAGCTTTTCGGTGGCACTTGACGGTTGCGACAATATTTGGATAAATGGGCAGTTGAGTATATGAGAACGTCCCATATCTCTCTACACAATATTTGCGTACACACTCGCTGATTTTATAAAAAATCATTTTGAGCGTATTGAGTGACGGTAATCATGCTATATTGTTTGGCATATTAAATACATATTATGGCAGATCTCTTTCTCTGTGATGACAACTTCTATCTATCACTGCAAACAGCAGACCCCTCTACATAGAGGCCCACTACAAATGTCTCTTTGCGATTAAATCTTCTACTAATGTGCGTTCGCGGCGTAATTCCAGTGCAAGCATCGCCGATCTGTTCTTTGGTAAATTTAGCGTGCGCTTTATCAAGTAAGATTTTACCTGATTGATGTTTTTAAGATCTGGCACTGCAAAATAGGCGGTCATTGCATGAAGACAATCTTAATATAGGTGACATTTATATCCTAAATACATCTAGCGCAATTTTCAGTTCCATGTCAGTAACGTCTCTCACTAGAATCATGTCAGGGGTATCTGAATTGCCACCGGATAGCTCTTTCAGTGACACTGATAATGTCTGTTGTAATATCTGGAGGTTCAGTGAGCGCATGAATATGCGCACTAAATGTGCAATGTGTTTGTTGATTCGCTGCAATTTGAACGATATTTTCTAGTGTTTTCGATTAGCTGAGGGGTTAAATGCACCTCGCTGATTATTGATTGTAGCTGCTGTGCTGAGCTTAGTTCGACATCGACCGCACTTCTTCGGTTCTATCTAGCATACATAACCTTATTTTTGTTGTTTTTAACTTGCAATCCAGGTTCATGTACTCCTGATATAAAAGCTGCGTTTCAGCTGCGCAATATCTTTTGATAGATCACAGTTTAAGTCGGCTCCTTATTTGGACACATCACTACATACCTATTTGGATCAATAGAGTACCTCATTGCGTCCCACAATATCATGTATTATGTTAACGGATTGTCTTTCTGGTGGACTATACCTGCATACTAACTAATATTCTTTTACTTTCAGCACTATTTGTCTTGCAGTACATTGAAGTAAGTATGAGAACTCTTTAGTTCGGTTAGCCATGCATTTGAGAATCCTCCATTAGACGTGTCACCCTTTATTCACTTCAAACATGTCGAAAGGAAACTGACTATCAACATCGGTCCTTCACTCATCTCTCTTCAAAGAGCTCAAAAATTTGGAGCTCAAACACATCCGTCATCAGAAAAAGAAACGGTTGGTTGTCTTTTAGCAGGTCAGCAAAAGCCCCTTAGAACTAACAAGCGGAGAGAGGACTCGCTGCGCATCCGCGATGCTTCTGGGACTTACTTTATTGCTTCGGTCGCATAGATATATTTTTCAAATTAGAACCGCGTTTTCAGAAAAAAAGGCATAATCGGGATACCACGTTCTCTCAACTTCAGAAAAGGCTTACAACGCTTCCACCCAGCGTGTGGCTCCTAATCGTAGTAATTTGGCGTGGTTGGAGTAGCACACATAGTAGGAGGACAAACAGCAACGAAGACAAAAATAAAAACAACAAAAGCGACATCAACAACACCAACATAGCCATAACGACTATGATAGCAACTAGAGGGCCCATTTCCGCACCCTCATTTATTGTTGTTTTTATAAATGAGTTCAGAATGTCGTGCATGAACGAGCGCATGACCAACATGCATTAGGTGCAACATACATGGCTCCCCCCGTATGCGACTGTATGTCTGTATCTAGACACTGCCGTGTGAAATATAGCGCGCAATCGATCATCTATTTGTCCATTCATTCAGCCCAGTAGTCCAGTTGCACACCTGGACAGGCCGCTTCTTTGTCGTCGCGACTACTAAAGAGAAATTCATCTCACTCAGTTTGATCGGTTACCGCCTAGGGGGTGTATCATTCATTCCTTGCTATATCCGGACAGTTATGCCACTACAATCATTTCGTCACTGTTCATACCAAAACGTGTTGTTATTGTTTTTCTCTTTTGAAATTTTCTCAGACAGTAACTGCGGCTAGAAATTACACGTTTGCTCGTTGCCATACCCTAATCAAATAGACGTGTTAGGGTAGAATTAAGCTAGGACGCTACCTAAATATCCAACAGATAAGGTGCGATATCATTGTGCGAATTTAGTACACACCTTTTTGTGCACAATCGATTAGATACAAAATGTTCTCCCACCAGAATCCGTCTGACCGCTGTAATGCTGTAGTATTATTGGGCTGCTTTTTTTTATCCGATAAATTTATATATGATTTCCGTCTCCACAATAATTGTATTTCCATATATATATATATATATATATATATATATATATATATATATATATATATATATATATATATATTAATATATATACAAGACCACCTAAATGTCATATCGCGATGGACGATCTCCATGGTTTGTTAGACGCCGTTCCAACGAGTGCACATTTGCGCAAGCTTCGTGTGTTGATTGGAGCCTTAGCCCCCCCCCACGGCAGCCCCAGTGCTTAAAGCAGAGCTTCGGAGAAAGGCCGTTCGACTGAGACGGCCGGTCGAAGGGTATTGGATCTAATCTATCTGTCGTCCCCCCTCAGCGGATAATGATAGTTGTGATGATGATATCGATCTTCTCCAAGCATCATTATTGTACAACTTGCTACCCGAAATACCTACATACCAAATGAAGCGCAACGCAATTGCATATATAGGATCAACGGAAGAACTTAAGCAAACCACTCTTTGAACAGAGGCTGGGGAGTGTTTGAACGTCCTTTTTCTCGTTTCCTCGCACTCGATTTCTCCCTACTTTCTCCACCTTCTCTCTCTCTCTCTCTCTCCATCCCTCTGCATTCTCTCTGTGGCTCTCTCTGTGAATGATCTATTCACCATCGGGCACTTTGACCACACACGCAATACATTAGCCACTCACCTACCTACCTAGCCACCCAGTGTCTGGTAGAGGTGGGCCATTGCGGCTGCTGCTGTTGCGCTTAGCGTAGATCTTCCGACAATGAAGCCCGCCCTAGTTCAGCCCCGTAGGCTTAACACTGGCAACAAAAGTAACGACAGTAGAAGCGCCAGTGGATAGCTGTTGAGTCAGTCTCACACTAACGGCCACAGAGTGCGAAGTGCCGTGGCTGTGCTATGGGGCTATAGCGGCGGCCGCATTATGATTTGATATGAAGGACGACAACGCGCAAAACTGGGGAGAGTTGCGCGACGCGACAATGCAATTTCACGCCTGCCGTTGATCACGATATGAAGTGAAACTCGATACACGCACTCGAACCTAAAGTCGTACATAGATACATACCCGAAAGAACGACGCACACGCAATAAGAGTTGCGGGTGTGCATATGAGAAATATGAGAAAAAGTCCGTAGTTACTCGAATATCATATGGGCAATTGTTGTTGTTTTTGCTCTTATTAAATAGTTATCTGCACTCAGTGGTCACAATTGCGAGTTATGGGCATCTCGGCCACGGGTTCTACAAAGCTTTGCTCTATGGTACTTACCGCTATGGGTATCGCTCAGACGCAACAGCCAGGTACAACAACGTATGCTTCCGAAACTGACTCTCTTGCCGTGGGTGGCAGGGCGCATATCCTGTTTACAACAATAATAGTACTAATAATTTTAATAATTATAAAAAGAATTATTATTTAGGGGACCTAATTCCGCAAGCCACCTTTCCTAAGACAACGCAGCAAAGAATTAACCCAGCATATCTGACTTGATTTGCTGCTCGCCCGCCCATGCGAATAGGCCAAAAACTCATATTCCGCGATGGCTATGAACAAACGGACCATAGTTGCTGCGGTTTCACCCCATCAAATGGGTGTTGCCATTAGAGGAGGAGCAGAGGCTACTGTTCACGCTACACGCGCTTTTCTGGAAACAAAAGGTCCGACAAAAGTACTAGTCAAACTAGACTTCCAAAACGCGTTCAACACAATAAGAAGGGACAAAATTTTCGACGAAGTAAAGAGAAAAGCTCCACGACTCTATCCAATGATATGGCAGGGTTATAGAAATTTCTCAATCCTCGCTTGGAACGCAGACACGATCATAGAGTCGCAAACTGGCATTCAGCAGGGAGACCCATTGGGACCAGCTCTGTTCTGCCTCGGCATTTCTGATCTGGTATCTAGCTTACAGAGCCCTGATCAATATCTGGTACCTAGACGACGCCGTCTTGGGAGGTCCCGCAAATGTCGTGGCGAGGGATTTGCAGGCTATACTGAACTTCAAGGAACCGGGAGGACTGACCCTCAACGCGGCCAAGTGCGAGGTTTTAGCTGTCGGAGGTACATCTCAAGATCAAGCGCAGGCCGTACAAACAATCAGGGAAGCACTTCCTGGGATATCTCTTGTAACTCAGGATAACCTAGATGTTCTAGGTTCTCCTGTAATGCCCGAAGGAATTCCACGCGCTCTTGATGCCAAACGAGATACCCTGGTAAAGATTCGCCCACGACTGACAAGTATGCACCCGCAGGTGGCTCTGTGCCTTTGGAGACACAGTCTTGGTTCACCAAGATTTGTCTACCTGCTACGAACTTGCCAGACTCTAAAACACATGGAAGGCCTTGCAGCCTACAACGAGACCACCCGAGACATTCTAAGCGAAATACTAAACATTGACTTAGAAGGAAACACGTGGAACAGAGCTAGCCTTCCTATCGGAAACGGAGGCCTTGGAATAAGAAGAGCCACAGATCTAGCTGCAGTATGCTATGCTGCATCCCTGAACCAATTTAGCTTCCTGGCGGAATCACTCATTGACGAGGAAGCAAAGATTGAACTACAAAAGGCAGCAATAGTGGCGGATACCACAGTCAGAAGTCAACTCGACCCCGGCCCTCTGAGAGAACACGTAAGTCAGAATCTTCTCGACGCTTGCAAAACTAAGAAGTCCGCACGAGATATAACAGATAGCCTAACATCAGCAAGAGAGCGTGCCGTCTTTCTAGCGGCTCAACATCCCTTCAGCGGGGGCTGGCTTCAAGCGCTACCCTCCTGTCAGCTTGGCACTATGCTGGACCCAAACTCTTTCCGCATGGTGTCAGCCCTTAGATTAGGCGCCCCCGTCTGCCAGCCCTTCTCATGTCTGCGATGCGGCCAACCTGTTGACTCTGACGGGTTACACCCGTTAAGCTGTCTGAAAAGTTCCGGCAGAATTACAAGACACGCTGAACTTAACGCCATAGTTAGAAGAGCTCTTAGAAGGGCAGGGATACCATCTACACCCGAGCCGAATGGCCTTAATGGCAGTAGTGAGCTGCGGCCTGACGGGGTCACCATCCCGTTGTGGTCACACGGAAAAAGCCTTGTATGGGATGTAACGGTTTCATGCACGGCGGCCTTATCGTATTTACACCACAGCGCCGTTGAGTCGGGATGGGTAGCCGAGCGCGCGGATTCTGAAAAACGAAGGATGTATCTCGAGCTATCTAGAAGCTACCATTTTGTACCCATTACATTAGAGACGCTCGGCCCCACCAGCTCAGGTACAGCGAAAATCCTGAAAGATATCGGAAAACGCATAGCTGAAGTTACAGGCGATCGACGCGAGGCCATGTTTTTAAGACAGATGATGTCTTTGGCCGTTTTTAGAGGAAATGTGGCTTCCATCATAGGCGCTATGAATTGATAGAAAGCGACCGGAGCAGGATCAACCTGGCATAAACGTTCATACCTCACAATTGTAATAATAATAATAATAATAATAATAATAATAATAATAATAATAATAATAATAATAATAATAATAATAATAATAATAATAATGGAAATTACAGAGCTGTATCTCTTCAGCTCTGCTTCTATAGCTGCGGCATCACCTCACCGACAAGGGCCGCGTCGTTGCAATTGTAGGCAGGCCAGTCGGTACAATTGGACCTACTTCTGGACTTCCTACAACGGTACAACTAGACAACCGAACAAAGTGGGCGACTTGGTGGGACAAATTTCCATTCGTTTGACCGACTACTGTTACTGCTAGCCCGTCTAGCCGACGCCTCGATGATCAAATATTCGTTTCCTGCTCACCACCAACTACGTTCTGCTGCCCCTCCCACTCCTCTCGGCATTTCTCAGCCAGTCGACGACATGCGTGATGCTGCTACTGCTGTTGCTGCTGCTAGATCTAACCAATCCCCCATGGAACTGGGGCGGAAGCGGGGGTGCTCACTATTCTTGCAGAGCATCAGCAATATAGAGCGCGAGAAAAATACAGCAAGCTTTAAAACAAGAATCTAGATACTGATATATATATATATATATATATATATATATAGAGTGAGAGAGAGAGCAGCGGTCACTACAACGAGAATGACTACTACGGTCCCTGCCACCACAGCTACTGCTTCTGCAGCTACTACATTATCGACTACTACTAAAGCTGTCCTCTCTCCCTTGCTACGACACCTGCTTCTGCTTTGTACTCTGACATTTACTTGTGCTGCATCTGCACTTACCTCTTCTACATCTGCACTTACATCAATTATACCCGAACTTACCTCACCTACACCTGCACCTACCTTAGCTTATATCACCTGCTTATGGTAAGGTATGAATGCATGTCCGGCTGCCTGTTTGTGTGTATCTACTTACCTGCCGATTGATTTCTATCGCTGTCAAGCGATCGTTCGATCGATCTATCTCTCTGTCTGTCTGTTCATATGTTTATTAGCCGAGTGCCCCTTCTTTCCTTCCCTTGGAACCTCATTCCGATTTGATTCTGGGTCTTTTTTCTTTTCTCTCCGTGTCCCACGCATACAGCTCCGCCCTTGGGCAACCTCCGTCACAACCACTATTGGGCAATCGAGCACAATCGTCGTTTTCGTGTCGCTCCCTGCTGTGTCCAACGTAGACCTCAGCACGCCATACGAGCAGGGCTGACTGGCGAAGCAGAACGACTGAGAAACACAGAGAAAGAGAAATAGGATCATATAAGCATCCTTGTTTTTCTTTCTTCCTCTTTTACACCTTATCATACACATCTACGACTTCATCGCTGCCCTACCGCCACTGATAGAAATGCCATCGCTTCAGCGGCTATCGGTCGCGGGTTTACCACGATTTCTCGTCGCTAACAATAACAGCAAAAACAATAATAACAACAACGACGACGACAACAACAACAACAACAACAACACCAGCAACAGCAACAACAACAGCTGACCGATCTACTTACCCAGTTTCAATATTTCTGTGTGCAGCTTCCTATGGCGTGTGCAAATGTCGGCACACCTTTGTCTCCATACCGTGCCTATGGGCTTGACACGGTCTGCGTATTTCGTAAGACCTCCCTATAACCACCACAGCGTTGCATTCTCCTACCTGTAAGACAACTACTTGTTGCATAGGTGAGCCAACTGACATATGAATGCTCATATGTCAGCACGACGGTACAGTGGAGACGACCCGTAACTCGAATGTCATTCGTATGGTAAGTTCGACTGAGAAACAATGCATAGTCGCGAGAATCGCTAGTTCAGAATTGCGCCCTGTGTAGCGTAAAAGGTTATTCGCTTACGCGAATGACAAACAGTGCCATCTAGTTTGGCGATACTACTCTTAGAACGGCTCGTTTATTGATTTTGACCTGCGTCGTTATTAATTGACCCAAAAAACGAACCAAACAAGGTCAACTTACGACAAGCACAACAAAGGCACACATATGTCATTGCGTTTATACGGATAGGGACTCTAGGCGGAATCTGAAGTCATCGTCAAGCACTATTATTGTGTTATATCATACGTCACTAATAGGTACATTTAGAGAATTAGGCCAATTCCAACTAACAGCAGTATTTAATAAAAAGGCTGCTCAGAGAGTGTTTTTTTTCAGGGTAGTACGCTCTACGTAGGAGAACACAGTATATATATTTGTAAGTTATTCGATTGGTAAAGCCTTTTCCAGAGTCGAGATTCCCTACCTTGTTGCAAACCGAAAAAAGAATATTGCTAGACTAAGTGACTATTTCAAGATTACGCCGATAAGTTTTTTTTTTAAGTAGAACGGCGGTTTCCACAATCAGCTGAGTTAGGACTCACTAAGAAGTTTCCTTGTATAATTAGCTTGAATCGATAGATCGAGACTGCACTTGAGGATCGATCTCAGTGGTCTGTCTCTCAATTGCTGTTCATCGATGACGACAGCGATGCGAACAACGTGATACGTTTATTGGTCGAGGTCACTCATCTGTCTAGTGTTAGCTACTAGGAAACTATTGGTGACACTCATGCCAGTGATGGGTAGGGTAGAGCTGGTGTTGATCCTGCTGCTGCTGTTGATAGGGATGTTAATGGTGGATTTCGCCGATATCATCGGCCTTATCGAGGAGAGCCATAAGGACAAGCGTGGAAGGGTTGGTTAGTTGGTTGCTCAGCGATTCTGCATCAGCGACCCTTTGTTTCGCTGATGTAGGATTGCCCGAGGGGGTACGCCGCAGGTAAGATGAGCTATTCCCACTCCGTGGCCAACAACACACGCCGGCTGCGCCTCCGTTGCCATGTTTGCGCTTCCCAGCATGTCAAGACGTGTCGACAGAGTGGGGTGATCGGCTTGATTTCACGGCACGACGCAAAGACTTGCAAAAAGTAGAGACAAAAAGACAAGGTAGTCAGACAGGCCAGGTAGGCCGACAAGAAGAAGGGCTAGGTTCACATGCAATTTTCACACACACTACTCTCTCTCTCTCTGCACTGTGCTGATTCTGTCTACTCGATTCGACTACACGGCCATTATGTAGTCACAGCGCCAGCATCAAATAGAGCAGCAGCATTGCCAAAGTAAACCGCAGTTTGACCGCGTGCCTACTTCCGTCACATCACTCATTGCAAATTGTTGTAGTAGTAATAAGCTACTTATCAATGCAATACATGCGCATAATCTTTGTATAAATATTAGAGTGTGTAAGTAGTTAAACGCGTGCAGAAGCTGCAGAAATGCGTTTCTCTACTAATCAGGATATACCTAATAAATGCGTAAGCAGAGCGTTTCTCCTTTGTCAACTGTCAAGAAGTACTGTGAATGCTATTTCTAAGAGGTACAAGTATGCATAAAAGTCAGAGGAAACATCTGGGAGTGCACTCACGTTTAGTAGACCCGCGTTTTTCCTCAGCAAAGTTCCAGGATTATGAGAAATCATTTTTTGGAACGTTTCATAATCTCGGGAGTTCCTTGCTGAGGAACACAGCGATTTATGAACGTCGGCACAATGCGTCGAATTGCGAAGAAGTTTTTGCACCACGTTTTGTATGGACAAAAGGTTCGACAAGTGCTATCTGTCGAGACAAAATCATCAGAATGACTCGCTCTGAGTTGCTCCAGTCTTCGCTCAACATAAGGCTGCCGAGCGCTTTCGGCTCTTCTTGAATGTTTTTCATGGTTGCCGCTAAATTGAACACCTAAAATTACCGATGGCATTGTACCGACATTCATAAACCGCTGTTTTCCTCAGCAAAGAACTCCCGAGATTATGAAACGTTTTAAAAAATGATTTCTGATAATCCTGGAACTTTGCCGAGGAAAAACGCGGGTCTACTAAACGTGAGTGCACTCCCAGATGTTTCCACGAAATTTTGTGCATACTTGTATCTCTTAGAAATGGCATTCACAGTACCTCTCGAACAGTTGACAAAGGAGAAACGCTCTACTTACGCATTCATTAGGTATATCCTGATTAGTAGAGAAACGCTTTTCTGCAGCTTCGGCACGCGTTTCGTTAACCACTAACACACTATAATCTTTATATATACATTATGTGCATGTATTGCACTGATAGGTAGATTATTACTAATACACTGCCCCGTGGAGATGCCTGTGACAAGAACGACCTAGTTTCGGGCAGGGGTGCAAGTGTTAAGTGCAGTGTCAAGTGAGGGGAACGTTATGCCTCCACACTTCTTTGAAAATGAAATGATTACAACAGGGATCCGCTAATGAGTTCTGATGAGTGTTGTGAAGCCGTCGATTGACCGCTTGTCGCATGAAAGAGCGTGTATATTTCAGCAGGACGGCGCGCCCGCTCCCACGAGCCATTTGTTGCACAACTGGTTAGACGACAATTTCCACATGTTCTGACTAAAACACTTTTGGCCACCAAACAATCCAAATTTAAGCGCTCTGGATTCTTTTGTGCGGGGCGTAGCTGAGCCAACTCTAACAAGCCTCCACACCCTAACACTCCATCAGTGCGCACTGCCATTTTGTCAGTATTTGAGAAATTATTCCGGAACACGATGCGACGGGTTTGCGCTTAGCTTTGGACTCGGTTTAAAGCGATTATTGAAGCATGCTGTATTTATAGATACAATAAATACAGACGTGCAAAACGTTGAACACAACGAATCCAAACTCATCAATATAGGCTTGGTCTGTTCCTTAACAAATGAAAGAGTATCCGTTAGCATCGGTCACGGCAGAGGGTGAAAGAAATCCAGAAAAAAATGCTCTTCAATAAATGAATAGCTACAATTCTAAGTACGTAAATAACAAAATAGATTTTTTACAAAAAGCTCAACAGTTTTCTGTAAAGTTTCTGAATAATAACAGTGTCTATTCTTCGTCTTTCTCTCTCTAAATCCGTCTTTAAATTACTGAATTTTAAGCAAAAACTACTCGAGCACATGTGCTTGCCAGCCTTCGGCTAGGTCGAACACAATGCGTAAATGAGTTATCACACTTAAAAGTAATGACTCTACAGCTACGACATGTAAATTAAGTAATTCGTTTTCGTAAGTGGAGTGTCTTTACCGAGAAACCGAGCGGAACGTCGATTCAATGTCAAGAGGCTCCGAGCTTTTTTGGATACACAAAAGCCAGTCTCCTTAAACATCTCTAGTTACGACCATCAAACAGTTTAACTAAGAAGTTTTATAGAGATTACATGTGTATATGTCTCCCACAAATAACTAAAACCCTGGAATAACCAGTCCTTAGCGCTGCACCTCACTTCTTGCTTCTCTGTAGGATTATTTACATATAAATTCGATCTTCCCTATTTCAGCTCTCTTTTCCACTCAACAGGTGACTCCTCCCTCCACGCTCCGGGTGACTTGGTCCTGCTTCTAAGAGCGAGAATGTTAAAGTTATTTGACGAGATCAAGCTACATTCGCTGGACCAATATCATTATTAATATTAAATTCGACAAATGTTTCAGCAAATGAAAACAGTGAAATACGTGCATTCTGAAAGTATCTTAGGGATAGGTTAGAAGTTCCAGCAAACGTGATCTAGCTGCCTTTGGAGACATTTCGGCTCTGTTATTCTATCTTGTGTTGATAAAACAGTAGAAAATGCTACCTCTGATGGTCTATCGATACATTAAGAGTGTTTTCCATCCTAAAACAGTTTTAGTTAAATTGGCCAGAAAAGACAAAAAAAGTACGCAAGAAAGTCGAAGAGAACTAGATTTACTGCTGACGGTAATGCTGTAGTTATCGTCGCTGTCCTTACCAAGTCCAAATGATGGCGGAAACAAGTCAAACGGCTGCGACGACGCAATCTATCTACTAAAGCGACAACAACAACAACAATAACAAAGTCACAAGAAGCACACCACTAATACTAAAAACAATGTAATCAGCGGACAGTAGCACCACCAGCAACAGCAACAACAAAAACAACAACAACAACAACAACAACAACGGTACCAGCATCATCCGTAACTGTGACGGAGAGAGCGACGGCAAGCACAGTGTCGACAAGGAATAAAGATACGATCCACACCCTGCTTAATGAATATTACTCTTATATCGCTGTTTTTGTTCGTGCAACCGGTGTTGTCGTCATGGTCCATGATGTTACTGTTGTTGTGCTCGTCGTTGTTGTTGTTGTGGTTTTGTCTTTGTTGTTGGGTCCGCCAGGAACCAGAGAGACCGCAGGCGACGCCCCACAGGTCAGACATTCAGGCTCACCGTAAAACAGCAAAAAACAACCGCACCAACAGCAACAGCAACAAGAGCAACAAAAACAGAAGCCAGCGCTGTTGTCGTCGTTACCCCATCATGTCGCTTTTCTCTTTTTCTCAGTCTATCTCTAAGGTTATCGCGCTTTCTCTTGCTGGCTCTTCCTCTTCATCAGGAGCGTTAGGGCGTTTTATAAGTGAAAGCGTCGTCATTAGCGATGTACGGCAGAACCACGGGCGTCGTCGTAGTCGACGACGACGACGACGGCGACACCTCTCGCAGGCTGGCGCGGCAGATATTACTCGCTGCTCTTGCTGGGCGGCTTTACGGGAGATCAAGCCTGCCAAGGCTGACTCCTTCTAACTGGAGTCTAAAAACAGACACACACACATTGCCAGCGCTATGGCTGCTGTTGCTGCTGCTGCTGCTGTAACCGCTAAGAGCTGCCGTCCAGCACACCCGTACGAGCTCCTCTTTCACATCCTACATTATGATGATACAGCTGTTGCTGATGCCGTTGTTTCTGCTGCTGCTGCTGCTGCCGCCGCTGTTGTTACTGGCGGGCTGGGCTAAACGCGCGCCGCCGGAGAAGTTTATCGGCAAAAAGCATCTTCGGGGCGGCGGTGGCGGCGGCCGCGGCCCAGCACGACTCCCATAGTGACTCGCCGGGCCACGGCGACAAGGTGCCACAGAACGCGGCGTCCTCTATTATTTATGCCCTGCTAAAACGTAGCGTTTATCGAGGACGACGACGACGACAACAACAGCGTCCTGATGCCCTCGCTTGCTCGTTTCACATTGCTCGTGCCTATCAGTTGGAAGTGTGGGGCATTTTTCTTTCATGTGTCTGTGGCTCTGGGTGGACGTGGGTGTTCGTATGAATATCGTTTGTACAAACGCAATTAAGGTAGGTATCGCCGCGGTTGCCATGGTGCGTTTGTCGTCACCGTCGGCGGTCTGTCTCCTCGTCATCGTTACGACCTTCAGAGAGGAACACAGACGACGACGACACTATACAGGTGTGCACTAAGAACAACTACTCTCTGGCAGTACAGTAGGACGTTTTTTTTGCAAATAGTTTCGCCATATTGCCGCGGCAGGTTGACGACACCAGAATACAGCACGTCAGCGGCGGACCTAGGGGCGATCGCGCTATCGGTGGGGCAAGTTACAGAACCGATCAAGATGGCGCAAATATGCACGCACATATGATGATACACATAAAGTAATTTAGCCGGTCAGTTAAGCAAAAATCATCACCATCATAAACGTACTATGCGAGCAGCCATTACCACCCTAGGTGGTGCAAGGCATCGTTGGACGCCCGCTCTGTACGCTCTATGTACAGAGCTCTGAGCATGGCCGTGCTGTGGTGGTGTTTGTTCTTTATGGTAGTAGTAGTGGTCGCGAACATGCTATGAAGGACAATCAACAGATTGCCTGTTGCTACGGCGGCCGTTACACTTCACTTCAACTCCTCCTAGCTAGCTACTGCGGGGAAGGCAGAAACGAAGGATGAGCTACGATCCACTATCCTGGGGGTGGCTTAGATGTCGTCTATGGTAGGGTGGTGGCACAATGCTGTGATCATCGTCATTGTAGTTGTTAGTGTTGTTGTTGTCGGTGTTGTTGTTATCGCCAACATCATTGCTACGACCCTAACACCGCCCTCATAATGCAAAAAAACAACAACCGCTTCTGGGTAAACGGTAGAAGAGTAAATTGGTAACAGCAGCAGCAGCAGCAACAACAACAACGACAGCAAAATATGACTCTGTAGGCTCCACATCAATATATGTCTAATACGTACATGCAACTTTAACAGAACAGGTTAATAGCCGGCGACTCTTTATTTTTTTTTATGTCAGCAAATTATCTATGACCTGTTAAGGAAACATCGGTACTGAGATGGCAGAAGTTGCAATAGAAGCTCAGGTTTTGCCAGACGTTCTCTAGACTAAATTTTTTGGCTTCGATCTTAAAAGCATTGATCAGAAGCGTACTATTCTCGCAAGACGATTCTAACGCAGGGAATTCTGTCTAATGGTTAGACCGAATTCTGTTGAAGATAACTATCTCTTTGACATAGAGGTTAGTGTCGATTGCCACTGATTGCCGTGCGACGTTCTTTTTTAGGTCCAAGAAAATGCAGGACCAGCACAAGTAATAACAGTGGTGAACTTACGGTTCCGAAGGCAACTCATGTTGTTACCGGCTAAAAAGCATCACAACCCGAAACAATATTCGACCCGAATTTAGCAATTTCTGTCAAACTCTAATTCACAGAAGTCAACCCGTTTAAAAACTAAACAAATGTACATGCTATTTCTATGGCATGGCTCGAGGCATCAGTGTCCTTCACCGCTTTTCCATCCATTTGATTCCGCAAATGATTAAAATAAATAGAACCTCCGCAAATAATTAAAATACATTTAAATTATTCATTTCTTTTACCAACTATTATATAGCAATGATGTAAGATAATCTCATTTTATTAAAATTATAAGCTTAAAATCAAGAACCACCTGGGTAAGACTGCCCGAATCTCGGAAAATATTAAAGTGATACAGTGTACACCCATCAGCGCAAAATTTGCATATAAAAACCTCTTCCGGCGCATAACACATCTAGCTTTTACAGAGCTTGTGATGAAAGCCAGTAACAGCATACAGCGTGACCAGATGACGGAGCTCTCGTAGGTATTTCCTCCGTGACTGAGACGTCATCGCTTTCGTATTCTCCAAACCGCTGGGTGCTTGTCGCATTTTCTCGGCGTCCTGAACTCTTCAAAAGCGTGTGTGGGAGACAGGCAAAAGCGCAGTACTAGATCTTCCGTGCATCGTGGGATGCTCGAGAATGCGTAGACCAGACGGCTGCGCGGTTGCGAGTTACCTTCTGAGAAAGTTGTTTTGACCTTATCGAGATCTTCTAGTTGCACCATTGTTAAGCCGTCGGGGTCTTCTATTTGTCCCTCTGTTAAGTCGGTGATGCCGTTTGAAGCCAGTAAGGCCACCATCTATTGGCGCGACATCGAAAGCAAACTTAGATTTACGAATACTGAACCAAAAAAGATTTGTTTTGAGACAGCGAATACTTTATTTCCTGTATAACTTCACTATGTTAGCACTTTGGAGTGGACAATTGTCTCCGCGCGAACGTGTGATCACGGGTTCTCTAACCCAGTGTTAGCCCAGTTCAACAATGTGCTTCAAACAGACGCTGCATTTCCTCGTTGAATGTCGAGCGACAGCCTCTGACGCAAGGATTCGGATGCTCTCGAGACTCCTGTCAAAAGATTAAGGCTTTTACCGACACGCTGAATCAGCTTGAGCATAAGGAGGCTGAAACTCCCATAGTCTCGAACGCCAACGGACAAAATTTGTGCGGTTAATCGACGCTTGAGTATTTTCTGCATGTATTAGCCTCAGCTAACATGGAGGCATGCATTTCGTTAACCGTTAAAAAGTTAACAATAACTTAGCCTGGTTAATAAAACAGGTGGCTGTATCTTCCCGGACACTAAATATATATATATATATATATATATATATATTTATATATATACATATATAGGGTCCGGGAAGATACAGCCATATTTATTTTAAACGTTTATAACGGTTAACTTTTGCCACATTACAGGCATTTATTGTAACCAATCGTGCAAATACTACAGCGATACACACATCATATTTATTCACCATAGTTATTGGTAGTAATAACTACTACTACAGCGATACATGCTCATAAAGTAACAGCGGAGATTTTCATCGACATTAAGGGTCTCGAATTACTTTGATACACGAGATTTTTATATTTGACATAGCTACGCCGCGAATAAATGACACAGCCACTAGAAAGATGGATGTCTTAGCGAGTGAATTAAGCGGAATATCGACGCTTGTGCTTATTTTACGGCTCGACTGAAACAAAGAAATACCTCCTACTAAAAGTTTTTTTGTGTTGAAACGATAAGCTGAAACGATTTGACCGGCGCCTTGCGAGTGACAAGAAGGCCTAAATCAAGGCCTATGAAGACATCGGCCTCTCTAATCGCGAAATGTTTCGTCGATTAGGGCGTTGTCCACGTAGTGAACAATTTTGTGAATTATGGTGGAAATTTCGCTGTAACAAAAGTTCCGGGCGTCCAAATGCTATTCCGGAACGAAGCAAGCGTGTAATTCGGAAGAAAGCGTCGAATTCTTCGACCAGGGAGAAACACATAAACTTTAATGCACAAGGTACCTGTCTAAATATATGTAGGTCTTGAGGTCTTAAATGATAAACTAATTAAAAATAGTGATGGTGTGAATAGGTGTGAGAGTCTGACAAGTTGAATGATATGAGAACTAAAATTGCTCGATGTGTCTTGCCAGATGAGAGCCAGAAAAGTTAAAGCACATTTTAGAAAAAACTTAGCTTGACTTTGCTAAACGTGATCAATTCCTTGTGCGTAGTAAAGCGTTTCTTAAACACAAAATGAAAGAATCATTAAGCTTTTTATGGAGTGGAAGAAAAGTAGCATTAGTACATTCCGTTGGAACTGACTAATCTTAATGGCTACACATTATTTTTATTACACTGCCATGTGCCTGTATTTTAAACTCAACCTATCCATCTATAATTGCACATTTTCTCATTAGCATATAGTATTGCTATAAATGGAACGTCATTTATATCTGCATTCAGATACATTCATGGCAAATATTATCTTGTTACCTAATGTTGCAATCATGTTAACATGAAATCTCAGCATGAATATATATATATATATATATGGAAATGATACAAATATTGATTCTGCCTTTTCACCTACATTGCAAGAGAATCAGTTAAATGAAAGAACGAGTATACTGGCATGCTCTGCGTGGTGGAAAATTCTGCATCACCACCCGACGTAAGCTCCGAAAGCACCACCCGAAAAAGGCGAATAGCAGGATGCTTTACCTAGAAGCTTTCACGTGCAGAATCGTGAACCTTATTATTTAATATATTATATATATATATATATATATATATATATATATATATATATATATATATATATATATATATATATATATATATATATATATATATATATATTATAGGCCATTACAACCATAAATGTACGCCCAAAAGACTATTCTCAACAATAACAAACTAAATGCCAATTATTTTCGTACCAAAGTGATATGCTGCGTTACGTAGTTGCTGAATAACCTTTTTTGGCAGCCATAGTTGTTATGTTTTGCGTTGAAGCTTTCACGTTTAAAACTGTAAAAATTTACTAAGGCGTTTTCGCCCCCTCCTTGTATTAAAAAAGCAATTTTCTTGCCGGGTTTCACTAAACCCCAAAAGGTATACCTAACTTTTGCAAGGGTGTATGAACACCCTTGCTGAAACAGGCTTATGTGCTAGTAAGTAGTTACTCGGCAACTACGTACCGCAGCACCACTACTTTGGTATAAAAATTATGGACATTAAATGTTCTATTGCCTAAGAATATTATTTTAGATGTAATAGCAACACTTTGCGATTCTGCACGTAAAAGCTTTCACGTAAGACTTAACAACATATCGGTTTTTATAACTTCCCTTAATATGGTTATTCACCTTTTGCTAGCTTGCGTCGGGGTCATTCAGATGATAAAGAACTTTGGCGCCGAACACGCACTATGTAGGAGAAAAAAGGCAGAATAACTACACTTAGAAATTTAATTCTCACTCCTAAAGTGGCAAGACGTTCCCGCCCGTCCTTCCACTGGAAAAAAAATCTTGCCGAGTTTTACCAACCCTTAAAGAAATACAAACGGTTCTGATAGACCTTGTATATATATATATATATATATATATATATATATATATATATATATATATATATATATATATATATATATATGAGTGAGCTGTTTGCATATGTATCATAATGATGAGAATCTGGTCTTCGTTATGGGTCAGCGGGAAGGTTTGGCATTATCGTGTCTTAAGTTGCCCGAGGGCATCACGTGATAGAGCGCACAAGCTCACGATTACGATGAATCGGGTTTGCTTGAGATGAGCTTTGCGGATGGGCGTCGCGTCGCTTCTCGAAAGAGGAGCCGCAGGCAGACGCGAAAAAACATAATCACCCAAATTGAGATGACGGACAACACAAAGCGCAGAATCGCTGCAAGAGCTGACACAAATATTTGCCCTGGAGATACTGACTGTTTGTATCAACTCTCGCTCTTTCGCGATCTAAAGGAAATCGTGGGATTGAGATAAATAAATAGACAGAGAAAGTGCAGGGAAGAGCGAGAGAGAAGAGCGAAGTGGATCCGGGAGAAATATAGGAGAACCGGCTTGAGGCTGCTTGTGAAAGCAGGAGCCTCAGCCTAAGCCAACGGTACACGCCGCGACCGTTGTTCCCCTGTGTCCAGTGTGCTCGCGTATCCAGAGCGATAGGGGGTACGCGGCGAGTGCGGAAAAGGGGCCAAATAGGAAACAACGACAGGAACAAACATTAGCAGATGCTAACATGACAACTGCCGGCGGAGCCGGTGTCGGCTCATCGAAAGTCGGGCCCGCCGGCACATGACGTTGTGTTGTTTTGGTTGGCTTCCCGTCAACTGGTGTGCTTGTCAAGTGGTTTCTCTTGTGGTATTAGCGGTTATAGGATATCGCCATCGACCGAGTATCAGCCCGGAAAGTATTTCTAGGAAACTGCTTCGGATTTTTGTCTTTGTGGATGACCTTCTGAAAGGTTTATTATCATCGATTACATGCCGGGAGAATAACGCCATGCTATTTTTATAAAAGAGAGATTTGATTTTCAATTAAAGTCCATCTTATATTATGTGGTTGTAGAATGCACAGGAAGGCATACATAGAATAGACATACATAGATTATTAGAAGCGCTAACTTCTACATTCAAAGGTGTATTCTTAAAGGCGCCTTGAAGGGCGCACAACGTTGCGCCTAGTATGGGCGCCAAGATGGGGCTACGTTTTCTGTCTGTCTATTACTAGATCCCAAAGGCCACATCCAAACCCTCGTTTGTGGATTTTTTTCGGCCTTGTTTGGATATGTTCCACGTATTTATGGGCCGTTCGAACAAAAATACTTGTGACAGCATGAAATGACCGCAATATTACCATTAACACAGAGCCCAATACGCCACAGCAAGTAATCTTTTTCTAATGCGTGGCACATACACTCCTAACATTTTCGAATACAAGAAAGAATCTCGACATTCGGAATTGAACCTGTTATCAAGCACATCAGAATATAATTCATTAACTCACGCGCTCTGTGAATTTGCAGATTGAGGATTAGCCGATTTAGTTAACGCTAGCCAATTGTGCTACATCTAACGCCCGCTTTTTCTCTCTTAACGTCGTGGGCAAACCTGGCGTTCGTAACTCATATAACAAGTGGCGATTCATGGATTCAGTTACCCTAACTTTAGCCCCAACTAGCAAAATTGAGAAAATGTAACCGCTTTGATATCGGTACGTGTCGTAAACGAACTTTGCGAACTGTTTTTCGCCATACCAGAATTTTGTCGGCCGGCACCTTTTTGGCTTTAGACCGTCACCAACAAAAAATTACAGATATTAGATCTCACGATAAATGCTAGAAATAGATGTTGTAGCCCTAGTGGTTCAATATACATTCCATACATAAAAAAACCTACATTTAGCAATAGTTACAATCGATAGTACACGAAGTATACCGGAAACAAGATAGTTGGATGGACATTAATCGAGGCCCGTAAACAAGCGCAACGAGTCAAGTCATCTTTTCTCCTTTGGGGCAGGGTGGGAGAAAAGAAGACACAGGGTAAGACCATGCGTTTAAAAGAAGAAGTGGACAGAAACTATAGAACTCGGTAGAAGGAGACAAAGATAGAAAAGAGCTTCGTGGCGCAAACGCACGGCGGATTCCGCAGATGACCGACTATGCCAAAGACGAAAAGTCACCATCCTTGTCGCTTGCCTGGCGAAAGCTGCTGCTGCTGCTGTGAAATGGTCATAAGCTTCAATGCGAAGCCTTTGGAGACCTCACAAGGATTGGCAAGCGATCTGAATTGCAGACGAACTGCTAGTTGGCCCAGCAGCCGTCGAGCATCGCCTACTCCGGCTATCGTCGGCTGTACCCGTCGTGAGTTGTAAGCGAGAGTCGAGAGTTAGTGGATCTCAACGTGAATTCGCTAGTTGTAGATCATCCATCTACAAGCCATCTACGTCGTACGAGCTATGCTCACCTGAACCTCTACGCCCGTTTACGTCGACGATCCAGCCAGCCAGCCACCACCCAGCACGCGCGCCGGACTGCCAGACTCAGCTTCCACCTGCCGGTGGTGCTACCGGCAGCGAAACCGGTAGCCTCAATGGCAACTGCTGCTGCTGCTGTTATTCCGCTGCTTTTCAACTCGACAAAATGCTTGTCGTCACCGGCTACCTCCTTGTCGTTGTTGTTGTTGTTGTTGTTGTTGTTGTTGTTGTTGTTGTTGTTGTTGCTGTCTTTGATGTTGTTGTTGTTGTCTTTGTTATTGCTGTTGTTCTGTTGTTGTTGCGGTTGTTGTTGTGGCCTTCGTCATCGTCACGGACTGAGCTAGTTTAACGTTGAAAAGTTACATTCTAAATAATTCATTATTTGGGATGGCTAGCACAGTCGGCGAAAGCTCATGCTTATGAGTGACTCGTTGTCGTTGTGCAGTCACCATCATCATGACCATCAGCATCATCACCCAACTACCATTGAAAGCGAGCTGTCGACATGGCACGTTGGCTTCGAGGACCTCCTTGTCGGCGGGAGGGGGAGGGCGAGGGGGGAGAGGGGGGGAGGTGGACAAGAAGGGCAATAGGGGTGCCGTGAGTGTAGTAGATGTGTCTCTGCGTATGTATCGGCTTGTATGCGACGAGGACGAGATCTGCCTGCCTGACGAGGTAGGCAGCCGACACAGAAGGACGACGAATGCGACGGCTATATTTCCTCGCTACAGCAACGGTTTGCCGGTTGGCGGGTGCGACAAAGCCAACGCGCACAACGTCGTAGGTAGCCTGACGCCGACCGCCAAGCGACAGGCACTGCACCATTTGAGAGGCGACAGAACGCGAGGCGGCCCTCAGCGGAAATGTGACGGCGGCTTAATGATAATGCAAGTTTAAAAGTTTGCTCATTGCAGAAGGCCGCATAGAAGACAACGAGCTCAACAGCTAACAAACCAACCAGTGTCAACCAGCGCCATGACATGACAACGCCGTCCAGCGGTGTCTCCCCTAGCGTTAGTTTATACCAGGCACCCATCACTCATACCTACCTGCATTCGTACACTGAAACCATTAGAAAGAACACAGAGTCATGCGAAAAGATCACCAAGGTAAACACGAAAGCAAGCGGCATGAGCTGAAGTGAAAAATAAACGGACAAAGAGAAAGAACTTGGATAATACATTTAAGTGCCAATAGAGAAATATCTTACGTTTAACATACATCTTCAATATTTTTTTAAATATCAGCTTTTCTAACGGTAACTGAACATATGAAAGTTTATAGCACCTTTACATTACAGGCCTTGTTTTTCTATCTAATAAAACAGTCTAAGTTCGCCAAAATTGCATTTAAATTTGATGGCGTAAAATTTATTCGATAGTAGCAGCAGAACAAATTTCTGAGTACGTTGCGAGTGAACGCAGCCTTATAGTGAGGTATCCTTCTGAGAGTTTCTTTACTCCGAAGAGAATTCGAGGGCATGCTATTTTAAACAGTTTGTTTCAAGACAATTTGGGGGAGAACATTATTTTCAAACACAGTTTTTTCTACTTACTATTATTACACAAGCAGAAACGGGACGTTGCAAGCTGACTTCTAAATAGCACTGAGGTCATGCATATTTTCTGACAAACCGTCTACGAAATGCCGTCACACTAGGAATGCAGATCGGCGGTTGTGCTCACGGTATTAACTAAGTTGTTAATTTATCTTTGGTACACACGCTTACTAATAGCGCACTCTCATAACAACTGCAAAATACTTGCTTGCAATATTTTAGTAGTGATTGGCACAGGATAGAATCTTTTAGTGGCTAAACTAAAAAAAGCAGGCTGAAGCCGCAACTCTCACATTCTCCAATGCTGCCATTGGGCCACACGTACGTACATACGTTGGACAAAAACCTCTACACATTTTCCATTGCGGAATGGACTAAATAGACCTGAAAAAAACCACCATGAAATTACGTGTAGCTCGCCTAATAGAATGACTTGATACGTTAAGCTACATTAAGCCGTTGATTTCGTTGACATGACTTCAAATACGTTTAACAACTAATTTTATATTCCTAAACAGGTTAATGACGATAGGTATTAACGTGTGTGTTACTCAACATTTACCTAGCCGTGAACCGATACGCTAGCAGGAGAGATGAAGATGCAAACCAGCTTCCTGGCCGATGGATGATGGCTCGCTCTCTTGGTATCCAAAGCAGGCAGAATTTTTCCGTCAGCTTTAGGTATCATAACGAACTTCTTCGGGGTTTCACTCTTGCGCGGCGCCTTATTTGGTTATTGTGGCGGCCGCACGCGTTGATGCTTTCGCTGCTGGGCTCGTCGCTGTTGTCGTCGCCACCATCTCTGCATGGCGGAGGATTTGTGGCAGCATTAGAGAAGCTGCTACACGAGCTGCTTTCTCTCAGCTTCTCCCAAACCGACGTTACCACCCCGCACGAGCGCGAGATCAGTTCATCTTTGTCCTCGTCCTCATCAAAGGCCACTCAGCGGGCGATCCAGACGACCTTCCACTCGTCTAGCAGAAGCTTGGTTATCCGCCTTATCACTCACTCTAAGTGGCGGACAAAGAGACATAAGTCTTTAGTCTAATCGACGGCGCAGATCAGGAAGGCCTTTCACAGCCACCCATCCATCTAAGCATCGTTCGGAAGCTTGAGAAGGCAGCTTGAACGAACAAAAGTGAACAAAGGCGAGACAGGGCGCGAGAGAATGAAAGCCAGAGAGAGAGAGAGAGAGCGGAACGAGGCGAGATGTCAGGAAAAGGGAGAGAGAGAGAGAGAGAGAGAGAGAGAGAGAGAGAGAGAAGGGCATCATCGGCATCATCTCATGTCACCAGACGATTCAAGGGCCAATGGAACATCCCGGGCGCCTAACAAACTATTGGGCCGCCCAAGTACTCACGCCTCGTGGCACTACACAACACGCGGCACGCGACCATACGGCTACCCTACCACTACCATCATCATCATCACAAATCATCAGCATCATTGTCAGTGCTATTACCCCATTACTACAGCAACTACTACGAGCTCTACGCTATTAGTAGTAACGCCAGCAGCAACAGCAAAGCAGGCAGGCCGCCAGTCAGCCACAGCAATGGCGGCGGCGGCGGCGGCGGCACGTGACACACATTTTGTGCACAGTCGTTCACCACTGACGACCACCGTTGTCATCACTACGCGCCGGTCACGTGCCGGCCGGTCGCCACACGACGACACCGAGATTTGTCAACGCCTGGATAGACGGACGGACGGACGGCCGTATGTATGGGTGAGTGGATGGATGGATGGATGTCTGCCTGTCGGTCTGTCTGTCTGTCTACTCGATGATTTAATGTTGTCGTCGTCATCATTGTTCTTGTCGACATGGTGGCCATTTCGGGTAATCTTAGTGTCTGGGTATGTGTTCACGTCTGGGTGATATGTGTGTGTACATTTGTTGATGGCCGTCTCTGTCTGCATCTATGTACATGCATGGCTTTGTGTGTTGTGCATTTGCCAGCTGGTCCCAACTGCCTAACTCACCATTCCCTCGTTCATTCCGTTCGATATCAGCCGCGCTAGCGTACACGCACATATATATATATATACATATATTTTTTTTTCTCACCTGCATGCACATCTAAACGCTTACATACACACAGATGCTCACAAATATGCATAGACATTCAAATTATGCCCCATCTACCCAGACAACGGCAGGACGAACTCGGCAAACAAAGAAAGAGAGATATAACGCGATATTGGCCTAAATGGAGATGAGAACTACGAACAAGCCACTCAGCTACTCACGGGGCCATAGAGCCGCAACTACCATTTCATTAAAACAGTTAGATTTTGCCAATACGCACGCGTGTCTCTCCTTGTGTGGCAAGAGAGAGCTCTAATGTTTCTGCCTAAAGTAATGGCAGGGACACTGTCACTTGTGGATTGAACTCTCACTTGCTAAAGTACTCTCGTCAGAACTCTCACTATTTCCCGGGCGCATGGCCCGATGCTTTGGAGTTGCAGAGGCTACCGCTCTCGCGGTCATCCGCCACGAATTGGGTGATGGTTGTTTAACTGAGAAATGGCTAAGTGATTAGATTGCTAATTGCACCAGACTATTCTCTGTGGTTGTCGACAGGTCTAAACCGGATCTCTCCCATTCAACTCTCGCCAAGCCGCAACGCTCCAAAGTGATAATAATCTGGCACGACAAACATACATGTGGTACAGGTACAGCGCACACAGAAACTCGTTGACGACGGTAATCATGCAATAGTTCAAACAAATTTGGCATGTCTAGAACGCTGAGCGCTGCTGGGCAATAGATGAAAAGTCCTCCTAGAAACAAATATGAAAAAAAACTCAAACTAGTGAATTTCGACAATACAATATTGAACAACTTGTTCTACAGGCGCACTGCTCGTCTGCCTCGTCGAGCAGTGCGCAAAAAAAGCAAGCCAACTTTCGTGCACACTGCATTATGAAAGCCATGCATAACGCGACGCATAATTAAATGGCGAGTTCTGTGTTGGAAACATTTCCACGGGTTGCTTGTTATTGCTTGCACCCTATAGAAATTCACGACCCGAAGGTTGCTTCGGAGCGGCCTACGGCATTCAGGTCATATGGAGGAGAAATGGGGACATATCAGCACACCACAACTAACTAAACAATATACGATAAAGCCCGCATTTGTCAAGCTGGGTATTGTGTTAACACGAAACGCAGAAACCAGCTAGTTTACCTCATGACGTCTACTTCACCGCTTGTAGAAGATCTAATTACTAGATTTAGTCTTCCAGAAAGCCCTGCTCTTTTTCGGTTCAAAGAACATCTCATAAAGAAAAATCAAACCTTTTCCGAAAGCTTCTTCGAACCGCCAGCAATGGCCACACAGAACCGGAAGAGAATTGTCGGCGACGTAGAAAGTTACCTTCACCGTAAGGGCCTTCAAATACATTTGCGGAACGCGAAAGCCATGAAGTTTCGCCGTGGGGTCGATTGGCTGCCGCAGATCCTGTTGTGGCCAACCGCTGGAGTTTGTCAACTCTTTCCCGTATTTGGGTTTGAGGCTACACTATACGGGAACGACCTTTACCCCGCACATCGGCGACAGGTGTCGGGCGGCTATTGCCTCTATTCAGGTGAGAGACCCTCGACGACTGTCTTTGAGTGCGACCGTGCGTCTTTTTAAGCTTAAGATTGTGCCAATGTTGAGCTACAGCCTGGGCAGGGTGTGGGGCCATCTTTCAGCGGCAAATTTTGCGCAGCTAGAGAGATGTTTCACAATATATATGAAACGGTTCTTTGCTCATCGCGGACAGCAAGAAGTCGCTTCGTGTACTTGCTAGCGGGTTGCGGGCCGGCAGTGGAAACGATCAGAGTCAAGCTTAGGTCACCTATCACAGGACCACTTCAGCAATTTTTATTAGAGTGGCAGGGAAAAGTGACCGAGGGCTCGGCAGAGGTCGCGCTGTTGGATGTGCACCTCGCCAGGGAGCTTTGGGATGAAATGGCATGCACTAGCCGGCACGTCTACTCAAGGTACATTGTGCATGGCTATCATCACTTGGTATGTTCGACCCAAGAATTTCACCAAGTTAGCGATCAATGTCGTTGCCGGTTTTGCTCGCAGATATGCGCTAAATACCACGTAGCGAGCTGCCAGACTCATCGGCGGTCTTTGCACTTTTTCGCCCGGTGGGACGGTCGCTGAAGTGTTCAAATTGTGTATGATGAACTGTATTGTCATTATACAGCATCTTGAAATGCAATGTCATTGCGAAATAAACAATATGTATATAGAACCGGAAGAGGCCAGTACAAGCCGAGACCACATCTTGTAGCCCGCTATTCAGTTCACGGGTTCCACCATAAACTATGCCATCGATCTTTACGATCCTGACGTTGGCTGTGCGTGCGACAGCCGTGTCCTATCTCCATCTCGATACGTCTGAGAGAGCTACTTCTGTTTTGCAGTTAGTTCTACGATATTTTATTAAGTATGTGTTTATATATATGATGAAACTAATGTTAAATAGTTTGAATCATTTCGCTCAGCACAAGTCAACTAAGTTAAAACAAAAGCTCGGTACAAGACGGTACATTCCCCTCTCAGGATTCTATAATGACGTGTATTTACTATTACGAGTGTTGGTCACTAGTCCTAAGGACTTGACAACCAGTAAAGCGTATTATATTGTTTGGTATCGTTCTGGTTTTTATCAGAAATGAGCAACTCTAGGCAGACGGTTGCTTGAGCAAAACAACATCGGATTTCAAGAGTTGAGGCATTGTCAAAAAAAATAGACAAAAGATACAAAGACTTGCAGATTCGATTTTATGAATTTAGTAACTTGCGCGTTCTCCGCTAATCACAACATTTTAGGCACAGTAGTGGACACCTCACAATCTAGCACAAACACACATGACAAAAATACACGCTACAAATAGGCCACTACAACGTGGCGATCAATGTCTGACTATCACGAATATCGACCTAACCACCAACTACTGAACTGTGGCACGGATAAACAATCACACTCAGCCATCTTAAATTAGCACGAAACCATTGTTTAGAGTGCAAATCTTCAAGTGAGCCACCGTTTTTAATAACGTAATTAATGAAGGTAATACACGAAGGTATGGCCCTTGACCTACTATGGCAACAATACGAGTATAATATATTCGTAGTATCGGTTACATAACGAGCAGACATAGCGATGGGCAAAATTATACGCGGGCTCCAGCATATATGGCGGAGTCAACAGAAACAAGATATGAAAGCAGCGATTTTTGTTTCACCGTCGTTGCTTTGTTGGGATGAAGCTAGACAGATACCGTTATTGGGGGGCATAACAGAACTGTAGTTAAAACGAATGCAGAACTATGAAAGCTTATTGGCCTCAACACGTGGAACAATTCCCTATCTACGAGATGCCACTGCCTCATTTCTGCGCGCTCTATGCACTTATGTAGATGTGCTGGTATGTGCGTTTTATTTTGGGGTTTCAGGCAAACCCTTGACTCGTCTGGACGCGCTCGATCGCGCAAGAAATCGACCCTCTACGATCCGGTGCACCACGTCCGCATCGTGGCAGAGATGAACGGACGTCAGGAAGCAAAGACAGTGATATGGTTTTGCCTGTCCGTCTCAGGCCTAACTTTGCTGGCGATGGTGGCCGGTTGTCTTTATGATGGGGATTGATTATGATCATCATCGTCATCATCATGATTATCGTCGCCATCAGCTTGCCTCATCATCGTCGACGTCATAGGGGCGCCTAGTTGGCGCTTGGCGCGCGTGCACATGTCGCGAGCGCTCTACCACGAGCATACATGAACGCTGAGCGTCCCAAAACGCGTCCGAGCGTAAAGATGGCAAAAATCCATCTAAGCGGCGAAGCGTCATTTTGTCATCGCACGATCGAAGTGGCCGGTGTGCATCGCCACAGTCAGTGCAGGCGATGCGAGGCGGTTTACGAGGCAGTGCTCACTATGATGTGCATAGGTGCCTGAATGCGTGCAAAGTAAAGGGGATTTCACCTGACAGTTGACGGGAGAAGCGAATTCCGTGCCTGACCGCCCGAAACCGCCGCTGTTGCTGCTTACTCATAGCAACTAATATTGATATTATTACAGGTACTGGTACTACGAAGACGATAATAATAATAATAAAAAAAAATAATAATAATAATAATAATAATAATAACAAAATACCCCAGCTGCAACAAGTGCAACACTAACAGTGACAATAACGACGACGACGACAACAATAACAACAGTAACAACAAAAACAACAATAACAAGAACGACAAGATCAATAACAGCAACTGCAAAACTAGCGACAGTAACGATCAGCGGTCGCCGAGGGGAGTTAAGTTACTCAAAGAGGGCTGAAACTGCCATGATCATCGGACACGACGATCACACACACACACACGCACGCTGGTGCTGCTCGCTGTGGCAGCTGAACTGTACTGAACACCGCATCATCAATGTGATATCCGAGCAGCGATATAGCCGCCCGCGCTCTTTTCGGGTCGAACAACGATGCGCGGGACTTGAGTTGAGCGGTCGGAGAAGGGGGAACAGGTGGGGAATGGGGGTGGCGGGGGAAAGGGCTATAACAATCGTTTGACATTGGTAATTCGGCTCAAATGCTGGCAAGTGGGCGCGGACTAGCGGGCGAGGTTTTACAAATGAGTCACCTGCTTTACCGTTCGGGTCGTCGTTGTCGTTGTGATCAAAGCTGATCGAGCGGTCGATAGCGTACCTCTTAGAGCATCTCGAGCTAGCAAAAGAGATGCAGTGATGGGCCAACAGAACGGCCGATCGCCTGACAGATAGATAGATCCCCGAGGAAACAACGAATGACAACCAACAATCGGCCTGCCTTCTTACTGGCCTTTTCAAATGCTCTTCCTCTCTCGTTCTCTCTGATATATATATATATATATATATATATATATATATATATATATTTATATATATATATATAGTTGTATCTAGTCCACCATTTTCCACAACTGTCTTTATTTCTCTCTCTCTCTCTTTCTCTCTCCACCTCTGTGCTCGTGTGCCTGTTTGACGCCGAAGCTGTGCATGTGCCGCTCTGCTTCGCCGCTCTTTTCTCTCGATGTACTGTTGCTGTTTCTGCTGCTTATCAGCGGCGTTGTGACAGCGTACGGCAGGCGTCCGGCATCGTGGTGGTGGTGGGGTGTTGAGCGGTACTCAGGAATACCTCTGCAGCAGCCGCAGCGACACTAGCAGTAGTAGCAGCAGCAGCTAGCATGATGAAGAAGACACCAGCATTAGCAGGTAGCCTAGCAATCGCAGTTTCTACTACTACAACTGACACTGCTCGCCCTGTCACGGCTAGTACTACACTTACTATTCTGCTGCTCCGGCGGTGGCGACGACGACGACAGCGACGAGTGCATACATCCGCATCGCTCCCAGAGCATGAATTATAAGTCACGCCGGTGTTCTGATTCCCGAACCGGCCCCAGGGGCTACAGATTCATACAGGCCGGCCGACAGACCGAACGACCGATTGTCAGCCAGCCAGCCAGATACACAAACAGACAGACCGACAGACAGATAGGCAGGATAGCAGGCCAACCGACAAACAGACGATCCGGCGAGCAATCGCAGAAGCGGTTGGTTGCTACACGCAGGCTAGCCGACTGGCCACGCAGCCTGTCTCAGGTCTCGATCTTCGGTTGTTCGGGGGGGGGGTCGGGCTCTGGTACTCCGACAAGGTGGATGACTGTGCTTCGACGCCTGCCACTACTAGGGCGGACGCCGCCGTCGCCGTCACAGTTGTTGTTGTTGTTGGTGTGCTAGAGGAGCAGCCAGACGAAAAAGGTTGCTACGCCGGCGACCAAGCTCAAGAGGGAGCGAAAAACAGCGCCGGAGGCTTGTGATTTGTCCGCAGAAAGGAACTGGCCGCGAGAACTAGCTGTTTGACGAAATCCACAGATTTGAACGCCGGTCCATCCGTCGACGTTCTTAACATGCAGTTAGCTTGACTAGTTTAGATATGATCATCATCATGCCTAAGGCGTAATAGTTGTTGTCACCGGTCGACGGCGGGCGCGACGACAATATGCGCCTGCTAGTATTCGCGGCAAAGTCGTAGACTTCATTCCTCTCCATTTGTTGCCCTCTGACTAAAGAATGATACCCTGCATGCTAACAAAAGGTGAGAGAAATGAGGGCAAACAAGAGAGCGAAATGAAGAAGAAGAAGAAGAGAGCGAAGCGGATAGTCCTTGCCTCGGATCGAGTAGGCTCTCACAGGTCATCCTAACACCCCTTGTTTCTCATCCCTAATTCGGCATGCATTTATGCCTCCCCTGTATGCCTACTTGCTCACTTATACGCTGCCATGTCCTCGCATAAGGCTACCTCCTGAGTCTCCCTATATCTCTTTTACCTTGACGCTCAGCCTTTGTCTTGCAGCGATTTTCATCCTTCATTCTCCATTCGTTCGTTCCTCACTGCCCTCAGACCAGCTTTTCCACCCAATCTAATCCCTCTCGCCTCCCCGCTATTCGTGTGCTCACCTGTCTACCCTCCTGAGACCGTCATCTGCCTCGTTCTCAGCGATCTGTGCGGTATCATCCTTCTTCGCGTTCGACTCTGACTTCGTCGTCTCTTTCTCGTCCTTCACGCCCTCGTCTCTACTTCTCTCCCTATTCCGCTTGTCCAAGCGGCGCTTTCGTCGTCTTGTCGCCACCCGTCGTAGCCCCAGGTCAGTCGTAGTCCTTCTACGTATATCTGTCGTTCACAACAACAACCACCGGTCGGGCGGTCGCTAGATAAGTAGAGAAACAAAGAAGGAAATAAGGAGAGAGAGAGCAAGAGAGTAACGGCTAGAGGCAGAAAATTATGAAGGGAGATGTGGCGGCGGCAGCAGCAGCAGCAGAAGTTAATGTCAATTCCCACAGGTGTTCCCTGCCCCCAGCCCTGCCGCCGCTGCTGCTGCTCCTACAACACCTGCGGCTACAACACTCTGCTCTGCCTCCTCCTCCTCCTCCTCCTCCTCCTACTAGTACAGGTACCGCCTAGCCGTCATATAGCGGCCCTACCACCTATTGCTTCCATGATGCCCCCTACATTTTGCCTGCGGCGGCGGTGGCGGCGGCGGCGGTTGGCGCCGGCGACATCATCAGTATCATCAACAAGAACAACAACAACAGCAGCATCATCATCATTATCATTATCGCTGCCCCCTCACCATATGTATCACCATCATCATCATCATCATCATCATCACCAGTATCATACCACCATCATTCTGAATGTGCATCACGATCACGCAGCGGAATCATCATCAGCCATCTCGGATTCTCTATAGTTGGTACTTTACTTGATACTACGCTGCTTACTGATACGCTAATACCCACCCCACTCACTAGCCAGCCGGCCGACCGGCCGATCGACAGGTAGTCCGGCACCAAACGTAAAAACAGTCGTAGTAGCAGCATAGCCGAGAGCATTCGACATCATACAGCTCTGTGAAGCCCGAGGGCATACTACTTGGTGTATAGTTGTGCTTGCGCGAGGATTTGGTCGCATCTATGTATCTTCTTCGGTTGGACCTGTTTTCAAAAGCTCCAGCAGCAGCCGCACCGCCAGCAGGAGTCGCTCGTGCCGCTTGTATATATGTTTGTGTATTTTGTGTTGTTACTACTTACTGCTCTTGCTGCTGTTGTTATCCTCGGCCGACCTGATCCCAGTGGCTTTCTCTCTCTCTCCCTTTCTCGATGTTCGGATTTCAGACAGCAAGCTAGTCACGCACCGATAGAACTAGCCGATAACCCCGCGTCACATATCGAACACTCGAGCCAGAGCTAGTGTTCGAAGTGTACAAAGCTGGCACTCCAAGTCCGAGAATGTCGTTTTGTATCTAAGATGAAGGCAGAAGCGCAAACGAAGAAAGGGACGCCTACATACAAAAAAAGAGACCGAGCCACGAAAAGAACGTGAGAGAACAAATCCGCTTTTCGATCCATTCGATGCACTCACCTTATGCCGCTCTGCACCTCGCAAGCCTGTACAACATGAGTTAACACTGGCTGCAACCTGGTCATCCAGTGGCATTATCGCGATATATATATATATATATATATATATATATATATATTCTTGAATAGTTGAATATGGGTATATTTTTTGGGTTGGTGTAACAGCTCTCTTTGAGCTTTTAGTCCATTTGCAGTCCTCTTAGGCCTTCCAAGCAAGATCGGCGTGGGCAAGAGCGTTGTTTACGATATAGTCAACCTCGCTGGATTAGGCGGTGTGTTCGGCTTTGCGACCTAACGGCTTGTGGATCCGTTTAGGAAACGAATACATTTTTTGTAAAAAAAGACCCATCTTAGATTGTTTTGCTGTACGAATGTTAAAGATATGTTTATGCTAGGGAGCCCTCTCTGTGACTATTGCAAGGGCACCTGATTTATTTGGTTGCAATATGCTCAGAAGTTAGACTTAGACGGCAAATCAATGCCCGGAACACTACGTGCGAGAATGCAGGAAAATATCTGCAAAAGGGTCTGCTGTTGTCGATTATACAGCCGTTGATAGAGTGCTTAACATGCTTGGAACGCTTTAGTCTTTAAGTTTTTGCAGAATAAGTAGCCTCAGCAGGCTAGACCGCGTGCATACTTGCGCGCCAGTGCTTCTCCGTCAATTTTAAGCTCTGTTGTTGGATTCCTTGTTAAAATCGACGAAACGCTACCTATAAATATATATGTTCAAATAAAACTAAGGTGTGTTGTCAGCCGAATATTAGAGGCAATATTCATCTTGCGTTTTCAGATGTAGACTAAACAGTCAAGGCGGCAACCTGCAGACAAAAACTCTAACGAATTCTGGAAACATCCATGCAAACACCACAAACACTGGAACACAACGGATATGGCTCATATACCTGAAATTAAAAGCAAAGTGATGAAGATTATCTGAAGATTGCGGATTCTCACTTGATCTATATTAGATATTAGAGACTCCCAATCTACTATTTATTATGGTAATGGACGGTACAAAGTCTGGAGTCCCGTTTGGCCCTCAAACGTTTAGTTAAGTTGTAGGAGATTTTCTGATACGCTATAGCAGGGATTTACCGCAACAGCATGCAACATATATATATAGTATTTTAGAAGACAAGTGTTAACATCTTGAATAGGATTTAAACAAACCTCGATAAGTATTATCTAGTTGGATCCCAGTGAGATCCGCATCAAAGTGCTCACAGACCCATGCTAGTGTCATCCCTTCAGATTGCTTACAACCCTAAAACTGTGGAGTGAAATTAAAAACAAAAAATAGAGATATTGGTTTAAACTGAAGTCACGAAATAAAAATGTATGGAAACATGATTTTTATTACCGCTGCGACCAATTATTATTTTACATGTTTGCATCAACTGTGAATTTAATTACGTGACTGTAAATAACAAAACTTTCACTTCCTAAAAATATTTTCGATCGACGGCTACACCAATGGATGGATGCATGCAGTTTAGCAGAGTCACACCTAAAATGCGCTGTAAAAATATTATCTTATGGTCTGTGTCTGAAGAAGCAGCTTGCGAGATATTCACTACCGTTTACCACGGTGACCAGGGCAGAAATCTATTGAGTCCAAATAAAGGGAATGGCGTTTCATCTTGGCAATAAACACCCAAGAAAAGTTAAAGTGCAAGCTTTTTACTTTAGTAACATTTCGTTATACACGCAATACCAAAGATATATAAAAATCAAGATGCTGTAAAAAGTTCTTCGGTCAGCTCTTTAAATGTTATATTTTAAACGGTTCTGTTGCATAGAACTTATTTTCGCTTAAGTGGCGAGAGTGCAATATTAGTATGCGAGTGTAGTTTAATCGAATGTATGAGCTGTAAACGCTACGACATTGAATAAAATAAGAGTTTTTACCCACTGAAGTATTATGGTGAAACAATATTCGAAAGTATTACCTTTATTCGTATATGCTTGTTTACTATGCATTATTAGATAGTATGGCGGAGAAGGCTTGCCATTCGTATGCCATAAGTCGTGGGTTCGATCCCGATAGAGCATATGACAAGTTTATGCAGGAAGGCTTCCATTATATTCAACATAGCATATTAAGGTTTCTAATTAAGGTCAGGCAGCATTGATGGCTTTGGCGGCTAATACTCGAATATGAAAAACTGAGGCGTTGTCATGCGTAGGATCAAATTGGGGTCAACATTGCAGTGCTGTTACATTGCTCTGCTGAAGAAATTCCAAATAAATCCAATATGAGCATGCAAATAATGATACGCTAGGAAGGTAAGAATGAAAGAATGGCATATAGTAGTATTTTATCAGCCCACACTGAACAACAGCGAGTTGGTTCGATTAGAACACCCAAATTCTCGCCTCAGACACACCTTGAAAAAGTGGCCTATGTGACTGCACCGAGGAGAGAGAATCACATATGGGGGTCTCGCACTGAGAGGTTGTAGCCCGGAGTGAAAACATTTATTTAGGTAAAGAGTATCGGGCTTATTCTCACTAAAAGTCGAATATTACTATGACTGTTTCTACGAATATGCACATGCGAGCAAGCCAATTGCGTAGAGTGCACTGGCAGCAGACATTTTCTTAAGTAGACAGCCGGCAACGCTTGGCGAGTATATTTCGTGCATTGGATATACATTGAAAGCTTATCGACACCCCACTGGGCTTTACTTACAGTCGTTTCAGGGCTATGCAGAATGGCCACACTCCAACCGGATCACGCTGCCCGCTATGCTTAGGATCGCCGTCATGGCCACGGTCGCGCTCTTTGTCGCGCTCACAGAGCGAGTTGGCGAGGAGCTACCGGTATCAGCATGAGGACAACCAGATAAAAAAAAAGAAAAGCCTCAACGAAGAGGCTGGCTGGAACGCTCGAAGCGAGCTTACGGCGAAACGCAGCGGACTCAAAGATGTTTTTTTGCGAAAACTCGCAAATTTAATTTTTTATTAGTATTACTATTTCTACTACTACTGCTACTACTACTACTATTACCCACCTGTCGTCGTTCTTATTATCATCAATCGTCACCATCCTCGCCGGCGTCATCGTCGGATCGCTCTACCAATCGTAGACGGCCAGACACTGAGGTAAGGCCTAAATACACCTGGTTCGAATGCGAGTCTCGTCGTGTCGTCGCCGCCGCCGCCGCCGCCAGTGCGAGGCTCGTGATGGGGCACAGCGCTCACCATCATGGAACAGCCGGGTTCTGTCTGAAAGCCGTCGTCCCCCACAGCGTTTTCCCTCACCTGAAGGCAGTCTCCACTTACTGCGGCCGGTGTAGCAGCAGCAGCAGCAGTGGTTGGGAGTAGCATGGGAGTAGCAGTGGTGGATGACCCGGCAGTCAGTGGGCAGAGATTTTGAAATCCAGTTTCAACAATGTTCGAACGAACTACGGTTCGATGGGGTAGCTAGGTGCGTATAAGCACCGCACCGATGCGATACGGGCGACAAGTCCAAACGATTACGTTGTATCATAGCTCTTGTATGGCAATCAATGGCTTAGGTCTATGAGTGTGTATATATATATATATATATATATATATATATATATTTACCATAAAATTCGTATGAAATGCATATTTTATACCCCATAACACCTACTACCTTAGTACAAAACGTTTCTGCCTTACGACAAAGGTGCTTTCAGTGTGTGGCGCATAACAATAGATATAACAACATGTGCAAAGTTTCCATACACTTAGTATTAACTTCATAGCATTCTTCTTTGATACACAATCGATAATAACATTAACGATACTAAATTATTTTTCCAAACCTACCAGGCAGACACAATGTAGTCTTCTTAGATTGGGTACCCGCGTCTGCAACAGCGTTAGACGCGTACCTTGCATATAGCATGACTTTGTACGCGTAATGTAGAGAGTTACGTTATTGTAGGACGTATTTGTAAGGTATTGTGTACTTCTTATCGCCAGTCATCAAGTTTTGTGTTGTGTCAGAGTACGTTCAGGTAAACACGACTGTCGGGGCTAGGCGCCACCTGCTGGCAAACGTGCAGTGGAGAGTGTAGATACAATAGTAGGTACCAGAAACACCTAAAAGATTCGATAGAAACGTCTACTTTGACAGTGACGGATCTACCGCATTCGAGAATAGCCTGTGATAGACAATAAATGTCGACAGGAGAATACAGTATCGCACACTACAGGTGACCAACAGAAGATCGTGTTTTTTTTTTCCTGCGTACTCGACTAGCCTAAGTTCAATCGACTACGTCAATAAGTCAGTGTGTACAGTTTAAGTACATATTAGTGGCGACAAAGTGATTACAAACTGACCGACCCTTCTTTAGGTATTACTTCCACTTTCGAGATCGGTAACAACTTAATCTGCTTCGTTAGAAGGACGTGCCAGCTACGGCTATAAATTCTTCTACCTATTACTTTTTTGCCAACTACATTGCTCAGGGGAAGCGATGGAAAGAGACGGAAGCATCATGGAAAGCAAACGAACATTGCCGCACTTCCAAAGACCCATGGAAGAAGGTATCCCGTGGTCTACATATTCGTGCTACTTCCGTGAATTTTCCGAGCTTAACGAGTACCCCGAGAACAAACCTGCTCTATGTTTTCTGAACTACCTCTCATCCACCGTGTACCAAAAGTTGCAGGACCAGATCTTTCCAGATGAGCCATCAAATAAGACGTACGAAGAACTTCTGGCTGCGCTAGACTAACAGCTGAGTGCTAAGCTTTGAAACAAGAGGAGGGTAAGCAACTTCAAGACTTCGCGCACCAGCTACAAAGAAACACGGAAAAATGCTAATGGTTTAGCGAAATCCTAACAACAGTACTGCTAGTACAGTTCATCAGCGGTGTCAAGGTCGACCACGTGAAGGATCAGATCTTGTACAAGGCAGACACTTTCACAACGCTCGACAAAGCAGTTAAAGAGGCAGAGTCAGTGTACGTGCAAAGCGACCGATTGACTGTAAACAAGATAGTCACTGGTACGAGGATAGATTATCGAGAGATGGCCGGAAAAACTCGTCGTCGTAACTTGCTCTAAGTTTTAGTACATACATTATTACATATTTTATGCTTAGCGTGGGAGAGGGTAGATACGTTAGTAATTACGAGAAATGTTCAGAAATTTCGATAGAAGCGTCTACTTGAACCGAGACGGATCTACCGCATTCGAGAACAACCCGTGAGATACATTATTACGCGACTAGCCGAAGTTCAATAGACAAAAGCAACACGTCAGTGTGTACAATAAACAGCGCAGACCTTGGCCGCTAAGGCAGTCGCATTCAGTCCATCATGGTAGTGAAATAACAGAATTTCGCGCAACTAGACGGACACATAAAGATCTTTTGTTAAAAAGGTCCGCATGGACAAAAATTGCCAAATAAAGTAGGAGAGATACCACAAAATGGGCAAAGGTAGCGTGAGACCCATTGGACCCGGGAACAGCCCTTCTCTAACTCTGTGAAGTAGTGGCTTAAGACACAGTTCGGCAATCCGCATAAACAATGAGGATCGTCCGATTGTGATGCATTTGAAATTATTTCAATTCGGTTAGATACCAAGGTTTGTATGTTAATTGTTGCGATTAGCTGTTTGTGCTGGACCAACGATCACGAATCCGAGGTTAAGATGCACAAAAGGCTTAGTGTGATCTTCGATTAATCAGCACAACAACAACGACGAAAATGTCTGCAGTATGTAAAGCCGACGAACAACAATAAATCATTCGATAAGAACACGAAAAATCTTATGTCAAGGACTATATCTGCTGCAACGTCTACATTTGGGTAGATACTATTTATTTGTTTAATGCGCTGTCTACGTATAGGTGTGGTTCCGCAGCAAGTTTAGAACTGTAAACTTCTACAGAAAACACGTTCTAAGTTTACTGTAAGCGTGACTTAGCTTTGTAACTTATCGTGTGGGACACCCTATTTGATTTGCAATCATATGTGACCTATCTGTAAGATTGAGGGGTAGATCTCTACGATACGTAGAAATAATGTTAATGCATGGTAGGGAGCCAGCCTTCAAGACCTTGCCTCGTAGTGCCGCAAGAGACGCATCTTCCATGGTAACTTTTGAATAAAACCGTGATGGCAATGGTTGACCGGCATAAACCACAAACTAAATAGCTCAAAGAAACTGGCCTAGATAAAGTGTTACTGGTGACCGCAGCTCAAGTTGTATATTCAATATTTTACGAACGAATAATTTGAATTACGATGCCTTCTTGATGCTGAGCATGAACCAAATCCATGAAAACTCAATTCTGCATTAGGCAACCCTCCGTCGGTGTGTCTAGGAGTACTCCTAGCAAAAAACAATTATCACCTTCTTTGGGGCGGCCTTAACTTAGTATGCGCTCGCATTGGCGGTTCATATATAGTCATACAAATGCATAAAAGGCGCTGAACTAGCTACCCGGGCCCACCTATCATCAAACGCAGGCTGTTCATCGATGTAGCAACAACGACGACAACAGTAATAGAAACAACAACGATAACAATGTCGATGAGCGTAGCGATTATTCATAATAAATGGGCAAAGTTAATGCAACACGCGCGCGTTGGTTATCAATCTTGTATCACATGCCGCGTAGGTTAGTTCATCTGGTACATTACGATCGGCCGATGTGGCCGCCTATAGTATCTGCAAATAGGAAGACACAGGCACGCGGGAGGCCAGGCAAGCGGGCAGGCCGACGCTGCTTTGCTCGTGTTTTTTCCACGAGGAACCAACTAAGTAACTACAGGACAAGACCTTGCCTTATGTATACACATACGTAGAACAATAGCGGGTAGCGGAGAAGTTGTTCGACTCTAAGGCAATTTTTATTCATTTGCGTCGACCGCCGGTAAGCGACAACGCTATATGCTGGTAACGGTGGCGTTTCGTCCGTTAACGGCATTGCCCAACCGACATTCTGCTGTCGCGATGTTGTTGTTGTCGCCGCCGTTGTTATACATACCGTAGGGAATACAACCCATCGCAAAAACAACGGACGATGTGACTACCACCCTCGAGACAGTATATATATATATATATATATATATACGCGTGTGTGTACGTGGCTGTAGTATGTACGGTAGCCTGAAGCTTGGCTATCGGTAAGTGTTGTTGCTATCAATAAGTGAGACATGACTAATTCATGCGAGTGACCACTATATTGGCTACCGAAACGTTAGCCGGCACGCTGGTTGGCTGCCAGCGCCTTCGTGAAGGCGTGGTGAAGCGCGTTTGTGGTATGGTAGCCGCGCGTTGAAGTTGAATGTGAATGGACAGGGAGCGCAGAGCTTCTGCACGGCCTTGTTCCTCGCTTGCGAATTGCCCTATATGTATATATGTGTGTGTCTGTGTGTGTGTGTGTGTGCCTCATGATGTGCCTGTCAGTGCTCTGTTAGTTTAGTTGTTAGATACAGGGCAAGCACTGTGCTTGGCTGTGGTGTTGTTGCTACTTCTATAGGTGGGGATCGGCGGATGGACGCCGGTTCGCACGATGGGGCCTCACACCCTCGGCGTCTCGGAAGTGACGACGATAACAACAACAACAACAACTGCAGCAGCATCATCACCACCACCACCACCAACAACAACAACAACAACGATAACAATAGCGGTAACGGTAGGGAAGCCTTGCTTTCCACCGGGTAGATAATTCATCACGTGCACAATAGACTTTGCACTGCCAGCCGGCTCAACGAGGGGCTCACGTTGCCGACGTCGATGTCGCTCCCCCCTATGAGCGGCGGAAGAGCAGCCGTAGCAACGCCCTAGTGTGGTTGGTGTCTACTATCACCACCCTCAGTTTTGCCATCATCCGCCAGCAAAGTACGACGACCAACGACAGCGCCTCGTGATTCGCTAAACTATCGTTATTTTTATTGGTGTTGTTGTTGTTGTTGCAGTTATTATTATTATTATTATCTATTGCCTTCATAACCTTTGGCCTTCGACAAAAAAAGTGAATTGCATATGGCTCGGTTCTTGGCGCGGAGTGTTGGTTATCTTGTTGGGGAGCCCCTGCTAAGCCCCAACGACGATGTTTGAATGCCACTTTGAGTGTGTCAGGTTCACAGAAGGACGGCTTTTGCTCTCACTCTCTCGTTACATATGCGTATATCTACTTCTCAAACACTGTATCAAATACACTGTCCCTCTGGACGTCTCGCTGTTCCATTTATTGACATAAGCGTTTTTTTACTTAGTGACATTCAGTCAGTTTAACGGGCTTTGAATTTGAGTTGCAACGGTTGCCTACCACCCAATAATAATCTTAGAGCTCCGTGGCATCCGTTATTTGACCATGGCCGATCGCGCAGCATCAACAGCATTGCAATGATGATATTGTTGTTGTTGTTGTTCTTGTTGTTGGTGGTGGTGTCGTTGCTGTTGTTGCTGGTGTTGTTGTTGTTGCTATTGCTGCTGTTGTCCTCCCCGCCCTTTCCAAGTCATTGTCGTTGTGTGCTTCAACGCTCGGTTAGGCGGTTGGGTCTCTCCTGTTTGATAATTCATGTGGCGGGCGGGTGAATGTGGCGGCCATCTCTTTTGTTGTTGTTGTTGTTGCTGTTATAGTTGCTGTGTTGTTGTTGTTGCTGCTGCCGTCATCGCCCTTGCCTCTGCCTCTGCGTCGACGACAGCATCTTCTTCTTCGTCGTCGTCGTCGTCGTCGTTCATACGCTCTGCGTATGAACAAAAAGAGCTCACCGTAGGAGAGAAGTTACTAGAAGGCCGAGAACGCGGGCTGCTGATGAAGATGATGGGGCAAGTGGCAACAACGAACGCCATCTCGGCGGTCCTAACGGGATCGTTGTGATGGTGGCGAGCGCCAGGTGGTGGCGAACCTGGCAATGGTGCAAATGCGGCACACGCTTCCTGCCCTGCCAGAGCCAGCGGCGGCCTCGGTTGGCGTCGGAGGATGAGGGGATGGGGGAAGGCCTCGGCGACTTCATCGGTGATGGCGACTTCGCTTGCGGCTGGCTGGCTGGCAGGAACAGTCTGCCTACCTGTTTGCTTTCCGACACCTCGACGGGTCGAGCATTTGCGACATGTGTCCCTCTGGACCCCTCGCTGTTCCGCTGCTACTGCCACGGTGGTTGGTGCCGGCAATCGCTACACTTGATGTCGTCCTACGAGCGCCGTTGGCTGCGGCGCCTGCGGTAAACAATACTCTGCTAACAGAGCTTGCAAACGGAGCAATAATGTGTAATGTGAATAAATGTATACATATATACAGGTACGTTAAATCAAGATAAACTGTGGTCTTTAGTAAAATCGTCATAGTCTAGCTACTATATAGCACCTAGAACGATGAGTTTCTACTCGTGTTCATAAACTTTTTGCGCGTGTTTGTCCAATGTATTGGATAAACGTTTGCTTTAATAACCGTCTAGGTCGAAATTGCGCGCAGGCCCATTGCACCGAAACCCGGGGTAATTTCTCAAATACTAACAAAATGGCAGTGTGTGGCGATAATTTGGTAGGATGTGCTGACTTGTTAGAGCTTTGCCCAACTATGCCCCACATAAAGAAACCCAAAAGATTTTGAATCTGGACTGTTTGATGGCCAAAAGTGTTTAAGCTTGAGCATGTCGAAATCGTTGTCTAACCAGTTTTAGTGACGAGCGATTGATATACTGCAGAATGCCTACTCGACTGCTGGGAGATAAAGTTCGCGGATATCGATGATAAATTCTTCGAAACTGAAGCTATGACACGTAACGAATGGAGAGGGGCGTATCGTTACAACCGTCACGTCGTAACCCGCTATGCCGTACACGGCTTTCATCATAAACTGTGTATCGTGCGGGACTTTCACGAACCAGATGACCATTGCAGGTGCTCCAGATGCGAAGCACACTGTGGAAGATACCACGCCGCTTCTTGTGCTCTGGTCCCTTCCCTAAATAGCCTGACTGACCCGATCTTAAAATATTCGCGATGAGCACTTTCTAGTCTATTTCCATATAGGAGAAAATTGGGTTGTAGCCATATAGTCCGTGTAGTATATACTTATATACCGGATGTCTTGTGGGCTCAACCTCCAATGTGACACGAACATGCCCAATGGTGCAATTTTAGCCGCTATTGTATACAGTGAAGAGATATATATATTGTGTTTATACTACCTGGCAAAGGTGAATAAATGTTTGAAATGGAATTTAGAATGCCTACCAAAGGTTTTCATTGCGCTTACTAGGAGGAGCACTAAAGCGTCTTTCGGTGGTTCTTCCATGCCAACAGCGTGCCAGCCATTCAGACGGGAGATACAAAGACTTTTCTCGCTGTATCCTCTGAAATCCAGCTTATTTACCCAACTTAACCTGCGCCAATCTTTTAAAATAACAAAAAGCATTGCGAATAAGGCGTTTTGCGGCACGTGAATGGGGAGCTTGAAGGCATCAAGATAGAGCTAGACAGCATCGAAAAACGCGGTTTGGAGATGTGTTTTGATGCATAGGTCCATGATATCCAAAAATGTATAGAAATTAGTAAAGATTATCTCGATAGATAATAATGATGTCTATACTATATCATAGAAGTTTCAAAAACTTGCTTAAGTGCCTACGTAGTAAGCCCGAAGAAACGCGCAGACAACGTCAGCCACAGAAAGTCAATCGGTGACCTGTAATTTAGACCAATATGTGCTTTTTTTGTCTATGGTGCAGTGAGTCGTTGAGAGAAAACTGTCAAACGCTACGTTTGAAAAATTGTTGCTCATTGCATCACTTTTAAAGAAAGACGCCAAGAAACAAATCCTTGACGTCTACCTATTATTAGGCGATGTCAAAGTCGAAGCTACGACTCATGACACCAGAGTCGCAAAAGATATCGATATTCTCGATCACATCTTTCCGCCGACAGGTGCAAGGCGTCTTTTTATCTACTTGTGTCGCCTGCAATTCAGACCCTTTATGACACTGCTAGCCTATTAGGCGAACGGTACATCGGCGAACAGCTGCATATGACCGTTGGTTGTAGAGAAAGCGTTGTTATACCGTCTGGATAGCGAAAACGTTCAAATATTGCTGTGTGTTTGTGTATGATTGAGCACAGTTAGGGCAGCGTGATATTGTATTTTTATCGATGTACAGAATTTATGACAATCGAGCGTTTTTTTTGCGAACCAGAAGCCACTAGGTCTTCAAAGCGCGCGTGCGTGTTGAGCCACTACTCAAATTAAGTTCGAGTTCTCGCACGAGGAAGCTTGAGGTGACAACACTTTCAGTAAAGCGCTGTCCGAACCGCGCCGCGTTCATTTATGATTCTGTCACTTTCTGTGTCTATATTTGTAGCTAGAGCCTGCAGTAGTGTGCTTCTTTTGTGCGCAACAATACATCGGAGGCAAAGCTTTACCGCCACTACAGCCACCTCGAATTAGCTGAGCGGAGCAGTGCCTGTTATCAAAAAGTTCAATCTTAGATTTAGTATTTTCATATGCCCTGCGCTTAGAAGCATACTCGTAGTTAAGCATTTAGTCTCCCGAAGATTATGATTTTTGCGATTTTTGTACTTATTACCTGCCTCAAATTATTTATTAAGCCGCATAATGTAGAGATTGTATTAGAGTGTAGCAGCAGAACTATTACTATTAGGACCAGTGCCACCTGGATCAAGTCGCAATCCATGAATCTGTGAAGTAGCTTATTTGCGAGATCAACCAATGTTCCGTTTACAACACCTTAGAGCCTGGCTCGATTTGTAACGGACAAGAGTGATGTACCGGTCATCAACTTCAGGGGGACGAACTTATCGCATTTAACTTCCGTCGCCTAGGGTTTTAACTCTTGTTGTTTTTGTTATCGTAATTGTTGTTGTTTATATACCACTGCTGCCGTTGATATACTCAAGGCTCTTGTAGTTGATGTGTGTTATTGCTCCTCATCCCCCATTAGCATGACCCCTCTTAAGGACGCGACCTTAGATACCCTCTAAGACCCGCTCAAAGTTGTGTTCCACTGTTTTTGTTGATGCCGACCTCTTTTTCTTGGCATGCAATTTATCTCTCCCTTTCTCGCTATATATATATATATATATATATATATATATATATATATATACTACGTAACGAGACGAAACAATCAACAGCGACTCGATCGGGGACCACGACGAAAGAACGATTGAGTAATGCTCTCTCACAGCTCGAAAATGGTAGCAGTGGTGCACAACCTAGCGTTGCCTGCACACACTGCAAGACGAGAATGTTTCTCTTTTCCTGCTTCATGTTATCGTCTCCGTCGTCACGGGACGAGTCGAGTCACTCAAATGCCGGCCACGTTCAAATGTTTTAGCCCCCGCTTCTGTATCGGGCAACGAGCGATCTTCCTGCTACAGCTGATAAGCGATAAGCTGTCGGTCGAAGCACTGACAAAGACACATACATATCCGAGAACTGGCAGCAGCGCTAAGACCCCGATACACTTCCACCACCAGCACCATGTATCGTTCAAGCTCTTTCAATCGTTCTGTTTCATGACAGATGTAAGACGAAACTGAGTGCACATCGACTGCATCGACCAAATCTAGATAGAGAGAACAACAACAGCATTAACAACAATGAGGTCGACGACAACCCCACCACAATTGGAGCAGCCGTCAGCGCCAGTATACTGTTCACTCTTAGCAGCAACAGCAACTGCCGCAGTTGTGGCAGACGCGAGACTAGCAGTAGGAACAGAAGGGGACTCGGTTGAGGCGCGTAGATGTCCAGCTTCCGCTCGCAGGTTTATATATATATATATATCAGACAGAGAGAAATATACGTATGTATATGTTTTTGCTGTCCCGCTGTCGTTTTCCGACATCTCTGTTCAGATCATCGCTAGGCGGTGGCATCTCGATCGCCCGTTCGTTCGCTTTCGAGGCTGTCCAAGGGTGTCCTGTACGATCGTCCCGTCGACATGTTACAATTGCCTATCTGCCTGCCTGAAGTGTCTGCCTACGTTATGTGGGGAGTGCTCGGAGCATGCCTAATAACCCTAAGCCAAGTAGCAGACGACGAGTGGTACATATCCAAGAAGGGCGACAGCAATAGAAAACAAGGGGAATAAACAGGAGGAGAGTTACAGAAGAGGGGGGAGGGGGGGGAGCGAGAGAGAGAGGTATTAAAGACGTACAGAGACTCGGTCGCTCCAGTCGGACAGAGGGCTCGGTTTCTCGCTGTGCTATGCAACGAGCCCGGGAGTGGGGAAAATCGGAGGTCGGGCGCTGTTGTTGTTGTCGTCGTCGTCGCCCAACCAGTCGAAGCTGCTGCTACTGCTGCTGGCAATGATGGTGGGTAGTGATGTATCATCGTACTGCGGGCATCACCCGCCCTCAGATAACATCAGATAAGCTAATTCACTTGCAGCGGTGCCGATAGTCACCCGCAGCCAAATAGACAGGTTCAAGTCGCGAAACGCTCGGCCGATCCTCAACCCCTGCCTATACTAACTAACACGGAGGCCGTCATACGCTCGGCTATTCGGAGCACACATCTAGCTCGGGAGATCGGGCCGGCAGTGCCTGTTTTGAGTGAGCTGAAGCTGGCATTGACCAATCTTCACCATTGCTCGGTTCGGCTTCAGATCTCAGTTGTAGTCGTCAATGTTTCTTATATTCCCGCGCCCGCGACCTCTCTTTCACCCGCATTATCTCGTTCCACTTGTTCAATCTCTAGTAGGGTTATAAGAAAGCCAATTTAGCAAAAGCAAGATTATGATTTTTTTTGTTTTTTGCTGGTAGGATGATTGAATTGAAAACGAATTGACGATAAGGCAAACAGACGGCACGCGCGCGGACATAGCTACGTATCGGTCGACGACAGTAGAAATTCCACAACTCAACACGTCGGCAGATGAACAATACCCAAGCACACACACCACTCATCGAATTTTACTGACCGTTGAGACGCTAAAAGTGCTAGCATAAAAACCAGAATTCAAAAGGAAGATCACTGAAGGTTAGGTATAGGCGGGATGATCTACCATCACAATTCGTTTATTGACGCAGGCCAGTTTGGCAGTTCGCATTGGCATCTGATTGTGCGCATGGCAGAACGGGCAAGTGTCGCAAGCACCATTGTTTCTGCCTAGCGAGCAATCTGGTTCGTTGACTACAAATTTCAAGAACAACACTGATTTGGGTTGATGGACATCAAACAATTATAATTTTTTGGAAATGTAGCATAACACAAAATTGCATGTCTTATCACATAAAAACCGTGTGCTACAATTATCAGGGTCGTATACGTATTATTCCCAGTATGCGTACTCCTGCAAAGAGAACGTAACTAATCGCTTAGTACGCGGGTGCTATATGAATTTGCATGCGCCAGTTTGACTATCAGCCGAGCAAACAACCTGTTTACAAACTCAAAACGGGCCAGGACTTTTAACTGATATATTGCTGGGTCCTTGAGAAATTGCCAATGATAAACTGTAACATACACCTCTCGAATGTGATACTAAAGGTGATTTTACGTGATATATCCTAGTAATTTATACTTTGTTAGTTGACGTAGAGCACGTAGAACAACATCACCTCACACGCTTCGAGGGCACCTGAAGCGCAGGCGCCTCAGGAACGTGCATAGGACGTTCTGCACAAACTATCTATAGTCAGTCAGATGGAACTCCCAGACTGGAGAGCATTATGTGAGCTTGGGAAAGAAACGAGATTTGTGAAGGCGAATGTGCTTATACGGGGTCGTTAAAATGAAGCAGCAATTCATTTTACGCTAAATGGCAGGTACTTCGTTATGTTTAAAACAAAAATCGTATATAGAAGAGGGGATAAACTTTCCCCTGAAGCATATCAGATAATGCTGGATGTGGCGGACTGACAGTCGCTCAAAAATGTCCTCATCCATTGCGTTGTACGGATGTGAGTCCCAGTCGTTCTAATTTACGGAGCAGAAGGGAGTCTACTCTGTCAAATGCGCTTTTTAATCAAAATAAACGTAATAAAACGTTACTTCAGCATATTTTCTCTGTAAAAAAGCACATACAAATCTTCACTAGACCACGTCAAATGCGTCGGCTAAAACTTATCCAGTTGCGTTACTACACTATAGAAGTTATGCGGGTGTGATCAGATTTGGGTTAACTTGATCTAATGACACTTGGGAACGTCAAACATGAATCCACATACATGCACAATCCCAGCAACGAAACAGTTTCCAATAATATACAGAGGTAGACAATACATAGTTTTTAGTTATTCAGTTTGTGTTTGACGCCTGTGAAGTCTGCGTGGTCCCCCGGACGGTTCAGACGGTCCGGTCCGGACGTTTGTGACCAATAGAAGTATTTGATATCAACTCGATATCGTTCTTAACACGGCGTCGGCAATTTGCTACCTGGCAAAATCTACCTGCGCTGGTATCGCTAGTGAAGAGAAGCTAAAATGTTGAGCAAGGTCAAGGTGGTGTTTGTGTTATAAACGCGTGGTTGACATTGAGAAATAATATCAGGATAGAGGTAGAAATTGTCTCACCACTATTATGTTAGGTACAACTAATTAATTAGGGCCTAAATGTTTTAATATGTGACGAAAACACTAAAGATCTGAAAACACAAACAAGAACAGTATGTAAGTATTCTTTTTAGAAGAAAGAATCCGGAGTCCGCATGTGGAATACTCTTAAAGCCACTTAAATAGCTACAATTATCAAAGGTGCCCGTTAACGTAGTATTAAGACGTATCGATAGTTTTATTATAGTTTATCTCTCTAAAGCAAACTCAACCAGTATATGGATTAAAATGAGTGAACAACTTGGCAGTACTTTGGTATGTATTGACCTAAATTAGTGTGCATAATGGTCATAAAGTACGATAGTTGTTAGAGTAAACACAATGACAATAAGCGAGCGAAAACAGGACTAAAAGAGGAATTAAGTGGTGGCAATGCTCACCGGTCAGAAGAAGATAACAGATTCATCTGCTGAGTCTGACGACGTGCGATGGCCAACGTGACAAATTAGTTGGTGCTTCGTGTGACTGACTGGTTGATCTGAATGGCGCTGATCTGGATGGTCAGCCCCCACACTGCACGGTGGCGAGGCCCAGCCAGTGCGAAACGTTTAGCCGCTATTACGGTGGTGCCGAAGAAGATGCGCCATTGATTTGGACCCCTGGTAGAGAAAACATCGGGCATGAAGCACTAAATGAATGAACCTCGATAGATCTCAATGGATAATTCGTAGCACAGTTTAGTGGCCGCCATTAGCAGAACGTGACTGATTCGGCTGGTGCCTCTTACTTAGTGCAACTAGAGCATTTGAAATAGACTCAAATAGTGAAAGAGAGATGGCAGAAAGAAACAAAAGAGATAAAATAAGACAGCGAGAGCAAACAACAAGGGAGAGAGAAGGAGAGTGAGGTAGTAGTACACAGTCTGGGGGGAGCTCAGGGTTAGGGTAGGAAAATCCTTGCCGTAGGGGCACTCGTTCGCAGTGTGCCACAGCACGATTAGTCCTGCACAGAGAGAAGAGCACCTCTACCTCGTTTAAGGTTAAAATCAAAGTTTTGTCTCGCTTCGTAGTTGTCGGTCTCACAACAGCCGCCGTTCTCTCCTTCTCACTCACTTTTCCTCGCTTTGTGTCGATGCCTCTCTCTCTCCCCTTCCTCTTTTATTCTATTCGATCTACCTTAGTGGACCCCGTTGCCTGTTGTCTCTAGCAGCCATGGACGTGTGGAATTCCTACAGAGAGTCAGACAACTGTAACGCGCCCTCATTGAGTCCGTTCCGTTGCAGTTGCACCTTTGGCACGGCATTTCCGTTCGTCGTCGTCGTTTGCCACCTTGCAGATAGACGAAACTCGTTGAGCGAGTCGTTGGCGTGACGCCCCCTCAGAGTGGGCTCTCTGCTCGGCCGGCTAGCGGACCCGACGTGACGACAGAAGAGATTCGAGATGTCAGCAGCGCGCCGCGACAGTTGGCAAACATGGGCGCATCGCGCATAACAGAAGGCCGCTTCGTGTCCGTCGCAGGCCGGCGAAGGCAGCGCACGCCTGATCCCAGGGGAACTAATCTGCCTACTTACTTTCTTTCTTTTCACCGACCGACCCTGACCCGGCCTCTGGACTCCCGCATCGAGTGCACAGCAGATTAACACTGAACCGACTACCTACCTCTTCTTCTCGTTTTACTTCTCCTTCCTGCGACGACAATGTCGGCGATCAGTGCTATACACACATGCACACCTAGGCAACATAATGTCTCCGAGCCTAGCCCGCGGATACACGCTTAACAGATTGCATGAATAAGCTGTGCCGTACGCAAACAGCTCTACGAACAGTTCTAATAGCGGTGGGTAAGCAAAATCAACGGCCCATGTCGCCAGTCGCCATGTACCTGTTACGTACGTACTTTCAAAAGTTGTACAAAGACGTTTCCTGCCGTCGTTCCTCCGGTACGACGACCGATTGATTGTAATAACAGTGATACTCGAGCGGCCTGGTCGGTTTTTGTATAAACAATCGGCCCGTTTTTGTGTTGGTTATCCGCAATAAAAATCAGATCACAACGACGCGAGACATCAGCATGAACGATCATGAATCAAACGGCTAAGTTTCTGTAGGTGCCTGTCAATCAGTGTTACTGTTTTCCAGAAATAGAAGCGCCGCATTGTTAGTAACTAGATAAAAAAAAGCCGCATAGAGAAGACCACAGGGGCCAGTGGTAGAGCACGCCTAATAGAAGGCTTAGTTATACAGCCAATAGTGTTCCCCAAAGGGCTGTCTTAGATGCTGCGTTTTGCGGCTGCATTAAGCAAAAAGGCAGGTATAGGACAGGCTCGCTGATGAATCTCGACGGGAACAGAAGGAAAAAGGGTAAAGTTTTCAGCCGAACACTCTCTGATGTACAGAATCATCATTAGGAAGCAGCAACATCATAAGCAGGCGTAACGCATTGAACGTAACACTTAACGCTAAAAGGTTGTGCTATTACAATTTTTTTTACCCGAGAGCATCAAACGCGTCGATGCGGCCAGTAAAGAGGCTAGTTTGTTACTTAGAAGCAGGATATAGGACTCTCGTAGTTGGTTAGGGGCGAGTAACGAAGACCCTCGGGTCGTGATAAGAACCCGCCCTCTCGATCTCAAGTCTCGTTCGATATCCTGTCGTCGGTGGATTCCGCCTTTAATGCGCAATGATGACATTTCAGTTCGCTGCATTGGCGATGCAAGGGACTCTCGTTCGTTGCAGTGCGCTGTGGAGCAAGGCCGACAACCGAAACAGCGACGGTGGCGGCTGCCTCTGTGTTAACTGCCAAGTGGCGGGATATTGAACTTAGCCGTGTTGCATCGCTTTCGTCTACCCTTCGCATCGCAGCATCATAAACGACGACTCGAGTCGGACTTAGCTGCGGCTTGCCTCTTAGCGACATCTCCCAAACCGTCTTCTTTAGTAGATGACGTCGGAGTCGTCAGCATCATAATTGTCGCTATGCCTACGGCCGAACGTCATTGAGACATCATCGCAGATGGCCTCGACGACTTCGGCGCCGCCCAGCCGCCGAAGTCTTGCCTTCAATAATGCACCCCGAACGGAGTGCATTCAAGGCTTCCGGTGCAAAGGCTGCCTGCCGGCTCAGATACATTAGCCCGAATCTCAGATCAGCTCATGAAAGGCGACTGATAGACGCGCTGAGTGAAAGCTTGCTCCGAGCTACCGAGTAGTCAGTCCTAAGTGACCTTCTCTCAAAAGCGCCTGCAGCTTACTAGCCGTTAGGTCAAGCATGTTCAGACGACGCAAAATTGACACGCGGGATCATTTCTTGCCTGCTACAGCATAGACCATCAACAGTACCCTTGACGACAGCGCCAATAACAACGAAAGCAACAACAACAACAACAACGGAAATACTAGCACAACCATGGGCAACAAGAGCACCTGCTACGGTACTGCGATAAAAGCAACAATAACTACAGCTATAAGGACAACATGAGCATTAAACTATCAACAATGTCAAACCCTCCACTTAACGGGAACAAAAAATGATATACGTACATTTTAAAAAGGATTATTTCTAGATATTTAAAAATTATTATTATTTATTTTATTTATAATAATTATATATTATAAACACCCAAAAGAGAGTTTTCAGGTAGTCAAATAAAAAAAAATAACTACCCGGAAACACATTGTAAAGCGCATGTTTTTCATTCATGTTAGTTCTTCCGGCCAACGCATAACAGTGTTCAGCAATTAAATGGAGTGTTTAGTGTGCGAGAATTATACAAATAAGGTGTGCGTACTTAGTAAAATCATACCTAATGATTATATCCCTTCCGATGAACCACGGTCGGACTCACCCCAGTGTGCGTGTGCCCCCCAACAACTAGATCCCCGGGACACCCGGGATCAAACCGGCGGCCGAGCACAGCAAGTAAAGCATTGCTGATCAGCTAGCTATCAAGGCCACGCTTCCAAAAAATGGGATCATACTTAAACTCAGAGAACCGGGCTCCTGTTTCCATATCTTGGAGAGATAATACCAGAAGCGCTACAACAAATTACCGAACACTAAGGAAGGAGTTCGATTTTGCTTAATTTATAGGCATTGCATTGCGATCGCTTTGCTTACCTGGTTGGCCCAGTATATTCTCTGTTTTCTGCAGGTAGCGGACGATACTAGAATATATCCACTGTGCTCCGGCTTCAGCACTGAAGAACTGCAAAACTTGAAGCTCTAAGTGAGTCATGCTTTCAAGTGCGTACTATGAATCGAATATAGTTTCGTGAATGCTTTTCGATTAACATCTCTATTTTATAATTACACAATTGCATACAATACCGTCAAAATCAATTTCTAACTCTCCAACACTCTCCGATCGGTACATATGAATGTTTCATTCTAGAGAGGGTGACGACTTAGTAAGGGGCTCGGTTCTGCGTAGGGCTACGTTCTGTCGCTTCTCTGCTCCGCATATGATCGGCAGAAATATTCGCGCACTGGAAGGATTTCGTTACCATGAAATCAATTGCCTCGTCCAAAAGGTATATTTTCCGGAGTTTGTAGGTATATCTGAGGCTTGCTTGCGTTCTTTTAAGGAACACCTATATAATATTGGCAGATTCAAGAGAATAGCTACGTGCAGAGAAATACGAGAGGGTGGCAGTGTCATCACTTGCGTTGCTGATTCTGTGGAAATTACTGAATCTGTCTAGTATTACTCGGCTCAGGTAAATATGTGAGTCACGCTCCCTTTAAATCAATTTATGATGATGATAATGATTCATATTACTACATTTTGTATTTATAAAATAAATTGCTCTACTACAAATATACGCAACATGTCCTGCGCGTGTGTCCGCTTGTGGAGAAGGAGATGAAATATTGATACATCGCGTTGTATATGGTAGAGGCATCTATGAGCTTCTAGACATACCTATGAGGCGGTCGTTGCTACTACTTTGAGGCTATTAGGCCATTATCATTTCTATGCAAGTTGTTTTGCTGAAGCCTTTTTACCTCCACCCCCCCCTCCCCCTTCCATCGATACATCTGAAGCCCGTGCAGCCCAGGATGAAAACTATATTTTTTTTGGAAAATTAGGTCGCTTTTGCCAAATGTCTGACCTAAGCCGACTGGCCTAAGGTCTTGTTTCTCGTCTCATTCCAGCAACGTGAATTCGGCGTTTGTTTTTTGACAGCAAGCTGTTTAGTCACTACGAGCAGGACTTCCTTGCCGTAGCCGTTTGTGGGCCCTAGATTAAATGCGCAATCAACGAAGATTTGACGTTCCTCTGAACTACTCAGGCTCCAGAGGATTTTTAAAAGGCAATTCCTGTAAAGAGAACGTTGAGGAAGGTGTTTGCAATGCGTGTTTAGCATTTTTTACATCGTACAACACACCGTCTTCTTTTTTTGCTCCAACTGCGACATCTAGAATTACATTTAGGTTGTGCTTTTTGACGGCTTTCATAATAAATCTTGAATGAATCTTGAATATTTATCACCTTAACACGACCTCTCCTGGCGCTGTTCAGATAGCTATTTCAAAGTGCAATGCAGATCTAACGCGCATTCCCTCAGAAGTAAAAAACTGTACTTTTTTGGTGCCTTTGTTACTGCTAACATTTCCATTATGAACGCGACTGATGTTCGTTTCTTTAAGGGGAAGGGCTCGCGTCACATCCAGGCGGATCAACTATTCGTACCCCGCTTTTTACTAAGATTCTTGGGAGCTGAGTTCTATATGTGCTACAGCTCTCTGCCTATCTAGGCACCATTAATTTTCTGATTCGACGTCATTTTGGCAGTTTGGCCAGAATCACCCGAATGTTCAACGTCTTATAAATGCACTGGTCCATTAATGGCTGCTATACTTAAAGTCCGCACGGGGTCGGAACAACCTCCTAGATTATGATGGTATGACTTAATTTTTGGAGGTCTAACAATTTCGCAGCAATTTATATTATCGCTGAAACTAAGGGGCTTAGAAAATCAGGACAGTTAGGGGCTTTGACAAATCTATTTTAGCATGACGGGTCTGGACTGGATGCCACGGAGACTGGTTAAAAAACGCTGAAAATGGCAGCCCTGGCATTTTTTGTTTCAGCTTGTTTACATGTGGTCGTGAATCGGAGACACGCAACAACGGAGTCGCGCTTTACGTGCGGTTAATCTGTGCAGTACGTTCGACGTTTTTAAAAGCTGTAGCGACGGTACGGTCCAGGCAGTTCGTGCGTGGGTAAAAAATAATTCCAAGGATGGTTTTATTATTAGCTTCCACTTCAGTCGTTTCACAGAACGACTCTGCTCAATGTTTCGGAGCACGTATGCAGCGTTCTTCTCTTCTAGAGATGATTGCCATGTCATTACCAAAATAACTCGTTCATGCATTGATCACATCGCTGTAACAAAGTGCAGTAGGTTGTCATCTGTAGTTCCTGTGGTCCGGTTAACTCCGCTATATTCTGATTACTATCCCGTTGTTATGCTTAGAGAACATCCTGCAGCTCCGCACCATAGTCTTAATGAAGTATATTTTTCCATGTGGCGACACGATAGAGCTTCCGTAGGCTTGTTTGCTAGCCAAAGTGGTACTAAATGGCTATAAGTGTACGATGCAGCTAATGTTGACTTCACCTTTGACCTTCACCTGTAACCGGCTCTACTACAAATACAATTCATGTTTTGCCGCAGTCGTTGACGAGGATTCAGCTAGCAGTTTACATAAATTTGTATTCTCCTCTGGTCCTAGACGTCTTGGACGCAATGTCAACAAACTCTTCACTTGGCACCGCAAGGTAGCCTCATACGAAACAAAGTTTTCTTACTGCAATGATCTCCAGATTTACTGGCAGGCGACTTGCAAAATGCTCTTTTTGCAATCGCAGATTTTTGCAGCTGAATAATAATTATTCTCAACTCTGGAGGTTCATAAGTGAATCTTGTGGAAAAAGAAAATCCGGCGCTAAACTACCATCAGCGCTTGATCTTGAATAAATCCGCAGAGCATTACCGACCAGCTCAACAGAGTTGTGTCAACTCAATGGAGCTTAACAATGGTGACTTTTCCTTAGGCACTTTGCAACCATTTGATCAAGCATTGTGGCCGCATTTGACATCTAGGCAGATATCCGTTAGCACCAATCTGGCAGAAGAATCAGGTATCGTTCCTAACGAATAGATTCTAATTGTCGAATGTGTTATGTGTTGCCCTACTTGAGTTAGAAATGATGAGAAGTGAGTTTCCATCGGAAATCTCTTTTCCGCTCACAGCGGTAACCAGCCGCTCTAGCTGCCGCACTACCACAGTGTGACCTCTTCGTTTTTAACCAAACAAGTGGACAGCAGCCTCTTGCGTAGCGCATGAAATCAATTTCAAGCTCCCTTCCTCAAGAAATTCGATCGCTCTCGTCAAAAAGGGAGTTTGCGAGGGTAGTTGTGCAACATGTGACGAAGAGAACCTTAGCTATCACTATTGTATAGAATTTGACGTCGAAGGAACCACCTCATTAGCAGCCCTTTCTGCCCCGGTTAGGCCAACCCGGCTAAAGCCACCTGACCACCAAGAGCTTCAGAACGTTCTGGAGGAAGCGTGCAAGACGCCAAGCAAGAGGCGAACGCATCCAAAGCGACTACGTCCAGTTTCGCCGAAGTATTGGTGAAACGGAGGGATCGCGGAAGCCCGCAGACGCTGCATCGACGCCAGGCAAAGATTCACCAGGGCAAGGCGCAGTAGAAGGAATAACAAAATCATTGCGCAATTGCAAAACGAATTTAGAAGATTTAGGGCCTATCTACGCAAAACTATAGATTAAAGCAAGGAACGATGCCATAAAGAATTCTTGTCGGGAATAGGAAGCGACCCGTGGGAACGACCGTACAAGCTGATCCGTGGCAAGACAAAAACGAAGAAAGAGCGCTAACCTTTCCCCGGACGAACGCCGACGGGTAATAGAAACGCTTTTCCCTCGACATCCATGCCTCAACAGGACGCCTTTCGAAGCGGGTGCGGACGAGAGACCGGTCCAAGAGGTGACTCTAGAGGAGGCCCCTGCAGCGGGAGAGAGACTGAAGGCCGGAAAAGCTCCAGGGCCTGATGGTATACCGGCCTCCGCCGTAAAAGTTCTCTTTAAAGAGTTTCCTGAAGTAGTTTCCCACGTTGCCACACGGATACTCAGATCCGGACGCTTGCCTCTGATTTGGAAGAAGGCCTACCTTGTGCTTATTCCCAAAATGAACGGCACCTACCGACCAATCTGCCTAGTCAGTACACTGGCCAAGGGTATTGAGGCGATTATAGAAAACCGTTTGCGATTATTCGCAGAAGAACGCGGCTTTCTTTCACCGAATCAGTTCGGATTTCGCAAAGGCCGCTCGTGTCTATTCGCAATACAGCGAGTCGTTGCTGAGGCGGAAGATCTATGACAATCCCCGGCAAGGTCCAGGAATCTTCTCATTGTCGTACTGCTGGATGCTAAGAATGCTTTCAACAGCTTACCCTGGAGGGTGATACTGGGGGCGCTCAAGAGAAAAAGAGTTCCGAACTACCTTTGTCGAATTGTCTCGGACTACCTGAACGAACGGCGGGTAGACAATGAGGGCTCCGAATTTGAAATGACAGCTGGAGTTCCCCAGGGTTCCATCTTGGGTCCTTTTTTATGGAACTTGGCGTACGACGATGTCCTACGCTTAAGTAACCTACCAGAAGGGACAGAGCTACTTGCGTATGCGGACGACCTTGCAGTTGTAGTACAGGGCGGCACCCCCCAGCAACTGGAACTTAGAGCCAATGACGCCCTGGCCGAGATTTCCGTCTGGATGAGGGGAGCGGGTTTGACGCTGGCCCCTACCAAAAGCGAGGGAGTCATCCTCCTTGGCCCAAGAGGATGTGCTCTTCCAAAGCTAATCTTGAACGGCCAGGATATTTGAGTGGTTCAATCAGCCCGCTATCTGAGAATGTACCTGGACAGAGGCCTGCGAGGAACACCTCATCTCCGCTTGGCTGCAGAGAAAACCACTAAAGTTTCACACGACAACTGACTCTAACCCGCAACAGGGCGCTGATGCGCAAGACCCAACGAATCGCGGCTTTACGGATTACGATGGCTTACAAGACGGTCAGCACGGCGGCTGTCCTTGTACTGGCTGGTACGATCCCTTGGGACCTGAAAGCCGACGAACGTCGTCGCTTGTGGGCGGAACTGACAAGCAATAAGGAAGAAGAAAGGGAAAAAACGTTGATGGCAAAATGAATGGGACGCCATACAGGACGGGGCACCTGGGGCCCGTGTAAAGGCTCTGATCCCTGACGTTAAGGCGTGGATTAACCGGCCCGGCGGCGAGTTGACACACCACGTGACTCAAGTGCTCACAGGGTATGGCAACTTCGAGAGTTACCTCTTTAGAATAGGAAAAGCAGATACGCCACTCTGCAAGCACTGTGAAGGAACAACGGAGGACACGCCGGAATACACAATATTGCTGTGCCCGGCGTGGGCACCATTACGCAAGGACATAACCACAGCAAGTGACGGCAGTCTTAAGAAGCTGGCAAACCTTTTTATGTACTCACGTGATGACTGGAATCTCATAGCTCGAACAACCGAACGTATTATGCACGCCAAAGAAGAAAAGAATTGTTTTTACTTGACAAGGCCCCGTGAGGCACTCCAGGGCAGCTAAGATAAGGACGCTACTATTCACCCCCCCCTCAATTGTTTGAAGTATTGCTTCCGCAGTTCCCAGTTGAGTGTGGGGATGGGGACATGACAGGTTTTTAGTGGGTTGGAGCCCCACACTACCGGCCCACATTTGCAGTGAGCTTTCCTGCCGTGGTGTCCGTGTGTGCAAACCGCATTTCCCAGTTAGTGCCTAAAAAAAAAAGTGACCAAATTGCGTTACGGTGAACATATAAACGCAAATATGTACAACTGGTGCCATTATGTAAACTGGTGTAAACGTGTGAACTGTATGTGTGAATTTGTGTAATTATGTGAACTACGTGCGTAAATGTATGTGAACGCTAATTATTTTTACGAGAACATGATGAACATGAATAAACCAAACCTTGTAAAGTATTGTTGTTGCTTATGGTGCAACTGCCGTTGCCGTTCAAGTCGTGTTACTTCTGCTGTCGTTGTTGTTTTCTGAAGTTTAGCTGTATGTACGTTCGTACATATGTATGTACATGCGTAAAATGCTGCTTTTGGCGCTTGATATTAGTCCTGGCAAAGGTAATGGCCTGACCATACTACAGTGATTATCCAGTTGCTCAGAGAATGGCGGATCTCCAACCGCAGTTCTGCAGAAAAAAATGCGGTTGTCATTAGCGTTGTTGTTGCTATTGTTGTGGCTGTTGTTACTGTTGTGACTATTTGCGTTGCTGCGTTCCACCGACACAACAACAACACACAAACGAAAAGAGCCCAAAACACTGTAATCCGACAGGCAGACAAACGGACAAACTAACAAACCAAAAAACAGTGCAACATTAAAAGCCACAAGAGATGACATCAGCCTCAGTAATGTTGATAGCAACAATCAAAAGCCTGCATTGCGCCCTGCGTCCATCACTACGAAGGTGCTGAGGCACTACCACCGTCCTTCCTGTGATCCCACCGCGCCCTTCAAACAACAAAAATAGCAGCAGTTACAGTAATAACAACGACAAGTCCGGTCGGGATGCATTTTTCACATTTACGTGACCCGTTTTAAGCATGCTTCACCATGACCGCGGCCGCCGTAGACGACTCAAATTTTTTTATTCGAAGTTTGAGTACTCGAAGCTTACGACATATATATATATATATATATATATATATATATATATATCATTCCTCGCTTGGAACGCAGATATAACCATAGAGTCACAAACTGGCATTCAGCAGGGAGACCCATTGGGACCAAGCTATACAAGAAATCATGGAAGCACTTCCTAGGATATCTTGTGTAACTCAGGGTAACCTAGATGTTCTAGGTTCCCCCGTATTGGCCGAAGGAATCCCACGCGCTCTCGATGCTAAACGAGAGACCCTGGTAAAAACTCGCCCACGACTGACCAGTATGCACCCGCAGGTGGCTCTGCGTCTGTGGAGACACAGTCTTGGTTCACCAAGATTTGTCTACATCCTACGAACCTGTCAGACCCTGAAATACATGGAGAGTCTTGCAGCCTATGACGAGACCACCAGAAGCATTCTAAGCGAGGTACTTAACATTAACTTAGAAGGAAACATGTGGGAGAGAGCTAGCCTCCCCATCGACAACGGATGCCTTGGAATAAGAAGAGCTACGGATCTTGCTGCAGTGTGCTATGCTGCATCCCTAAATCAATTTGGCTTCTTGGCAGAATCACTTCTTGGCGAGGAAGCAAAGACTGAACTGAAAAAGGCAGCCGCGGTGGCAGACGCCACAACCAGGAGTCAACTCGATCCTGGCCCTCTGAGAGAGCACGTGAGTCAAAAACTTCTTGACGCGTACAAAACTAAGAAGTCCGCGCAAGATATAATGAATAACCTTACATCAGCAAGAGAGCGTGCCGTCTTTCTAGCGGCTCAACAACCTTTCAGCGGGGCCTGGCTTCAAGCGCTGCCTTCCCGTCAGCTTGGCACCATGCTGGATCCAAACCCCTTCCGCATGGTGTCAGCTCTTAGGATAGGCGCCCCCGTCTGCCAGCCATTCACGTGCCTCTCATGCGGCCAATCGGTTGACTCGGACGGTCTACACACGTTAAGCTGTCTAAAAAGCCCTGGCAGACTTACAAGGCACGCTGAACTCAACGCCATAGTGAGAAGAGCTCTTAGAAGAGCAGGGATACATCTACGCCCGAACCAATAGGGCTTAATGGCAGCAGTGAGTTGCGACCTGACGGGGTCACCATCCCGCTGTGGTCGCACGGAAAATGCCTTGTATGGGATGTAACGGTTTCATGCACGGCGGCGTTATCATATTTACGCCACAGCGCAGTCGAATCGGGATGGGTAGCGGAACGTGCGGATTCTGAACAACGGAGGAAGTATCTAGAACTGTCTAGAAGCTACCACTTTGCACCCATTGCATTAGAGACACTCGGCCCCATCAGCACAGGTACAGCAAAACTCCTTCAAGACATCGGAAAACGAATCGAAGACGTTACGGGCGATCGACGCAAGGCCATGTTTTTGAGACAGATGGTGTCTTTGGCCGTGTGTAGAGGGAACGTGGCTTCCATTATAGGCGCCATGAATTGACAGAAAGCGAACAGAGCTGGATAAACATGCTTTAAACGTTCATACCCCGCGCCCACATTTGGCGCCAGTGCGACTGTTTGTAAACAATCAGTTTGTTTAGGTGACACTCATATATACGAGGCGCTGGTGACACATATACAGAAAGTGACATACATACACGTATATAAAAGGCGACATACATATACAAGGCAGTGGTAACATACATATCAAGGCGACATATATACACACAGTAGTGGCATATATATACATATACTTGGTAATATAACTATACAAGGCATTGCGAGTGAATGTGAAACGTGGTCATGGGCTCAAATGCCCCTGCTCGGCTAGTTATGCCTCCAGCTAGCCTGGACATAGCGAACATTCGCCTGATGCACCTGCAGCCGTCGGCGATATTTCGAGGCCCGCTAGCGCCATGAGTAACAGGTCCGCGGGCGTTAAGCGAAGAAGGCAGGGCGTCGATGCTGACTCGGTGGCTGATGAACCCTCGGGTGACGATGGTTTTACCGTTGTTACTAGCGCGAGGGTAAAGAAGACCGTGCTGCAGGAGCAAAAACAGTTAGATCGGTTGAAAAGCGAAATCAACTCAGGAGCATTCGGAGCTTTCAGGGTTCGCCTGAGACACAAGGACAACCCTGACGGGAGTTTGGCTGACTTCAAAGAAGGTTCGATGCTACGGTTATTCAAGGCAATCCACAGCCTGGTGCCGGAGGGGCGAATCTCAGGCGATAAGTGCAGCATCTTTGTCAACGTTTCCTTCATCGATGTAGCCCAGAAGCTTTCCAGCCTAACATGCGTTGATGACATCCCGGTGACCGCCTCTTGCCCGGGCTTGGCCTCGTTTAAGGCCAGGATTCAAGGCGTCTGCACCGCGCTAACAGAGGAAGAGATAAAAACGGAGCTATCAAACTACGGCGTCACGGCTGTCCGAAGACTGTTTGTCTCTTCTGGCAATCAAAAGAAGCCTCTGCCAAAAGTGATCCTGACCTTCGACCGTCAGCCACTGGCGTCAGTGTTCCTGGGCTATCGTTCGCACGCGGTAGTTCTGGAACCCGACCAGGCCCGGGTCTGCTTTAACTGCTCCTAGGTTGGCCACATTGCGGCGAACTGCTCACTTCCCAAGGCTTGTCGCAACTCTGGCAAAGGAGGCCACCTAGCCGCCGATTGTCCGAACTCGTCCAAGTGTGTCAACTGCGGGGGACCTCACGACGCAAAGTCACCCAGCTGCCCGCGATTATTCTACCTGAGAAAAAGGAATAGGGTTCTAATGGAAGCCAGAACCCTCCACCAGGTCCGGGCTAATCACACGGATGCATCTATCAACGAAGCCTTGGCAGCGCCTACACCCTCTTCACAGGGCTCAAGCAGCGCTCAGCTTCTTCCTCCCCGGAGGGGGCGACATATGCCTCGGTGGTGCGCGGCATCGCGGTTGGTGGAAACACCACTCCGCAGCTCCTTCTACCCCGGCCTAGAGCGGCTCCCAAACAGCGTCCTCGAGCCAAGCCACGAACGAAGGTTACGCGCACTCGCCTCCGGGGACCTCGCAAGCCAGTGGCTCACGGGTCGTCCGGATTAGTTCGGGACTTAATATCTATGAAGTCTGAGCTGTCGAAAATGGTTAAGTCAATAACGAACGCAGTGCAGCCTTTATTGGCGCTACTGTACGTTGCTAGCGACCTCAGACAATCATAATGACGGGTGATCACAACGATTGACAGAACCCACCCAGGTCAGGTCGTCGGATTTTTCAGAAGGTGCCGGTCCAAGCCTCACATCTGGACAGAACCCTGCGACTCCGCCAGACCCCTTGGGGCTCAACAGGGTTACCTGTCACCAATGCGGCCAGACCTTCGTCAGGCGAGGCCTCCGTAGACATGTTACGGTCAAACATGGGGGTGGGGGCGCCATATCCGTCCCTAACAGGGCCATGAACGAGTCTTCTCTAGACCTCACGGAGTACATCCAGGCTTTCATTAAAACTGGGAAGCTGGTTCGTATCCTGCCCAAAGTGGTAAGGAAGTCGGTGGCTGACGTCTTGTCAGAGGTGTGCTTAAAGGTTGCCTCGGACAACGACGACGCTGCCTGGCTTGGGCTTTTCTCCTTCGCCCCAGTCGTGCTGAGGTTGCCGATAGGGCGCAGGGATTCACGTTCTCTGGCAGTGGTCATCAGAAAGAACATGGTGGAGTTCCGACGTGGTGTTCGGCTTACAGACCTGGCTTCCCTACTTACCGCGGGTGATTCGGGTGGTAATGTTGAGCGAAATCAGTCGATCACGCGGGCTGTGTCGGCCAAGCTATCGGACGGGGATGTGTCGGGAGCAGCCCGCCTTCTTCTATCTGACGACGTTATGGTCAATGAACCAGCCGCTACAGCGTCGTTACGGGAAAAACACCCCCCCGCGCAGCCAGACTTGTGCTGGCCGTCTGCTCCACCCTCACAACTCTTACCTTCATCTACGTCGGTCGAGGATGTTCGCTATGCGGTTGGATCATTTTCAAAGAGCTCGAGTGCCGGCCTGGATTTTATAAGACCTCGGCTCCTACAGGACCTCCTCTCACCGATTCTTGGCTGCTTATCCGATGGACTTTGTAAGGCCCTGGCAAAGGTAATCGACCTACTGCGATGCGGAGTTCCACATCCAAGGTGGTGCCCCTTCATCTTCGGAGCGAGGCTCTTCGCATTGAAGAAGAAAGACGGCTCGTTCAGACCCATCGCTTATTCTTCAGTACTACGCAGGGTCGCGGCAAAATTGGCAGTGAGGGACTCTAGGGGTACTATTAACCTAGCGATTGGACCGCACCAGCTGGATTTCTTCACCAAGGGAGGTGCTGAAATAGTGATTCACGCTACCAGGGCTTTTATTGATTCTCGGCTCGATCCATCCGTGCTAGTCAAACTTGACTTTAAGAACGCGTTCAACACCGTCAGGAGGGATCACTTGTTGAAGGTGGTTGGAGATGAGACCCCTGCCATTTATCACCAAGTAAAATTGGCCTACGGCGATCTATCGCACTTGGTTTTGCCCTCGGCACTGCTCACTTCGGCTGTAGGGGTTCAACAGGGAGATCCCCTTGCGCCCCCTCTGTTTTGTCTTGCCGTTAAGGACTTGGTTAACTCACTCGAATGTCCTCTCAATCTTTGGTACTTGGACGATGGGGTAATTGGAGGCAACATCAGTACGGTCTGTGAAGACTTAAAGAAGATACTTAGTTTCTCCACATGCAGCGGTTTGGAGCTGAACCCAATCAAGTGTGAGGTTCACATAATCGGCTCAGGTACAGCTGAAATCTCCGCTATACAGAACCTACTTCCAGGTTGCCGCGTAACAGGCGACGACCTGGATCTTCTTGGCGTACCCCTGTTCTCTGGCCACCTTGGACCGACAATCGAACGTCGAATGGAAAAACTGGAGGTTGGTTTTAATCGTCTTCCCCAGCTGGGCGCCCACCGGGGGTTGTACCTCCTGCGTTCATGCTTCTCTGCGTCGAGGCTGAACTATCTGTTCAGGGGAATCAACAGTTCAGCCTTCTCGGCCCAGTTGGAGGAAATTAACTCGAAGATGGGCTTTGCGTTGGAATCTATACTAAACCTGCGGCTGCGAGACGATTCCCTAGTTCAGGCCTTCTTACCGGTTGCCAGAGGCGGACTGGGCCTGCCTGAAGCTGTTTCTCTTTCAGTCGCAGCATACATTGCCTCTTTACAATCGGCGACTGGTGGTGTCGAGTCTATCCTGAACACCCGGGCGATTGCAAACTTCCAGGCCACGCTTGAACAGACTCACGATGACGCCATCGCATTCTGCGGGTCTCTACCGGAGACTCCTTCTCTTCAGCGCGCGTGGTCAGAACTGGCAAACGACGGCCGATGGAACGGCCTGTGGGACCGAACAACTACGGCCGCTAGCAAAGCGAGGTTACAGGCAGTTTCGTCGCCCGGTGGCCCTCTGCTGGGTACCCTACTCGACGATGAGTCTACACGAATACTAGTCGGGTTGAGGTTAGGAGTTGAGCTAGTCTCCCCACACCGGTGCAGATGCGGTGACGAGGTCGACTCCCTAGGTCACCATAGACTCTCCTGTCTCCAGAGTTCAGGCAGAATCGCACGCCACTCGGCGTTAAACGAGACATTTAGCAGAGGGCTTCGATCGGCAGGCTACCCATGCATTTTGGAGCCGTCTGGCTTAGTCAGAGACGATGGAAGGAGACCTGATGGAATGACCCTGACTCCCTTCGAGCGGGGCCAAATGCTGGTGTGGGACGCGACCGTAACCGACTCTTTAGCCCCCTCAATGGTCGGTACGGGCGCAGCCCGCCCTGGACACGCGGTAGCCCTAGCGGAAGCAGCCAAGTGCAGAAAATATTCAAGCATCAGTTATCCACACTTGTTCTCACCGCTTGCATTCGAGACATTGGGGGGGGGCTGGGTCGCTCACGACGAAACTGCTCAAGGATGTCGGGAAAAGATTGGCGCTCGCTACAGGAGACAAGAGGGCGGGCGAGTATTTACTGCAACGTCTGTCATTAGATGTTCAGAGGGGGAATGCCGCTTCGGTGAGAGGTACCATGGCTAGGTGGACCAGCCCAGGCCTGGACCTAGTGCCTTGAGTTATGCCCCAGCGGGCTGTGCACACGTTCTTACATCACAAATGTATATTTTGCTACACTTAAATAATAATAATAATAATAATAATAATAATAATAATAATAATAATAATAATAATAATAATCCCAATCTGCGACAGAGAGAGCGGTATTTATAGCCGCCCGTGAGACCTTCAGCAGTGGCTTCCTAAGGGCACTTCCTTCACCGCAGCTAGGCACCATGCTGGAAAACACCTCCTTCCGCATGGTGGCCGCCCTAAGAATAGGCGCTCCCATATGTGAGCCATACGAGTGCAGGGCATGTGGAAAAACAGTGGATAAGGACGGACTGCACCCTTTAAGCTGCTCTAAGAGCCCTGGTAGAATTCTCAGACACGCGGAAATCAACGCAGTTTTAAAGAAGGCTCTTCGTAGAGCCGGCATACCAAGCACCCTAGAGCCCAGGTTGGGCTTCGAAGACGACAAAAGACCCGACGGCGTCACCATTCCGCCATGGTCTAAGGGCGAATGTCTAGTATGGGATGCCACGGTATCATGTACAGTGGCTCCGTCATACTTGATGCATAGCGCTACCCGGTCAGGGTGGGTTGCCGAACATGCTGAGATCGCAAAAAAGCGCAAATACTCTGACCTAGAGAAAAGATACCACTTCGTACCCGTCGCCATGGAAACGATGGGTCCAATCAGCAAAAACACAAGTATCTTCCTCAAAGACCTAGGTATCAAAATAAGTGCTAACACGGGTGACCAGCGCGAGGGTGAGTTTCTACGTCAGCAAGTCTCGCTCGCAGTGTGTAGGGGAAACGCCGCCGCTGTCATCGGCTCCATGGATTGAGGAGCGGGGGTGAGCCTAGGCGGGTACACGTTTAGATCCCACAATTGTAGGGAAACACCGAAATATTGAATAAATAATAATAATATATTATTATTATTATTAGTATTGTGTTCATTGCGATAATTTGGCAATAGAACAACAATAGTATTTCGCCTTTTCCTAAAGTTGCAGATCTAAACAACAGATACGATAAAACGCAGTTTAATTGTCAACGCGATATCTGGCCGAAATATGCTTTATTCACATAAAAGATATCTACGTTATCTAAACTCAAAAACCAATTGGTCAATTTTAAAGCATGCTCGACGTTTCATTTCATAGGCGAGAGTCTGCGACATCTAGAGTTTTTGTCTGCATTCCCGCGTAGCTGTAGCGGACGTCCAAAGTTGCTGGATATGTTATTTGCCTTGCGTTTTCGTGCTGAATTATAGAATAGAATTGTTGTGTCTAGGCATGTTTAGGTAGACACACGGCTGTCGGCTCGGCGCCACGTGCTGGCGGACGTGCAGTGGAAAGAGTAAGCACGAGAAGGTACGAGAAGCGTACAGACGATTCGATAGAAACGTCTACTCGGACCGAATCGATTCTACCACATTCGATAACAATCTAAGAGGCAATAAATACAGCTGACACAGAGAGTCAGCAAGCCACTCTACAGGTGACAGCAGGCGATCGTGTTTTCATTCCTTACGTACTCGGCTAGTCTAAGTTCAATAGACTAAGTCCTCCGGTCAGAGTGTGTACAGTTCACGTACATATTAGTGGCGACGAGGATGGGATGTTCGTAACTACTACATACGTACGTCACAGTTCAACTACATATTAGTGGCGACGAAGTGGTTACGAACTGACTGACCTTCCTTTAAGCCTTACTTCTACTTTCAAGATCGGCAGGGTGCCATAGTTCAAACGGCAACAAGTTCACCTGCTACGTCTGAAGGACGTGCCTGCTACTACTACAATTTCTACTTCTTTCGGCAACTACATAGCTACAACTTCTACTACTACTGCTTTCGGCAACTACATCGCTACAGCTTCTACTACTACTACATCTTTCGGCAACTACAGCGCTCAGAAGAATTCCACGATGGAACGAGACGGAAGCATCAGGGAAAACCGAGCACTGCCACAGTTCGAGAGATTCATGGAAGAAGAGATGCCGTGGTCTACATATCGGTGTCGCTTCCGTGAATTTATCGAGCTTAACGAGTACCCCGAGAGCAATCGTGCTTTAGGTTTGCTAAACCACCTCTCGTCCACAGTGTACCAGAAGCTGCGGGACCAGATATTTCCAGAGGAGCCATCAAAGAAGACATACGAAGAACTTCTGGCAGCCTTGGACTGTATCTACACAAGAGGTACGTCAAAATGGGTAAAAAGAGTTGAATGCCAAGCCCTAAAACAAGAGGAAGGTGAACAGATTCAAGATTTCGCGCGTAGGTTACGAAGAAACGCGGAAGAATGCGAATGGCCAATGGAATTCCTGACGACAGTACTGCTAGTACAATTCATCAGCGGTGTCAGGGACGACCATGTTAAGGACCAAGTTTTGCATAAGGCAGATACTTTCAAAACACTAGACGACGCAGTTAAAGAAGCAGATTCAGTGTTTGTGCGCAAAGAACGGTTAACGATCAACAAAATAGTTGCTGGTACACAGCAGCGGGAAGCCAAGCTGCCTTGGAAGAAGCAACCGACGGGTTCAGGCAGTAAGGACAGTACAGCTCCGGCTCGCTCTAGACAGGGCCTGATGCCAGGCCACTGCTATCGTTGTGGGAAGCCTGACCACAAGGCTGACAAGTGTCCGCATATTAAGTCTACGTGCAATTCATGCGGGAAGACCGGACATCTTAAGATCGTCTGTCAGCAAAGACAGCCCGGTGCTAGTTCAGCCAACAAATTCAAGAATAAGAAGAACGGAGCATTCGCCGTACAAGTTCAACCAGCCATGAAGAAGAATTCAGGTATGAACTTTGTGAAGCCAGTACATACAATTCGAACAGTGAGACCCGATATCGACCCGTTACTCGTAACAGTCGAGATCGAGGGTACCGATGCTACAATGGAAGTGGACAGCGGCTGTGGAGCCACTGTGATGCCTCTTTCACGTTTCGCGGCTGTTTTGCCAAAATTCATACACCATGAGCCAGACATTACGTTAAAAGTGGCGAATGGCAGTGAAGTGAAACCACACTCTTTCGTGGAAGTTCACGTGAAGTACCGCAACATTACAAAATTATTGCGGCTGTACCTGGTCAACGATCCCCAATTTCCAATGTTATTCGGTCGCGATTGGATGAAGGCGCTGAGATGGGGGCACCTCGAAGTTCATCGAGTAGAAAGCGAAGCTAGTGATATACTTTCTGCATACCCCAAGCTCACGGCGCCAGGCATTGGCACACTACCGGCAGTACACGCACTTACAGTCCAGTTCAAGGATCAGCCGAAGCCCGTGTACAAGCCCAGGAAAATACCTTACGCACTTGCCGAGAACGGTACGAAGGAGCTACAGGCAATAGAGATGAAATACCTTACGAAAGTTGGATCACCGGAAAAGAAACCCGGAGAGTTCAATCCACTTCAGCGTTTCGAGAATCAGCATTCGAAAGCTACAGGAAGTAGCCGTGCATCCATATTCCTCGGCCGACAAATTCGCATATCCCAGCTGAACGAGAAGCGACAGGTACCAGCGAAGCCGGCAGAGACGGTTTCTCGATTCAGCGTGGGGGAGTCTGTGGCAGTTCGAGACTACCGAAAAAGAAACAAGTAGTGTCTATCTCGTGTCGTGAAGATACTCGGAAAAAAACACATGCTAGTGCAGTCAACCGAGCTCGGCACGGTAAAGAGACATTTCGATCAAGTTCAAACGACGAACGTGGAAAAGGAAACGTGCCATACACTGCACATGCACTTCGATGGTACGGTCGACCACGGCGGCGAACTGCCAAAGCATTCAGGCGTTGCCGTAGCGAGACCATCCTTTATCGCTACGCCGAAGTCTTCTCCAGCACCGACATAATTTAAAAATGTGGCGCAGGAATTTTCTACCGAGCCAGCTACGCCAGTGGAGCCGATTACGTCAATACCCCTACAAGAGCTTATAGTTCTGCGACTAAGAACAAGGATCAATTATCGAGAGATGGCCGGACAAAGCCGTCGTCATACATAGATCTAACTATTACTACATACATACAATATTACATATTTCATAGTTAGCGTGGGGGACTGTTGTGTCTAGGCATGTTTAGGTAGACACACGGCTGTCGGCTCGGCGCCACGTGCTGGCGGACGTGCAGTGGAAAGAGTAAGCACGAGAAGGTACGAGAAGCGTACAGACGATTCGATAGAAACGTCTACTCGGACCGAATCGATTCTACCACATTCGATAACAATCTAAGAGGCAATAAATACAGCTGACACAGAGAGTCAGCAAGCCACTCTACAGGTGACAGCAGGCGATCGTGTTTTCATTCCTTACGTACTCGGCTAGTCTAAGTTCAATAGACTAAGTCCTCCGGTCAGAGTGTGTACAGTTCACGTACATATTAAGAATAATTAAATTAAAACGACAAACTGCGTGGAAGTAGCCCAAGCAGCCTGCAAGCGATAACAGAATGCTTTACGCACATCAATATTGGTTCTATGAACTTATAACAGCCACAATGTAAGCGAATATATTGGAATAATGCTTCTCTATGCGCATTGTGCATAGGGTATTCGAAGGCTAGGTAAGAACTTCGTATATGTAATACCGAGTGATTTTGTAAGTATGCCATCTGTAAGAATGTTTAATGTAATATTTTAGGATCGAGCAGCGGCATTTTTCTTTACCAATATCCCTAATCTAGTTTTAAGGATATGTATTGCAAGGTAGTGCGTTCTATATTATTTCTGCACACTTGATAGTTGTACGCTGATGAACGTTTGCAATGCCGAGCCCCGTGGCGTGGTGCATGCGCCTGCGCCTCGCGACCGGAGGCGACACATAGGTGTGCGAGTTCGAGCCCCACTGTTGGACATTTGTATTTATGGGGGTCTGTCTATGAAGAAATGCGAAAAGCAATCCTATGGACATTAAATATTGGCTGGGTTTGATATTTGCACGTTTGCGATATTTGCACGTGCCCATGTAAAAACGAAATGAAATTTGATGAAAGGTAGCAGTCCACAATAACTTGTATGGAGCGTCCAATCATTTGTTGGTATGTTTAAAATATGAAGATGGATACAAGAATCGGCCAAGGACCGAAATATGATAGAGAAGCTAGCAAAATCGAAATATTTGCGGAATTCCTAAGGGAACTCAAAGAAGTCAGTGGGAAGCTCGGGGTAATGTTAAGAAGAGAGAGGAAGACACGACCATTTTTTTTGTAGTTCATAAAGACCGGAAACCATTTATTTGCCTCATATTAAGTATGACAAGAGTATAAGTATCCATTTTATACGTATACTCTTGTCAGCTGCTCCTGGCATGCCATTCCATGACCGAAAACCAGATAAACCGCTGGTTAGGCTGGACAAGTCAAGCTACCGTCGACTGATAACAGAAACCTCACTAAAGGGATTACCCGCTAGAGGCTAACCGCGTTGTATCTACCTTAGAGCGGCAAACTGTTAACTGGCCGATGGTCAGTGGTTACGCATTTTAGTATAACGGGGCGGAAAAATAACTTAAAACTGAAGGGATTAGCAATGAGTCAATCGCGTACCCAGAACGGATCTCCGCCGTGTTGCATGCGCTGCCTGATATCCGTACTGAAACTACACGGAAAAGAAAGGCTGATGTAAGATTATTAAGTAACTTCAACAAATGTTTTATATGAAGCATAATCGAGGGTCTAAGGGCAATGCTGACACACAGCAAAAACGTGCGTTAAAACAAAAAGAAAAAGAGCGCAAAAGAGTAAGTTTATCATGAGTCGATGATAAACTTACTCTTTTGCGCTTTTTTGCGCTTCTCACTGGATAATAAAGGAAAAATCGCAATGGCTAACACCAGTTCTTAGGAGACTTTTACGTACCGCCTGAGTTGAAGGAATTTTTAAAGGTGGACCAACTACTTTTCACCAATCAGCTCCGGAATTGCATGCTTCCTGGTATTATTAAAAAAAAACAGTTTTCGCAGGAGTCGCAGATTAGCAAACTTCACAAACATAGTATCTTAAGTGGTCAGATGTATAGACAAACCTTCAATTATGCACATGCTTACTTTAACTATTGTTTATTAAACAATAGATTTGAACTTTTCATGACTCAGGCCTTAAGATGCGCTCTACACACGTTGTGCTAAAAGAAGGCTTTGCTGCTGGCTGTACTTGCTGAGGAGGAGACTTTAGTATTATGCTACGGCTGTTTATGCAGCGCACTAGTACTAAGGACACAACTCCTAATGTTGGCAGCCACCTCCTTCAACCTTTTTTATTATTACCAATACAGACATATATAAATAGATATATATCTATCACGGATGGCAATCCAAATTCCGCCGAAACATATTATGAACAATTTTATATCGACATTGTAATTTCTAAGGCGATGTTATATGTTATTATTCACCGATATAAGTGGCATTTCTTTTGAGAAATCTCTAATTACTGCTGCTGCAGCTAACGCAGATAAGGTACCAGGTAGGTTATCAAAACTCACTGAAACCCCATTAGTTGATACAAACATAAGAGTGGATTCCTTGTTAGACTTGTGAAGAAAAATCGCTAGATTGAAGGAAACAACTGACAACCATAGTGTTAGCCCCAGGCTACAAGATAATTCTTGTTAGAATAATTAAAAGCATGAGCATTATAATTCATATTTATCTGCCGTTAGAAGTGCGATGCAATTTAGTGACATTTTAATAAATCTAACTGCTAACATTGTAGCTTATTGGCCTATCATAGTCTAAAGCAAGATTAAATATATCTTAGGAATCGAGCTTCCTCTGCCTTGCAGACACTGTAACAGCTTAAAGCAACCTAATAATGTATTATCCCAAAGGGCTGTAAGGCGGTAACTATTATGATTTGTTTCCTCGCGTAGAATTTGATTGGGTGGGACAGCCTGGGCTCTTTGCAGAAGCTCCGAAGACACTGCCAGGCTGATAGATAAATTAAATATGTAAGCTAAGGGAGGTGTAACAATGGCATACTGGCTTTATGGCTCTGACTAGAGTATCATTGAAGGCACCCTTGAGGGTTGCTTTAGTATTCGGCTTTAAGCACAAGCACAGCCGAATAGATATATCTTAAGGGAAAAAGAACAACCATAGTGGCACGTCCCACAAGGTCCCCGGAGTGCTTGTTGCACATTGAGAGCGCACGCTAAAAGAATAGCTGACAAATGTCTAGATAATACCTTGAAAAAATATTCGGGCTGGCCCTCAGCCAACATTTAACGTTTACGGGACTGCTTTGCACTGCTTCTTAAGACAAACCCCATAAATGCAAATGTTCAACGGTGCGGCTCAAACCCGTGCACCTATGTGTCTCCTCCGGTCGCGAGGCGCACGCGAATGCACCACGCCACCGAATTCGACGCCTAGATAATACCTGGGCAGCTTTCCTTTAGTCTACAGTCTCACTTCCTTAATAAACCAGTTTATAGATGACTAAACATAAATTGCACCAGCAGTAATCTTATAGAATTTTTAAACTCCGTAGGGCTCTGCTTTTGTACTTTTTATAGATTATGTACGCAGATATACCTGGATATACAATCGACAAGAAATGGCCTGTTTATGTTTGTTACATATGTGTATGCTTGGTTGCTTAATTAGGTTGACATTACTACATCCGCTGGTAGGCTCCGCTTTGGCTTAGTTGCTTTCTGAGAAGGCGAAAAAATGTTAAATGCAAAAGTGCAAACTTAAAGCGTTTCGAAAATAGGCCAACACGGCTGTAGCTTGTCGAAACATTCCCTCCATCTTCGGAGACGACTCGAAAAAACTGAGTACGTCTAAGCTCTGTGGGTTTCACCCAAAGTTAGTAATATCAAACATTTTTAGCGCATGCACGTCTGCACTTCCCTGCTCAACTGATACCGCCAAGCTTAGTTCTAAGATCTTTTAGTAACCTGCAATGAGAAGAACAGGTAGACTATGAGATTGTATGGATAAGACGAAATATGCGGGTCCGAGGGCGCAGGCAGTTTCCAGAGTCAACCCAAGCCAAAACGTCCGCCCAAATACGGTTATGTTGTAATGTTGGTGAGGCATTAGTGGTATCGCTCATTTTGAATTTTAACCGGAGCCAGTCTTCACACGGATATCTAGTGCCATTAACTCTAACGAAACTAAAACAATTAAACACATCACGTTGACAACTTGTGAACAGGATGGGGGCACACAATAGACTCTCTGCCCCCCTGTGCTCTTAATAGAGCCTCCTTCCTGCCTCCGTCCTGAGAGGTAAGATTTAAACCAGACAACAGCCAGCGCGGAGCAATCCAGCTGAGCAAGTGTTTAGAACAGAAAGGAGTGATTAAGATCATTGAAAGCAGCCGACACGTCGAAAAGATTGCGACATAAGACTTATGTATCTCAACCGAATCTGACACCCGCTGCAATAAGTGGGTCAGCGCGAGGTCAGTCGAGCTAACCCTGCGAAAACCGAACTGGTTAGACAAAAGAATTTTTTTGACTCTAAATATTGATCTAACCTAACCAATACCAGTTTCCCGATAACCTTTGAGATATAATCAACGACGAGGCCGGCCTATAATTGGCTGTGCAGTTTCGTTCAGACTTCTTCGTAAATAAAGGAAACACTGCCGTATGCTTCAACCCTGTTAAGCTGCTAGACTCAAACGAACAACTTATAACGGCAGTCGTTCGACAATAGATATAGCTGCTAGCTTTGACAATTTCGCAGGCACACCCATGATACCTTGACTCCAGCTTTAAGACTGGAAGGGATACCAAGAACCTCAGAAACAGAGGCAGAAAAGAGCGAAAATGCACTGTGATTTGTTTCTCTTTACCTTGATAAATAAAGTTCCTACACCTCTGGTCTTCTCGAGAAGAGCGGTGGTAGTACTATTCAACGTCACAAAGTGACGGTTTAGCTTGTCTGCAATTTCTATTAGGTAATTTAATGTTTCATCCTCGCTTATAATAACGCCGGCGATAAATCCACTGAATCATGTCGCCTATCACAGAGTCCATTGATGAATTTCCAGGGTTGAGAAAGATCATTAAGCAAGAAAGCAAAGTTATCTCGGGTAAATTGCTGTCCTCGCAGCGCGGACTGAATTAAGGTAGCGACGACTGTTTGAGTAGGAAGTTTTCAGATTTTCCGAATTTATGTTACGATCTTATTATCATCGCGACTAAGCCGTTGTAAGCCTAGAAAAAAGGAAAATTGACTCACCATGCACGAACTATCAGAGGCAGGAAATGCACGAGGTCAAAGGACTTTTCGTATATAAGAAGCAGGACGTTTTTGCTGAAACGTCGAATGCCGAATTTACGTCTACTTTATCATTAACCACTAACCACGAGACATTTTGTAAACAATATAGGATCATATATATTTTAAACCTACATAGGTTTGCAGCAATAACAACGTTTTAGAAGCAGCGGAGTTGGCAGAAAGAGATATGAGAACCGGGTATTGATCAGAGAAAGACAGAGTTTCAAGAACCTGGACAGCAATAAAGCTTGATCAACTTAAAACAGCAATGTGGTTTATGCACGTACGTAATGCGATCCACTACAAGGTAGAAGTCTCTAGCGGAAAATGTTGAAGTTTAATCGCTGGGCTGCGGGGCCGAAAAGAGATTGGCATTTGAATCGCCCATAACAACGACAGGGGTAGAGATGTACTTCGACAACATGTCGTCTAGAATATTCAGCAGAATGTTTTTACAAGGCGCATGGTTAAAATAAAAATATATAATACAACATTCAAGGTTGTCCTGTTTTTCAAATACAAACGTACAACCTGGACATTGCCAGAACGCGCTGATAAAATACTACAGATGGAACGCACATAGATGCAAACACTGCCGCCTAATCTCCCCAGGCCTCTACCCGTTGCAACTAATCGGAAACCACTGATAGAGCGAGACGCCTGACCGCAATGCTCTAACACATGACACTAACGCATCAAATAGGGCTCCTTTTTCCTCTAAAAAATATGAAGTGGCTCCAGCTGACAGGACCCTTCAATCAGCGCGTTTAGGTAAATACAAGCTAAACTTCTGTGCTCAAGTCTAATGTCATTCGAAAGTTGACATGCTTTCACATTTCACGTGCAGTTTTGATTAATATAATTTTCACAACGCAATGATAGAAACATATTGTTATGAAAACACCAAGATGATAAAAACCCAGAAATACAAGATCCTAGGATAACATCATAGAGAGTTAAAAACAATAGGATAGAAACCTCCATCAGGTTTTCAAACGTATCGCAGCTTTCGGGGATACAATACTCAAAGCCTTCGTGATGTGCATCAAGGGTGAGATTATGTTGAGGTAACGTCTTCTTAGTTTACGAGTGGCAGAGGTGCGTGATGACTTTAATGAACAGGGCTTGACAAGAGTACTCGTAGCCAATTTTTCCTCGGTGCCACTCTGCTTCTTAGGGAGAAATGTGGATCCCGGAAGATACGAACGTCGGGGCCAAGCGAGGTTTCTACGACCAGTGGGCTCACTACAGCAGCATAGATATTCTGTATCACAGTTTTGCACAAGAAGTCTTTTTCGAGTGTAATAGGCTTTCCAGAACGGGGTTTATCCAGAAGACTTCAGTTGCCATAACGGGACTGGGCGAGGCAATTGTAGTACGCAATCTTTGCAATGCAGTCCTCGCCTAATGTGCCTTAAATATTCCGAAAAGTTTCCGCAGCAGTAAGACATTTTTGAACTCACACAAAATTGCCGCCCGTAACTGGAATTTTTTTTTCTGTTAATTTCGACATAATTAATATGGCAGACACAACTAGTAGGATTGTTTAAAAAGGCTCCCGATAATTTTGTGGTCTTCTGCGCTGACACAAATATTTGTTCTGTAGACATAACAGACTTCCCAGAGACGTAGCGCGCATGTAAACTACACCTCTAAAAAATATAAAATTCATTAGGTACATTCTACATATATAACACAACCTTTCTTAATTGTAAACATGATTTACTGCGTAAGTCTGAGGGGAGATAAAACATTGAGCCAATTCACCTTAATCAAAGGCAAGTTTTATAGTGTAAATAAACCCTATAAATATGATAAATATGACGGAATCTATAAATATGACAATTATTTATTTGTTAGAGTGCACCCGTATTTTTATAACAAAGCTGCATTGAAAATTACAGTGGCGACTTTTGCTCACTTAGGAGTCGGTTCAGAGCCACAGTGTAGAGTGTTGAAGAAAACCTTTCAGGTTTATCTATAATTCCTTATGATAAACGTACCTTATATCATAAATTTAAATATTACACACGGTAATGAACAGTTTCACACATTCGTACCAGTATTAAATTGTAGCAACAGTGAAGCGTATTTATTCAATGTAACCACCATCTGCTTGAATCACCGCATTAATGTAGGACTCTACTTAGCTCTTACAGGCATCTTACAAAACCCGTTGATCAATCTTTGCAAATGCCTGCCGAATGGAGGTACTGAGACAGTCTGTGTCGTTATGTGTAGTTTTGTTAGATGTTTGCTAATTAATGCCTCACATATATTGAGGATTTAATTCAGACTGTTTGGTTAAGTAGCATGCCTAATTCATTATTATTGCATTGTTTATTGCAATATGGCTATTGATTGTGTTGCACGCCTTAATTTTTATTATGCCCGGGACGTGTTTACATGCTCCATCTGCCGCGTTTATTTTAAATATCAAACCTAAAGTTTGAAATTGACACCATTTCTCCTGCTGTGCTTTGACAGTCAAACCGTTAAACAGTTCTATGACAGACAGGTTGCTTCAAAAAGAAGAAAAAAAATTCCAGGTGCATCAACTCTGAAAAAAAATCGAAACATTCAAGGGGACTGGGTGGGTTATTGATGCCAAACCGTCGACACATTTTCGCCCAGATTGTTCAGCAGAAAACGTCACGGTTGTTCGCCACGCTGTCGCCGCGTGTCAGAAAACATACGCTTGACATCGTGCTCAGGAATGCAACAGTTCAAGAAGCACTATGCAACTTATTCTTACAAATATTTGCGTTTTCATGACTAGAAAATCCTGCTGACTTACCAGTCTACAGAGAATGCACAGCGAGTGGAGTGAACGGCGAGTTTTCCAGCAAAACCATTCTCAGCGATGAGGCTCATTTAATGCTGATGGCTTCGCAAACAAGATTCAATAGACCGCTTTTCTTAGAAGACACTCTCGAGAATCCACAAACAGTCAGCGGTAAGCGATATCGGGGCATGATAATCCTCAATAAATGGTATGGATCTCAAAGATATGTACTCCAACAGAGTGGCGCCACTAATCACCCACCATATTAAAACAATCTCATTATTGCAGGAGGTATGCCTAATTCATACAATATCCCCTTTAGGCGACCAGAATTGACCGCCTGAATCGTGCGATTTAACGCATGTGAGGTCCTTTTGTTGAATTTGTTTAATGCCAAACGGTTATGTCAACCTATGACTATGTAAGCTTTGCAAGAGGAGATTTGTCGCTCTATCATTGATCGCAATTACAATCACGCCAAAAAATTGCGAGTAATGGACGTAGCAGCCCATGATGGAGCTTCCCCTTTGCTAAAGAGATAGGGGTTAAATCATCCGTGCGCCTACGCCATCACAATACAATTCACTAGGCTCACGAATGCTCGGTTCGCTTGGGTAGAGTGGTAATTGTTCTACTTGAACGTGTATATCATCCCTGCTTGGACGGACTACGGCCGGAAAAACCTCGGGGGGACCGCTTGCCGCCAAAGTATCAAAAATCTCCTTCCTCCCAATAATTATCCCCCAATACACATTCTTTTTGAGACCTGCTGACCGGGTTCAAGATTACCGCCAAGGAGGTAGGAGGCTGCAAGATGACCAATTTAAAGATGCCAAGGAGCTAGTAGGTGTGCCAGTTATCCCGAAAGGGCTTAATACAGCAATCGAGTATTAGACGCTAAGCTATATTATGCCGCTGCTTGTCGACCTCTTATGTGAGCTTATCGGAGATTTTTCTTACTTAGGTTTTCTTTTTATTCCTCAAGACTCACCTGCTTTCTGGGGGTCTTTCGGCAGGTCGGAGGGACCTGATCTATCTAATCACGCTAACAAATTGCAAACGCCCTTTCTATTTAGGAAAATTTTGAAATGCTAGTTTGATATCCAACTGTTACCAGTGTATGTCGATGGCGGCGTATTTGAAGTTGGCTACGCGGCCCATCTTGCCTACCGGTGATAGCAGATCGCCGTGTTCTTTAAACAACGTCTGTATATTAACAGCAACGTACACCGCCATTTTAAGAGTAGTCTTTGCCTTGTCTAAGCAAAACGGACACGTTATCGTCACCATACACGACCGTTAGGCACATTGACTAAGCTAATGCTGTGCTAGATATATATTATACAGAAAATAAATTCATTCGAATTATATATATATATATACATAATGTCGTCATAATGTGACGGGCATTTATAATAGAAACGAATTTCCGTGTAGGTTCAATTTTTTCTCTGCGCATTTCCCTAGCATCGTTCACGTCATCACTTTAAAAGCTAAAAAAAGAGGATTCATTAGCATTTCCGAACGAAATACTCGCCTTCCCGGGCGCAATGTTAACTAAAGACCTGCTAGGCTATACAAAGCTTGGTTGACTAAAACAGTTTTTTGCCTGCTTCAGCTAAGTTGGAAAGTACGCAGTGCGCAGCACGCGTTGAACGAATGCAGAACGAAAAGGAAAGGGGAAAAGAGAGAGAGACTAAGTGAATGAGTAAGTGAGAAAAAGAGAAGGCGAGCGGTTAGAAAAGAAATTACAAGAGAGCATTGGTGGGTGGTCCGGTTCAGGTTTGCAAACGTCAGTCAGTGATGCCCTCATTGTTCATTGTCTAGAGGACGGGATGGGAGGGGCTGTGTCTGTCTGCTGCTGCTGCTGCTGCCTCTGTCACGACTACTCTTGCGACTTCAACTACTGGCTTAAACCGATTTAAACAAAAAAATGTTACAGCCCGACCCGAAGTCCACTCAGGCCCGACGACGCCACGAGACAAAGAGTGAGCCGCGACAAAGTCAAAATACTCGAGGCACTACTCGCGGTGAGAGGGATGTCGTCGCTGTCCTAGGCTCGGTCGCCTCTCGCCGTGGAACAAGTCATCGTCGTCGTCACCCGGAGAAGTAGCGGTACTGCTTTTTGCTGCTTTTGACTGAGTGGATTAGTAGAGCGACTCCCTTCTTTCATCATTCAGACATGGCCGCTCTGCCATCGACCGCTGGCCACACCATCACTGAATTCGGTGCTGCTGCTATTGGTGCAGCTCATGTCGTGCGGATTCTCCTCCAGCAGATGCAGATTCGCAGTCAATACCGACGGCTCTATCGCCGTTAAGTACCCAGCCACTACATTCTCATACCGTGACGATTTTCCAGATTTCCTATTTTTCTATTACCAGTAAGACTAATAGAGGAGAAAACTATACATAGTGAGACAGATAGACACTAACACACTTGCGCCGACGAACTGGTTCAGTCATAGGCAAGCCCGGCGTTTTAAAGTCGCGCCCTATATTACGTCCGTCGTGGTGCTGGTGGTGGTCGCGCGTAATGTCTGCAGTAGAAGGTGAGCTTTACCGTTGTCTGGCGCTTGCCCCACTCTGTTGGACGGATCATTATCACTCGACGCATATGGAGATTGTTGAAGATGGCTGCTGCTACTACATTGACTACTACTTTGCTTTAACAGGTGATAACACGTAATTGTACTCACGTAATGACCTACAAACATTTAAACAAACATACACTTGCATAACCCCTATAAGGCATCTTTATGTGTGGCTGTGCAAGCCCACAAACATTTAAACAAGCACATACATATAAACATGCACTACCTCTATTCTATAGGACATCATGTACGACCAGCGGGCCTAGATACCAAGCTGACACACGGCTCTTTTGCTTGCCGTCAAATCAACTCGTGAGATGAAGTTCAAATCACGGCGGAGTACAGTGTCGACCTCCTCAACGGGACTCAAGCAGTGTTAACTCACGAACTGGCGTGTTCAAAACCGCCACGAGCTCAGCGCTGGCAGCAGATAGGCTGTTATAAGCACTACATACTTCCACCGACATCGAGACATACCAAGATCCACACACATGCAAATAAAAGCACATCGGTGCACATACGGCATAGTATATACAAAGCACATGCACACAAAGCTAGTCCACCTGTCTGTCTGTCTGCCCGCCCTTCTCCGTCCGTATGTCGGTGGGTCTGTGGGTCGGTTCCGCAGGTTCTAGCTTAGTCTGTCCGCAATAGAGCCCTACCCACCTGGCTGGGAACCCAGCCAAACCACCCCATTCACCATTATCATCCATTTGACAGGACAGCTCGCGGCCCGAGTAGGTAGGCCTCTGTTTGCTGCTCGTATTTCGACTACTCATCGACTGCTGCTGTTGCTGCTGCTGCAGTGACTGTTACCACAGGCAGCCGTGCAGTGACTTGCAGTTCGGGTTAAATGCAGTTGAAAGCCGATTACGCTAACTGGGTGACTCCGATACTCGAAGAGAGAAGTGCAGAACGACAGCAAGACAGACTCGGCCGAGCGAGATGAAAGCACTCGCTGTTTTTTGACCCCAGCTCTTTTTCCACCCTCAGCTTAGGCCCACGAGGACCACGACAACATAGTGGTAGTAGTAGTAGTAGTGTCTAAGGGCAGAAGGCGTCAGTGGATTAGCGGGACGCGGGCGGCAACTATCATTACCAGCTTATACCAGCGTACGCCATACGAGATAAAACAAACGTCGCAGCGTCCATAAGAGCGATTGTTCATATGTTTCAGACGGTGATTTTCGTTATTATTCGATATCTATACTCCCTACTCTCCCGCGCGACAGACCAGCGCGCCTTGATGCCGGTGCAGTGTACATGTATATTTGTATACACCTTGATTGCATAAATCTATACTTACAAACTATTACGTTTATTGGTAGATATAATTGTGCATACGTGTATGCGTATGCATCCAAGTATGTAGATGTATACACAGATTATACAAAGGATTTGGTTACTTGTTTTGCAAATATATGAAAAGAAAGTTTTTCCAGAATATGCGGGCGTGGTCTCGAACAAATTTTGTCTAGTTGTGTAACGATTTCTTAATTAACAAATTTTTAAGCGACCAAACCTCTAGAGCGCAATAATTGATCAGTAGAACGCAAAGTCTGGTCCTTCCCTCTTTTGACTTCCTCTCTCATTCCTCTCAATTTACGAGTTTGTTTTTAAATGCCATGATTGTTCTGCACAAAGTCACGCAGTTAGTCCAGTGGAGTCATCCTAGCCCAGAGTAACTTGCAATTAGTATGGCACAATGGTTCATCCCTTATTATGAGACAGGTGTCAGTTGCATGTTGAGCTTGGCGAAACGATTTTGGTCGGTAAAGGACAGCAACGATCCTCCAATACTTGGAACTTAAGGTTGCTCGAAGTAAAGGATGTTGTTTATATAATTACTATATCACTTAGAGTGACTTTCCGTTTTGACATGAAGCCCGCAACACGCGAGAGGGCTTACTACTTATATACTGTTGTAGTTCCATGAACTTCTAATCGAATGCATTGATACTCAACCTAAAAATGCCGTTGTACTTTAGAGGTTCTCTTTTCGCGACTTCCAAGCTTCTTTCGTACCTACAAGAACTTGGCTGTTTATTGCAATTTAGGACGAACGTACTTGCTAAGCCAATCCTTCAATATCCAATCAAATATTCTAGGATCTTAACATTTCGTGAATCCTAAAGCTCTGCCTCGTTTAGAGCTCAGGTCTGTTTGTATGGTGGATAGCCATTTTATTATAATAAAGGTGTATTTTGTGTGAAGATGTATATGTGATCAATAGTTAGAAAACATAATGTTAAGTCCAAAAAGGTACCCTTACTAAAGTATCACGTATAATGATGACGTAGCATTAATTCTTGCTCTAACGCATACCAGATGGCCTTATCAAAGCGATATAATGCGTAGGAATGCATTTAAGTAGACACTTTAGAGGGCCAGAGGCAATATTTTCATATAAAAACTTTTCACGCTATTTCTTTTAGGGCCCAAAGGGTTCACCCCAGTTTGTTGCTCCTTTGTAAATATTCTCCGATTTAAATTGAAAATGCTTCACTTTAAAAAACAAATGTTTGTAACAGCGTGAAATAACCAAGCGCAAAACCCGCTATTAACCAGTAAACATTCGAGAAAGAATCAGCTATGGAAAAGTAATGGACAACAAGTATGTCTCCGACTAGGGCATAAAGCAAACGGAATCGAATACTTAAGAGTTAAATTCAAAATATCAGTACGGTTCTTCTTAAGTTCCTTGCCAATTGCGTTTCTGGGCACGGGTGCTGATAGCCAACGCAATGATGTCATCAATGAGTTATATAATGATTATTAACTTATGCTATATATCATGTTTAGACTCCACTTTTGTGACAGTAAACATGTTTAAATTATTCAATTAAGCATGACTTGCAGGTCGTACACCAAATTATGTTAGGTATTTGAGCTTCAATAAAAGTAGCTGATATCATTTTGAGTTGTATAGGTGCTAAAAAATATGACATCCATTAGGAGCGCATAGAATAAAATCGGGGACGTTCATTTTAAACCACTCAAAAAGTCTTTCGTGTCCGTCGGAGGCCCTGCAGAACACATGAACGTTGCCCGAGCATATTAGTTTTCCCACACTCCAGAAATAATCTGCTAGCATTATTTACCTAGAGACAGACCCCTGCAAGCATTTGCAAAACAACTAAAGCCCTGTTTTTCAGCAGAAACTTCAAGCAAAATTATATCGCTATACTTACCATTAATCATAACCCGGAATCGTCTGAAAAAATAACATTCTTAATGAAAAACAAAGAATTACGAAAGGCTTCACGGAAGACACTTGACGTTGATTTATGCTTACGGGCAACAACTGCTTCTCCGCTGTTATGGAACTAAATAAATAATGATACATATTAATACGTGATAAAAAAACTACTTCAGTAGGTACCGAATAATAATCCAGTTAGTAAAACGGCAAAAAATGAAGTGGTTAAGCGCCGCTAAACGAAGCTCCCCCTTTGAATGAAAATCAGACAGCGTATGACCAGAACAATAAGACAATCATGGATGCGACAAAAGCAGGCTTACGTAACGTGAGCCCAATCATAATATAATCATAAAGCAATGGTGAAAATAATGACATTTGTTTAAAAGAGATAACCTGGGAACGGTTATCTTTACTTCAGAATGATACTTTCGATATTTTTAGATAAATATTGAAAGGGATGACGTTTGTTTGAGAGGGATAACCTGGGCAAAGGAAGCTAAAAACTGCACTTTAGATAATACTTTAGATGGCTCCAGAAAACTATCTTAAGTATCACTCCAAAATACTGAAATGTGCACATGTAGCTGCTTATTATTATTTATTAGATATACAGATAAATCTCTACAATGCAGGTACACATTACGTGACTTTACGTACAATGTTACAAACGTAGCGTATACTATTCAGAGGAACAGAGGCAGCAGGGTAAAACATTAATTATTATTCTATTGATCAATGGTTTACTAGAATAGAATAGAAGAATAAAAGCTTCTTTTCATTCACGAAATAAAGGGTGAGGAAATACTGGTCAGGTAGGGACGAAGGTCCTGTGCAGTCGCTCTGTTGTAAACGTCCCTGGCTACCTGCCAGGCGTACATATTATTGATGTGCTCCATTCTTGCAATGCTTTCGATGAATGTTCAGCCGCACTTCAACGAAGTGATCAGTAAGGTTCGCACACACAAGTTGGTCGAGACCCAGTTTGTTATAAGTGTGTCCATTAAAGGCGGTAAACCAAGATTGTTCGGTTTGAGGCCGCATCTTTGCACCCGTCAGGCATATGCCTATTTAATTACACAAATGTGGATGCCGTACGAGTGAACAGTGTAAACGTTCTCAACAATGAAACAGCAAAACAAGATTCACAAATATAGCTATTGGTGTTGACTAGTTTTTTTAGAAAATGAGTTTTTTACTAAGGAATACCGAACGGGAATCCCTATCCCGGAAAATAATCTTCGTTTTTTTCCCCGCCACATAAGATGAAATGGAGTCGGCGTTAGTACTTTCGGCCCGCAAGGATGCCCTGAACTTTCATTTTTCGATTGCCGCTTGGTTTATGACGTCGTCGAAAGACTGTTTTTCAGCTACCACGACCATTACGCATCGCCTGCAGCTTTCTACGTTTCTGATTGGCTGGCCAGCACCGCCAAATGTAATTTAACAAGCTCCAACACCCCCTCCTGCCATCTCTGTCGCTTCTCTTTTCTTGTAACAACATCATTAATATTAATTCCTAATTAAAACATGCTCGTCGTTACGACGATCAAGCGAGGGGGGGGGCAATGTGGAGAGTAGAGTAATAAGTAAAGAGACCCCTTGTTCGGCCCATCCTGTACCGTCTGATTAACTAACTGTGCTTGAGTAAGGAGCGGAAGGAACCTGAACAGCTCAGAACACATCTCCGTCGTGTAAGTAACAATGAAGCGGAACGAGACGATGGGAGAGGCATGGTGAGAGAAAGGATCTACGAGGATGAAAATGAACAAGCTGTTGAAGTTCCGTTAGGGCAAGCGGTGGCTCCAAGGCCGACAAAGCAAATGCACTCAGATCCCTGGTTAATCTCTTCTGGAGTTTTCAGCTCTCGTGGTGCCGGCTGGCGTTTTCCTTAGTGAGCTGGCTACCAACAACCAGTAGAGCCTTCAGCGACGGAGCTGCGGCAGAGGGATTCGAATTAGATGTAGTCACTTCCAGTGAGGATCTAGCTCAACTAGATCCGGATTAGCCGACGACGAACTGCAAGATACAGTCGTACAGGATACTTGAGACGCTTTCGCATCTCCGGGGACAAGCCCCCCCCTTGATGATGAACAAAGCTTGCGTGCAACTCAATCTGTGTGAGCCCGTATTTAACTACGTTCCGATTTTACTCTTCAAACTGGAGCTTCCGCTAATAATGCGTTCCACGCTTGCGTCCCCACATTAAGTCTTAGAAATACATGCCATTTTGCCTTTCTGCCCAGAGATAGGTTTCATTTTGGCTTTTGCTGCGGGTCTATGCAAATAAGGTATTCTGGTGCTGCCGGGATGGCCTTGTAAGCGTTTTTCAGTGCTCTTAATTGTTACCAGGGATATGGAGCACTGGACGAATAGTTAGTTCGGGATTCACTTATATTTGTCAAATCGCTCGCACAGTATGCCAATCAATAATATTTAACTATTTGTTGCCGGGACTCTTGGGGCCTTACATCAGGGTTGCAATCAGATCCTTTTAAAAGTACAGATCAATCAGTGAGCTGTAATTACAGTCCCCGAGCTTCTTCTCCTCCCTCAAAGCCTCCTCTCCCGTATCTTAAACTGCTGACGTTCTATGGAATACCGTATGAACGGTTGTTCATTTTTTAAAGCAAAACCCTTTAAACCCTTTTATTACACCTGCTAGTTTGAGAGGAAACCACCTGAGAGAAACAACGACGCCAGCCGTTCCTTCCTTACGAGTTATCTACTAGGTTTAGTCAATACAGAATAACTAAAAACAAACTGAGGTTTTGTCTCCGCCTCGCAACCCAACAAGTCGTGCCACTGATGCTAAAATACTTTTGCTCGTATCAACTCATAAAGGGTACGTTTTAAACATGACAGAGGAAAATACATGTTAATTAAAAAAATAGTCGTACAAGATGTAGCGTATGTTAATTTATTGGTGTCGTATAATATGCTTCGCCGAGAATGTGACTTAGAGTAAAACGCGAAGTCGTTACAAGCCTTAATCTTTGTGGTGAATAATTTCTTAAGCATTTCCGATTCTAAATAATGACTACTGTATTTTTATTGATCGTTTTAAACTTAAAATAGTTCACTATCAACATGTACCTAAGATAATTTGAAAAACGCAGCTATTTGCATTTTCTAAATTACCTTAGGTACATGTTTAAAGGCGTTTCTCTCTCTCTCTCTCTATATGTATATATATATATATATATATATATATATATATATATATACAGGGTGTTTCTATTTGTGTGTCCAAAACGCTAGGGTATGGTCAAACTCGGTGAGAAAATAATTTTTGCCAATGGGTGGAAGCCGGGAAAACGTTTTGTTTAGGAGTGAGGATGAAATTTATAAAAGCAGTTATTCTGTCTTTTTTCTCCTACATAGTTGTGCAAAATCTACGTTTGCGGGAGAACCAGTCAGCGACAACAATTCACAGGGTTCACAAAGGAACCGATCATACCGGCGTGTTTGGCGGAAAATTCTGCACAATAAAGTATACATTACTAGCTTGCGTAGCAAAAAGCGAATAGCCAGATTAAGAAAAGTCATAAAAAGTCAAAATGTTACGTTAACGCTTTTTTGTGCAACATCGTAATTTTTTCCATTACGACCAAAAATGCACGTCCAAAAGGCTACTCTCAGGCAATAGCAGATTTAATGCCCACTACATTCGTACCAAAGTGATGGTGCTGCGTTACGTAGTTGCCAAGTGACTAAGCTTTTTCGACAGTCATAGTTGTTATGTTTCACGTTGAAGTTTTCACGTCCAGAACCGTAGCATTTTGCCAAGACGTTTCCGCCCCCTCTTTCCATTAGAAAAAATTATTCTCTTGATGAGTTCTACCAAACCTCAATATATGTACCTAACTTTCTCATACACCCTATGCAAGTATGCATGCCTTCGCTTTCGATATGACTGTTGAAAAAGCTTAGTTACTTGGCAACTACGTAACGCAGCACCATCACTTTTGTACGAATGTAGTGGGCATTAAATCTGCTATTGCCTGAGAGTAGTCTTTTGGACGTGCATTCTTTTGTGCAACATCGTAATTTTTTCCATTACGACAATTTTTGAAAAAATTACGATGTTGCACAAAAAAGCGTTAACGTAACATTTTGACTTTTTATGACTTTCCTTAATCTGGCTATTCGCTTTTTGCTACGCAAGCTAGTGAAGTGTCGTTGTGCAGAATTTTCCTCCGAACACGCCGGTGTAATCGGTTCCTTCATGCGTTGACTGGTTCTCCCGCAAACGTAGATTTTGCACAACTATGTAGGAGAAAAAAGACATATTAAAACAAAACGTTTTCCCGGCTTCCACCCATTGGCAAAAATGATTTTCTCACCGAGTTTGACCATACCGTAGCGTTTTGGACACACAAATAGAAACACCCTGTATATATATATAGTTAAAGGTCCACAATGCCTGTTTTTGTTCCAGAGGGATGCACCGTTAGGAGTTATGAGCCGGTCACCTAATCTAAAATATAACCTTTTTTTTGATAACCTGTAAGTAAAAGACAACGTCAACAGCAATAATAAAAAAATGGCCACGAATCTAAAATAACATAATCAATACTAAAAATATAAACAATTCCCACGATAGCATTGATTGTAAAGACGTATCCAATTGACAATGCCAATTGCATTTATTGACTGCAAGTCACTTTTGATAGGGCTGTAATACTTCTGTCAGTTTATATGTAAATTAATTTAGAGTGCCTCTAATGTCTTTACGATGGCATGTGTCGGTCCATGCGACACGGCGAAGAGGTTGAGACCCAAGCGCTGCGCAAACCGGAATACTTCATATTTCGGACTATCTTCATCGCTCCAGCCTAGCTTTGCCATAACGAAGCACAAGTTGAATATAATTGGTTCGATCGACAGGATGCTCTCAGCTCTACGCAAAGCACGCATCCCAAGCCGCAAACTCTCCTAATGAACCCAAGTGGAAAGGTTAAAACACTATATATATATATATATATATATATATATATATGCCAAGGGTTGTTATTTAAATAAAATACACTAGCATATCGTTGTCACCAATTTGTTTAGACAGAAATAAATAATATACGAGTATATTATATATGCGAAGCAATATAGTATAGATATTTTGCTAGCTACTCTGATTTCATGGGTCGTAAATTAGATCCCGACGCGACGCATAATGAGTTTGTGCAAACTAGAAATTCCGCCAGAAAGAATATATATCATACAGAGAGACTATATCTAGACGAACGGTGTGACCAGGACATGGGCACCGCACGCCGGTGACGGTGACAGATAATAATCTGCCAAATGCCAGCCCTGGCCTGGAAGAGTGTTTAGTTGAATCCATTTTCATTTTTTGTATCTCAATTTAATTCTGTCCATTTCACTAAATATAGTAGAGTGGATTTACTATTACTTCGTTAGACGGGCCCCATAAATATAAATGTGCAACGGCGGTAATCGAGCCCGTGTAGCTATGTGTCTCCTCTGGTCGCAAGGCGCACGCGAATACACTACGCTACAGGGCTCGACAAACACTAAGTATTTATGTGCTGTACTGTACCATGAGAAGTCCTTGCTTTATAGCAACGAGCTGAAGCTGAGTTCCGAGCCCGGCGATCGCGCGGTTATCGTCCAGCGACTTCTCGAATTTATTCAGAATCCGGAGGCCGTCATCAAACCTTTATTGTTCAATAATAAAAACGGTATTAGGCATTATATGATTGCTGCCACACTTAGTATAATACACAACAACGGTGTTACAAAATCAAATTGTTTTGGTATTTAAGTAACTTTCTTATTAAACTGAAAATGTTTAATTATTTTCTCGTACTGGCTAGCGTTTCGTCGAGTACGTAGTAATTGCGTGTTAATTGTATGTATTATTTCGTTGATCAGTAGTGCCAAAACTAAGCGGAGCTGAGAGACAACAAACATGTTTCGAATGCACTAGCCACTATTTTATAAAAAGGGGTCTTATTTCTAGCGCTTCAAAGCGACTCAATACCAAGAAAGCTTGCACGATCTTGCGTTCCACGTTTTCGGATTGCCCGCATTGAATAAATGTTGCGAGAGAAACAGACCTGGCCCCGAAATAAATGACTGAATCATATCATGCCAATGGAATCAGACACGGTTCGACTAAGCGATGCTGTTAGCTTTAGCTCGTGTAGACAGCACTTGTCATGGGGAGCCTACATGTGACAAATGCTGTTGCCCCATTTTCTTCAATCGTTCATTTAGTACCAAAGTGACGGATGAAGGGAGTGAATTACGCAACTAGACGTATAGAATACCGAGCAAGATGGCTTAGTGGCAAAAGCCTTTGTCTTGCATTCGGGAGACCCAGACCGGCCACTTTTAAATTGGTTTTCATGGTCCCCAATTTAGACTAGGTGAATGCCGGAGTGGACTAAAAACCGATTATAATATTAAAAAAAAACGGGGAGCACAGATGTCTCAATAAAAAAATGATGATGATGCATTACCATTCAACCCCTCATTGTAGTTTTTTTCTTTATATCGTTTCATTTATTTATTTCCTTTCTGCTTTAGCACGCAGTAAATTTTTAAGTCAACTGGCCAAGTATTGGATATCAAAATCGAGTTTGTTATTGCAATTCTACCAACCAAGCATATGACAGGGTATTTTTGCGGCGCTAATACATAGCTAGTCGTGTAGACTCGCGTAGTTCACACCGTGTTCAAAAGCTGATGCAACGTAAAACTACCATTCGGTGAACAATTAAATACTCACGGGCAAAGCAGAGGCCGTGTGATTAAGTAGGATCGACCAGAAATAGACTGGTTGTCTCAGTAGGGTACTTGCCACAAGGCAAAGCAGGCAGAAACAACGTTGACTGTTTTATGTAGATTTTTGTTGTCTGACTGAATGGGCGTGTTTTTACGTATGTAACGCTCAGTTAGCGAAAGCCGGGTCTTCAGGTTCTTACGTCGAAATAATTAGAGTAAGAGCGAAGGGAGCGACGGTAGCGTACAGTGTATAACAGTGTCTCAGTATACTTAGCACTCTCCGTGAGGGGAGGCTACACACAATTATGACTTGCGACATAGTTCAGAACAATACTAAGACAATATTGCAAATACTTAATTAAAGATGAAAATGCGATGGCCTTCTTCCGAATCAAACAGCTAGCTTTACAAACTTAGATATTAAAATATTCCTATGTAATTATTACTTTCACCGAGCATTTTTCGTAGTGTAAAATTGACTCAAATGTCACATTGGCAATTTGCGCGGAAAATTGACTCGCCAGTATAAATGCAGATTGTTGCGGTTCTTCAGAGTTTCTTATATTATAATTGCACGTACGTGCGATGTGCCTCACGCTAAATTTACGTAGAGATCAATTAGTGCAGCTCCGATTAGCCTGTACTATATACTAGACATACTCTGCAAACAAAAACATGTACGTTTGTGCGCTCGTGTGTACACGGCATCTTGTATTTTGCTTGCCGAAGCGCTATCGTTTGCACTTTTGGCGCCGTGGCCGTTACGAGACGAAGGCCCGAAGGTTGGCTAGCGATACTGCTCACGAACGCAGTCTAGACAAGTGAGACGATATTGGCTTTCATGCTTGTCCACCCCTTCTATGCACCTTCATCATTGGCCCTGGATGTTTAGAGGTCTAAACTAGCGTAAGCTTTTTCGCTCCATCTCTCTGTCCCTCTGTCCTCCCTTTATTTCGGATCGCGCCAGTATACGCCAGTAGATATGTATGTAGAGACTTGCGACTTGCATCGTCAATCTTATCCGCGCTTGAGTAGCTCACCGGCACCGCTTACCTGCAGATCCCTGTTTTCTCCGTTTGGTGGTTCACCGTCTGCAAGCAGCTGGTAGCTTTTAGTCAGTAGTCAGTGGTCCCTTGAAAGGATCGGGGGCCTGACATTCAAGACAATGACCGATGCATCGGCTGAAAGCCGATGAGGTGACAGTCTTTTGCCGCCGGGCACACAGGCTCCCACCCAATTCTATCGCTGTGACCGACCGACCGACCGACCAACCAACCAAGCTGCGTGGTCGCGTGTCCAACCTCTTCCCCTTGGGACAGTCACCCATTTACGATCTCATGTACTCTACTCCATGTACGACCAGAAACTCCACACTTTCGTGCTCTCCTTCACACTGCTAACGCTAACAAACGCGACAACCCCAGCAAAAGCAGTAGATGAGCGGCTCTCTTTTAATCACACTGTTTATGTACATCTCTTTTCACTCCTTCTATTTTCCCCGTGTGTGTATGTTGCTCTTCCCGCCTATCCAGGCCTCACTTTTCAGCCGAACGGTCCTGTCGCATCCGCGTATGCAAAGCAAAAGCTGAGACCAAAAGAGATTACCTTTATTCGTCATCCGAGCAATCTACGTATTTAGCCTATAGACGTTTGCTCTTATTATCCAGCATTGGAATGCTGCATCCCGTTTCGTACACATGTTTACGCTCTTTGGCGTTAATAGGTTATTTAAAATTGAAAATTCGATGCCGTCACTTCATCTGCCACAGCGAGGATCGATTTCTAGTTAGTTGTCAGCACATACTCAAGCAAATTTCGGCCACTAACAGTGTGCTGCTATTCAACTCTTTGCAATAATTCTTAGTCGCTAATCTCTTCTAATTTACAGCCGATTTACAGCTGCAAAATTTTGCATGGCACAAATCTTCAATAATAGGTCGCGGCTATTTACGCTCCAAAAGTACAGGCTACTGCATTATCGCAGGATACTAACATATCCAATGATATGTCGTTATTAAGCTGTATAATTGGGCGGTGTTGCTAGTGCGCAAAACGATTTCCTTTGCTTCTGGTGTGCAGGCTCGATCGCAGACTCTGTCCCAAAGAATACGCAACTAATGCATTTTTACAATATGCATTTCTACGTCGTTGAGTGTCATTATTTAAACTCCATTTTTGCGGGGTCGGAGCATTCAATTTGCGCGACAAAACTCAACGGGCACAAATGAACGAGCTCAGTTGTACGACCACTTACTTTTTTCGTCAAAGCAGCAGTAAAGACACGCTGCACAATCCACCGCCAACGACACGGTGGCAAACTGGTTGCGTAAAGCAGAGTGCATGTGTGTGTCTTCAACTTTTGGTACAGAAAGCGTGGTAATTCGGAACGACTGCGGCATAGACGAAAGCTCAAGGTTGACAGGATAGTAAACAGTAACACACTAGAAAATTGATAACACACTTCGATGACGCACTGGATTATTTTATTGGTCATTCCGCGCTGTCACAAGGATTTGTCGTTAAAAGGGCCAACATCAAAACGAAACATTGACAAACAATTTCGGAGAAGTTGTACAAAAAGACAAAAAAGAAGATGAGCTTCATATCTTAAATAAGCTGTTTTATGAAACCATCAAACATGTAGCTTTTTGGAACAATGCCGGAAAGCTCCAAAATATGGAACAAAATACGATCATAATAGTGGATCAGATAGCGTAAAACGTCCTATACGGCAATATCTCGTCTCTGGTCCCCTTAACGGTAATATTCGGACCCCTTAACGGTAATACGGACCCCATGCTCATCAGGGAGAGTACTATCGCGGCAGATCGGGAAGGAAATTTGGTAAAGCTATATCGTTGGAAATACTATTGGCTACACATTATTGTTACAATATCAAATCTCAACCTCGTCCGTCAAACTTTTTAACCTGCGTAAAACTTCACAGTGTAAGTTGTAAATCGCACATTCTATCGACGTTTTGTACGGTGACGAGAAATAAAGAAAAGGCGACTATTAAAAGAATTCCGTCTCAACGCCAACTCGATCGTCGCCATGCCAACTAGTTGCTCCTGTTAGAGCTTTTTTTTTCACTAAACATGTATGAAAAGCAAGCAAATCGAGCTTAGTATGTTTTTTAACTTGAACATTACGTGATCGTGGGCTTACTCAATCAGGCGGATATATAACCCTACACACCACTTCTAGCAATAACGATGCTTCTGTTTAGGCACTATGGAAGTGGCAGTTATAATGCTGCACTTCAGCACATCCTTTTTAAAAAACCTACCATTCCTTGCCGGGGGTTGTGTTTTTATACAAGGTGTCGATCTCTTTTCGGGCCTCATTCGAGAGAGCCGTGGCGACCGGGTCTACGCGGAACGCACGAGCCTGCTGAACACACTTTTCGCAACTGCACAGAAAGAAGTAGCCCCTGAGGGTCATCTCGCGTCGCTGGTAGAACGGCAATGATGGCGAGAAATAATGGATGCGAAGCATGCTTGGATCGTACAACGTGAAGTCACGAAACGCTCTGCTCAGAGATGGGACAGAATAATATAGCTTATCTAGCGCACACATACATCACCTACAAGGTATTACAGGAATATTTGATCGACGATACATGGAATTGTAGAGCTCGTTAAGGCAAATATTTTTTCCAATGGAACATGGTCTCTAAGAGACCCTGTTTCGGAATGAGAGTTAAATTACTACAATTTGTGACATTGGTGTTTTTGCCCGACATAGGAGTATAGAATGTGCTGTTGCGAGACAATCAGGTTTCCTAGACAGAAGCTAAACACACCGCCGTATTCGTGAGAAAATTCTGCTAATAATTTCATGACGATCATTTTGGTACCAAACTTATTGCAATGCGAGCTGTGGTTGCGAAGTAATTACGATATTTTAGTAGGATGTCCAGATTATGCACTTAATCTGGACATCTTACCAAAAAATCGTAATTACTCCGCAACCACAGCTCGCATTGCCATAAGTTTGGTACCAAAATGATCGTCATGAAATGCGCATTTGTTAAATGCGAATTGTTGAAATATGTTAGTTTAGAGCGCTGTAAGTGGTCGTAAGGTAATGATTTTGAGGTATTGGGCGTGAAGGTTAATAAAATAGCTTCATTTTGGCGAATTCTCTTCTAAGCGACCATGTAGCATCTTCTGACCGGCCTTATGAGTTCTTCGCAGAAGCTGAATTTTCTCACGAACACGGAGGTGTGTTTAGCTTCTGTCTAGGAAACCTGGTTGTCTCGCAACAGCACATTCTATGCTCCTATGTCGGGCAAAAACACCAATGTCACAAATTGTAGTAATTTAACTCATATTCCGAAACAGGGCCTCTTAGAGACCATGTTCCATTGGAAAAAATATTTACCTTAACGAGCTCTACAATACCATATATCGTTGATCAAATATTCCTGTAATACCCTGTATATATACATATATATCGAGTAGCAGGCACAGGCAATATCATTTTCTGCAAAATACGCCAAGCGTTGAAAATGTATTATTCTTGCAAATTGTAAGATTAATAATAAATACTTGAGTTAAAAACGTCCCTATAAAAATATATATATATATATATTGCATTTACTAAATTTTACAACCTAACGTCCCTGCGACAAACAGTCAATGAAACAGTTGATGTGGTTAGCAATAGATTTAGGCGATGTAAGACATATTCCGCTTTCTTACCTAAGTTTGGTAATAAACATCACCGTATGTAATTAAACAGTCGCGTGAAATTGTCGCCGTCAAGTGGGAAACAGTAAGTATATACGGAGAAACAGCATGTTTTACATTTAAATTGTGAGTGTTTTTAAGCAACTTTCTTTTTCGCAAAACGGTCGGCTCTTTGTGAATCTCAAAATTCAAATCCATATTGAAAAATCATGTTCAATATGGTTCCAGATATTCAGCAAGACGTAACGCGCGTATTATACCCTATTCCAAGTTTGCACGAGCATGCAAACCAACGTATGATGATCGTTTAGATGCTATACTACGTTAAAGGTAGACGACTTCGGGCAACCCGGGGACTCAGTGATATTTTTGTGTTTTTATTTAATATTGTTTAATCTATTAATTTAATTCTTGAAAGCTTGGGCCACTCCAATTCCACAAGGTATGATACAATCTGCTACAACATTGCATTGGGATATCTAGTGCATAGATCGCTCAATCAAATATATTGTATCCGATATTTATATGTATATATATATATATATATATATATATATATATATATATATATATATATATGGTGTGGCAAGAGTCACTTGGTTTGTTTTGAATTTTGCCGCCATACTAAAACTTGCCGTGGCGGCGCTCACGGAAAGTTGTTTGTAAACATCCGTCAGCTCGTCGATGGTAGTTGGCTTGCGAGAGAGCACCTTGCTTTTAAAAAAAACTCACAGAAAGAGTCCAGGGGGCGTCAGGTCACACGGGATGGCCGCGTTACGTCTACTTTCAGTAACCGCACCCACCAAACTTTTCAACCAAAAAGATTCCAGTGCAATGTTCAGGTGCAGCTCAATGAGCTGTGCTAGTATATATAAATATATATACGTTACTCAAAAATGTCATAAAGCTAATGCCAATATACTTGATATTAACATATACATATGTGTGTATATATCTACATAGACAATATAACGTGAACCTGCCTTCAAAGACTGGTTGGACTGGGTATGCTTTTTACTGTACCTAAGAACGATGCGACGTCCGTCAAACAGGTATCCATAATCGCCGCTGTCGACGCAGGTGTGATCGATAGCCGACGTCCCAAGGTATATAATCTGGCCTCGAACAAAAAAGTTTGGGTCATTATGGTAGATAAGGCAGAAACGGTTGATACGACACCTCATCAAGGTCTCGGTAACGAAGTCCTCGTCAACATTTAGCCGGTTGCCTAACAATGATAGCACTTCACGTGCTCGGGTGGACACCTGCGTCAATCGATACATTGTGACAAAAAAACAGGTAAGGTTAGCTATAAAAAACACAAAAATAATAAGTGGTGCACACGTTGACACCTGGTATAACTGTGACCGCAACAGTAACTGTCGAACAAAAAGGTACAACTATGTGACAAGTATTTCTTGTACCCATGCCATTCGCAACGAAGGTAGATATTGTCGTCGTACTGCTTAATACCCCATATACGAATACTGTTAGAACAGAGATATATAAGTATAAAATACTTACTAAACAAGCGCTTGTAAGAAGCACTACCAGTCAAGTGTGTTCGAGGCAGCTCGTCATTGTGCCCATAATTGCTGCCGCATTGCCGCGCTATACCGCCAATGATAGCCGTCGAAGTATATAGTCAACAGCTCTTTTCTCCCTTGTTGCCAGTTTGAAAATTTTCTGGGAAGCGACCATGTCTCGGGGCCGGGTCCTCTGAGTGTTCCGGATACTAGCGGCACGAAAATGAACTCGTTGGCGAGCTGGACATACTCGTTAAGCTTTGCTTTTTAGCCGTACATGTCGCGGAGCCAGAGGCGGATACATTGGCCTCCAGGTTTGAGGGGGCGAGGGTGCCAGTGATCGTCGCCTCCCTAAGAAGCAATTTTCCCCTATCAAAGGGGATGAGGCTGACATCGTCCGGCCTCTTTCCGTCTCCTCGCAGGAGGCTCTCGGATATACGGCCCTAAGCTGGCCCGAAAGCCTGAGCTGTAATCTCATTTACTTCTCTATCACGACAAAATGTTCGTTTCTTCTGCAAGAGAGCCCATGGGCCTCCAGCTGTGCATCAATGCTCCACGGGGACACCGGTGCTCCTCAGTTAGCCTTGTCCTCAACTTCAAACCGATGCAGAGACGATTCGAGAACGTTCGTGATAAAGTTAAATGCGAATGTTTAAAAAGCGGTACGGCTTAAAGCCACTAGCCGGCTACTTTCCGGATAACTGCACGCAGTCGGGCTTTGTCTACCGTGGTTAGTGCGTCATAATGTAAGCGCTGATACTTTTTGGAGACAATGAGATCGATGTCGATCTTTATGTATGTTTGTGTGCAATAGGGAGTGAGCCTACGGGGTCCTCGAATATCGTATCAGCAAGCTTCTTCGTGTTATGAAAAGGTTACTGGGCCACGGGCGGATCGGTGTGTTAGACAGTGCCCTCTAAGGCGTGCAACGACGCGACGTGACAGCTAGCTGCCAAGTCTGCTGTATAGCGACTTTCGAGATCTTCAAGTCTGAGGTAAAGGGTAGTTTGAGCTCAGTTGCTGCCAGTCAGATTTAGATTTGGGTTTAGAGCAAGTTTAGCCTGATCAGGCGGAAGCAAAGGCACACAATCCGTTCTGCGAGTTCCGGGCGAATGACGATCGATCCCAAAGAGATCCCAAGAATCTTACTTCAGCTTGCTCAATGGCTTCTTTTGGGAGAAGCCTCCCCTACTTCTGGGAGTTGAGTTCAGCCCGCTGCGTACCGAAGTGACTCAGAATTTTGATGTCTGCTTGCACCACTGATGCTTGTGCCCCGATGGTGTCGGGTAGGCCTAATAGAATCGACTAGTCTTCCAATGGTTAAACAAAACAGTGGCGGATTAAGGGGGTCGTTCTGCTGCACCCCGCTACATGAAAAATCGTTTTATCATCAAGTTTCGATGTAGATATATACGCTTGGTCAACGAGTGAGGCCGCCTCTGGCCACTAGACTGTTAGAGTTTTCAGTGTGTGTTCTCAATGAATCTGGTTGGTTCTTTGCAATGCTACCAAAGATTGAGAAAATGGCAAATGAACGAAGTGACTTACACGGCTTTTTGTGACCACCAAAACGGTCAGAGTGGACAGCTCCAGACATTACACCACTTCTGTTCGCTATTGCCAACTTGCGCAGTAGACGGTTGGCCAATGCTTGCGTTAGTTGTGGCAAGGAGGTCTCTAATATTGTGCGGTTACAGGCCATCCGTGCTTTTGGTAGACTCTACCGGGAAGGTCCACACAGTCTTGCGAACCAGTTCCGCACCGGTGACGGTGACTCGGCAGCAGGTCGAGACTGTCCTCGAATTCTTTCGGAGTAAATTCCACGAACGCGTCGACTGCGCAAACCGGACTCTCACGGGGACCAGAGCTCTTGCGGTGCCTCCGATTTCGCCTTCCCCAAGCAGCCTAGTTGCTCGCCTGGCAGTACCCTTATTCTCGCTTTGTGGCTTGTTTCGATGCGCCCTTGGACCTGAATCGGGCGGAGTCCTATGACCGAATCTGTGTTTCTCGATTCTGACTAAGGTATGCGGCAAATAAGATCGTTCCCTCTTCGGGGTGGAATACTGAAAACTGTATGCGCGAACTCCAGTAAATTGGTCCAGCTGTGCGCGTTGCTGTTATGGTGCACTAGAGTGTCGCCGCGGTAATGTCGGGCCGGACGCTTCTAAGAATGGTATCAGGTCGTTTGTTGTCTCGGTGTACTCTGTCAGTTTGTCGCTTAGGTGGACGCCGTCGACAAGGTTGCTGGCGAGGTGAAAGAGCGGGTAGTTGGTGCCAGGGTGTGCTGCCTTATTGTGCCGTTTGATTACTCTGCTCAAGAAGCTCCTCTGACAATGCGTTGGACCGGCATTATTTTCGGAGGCGTCCCGGGCATGACGTTTTGGATCGACAGACTTTTTCATTTCGAACGCTGATAACAACCTGAGAACTTGATCCAGATTATTGGCAACTCCAATAATACAATGCTGCTTGCTTCATTCACGATCTCCCTAAACCTCTTCTGTTCCGGTGGTTCCCAAGGTGACGCTTCAGTGTTGATTGCCTGCAATAAGTCTTGAGCGTCACTGGGCAGTCTTGCACGTTTAACACCGGATTGTCGGCATCCCTTAATGTCCGTGGGCGCTGTCTAGCCATCAGTCTCATGCATGGGCGATTGGCTCTGCGGTAGCACAGTCGGCCTCGGTTGAGTTGCTTTCAACACAAGTGGTGACCGCCCTCAGTCGTGACATATTCCGCAATCCATTCGACTTATCCTGACCCGATAATCACCAACCTCGGCATTGATGTGCCGCAGCAGGCGCCGAAATACAAAACAAGCAAAGATCCCCCCCCTCGATATTACTAAGCCACGATGACATGTTGACTCTACTAAACCTAAACTACAACGTCTTCCGCCGCAACCATGTGTACCTTATGATCTGCGATGACGCTAGCAAATTGAACTTGGTCGGCCGGAGGGCCCAAATAAAATCAGATTTCTCAGAAACGCATAAAAGTGTATCAAGCGTATACTTTTCACCAATCGAACATTTACTACATGCACATTCGTTAATGCTATTATCACTGCAAAGCGATCAGTTTTATGGGAACCGACGAAAACGCGACCGCATTCTGCCGAAGGGGCATATATATATATGTATATTCAATGTGATCAATCATTTACGGTGGGAACCTGACATTTCAGCCCCTACGAACGGATGCACCATTACGGTACATTATATATATATATATATATATATATATATATATATATATATATATATATATTAGACGTATGTGTGCAGCAACTTACCAATCTGAGCTCATGCTCGTTAAGGTCGCCGATATGCGACACTAGGTCGTTAAAACAGAGCTTTCTTCCAAAAAAATCCCCAACAGAAGGTTTCTTGCTCTCGTTAAAATATTTAGTCAGCACTCGAATAGCGAGTCGTAGTTCATCTTCAGGCAGCTCTTTACAACCTGCTAAAATCTCGCACTCGATCCGATGATCCGCTAGGTCAAGGTCCTACATTATGGCGAAGCAATCAAACATAAAACATATCAAAGTATCAACAAGTTAACCTGGCCTTAGTTCTGTTCACATTTTTTTTAAATTTAATTTACTTGTCTGTTTTGCACGAGTCCATTACGTACCTTTGATCTTTGATCATTAAAATGCGATAACAATCAAGCTTACATTTAGCAAATACGTTAGTTAATATTCTTCTAGTTTGCGTGCCTATTTTTTATTATTTTGATTGCCAATGACTCGGGCTAAAGGCAGCCTTAAAAATTTCAGTTTAATATAATCAAAGATTTTAACGGAAGCCGCTAGCAGAGTGTTCTAAAAGTGGGGCCGGTATTTCAACAAATATAAAAATTTTACTCAACTCTCTACAACTTCAAATATTTTGGTATAAGTAAGAAAGCACAACGACTTTCAATCAATCATTTATTTAGCTTCATTTCATCACTTATTCATTTGATATGACAAACTGTTCATAACAACATTGAACTCTCACAATAACTGATCGATTTTTGTGATTTCGCATTTGTCATTGAGGTAATATACAAGCATACATCTCAAATGTCAAAGATCCTCCCCTCACATAGGACGTGCAGACCACTACCCAGAGCGAACACTTCTCTTGATCAAATAAACAGGTGGTTGGCTAAATATCACCTGGAGTCAGCATCACAAAAAACCGAGGCCCTTTTCCTAACCAGCCGCAAGTAGACAGGGCATGTATCCCTAGAGCTCAACGGACACGCTCCCTCACCGTCCCGCCACGCCAAGTACCTAGGAGTGACCCTGGACAAAGGTCTAACTGGCCGACCACACATCAGGCAGGTTACGCAAAAGGTGGCAAGAGTATCGGCCAAACTGGCCCGTATACTACCCTGGGAGGGAGGCTCATCCGATCCCAAACGGCGCCTACTAGCTGCTGTTGCAGAAGCGGTCGCGCTCTATGCCGCACCGGCCTTAGCACTCAGGACGGTCACGACCGCCAGACCCTGCGCCGCTCCCAACAGGCTGTGGCAATACTGGTCAGCCAGGCGTACCGGACGGTCTCTACGGGCGTCCTGCTTCTTCTTGCATGCCTGCTTACATGGGACATGCTGGCGGAAGAGGACCAGGCGGAGATTAAACGGGGAGATATAGTAGACTGAGGCTCGAGAGCCCACAGTCGCCGCTTGGACGGAGATGTGGACCCACCCGCCTGCTGAAGACACGAGAGGCACATGGACACGCTCCGTCATCACGGACTTGCGCAAGTGGTATACGGCACAGGGACCAATGACACACTATACTGCCTAGGCGCGGAGCAGACATGGCTAGTTCCAGGCGTACATAATGAAGATCGGAAACGCAGCAACGGACATATGTGCTCGCTGCAAGGCCGAGTGCCCGATGATGCCGCACATTTTATTGAAGCATGTACGGCATTGTCTGCGTACATAAATATCTTATTGTCCACCCTACGGGCATCTACCGCGCAGGTGATCTGCGATGACGCTAGCAAGTTGAACGCAGTCGGCCGGAGGGCCCAACTAATATCTGATTTATCAGAAACGCTACAAAACTGTATCGCCTATACTATCCACCAGTCGAACATTTACTACACACACACACACACATATATATATATATATATATATATTGGGTTGATCCATAAGTCCGTTAGAGAAGTTGCATGCGCCGTTAAGGATGAAAACTGTTGGGAGTGGGTTGTTATACCGTGAAATTCGATCGACTTACGCGAACTGTAACGCTCGAGTGAAGATGGCAGGCTTAAATGTACATTTTCGGCATTTTATGCAATTTTATTTCTAGAAAGAAAAGAATGCAACCAAAGTCGTAACTAAGATATGTAAAGTGTATGGCGAAGAGGCACTAACAGATAGGAGAGTTGTTTGCCCGATTTAAGAACGGCGACATCGATGTTAACGACAGAGACCGGCCCGGACGCCCTGTGACAGCGGACACGACCGCGTTAACAATAGCTGTCGAACGAAACCATACCTGTCGCTGCGCGAGATTGTGTGCATTGTCACTGTACCATACACATCCGTTCAAAGGCATCTCAACGCCGAGGGAATCGTCAGCAAGTTGGATGTATGGGTGCCGCACTCACTGGGCAATCGCCAACTGGAAAACCGTGTGCTAGTTTGCGATCAGCTTGTAAAACGAGGATCGCCCTTTTCTCCACACCATGGTGACAGGGGATGAGAAGTGCATGCTCTACAAAAACGTTGTTTGCGGACTTCACTTAAACATTGGGGGAATGCGAAAGGGGTGATATTTTATGAGCTGTTGCAACCAAACGAAACGATCAATACAATAAAATACTGTCGACAACTGGACTATTTGAAGAGGGCAATTGATCAGTAGCGGCCGGAATTGGCAACAGACGAGAGGGACTTTCTACCTCGGCAACGCAAGACAGCACACATCTTTGCTAATCACCAAGCAGTTCATGAAATTTGGATCGGATATTTTGCCACATTCTCAATATATAGTTCTGATTTGCTCCATTGGATTATCATCTGTTTCAGGCCCTTTAAAATTCCCTTAATATCATGAGCTTGTCTGAACGTTGGTATAAGGTAGTTGAACAAAATGGGCAATACATGATTCAATAAACGCTTTCTATTGTAATGTCATGTGTCTTCAAAAATAGGTGAAAAATCCGAGCGGACTTATGGATCAACCTAATATATATTTATTTCAATGTTTTTTGGGGAGTATATAAACAGAGTATATGTATATAGCTATATATATTCAATGCGATCAATCCTTTGTGGTGGGACCATGACATTTAAGTATTTTTAGTAATTGAACCTAGGGGCAGGGACTAGCATAAAATCTTACCCAAATTGCGCCACATCTGGGTTACCAGAGGTAATTTTTTGTCAGACGTTCTACAGGGTTTGCAGAAAGATACCTGTTCTTCCTTAAATGACTCTTGCACTGCCTCCAGGTAGAAGTCTACCGAGCAGTCATAGGCAATTTCTAATGATAGCGCAACGATGGTTTGATTAGCTCACTCTTCTCCTCGGGAACCAATAAAGTGGCGTCTCATTGCTCAAGGCCACATATGGCACTTTGCACCCCGTTGAAAAAGAAGTGAATGGACTATGTCTAGACTCAGGATTTAAAAATGTATTACAGGTCAATCAGACCAGCTTAGGCAAACATACAAATCGGAAAATGATTTGTCCCTAATTGAAGCAATTCTGTTCTAATCTGAGCCCGCATTTATGGTCCACGGATTCGCATCTGAAGGACAGTTTCCGTACATACTACGAGATACGAGAGCTGCCCATATATTTTGTTTATATATATGCGTTTATATATATGCGTTGCGAACGTAGTTCCCGTATGTAATTAACCAACTCAAGCGGTTGGTAGCTGCCACGTACAACGTCAAGCCAATCGACCTTCACGCCTCATTTTGAGGCTCTGATTTTCTTGGTGTTTATATCACGCCACTTCTAAATAAGGAATGCTTCTGACTAGGGGTATAGCGCTCAATGGGACCTAAGTCGCAATGTGCGACCACAATATTATGTGTATAAATCAACATTACGGCTTCTTGGTACTCCTGTCACACGCGACCAACGAGAGGCCCGCAAGGGAAAGAGTAAACGAGACGCAGCTTAGTGGGTCCCTTGTGGAGCTTCCATATTCACATTAGTTTCTAATACATCACGCCCACCTCTACCAATAAAGGGTCCTCATGAAACAAACTTGCTGTTAAACTTAGGAGAGGGCCACCCACGCATGTTCAATTGAAATTATTCAACCAGCAGATGACGAGGGGCTTGGTCAAAGGCCTTGACACAGTAAAAAAAGATTGCACACATATAACTTCTGGGTGGTGCCACAAATCGGTTAATTTCCGACTCTAGAACGCAGATTGCACGGATTTTTAGACTTCTTCTAGAGCCAATTGCTCTAGTGTAAGAGCCTGTTCTGCCACGTGCTTATTCCGCTGAATAACCAATTTGCAGAAAATCTTCATTAATGCGCGCTGCCTTACGATAGAGATTTGAAATATGTTTGCCTTCACCATGCCTAGTTTTAAACAGAAGAGACAGCCTGGCGACATACGAGTTTTGAGGCAACCACTTTCGCTTCATAATTTCATTTTTTTTCATTATACTTGTATAATCAAACTTTGATGGCTTTATCCATCAGAGAAGTTGATCATGCAATATGATTAAATGTCTCCAGGAACCTATATGACGGTATAGCATGCATTGGCGGTCACGTGTATACAAGGCACGGTCACCACTATCTGGTACGTTCCACTCGTGGGTTTCATCAGGTGGAGAAAGAATGCCGCTGCCGGCTCTGCTCGGTAAGTGGCCTCGAAAATAGAGATTCTTGAATCTTTATATATAAAATATAATTCCCCTTCGCAATTCACGCCGTTTATAAACGATTTTTCAGATTTGCAGGTTCAAGCTATAGTGCTACAAATATAAGTATTCAATATTATGAAGCTGGTATACCATCTACGCAAGGCCTGATAAAGTAACTATCACATTACGGGAAGAAATTAGCCCGAACGTTAGCTGACGATCTTGTGCCTAGTCGTATGCTGCACCATAAGTCAATCAATCCATGATAGGAAGCGAAACTTATTGAGGCCATAAAAAGAAGAGTAAGTAATTATTTGTGCACAGGGCAAAAAAGACCCTCACATCTATCACTAAAGAGACAGTTGTTTAAAGATTACACACATTGAGATTGCACAAGAGTATTGAGCGACAGAGAATTATAGCGCATATGGACGTCTAAAATAATTATTTGTCGTTGCTTCCTTCTAACAGACCCTGGTGGGTCTACCTGTATTTATAAAGCTCTTGTTTGTTCATCAACGTATGCACGTGCTCTATAACTCCGCTGGCTTATTCGCCTGATGAATAGCTAAATGGGCACGCGGGAGTTAAAATCGTCGAAACGGTTCCCAGGATGCTACATCCGGCAGATACGTATGTACTCATACATAAATAAACTTTTATACAACGTATGTATATGATACATTGCACAATACGATCCTTTCGGTTTTATGTTTTATGTTTTTGTAACTGAATGTAACTAATGAATAATAATTATATCAATCTGCATGATAATAGCAATAACTCGGAATACAAACAGCTATGATAATACAAAGAAACATCCGGGTTCCTATGGCATTTTATCGTGTTAAAGCTACATCAAGCTAAATGTACTGTAGAATGATTCTTGTCAGGATGCACAACCCTCCCTGTAAGTACACAGGTCCCGCTAAGTCCGCTGTGGGAGCATACTAATCCTGGCATGTCTACGTACACATCTTCTAAGCCGTGCACGTATATATACATACATATATTTATAGCTTTGTATGATTCCAATAGTCGCATGTTGTTCCGCCAGTCTAGTCTCGTGGCAATCGCCGTGATTGGTAGACATAGTTGTGACTGAGTTAGTTACCTGGCATCTTTGACTACAGTAGACGATCTTCGTGCACCCGCTGCACTCGACGCTGGCTAGCGAGGCAAAACAATGGGAGCAGGCAAATTTGGCCTTGCATGACGTCACCGTCGCCGCGTATGGACTCTCATCGTGGATAACGTCACCCGCTCGATAGGTTATCGGTTGAAATGAGGTCGATTTCTTCACCCAGCTGCGCCGCTTTTCGGCGCGAGCGCTGCCACGCAACCCTATCGGCTTCGTCGTCATTCTACGGACAGCCAGCGCTCGCAACTGCCAGACGCCCATAGGCCAGTCCACCGTACATTTTGCCTCTCGTTCGTGGCTGCTAACAAAGCCCCCCGCCCCCCCCCCCCCCCGTCAGTTTTAATGTCACCCCCGGATGACGGAGGCGCCAGAGAACACACAGACACACACATGTCGTCATCCTCAACCGCGAGCATACAAGGTTTTTGTAACTTGTTTGGAAATCATGAAAGTTTTGAATGAACCAGTTGTTGGCTCTTTAGAGCAAATCTCGTTTTTGCCCCGCGGCTCCGGGACCGTCTTGAGATCGAAACCAACAAAATAAGTGAGCATGGCGTTTCACCACTGCATTTGCTTAATGTCTCTAGATAGCATAGCTCCCCCTCCTTTTTAGTTATTATAAAGCACTGCCTAAGTTAAGTTTGAATGTTGTCAAAATTGTTACTATAAGTTAAAAACGGATGGTAAAATAGGCAAAGAACAGGACCATGCATTCAAGAAAGGCACGCAATAAAATTACCGTGCTACCGGGGCAATCAACGGGCAAGCTTGCATCATCATAACAGGAGATCCTGTATGCTACTTTTACTGTTTTTTCATCAAAAGCGCCTAGAAAATAAACGCAGCGAGACATAAGAAACATACACTGTCAACGTATACAGACAGTACAGTAGCTCGATATGCGTGCCGCTTTCGATGACGTGTAAAACTGAAAGAAAAATTTAATAAATGAGTAATAGTTTATACGTCACTTTAAACTTTGCGTTCAAATAAGTTACACACAAGAATGTTTTAAGCATAACCAAAATATGGCGCAGAGGTCAATACTGCTGACTGGAGAGCGTCCGTCGCTACAAACGGCATCTTCCGCATTCGAGTCAAAGACGATTATCATCATGCTCGTGTTGGCACATCTGGCCGTCCACAGAAAGTTTTTATTCAATTCAGTATTTATTTCACCACTAAATTGGTAGACAGTTGATTCAAGTTTCACAAGATGTCACAATGTAACACTTTGGTCTCGCATTATGTATTTAGCTTTGAATAGTAAGGACGTTCCGTATATTTCTGCACACACAAGTATGTGATAGCGTCCAATATCACACTCTCTGCAAAAGCTACAAACACATTTTTCAATATTAAAACAGCTGGGCTTCATGCATATGTGATGGTGGTACCCGTGCCAGGTTATTCGGCAGATTAGCGAGCGTTTTTTGTATGGCTCGTATCTATGTGAACAAACAGTATAATTTTCAGCTCAAAATTTTTAATTTGAAACTGAAAGTTTTTAGGCTCTATAATATACAGACTGTCATCAAGCGCATTACATCTATGATAGAGGTGTTCCTTGTCTCGAAGGGACTTGAAATAAACACCAGCAAGACCAATGCCATGAAATTTAGGCGTGTAGGTCGATTGGCTACCAGAGACGTTATACGTTGCTGCGGCCAACCATTGGAGTTTGTTAACTCTTTCCAGTACCTTGGCCTTCCGGTTCATTATACAGGATAGACGTTCTCAGCGCATATAAACGAAACCGCACGGAAGGCACTTGTCTCTCTTTACGGGAAAGTAGGCAGTGTCCACAGACTGTCCGTTTTCTCAGCAGTAAGGCTTTTCATGCTTGAAATTGTTCCGGGCCTGATGCATGGTCTTGACAGGGTGTGGAACCACCTCAGACTGGCGAATTTTAACCAGTTTGAGAGGTTTGTCTCATTATATATGAAGCGAACACTTTGCTTGCCTATCCGAGCAAGAAGCCGCTTTCTGTATCTTATGCCAGGCTGTCCACCGACTACTGAAACAATCCGACTAAAGTTGAAGATGCCGCGTACAGTACAGTACGCATGTTTTATTTCGGAGTGGGAAGCTAAAGTCGAACAGGCCAGACGAGAGGTCGGTGGTTTGGAAGTTTTCAATGACGTGCACCTTTAGTATGGTTCTGCATGTGCCAGTCGCCACGTATACACCAGGTACATAGTGCATGGGTATCACTACCTGGTATGTTTAAACGAAGCCTTTCACGAAAAATACAAGTTGTGCACCTGCCCGTTCTGTCTGCAGGGGTGTGCTAAGTTCCGTGCAGTGGAATGCACCGCGTTGAACCAAAAATCGTTGCAGTACTTTTCTCTCCGAAAACGTGAAGAAAATAGAGCATTATGAAGAAACATTTTTGAACTGTATATTATACTTAATCTGAGTGACATAAACATAACTGAATTCTGAATAATGTTTAGACTGTGCACATACTTATTAAAGTTTATTAAACAACTGTAATAAACGTTAAAGCCTACTGGAAATTAAGGATTCTTTACACAAATGCGAGTCATGCATTTTAAAATTTCGAACCTCCACGTATTCAAACCGGCCTACACGTACAACCCTTAATGAAGAAGCTTCTAACACTAAAAATCTCATACGGGATTTAACTTCAAGTGCGTTTAACGACGAGGAAAACCAGCCCTCCGAAGTATCTCTGTCCTTCTTTGAGTGGACATTCCTCTGAGACAAGACAGAGCGACAAGAGTTGGTCTCTTGTCGCTCTGAAAGTCTAACAAAGTTAAGGTCCCTGCACGCGAAAAGCGTGCGTCTACATTATCGGGCTCACATGTGCCGCACAAGACGCTGGTCTCTGCCGGGAGCTTGTCTGCCCTCCAGAGTCACTTTTTGTCAAGAATACTCCGGTTTTTGCTCTAGCTTGGTGAACCTGACCCACACTACGAGCTTTCGGGATTTTCAGTTCTTCTACCTTATGATTAGTAAGCACTTTGTCGATGACCTGCATACCACATTTCTTAGAATGTTGGCTTTCTTTTACGGAACCCATACTCGTAATCCGAAAGCGGACGTTCCTTTTAATAATTGCGCTTTTAAGTCTACGTATAGTCTACCGCATTGGCAACCATGATACGGGGGCAGATGGGCTACTTTCCACTCACCTGAGAATTGTCTCTTCATTAGTAGTGAAGAGACCATAATGAAGGCCACATGAAGCTCCTTCATCAAGCATTTAATTACCTCTACAGGTATGCCATTTGGCCGTGGGTTGTACCCTCTGCCATCTTTGAGCCGTTTTTAAATTTTTTGAAGTCTTACAAGTCAAATATCCGTCTTATTTACTAGTGTGCCACGATGACCTCTCTCAGACATGGTGGGAATGTCAGTGCTCTCGCGCCGGGTTTTTAAGTCATGATTTTGTAGAGTTTCCCCTCACGTGCCGCTCGACCTCCTTGATCAGCGAATTCCAGCACTGGAGCTTATTCTCTTTGATGGTTTTCAGGTTCAAGCGCTACGCTTTGCAGTCGGGCCACACGTAGTTTTTGTAACGTTATTCCTTCAATTTTTAGAAGGACGCATAGGTGGACGGGTTCGATCCCCGCCGTTGCACATTTGTAAATATAGAGTCCGGTTTACAAAGCAATGCGAAAGCGACTCTGTGAACGTTAACTGTTGACTGAGAGTTAGTCCGAAAAAATAAAAGGTTCGGCAAACAGGAAGGTGGCAGCAATATAGAAATCGTATTTTCCTCAAATAATCCGAAATCACAAATTATGTGTATGCCGGTGCGTTGTCGTGATGAAGAACGTTGGATATTCTCGCGCAATCTTCTTAAACCTGTGCCAAGTCCTTCATTTTCGACACCTTAAAAAATTGCCGCACCTAGTTTTCTTCACTTCTTTAAACCAAATTCAGAGAATGAACGCCGCCGAATGTGGCCGGTGTACAGCTTATGAATGGCGCTTCTGAGCAAAACAAATCGAAAAATTTTGGTGGCTTTTGTCTGGTCACAACAGTTAAAGCTCTAGAACATACTGATCCGCTCTCGTATATATAGTATTGTTTACATCCCATATGTATGCTTACTCACCTATATGTACAAATCATTAAGCACGGGAAGACCTGTGGGTGGGTTATCTATCTACCTACATAAACGCTTACCACCGATGCAATGCGTCAGGAAAGATGAATACTGCGTGGTGCTCTCCTCTGGGAGGGTAAACGTCGCTGTACTCTATTTCCCACCCACATTCGATTCTGCGGAGGTTGCTGAGACGGTGAGCTTCGGACTTTCAGAGTTAAATCTGACCATGCCAACTATCGTCGGCGGTGATTTCAATGCCAGAATCGATTGTGGGGCCAACGATGATAAAGGCGAGGTGCTGCTTCAAGTGATGGAAAATATTGGTCTAAAATGTGCCAACGCGCGTGAAGACTATACATATTTAAGTCACAGTGGAAGCAGCACCATCGACCTGTTGTTTCACAACCTTGTCAGCCGTGAAATTGAAAGCTTCGATGTTCTCGATGAAGCGGCCCGAAAACACCAACCAGTGTTGGCCGTTGTCGATGTTCCCGGTATTTGGCGAGACCGACATAATCCGCCGCGCTGGTCTGCAATGAGACGGATTAATCTATCTCTTTTGGACAGAGCGGTGGGCGGTCTTGAGGTTAGCCCTGACATCGATACAACCTGTGACCAGCTGGAGAGGACGATGAGAAGTACAGTGAAGTGGAAAAGGTTATGGCAGAAGAGATCACGCCCGTGGTACTCTCGAGCCTGCTACCTAGCCCACGTTGAAGTGCTTGAACTCCTGCGCCAAGCAAGCGCCAAAGCAACATCATCACTGCAAGCCAGGCGGGACTATTTTGAGCGTAGAAAGGCCTATATAAGACTCTGCTATGATCATAAAAGGGAACACGCGAGGCGGGAGGAACGACGGCTGCTTGAAAGAGCGGAACGAGAGCCCTCAGCTTACATCGTGCGACCTCGTAGGGCGGGGAATCCGCTTAGTGACGGACAGGTAAAGAGCCACCTAACTAATCTTTTATTCAATCGTGACGTTGCGGCCGTATCTCCAATCGTACAGCATCCGCTTACATTGGAGCAGCACAACATGAATCTGCCTTTCGGGGTGGAGGAGGTATGCCAGGTCCTACGGTCACTCCCGAAGAGAAAGAGCTCAGGGCCCGATCAGGTCTGCTATGAGCATTGGATCCAGTCACTCCCTCTCTTGGCAGAAACTCTTTGTGATTTCTTTAATTAAATTATAAAGATGGGGCGGATGCCTAAAGTCTGGCATGTCGCCAGGCTTTCTCTTCTGTTCAAGGGTAGGCATGGTGATGACCATCAGGATCCAAATCTCTACCGTGGAGTGGCGTCAGAACGCACATTGAAGAAGATTTTCTGTAAGTTGGTGATTCGGCGGATTGAGAACGTGGCTGAAGAGGCACTTCCACCGGAGCAATTCGGTTTTAGGAGAGGCCGAGGCACCCGTGATGCAATCCACGTTCTCCAGTCAGAAATCGAGCGAGCTGTGGCACAACCCAGAGGTCATCTGTATGCAGTATTTATTGACTGCGTCAAGGCCTTTGACAAAGCCCCTCGCTATCTGCTGGTTGAAGCATTCCAACGAGCAGGAGTGGGTGGCTCTCTCCTGAGTGTAATAGCAAGTTTCTTTGAGGAGGACACCTTGTTGGTAGACGGTGAGCAGGGTGTATTGGAGATTAAGCAAAATGTGGGAACTCCGCAAGGAGACCCGCTGAGCTGCGTCTCGTTTACACTTCTCCTTGCTGACCTCGTCGGTTACGTCCGACAGGAGTACCAAAAAGCCGTGGTGGTGATGCATGCAGATGATATCGTGGTCGCTCATCGCGACCTAGGTGCCATCAAGCGCATTACCTCTATGATAGAGGCGTTCCTTGTCTCGAAGAGACTTGAGATAAACACCAGGAAAACCAAAGCCATGAAATTCAGGCGTGGAGGTCGATTGGCTGCCAGAGACGTTATACGTTGCTGCGGCCAACCATTGGAGTTTGTTAACTCTTTCCAGTATCTTGGCCTTCGGGTTCATTATACGGGAACGACGTTCACAGCGCATATAAACGAAACAGTACGGAAGGCACTTGTCTCTCTTTACGGGGAAGTAGGCAATGTCCGAAGACTGTCCGTTTTCTCAGCAGTGAGGCTCTTCATGCTTAAGATTGTTCCGGGGCTGATGTATGGCCTTGACAGGGTGTGGAACCACCTCACACTGGCGAATTTTAACCAGCTTGAGAGGTGTTTCTCATTATATATGAAGCGAGTGCTTTGCTTGTCTATTCGAGCAAGGAGCCGCTTTGTGTATCTCATGTCAGGTTGTCCACCGGCTACTGAAACAATCCGACTAAGGCTGGAGATGCCGCGTACAGTACCATACGAATGTTTCATTTCTGAATGGGAAGCTAAAGTCGAACAGGCCAGACGGGAGGTCGGTGGTTTGGACGTTTTCAATGCCGTGCACCTTTGGTCTGGTCCTGCATGTGACAGTCGCCACGTATACACCAGGTACATAGTGCATGGTTATCACTACCTGGTATGTTCAAACGCAGCCTTTCACGAGGAGTACGAGTTGTGCACCTGCCGGTTCTGCCTGAAGAGGTGTGCCAAGTACCATGCAGTGGGATGCACAGCGCTGAACAAAACATCGTTACACTACTTCTCTCGCCGAAAGCGTGAAGAAGATAGAGTATTATGAAGAAACATCGTGAAATGTATATTATACTCAATCTGAGTGAAATAAATCTAATTGGAATTGGAATATTAAGCACGTAATAAGCATAATAGCTTTATTAACCGATGGTTGGTTTACAATAGTGCGCGTACAGAGAAAGCACACATTCACATATACATAGATTCATCACGGTTCTAAAAGTCGAGTCAAGGAACTGCTCGATCGCATTGTTGAAGGTGATATAAGTCACACTGTCTCCCGCAGAGTTTGCACTAGCATAACGAGGAAATTTCATAGAACTTCTCTCGAATATAAGCAATGCGACAGTTCAGTATGTATACCTTTATCGCTAATATTCCGACGTTCTCTTGAAGAAGGAACTGTACCTGATTTGTTCCGCTGTGCCATCGTGTGCCCGGTGCATAAGAAAGGGGACAAAACCGATGCACAAAACAAACGTCCTGTATCGCTTACTTCTGTTGCCAGCAAACTCTTTGAGAGCGTAATCGCTGAAGCCGTTTACAACAACGCTAATCTTCAGGGACTTATTTCAAGAGAACAGTTCGCCTATCGACCGGGCTACTCTACGGTCCTGCAACTCCTTGAAACACAAAATGATTGGGCCTTGATGCTAAATGACAGCAAGCCATTCGATTGCATATATTTTGACTTCTAGTCGGCATTTGAAACGGTCACACATAATAAACTCCTGCAGGTCCTCCGTAGTTATGGTGTCGGCAGAAAAATAGTTGAGTGGGTAGCTGCATTCTTGCGTAACAGAACTTTCCGCGTACGTGTTCATGACTGCCTATCATCCGGTGCTCGAGTCACTTCTGGCTGTCCACAGGTCACCATACTTGGGCCGCTTATGTACATATTGTACACTGATTCATTGAAACACATCGTCCCGAAACATGAACATATGAAAATTTATGCAGACGATATTAAAATGTATACTATTGTTGATGATGATGTTAAGGCTGCGGCTTTACAAGCAGTATTAGGTAATTTCTTTGAATGGGTTTGTAAACTTGATCTCAAATTGTCCGTACAAAAGTGCGCTATTCTACATTTTGGTAAAACAAATCCTAGGTACTCCTATACCCTTGGCGGTGAGAATCTACAGTCTTCAATTATGCGGACGTTTGTACTGTCGGACGCTAGACTCTACGTCAGTCTTTACAAACAATATGTGTTACCAGTGATACTGTACGCGTCTCCTGTTTGGAATACAGGTCTTGCGAGAGACAAGAAACTCATCTCTACAATGCACAACATATTTTTAAAACGCGTCGGATACAGGTGCAATATTGACCCTAAAGAGATCGAATGTGATTCAATTTTACAGCTTTTAAAAGACAACGATACCAAAATGTTCGATAAAATCTGTCAGAACAACAAAAGACTGCAATATTTTTTTAATAAGGTCGTAATACCAACACGAAGTGGCGCAAATTTATACGCAAGAGCCACCGCAAAGAAAACCTTTGTAAACAGCCTTTTTGCATGGCGCAGTAGCCGCCAAGCGCGCAACTGTAACAACTTATCTGGAAAATAAATATCCCCCCGTTTCGGGGTGCGTTTAATTAATTAATACAGATCTTCATGTGGAAGCCATGTACAGCATATCGTGCAATTAGGTGTCTATTCTCAAAGTTGCAGCGCTTCCACGAACTACACGTCATTGCCTGGGTTTCATAAAAGAGCGGGTCTGCCATTTTATTCTCCCATTCAGGTATGTACTCGTTGAAAGCTGCCGTTTTCGGTAACACGTGTATTTTTTGTAAATGCTCAACAAATAGCGGAGTCGACGCCAGTAAATAGACTAATCGATTGAGACTAGTGCGGTGGACTCTAAGCGCCTTTTTTAGAAAAGCGGCCTTGATTTGGTCAAGTGCCTTAAAGTTTAACTTCGATAGATGTTGCCATATCACCTGTATACCGTGAGAAGCACAAGGCGCAATCTTTAGGTTAAAAAAGTGAGCGGCAACGTCCATTGATAGTTTATGAGGGTCTCGGATACTATGAAAGGACTGTAGTCCTTTCCGAATTCGTTCATCAATGTGCGTCGAGAAGTTCGTACCTCGAGACGAGAACATAACCCCTAGGTATGAGAAGTTCGAGACAAATTCTATATGTTTTGAACCTAACCGTAGTTCGTCGATTCCAGCCAATTTCTCTCCACGTCTAAACTTTATTACCTTTGTTTTATTTACATTTATTTCCAACTGGTTTCGATGAACGTAATGCTGCAAGGTCGCAAGGGATTGTTGCAAATGAAATCGACTTCGAGAATATAGCATCAAGTCGTCCGCATACATAAGGACGTCTACCTGCGAGTGCCGACTCCGTATCTCTTCAGGAAGGTCTCTCACCAGCACCGAAAACAGCAGGGGGCTAAGGTTATCACCTTGGGCAACACCAGTGGTCTGCAAGATCGCCATGCATTAAGCACGTAATAACTAGGTTATTAATACGAGGTGTGTTCAAAACGTATCGCGACTTTTGAATTTTCGCGGGTTGCGTATATTCGAATTTCGATTTTTTGTGGCGTTATGTTGGTACTCATGTCTCTCACTTATGCCGACAAGCTCGGCCATTTTGAATGTTCACTTAATTGTTGACAGCTGCTTTGCTTGCACGTGTTTTGGATCGTCTTCGATTTTTACCTATTCAAAAAAATGGATCAAAGAACCTGTATCAAATTTTGTGTGAAAAACGAAATTAAGTGCGCGGATGCATTCCGAATGTTGACTGTGGCATACGGAGAAGCTACCTTGGACCGAAGCAACGTTTATCGGTGGTACAAAATGTTCTCAGAAGGCCGAGAAGATGTGAACGACGAAGAGCGTGCCGGACGCCCGAGCACTTCAACAACAGACGAAAAAATTAATGAAGTGGAGAAAATGGTATTGGCCAATCGTCGAATCACCGTTAGAGAAGTTGCTGAGGACCTAAACATATCGATTGGCTCGTGCCATTCGATTTTTATTTATTTATTTATTTAAAATTCACCCTGTTTGGGTATGTAAATACAAACATGGTATATATAACAAACATGGTAAAATGAGTTAAGAGCATTCTCGCTCAAGTTGAGAAAGCGACACGGATTCCGTACAATCAGGTAGGTGGTAGAGGGGACATGGGCCGCCACAACGACGGCATCTGCAGTCCTCCTTGGGTTCATGAAACCCAGCAGACCGGCATAGTAGATGATGAAATCCGTGAACACTGTAGCGAGTAGTGAGGTGACGACATGGCCGGAGAGCGTCCTTCCAGGCCTGGTTAGTCATAGCTGGTGATAGATAAAACTCTCTGGGAATTAGAGACACTTTTTGAGAATACTCATGCCGAAACGTTTCCAGAGCGACTGTCTGCGGCAAATTAAAGCGGTCTACGAGTTCATCAATAAATGATACTGAACCCGCGAGCATGTACACTAATCTGTTGCGCGAATTTGACGGAAGGCCAAGTACTCGCTTCAAGAAGGCTGGCTTCACCCTATCCAACTGCCATAACTGCGAAGTGCTAAGATGCTTCCATGTCACTTGAATTCCGTATGCAGCTACTGATGCCACTTTGAGCGTAAATAATGTCATGGCCGTCCGGACGGACAACTGTGTTGGGTTTCTGATACCCGCTGCCGCGATAAGTGCTTTTCTACAACGCTCAGTTACATGCTGTGAAAAAGTTGTACCTCGAGACGAGAAAATTACCCCGAGATAGCAAAAGGTCTCTACAAACTGCACTTGCTCACCGTGAAATCGCAGTTTATCTGCGCGGGCTCGTTGCCCGCCACGCCGAAACTTAACAGCCTTGGTTTTTGACACGTTTACTATGAGGCCATTCTGCGAGAAATATTCATCCAGTGTGCAAAGAGCAGCCTGCAGGTCAGTACGGATTCTGCTGAATATTACCAGATCATCTGCGTAGAGCAGGGTCATGACCGTTGAGTGCCGCTCTTTCATGATGCGTGGCAGATCACTGAGTAACGTTATAAATAGCAATGGGCTGAGATTGTCGCCTTGCGGATACCCAGTCGTCTGATCAAACGTGTTATGCTCGCACACACCATCATCGAGGATAATTTGGTTAGCCCTCAGAAGTGCGCAGAGTAGAGTGAGCATTCGCGGTCCGACTTCGGCCTGTCCCAACTTCTTTAAGACAATGTTACGGGGTGCGATGTCGAAGGCAGATTTTAAATCAATAAAAACCGCAAACAACGGGAGTTTTTTCCGGTTTAATGAGATTGTGATCTGCTCGAGAAGTACTTCGCAGGCTGAGATAGTGGAACGCCCGGTCCTGAAGCCATGCTGCTCATCTGGAAGAAACCCCAGTGCTGTCAGAAAATCCGTGAGACGTCTTGTCAGTATGCTTGAGAGTAGTTTGTAGACACAACTTCTTTTTGATATCGGCCGCCACGCAGCAGGGTCCGAAGGATCTCCTTTTCCTTTTGGAATTACCTTAAGAAGGCATTCATACCACTTGGCTGGCAGAGCGCCTTCAGAGAGGCATCTGTTAAAAAGGGACTGCCATATAGGCACGAGGAGATGTCCCTGCCGAAGGTGTTCATTCCTTACAAGATCTGGCCCGAATGCCTTGTTATTTCGTATACGAGCGAGGGCAACATTGACTTCGTCTAGACTAAACGGTTCATCAAGAGCCTCAGAGAAAAATCTCTCGGGAGTTTCGAGCTCGTACGAAATAGGAATCTCGAGAGGTACCGTATCCGCGTGGGTGAAAGCTGCTTGAAAGTGGCCCAAGAGCTTTTCAGATGGGATTGGACAGCTCGTAAAGTTGTGAGGCTGTCGTATAATGAGGTGGGGTTCTTGTTGTGCTTTTAGTATAAGGAGGCGTTCTTGATGGTCAGCAAATGACCGCCTCTTGAGATCTTGAAGCTTCCGATAATGTTGTCGTGTGATTGAGTAAATAGCCGCCGCAGCTGGGTCATATGACGATTGGTGGAGGGCTCTAAGTAGAATTTGCCTCAGCGCAAAGCAATCACTGTCGTACCAGCGTGGAGAGCGCCGCATATTTGGAAGTGATTTAGAAGCTGAGTTTATAAGGACGGTGGTGACTTCAGCTATTGCCTCATCAAGGGGGCCGTGCTGTAGCCTGTCCGGGTTAATCCGAGAAAGCAGCGAAATAACCATGTTGTTATCAAGGCGCTTTCCTACGCCGGTGCGTCGTTTATTTGCACTAATCGATTTGATAGAGAGCTTGAGAACCACGGGGATATGTTTCTTAATCCCCGTCAGTAAAACGTGGAAAACCGGCCCTTCATATGTCACACAATTTGGTGGGGCTGATGTTGCAAAAATGTCGATTGTTGAGCATCCCGTTCTTCCCATAGAGCCAACCCGTTGCAGGTTGGAATCGGCATAATAAGTGGGGGTGCCCCTATCGGTACACACCCACAAGCCGTATGCATCGAGTGACTCTAACAGAGCGGTAGTCCGTTCACTCGGAGGGTCTTGCTCCAGTCGACAATTGAGGTCCCCAGCTAGCAGTATTGTCTGACCAACGTCAACGAAGCTCATAGCAATGCTAATCTTCTCCAGTAATTGGTCTGTACTGTCACCGCTTCCCGAGTTAGCACTGCTGTACATGGCAATCAACAAAAGTGTGGATGACGAAAGGACTACAACATTATTCTCTGAGTAGAGCAGGTTCATGTTTCCAAGGCGAGGACCAGTAAGAACAGATACGCCACCTGTGGGACGACCGCGAGCGACTCGTTGAGAGCAACAGTGAAAACTATAATACCCGGGTACGTCGAAACGTTGAACGGAAAAGGTTTCTGTCAGGACAACGACGTCGAATCCTGAAAGTTGGTTACATAGTCCAGATTCTCTCATACTTCGAAATCCTTCGCAGTTAAATTGGCATATTACTAGTTGTGGTTGCGTTTGTTTTGATTGCTTGCCTTCGGCGTCCGCCAGTTGTTGTGCTGTGAGCTGAACACTGTTTTGAGCTCTTTGAGGTCTTGCATCATTTTCATGACGAACTCTTGGAGATTGGGTTTCGGAGGTGCTATAGTCTGACGTTGTTGTTCCACTGGCCGTGCTGATCGATTTCTCAGGGTTGTTGGCCGATTCCTCAGGGTTGTTGGCCAAGAAGCGGGTTTCCAAACCTTTTCCCTTGGCGGCTCTACGATGCTCGGGGCAACCCTGGCCACTTTTTCCTTTTTTGCAAGTTTCCTGTTTGGAAAATCCTTTTTTAAAACGTCTTTTTCTAACTTAGTGTTAAAAAAACGTGCGACGCTTCTGGCAGTTGCTTGGGCTATTTGATCTGCCGTTTCGGGGCCGTACTTCCTTTGACTAAATCGAACAAGATCCGATTGAATTTTTGTCAGAGGCATGTACTTTAGCAGGTTGCCTTCAGAGAGACTCTGCAGATCAGAATTTGCTTTTTGACAGTACTCTGGGATTGTCACAGGCACTGAAAGCACCGTAAATTCTGAATCAGGGTGGTTTGCCTTTAACCACTCAGCAAAGCCACGGACAGCTGATAACATTTTGGTGCCTTCTAGTTGCAACACCTCGTAGTCACCTGGATGAAAGAAGACTGCGCTGGTCTTTTCGATATCCAAGTCTGCCATGGCTCGTTTCAGTATATCCTCCGCTGATTGGCCTGATGAGTTGATAACTCTGATGTCCAGTTTTTTGGGAAGAAGGGAGCGAAGTTTCTTCTGGAACAGCTTGACATCGTTTCCAACAAGCAAGACACGCTTTTGTTTCCGAGCAGGCTCCATTTCGGCCTCAGTTGGTGAGACAACTAACGATGGGGTTGGAGCAGATTGTGCCGACTGTTGGAGTTTTTCAATCAGTTGATTCTGTTGTATCATCTTATTCTCGAGCTGAGCGATGTGACGGAAGATGGACGCCAAAGCCGAATTCAACGAACTTAATCTAGGATCGGTGGATAGCAGGTTCATGCATTGATATATCACGCCGCCTCGGTCCACAATTGTATTTTGTCCGCCGGCAAGTCGACAAATTAGGCAGTTCCACGGTTGTGATATCGCGCCTGTTTGCTGCGTGCACGATGTATGGAACCAGTTCGTGCACGAGCCACATAGGAGTGTCACAGGCTCGGATTCTGCGCCTGTTCGGCAGATGAAGCAGATGTCGCCCGCATGAGCCATTATCTTATTACTGACTAGCTGGCACTCGTAAAAACGTAAAATCACTGCTAAAAATGTCGCTAAAAATGTGTTACTAAAATCAATCGGCGTAAAAGCGCTAAAAAGAGACCCAGATAAAACACAAAAAATAAAAACTTTTTTGTATTTACCAGGAATTGAACCAGGGACTTATTGTCGGTAATCTGGGGCCCTACTGCTTAGCCATATCGTCACTTGCTTTGGTAACTGACGATGTCCTATAACCGCCTCAACCAGATACGGTTTTGGAAATGGTGTAAAATTAAAATTTTAAGCGCTGATTTTCACTCAAAACGCACGCACGTACACACTCACTGATAAGTTTGGACTTCAAGTTGGTGCGAAACATAGACAGGGCTGCTGCGGGTGTTGCCGTGTGCGCTAGTAAAGCTGTAAGTCATAACGGCAGTCAAACGGCGTGAAAGTTCCGCATTATCTGTTGGATGTTTCCAGGACAGTAAGAGCTATGGGTGTTATCCAGAAAGCTCTAAGAACTGTGCTCAGTTTTCGCGGTACAACTTTGCTTTAGAAACGCCGCCCAATCACCGGATTGACCACAGTTCAGCGGAGCACAAGCAAAACACGACCGCACGGCAGTGCGATCAGCTGATCAGTTCGATTTTTATCAATGATTTGGGCATGAGACGGGTCGCCGCGAAATTCGTACCAAAATTGCTCAATTGCGACCAAAAACAGCATCGCATGAACATTGCTAATGAGATGTTGGACTCTGTCCGCGACGACCCAAATTTGCTCCAGAGGGTCATAACTGGTGACGAATCGTGGGTTTATGGTTATGACGTGGAAACCGAAGCTCAATCATCTCAATGGAAGCTGCCGCACGAACCAAGACCGAAAAAAGCGCGCCAAGTTCGGTCGAATATGAAAGTTTTGCTGACAGTTTTCTTCGATTGCAGGGGCGTGGTGCATCATGAGTTCTTGCCACAGGGTAGAACGGTCAATAAGGAATATTACCTGCAAGTTATGCGCAATTTGCGCGAAGCAATCCGCCAGAAACGCCCGGATTTGTGGAAGAACAAAAATTGGCTTTTGCACCACGATAACGCCCCTGCTCACACATCGTTGCTTGTGCGCGAGTTTTTGGCCAAAAACAACACACTAATGATGCCGCAGCCACCGTATTCCCCAGATCTGGCCCCCTGTGACTTTTTCTTGTTCCCTAAACTGAAGAGGCCCATGAAAGGACAACGTTACGCTACGCTTGACGAGATAAAGACGGCATCGAAGGAGGAGCTGAACAAGATTAAAAAAATGGTTTTTTGAAGTGCTTCGAAGATTGGAAAAACCGTTGGCACAAGTGTATAATATCTCATGGGGATTACTTTGAAGGGGACAAAATAGATATTCATGAATAAATGAATAATTTTTGAAAAAACACAAAAGTCGCGATACGTTTTGAACACACTATGTATACACTTAGTTAGCCTCCTTCATCACACACGAGAATATCTATCTCAATCACTAAAAACACTTTTGGGACTTTCAAGGACGTTGCTAAGAAAACACTGAAATTACAGCCTGCTAACAGTAACGCCTACATGATGATTTGTCTGCTCTAACGGCAACCGATAAAGCGCAAAATCTGAATAAACCTGTAACACGTACACAAACGGTGGTACCTAAAATACCAAACCCAGTAACAGAAGTTTTTAAAATCTAGAAACATTTTAGAACTCCGTTTTTTACATCTTGGCAGAGTAATCGGACCTCCGTTAGAAGTGCCGATGACGATTGATATAAGCGGGGCTACATTGTTGCGCATACATGTTATTTTACAAGTAGGTAGATTCTAAATAATTAGATCTCCCTTATGATTGTAATTCAGCTTTAAGGCGGCCTTATTTCGTCAAAAATTCAGACACATTCCATTTGGACAAGGTATCCCCAATCGTAAATGCATATCTACGCCAAATCTCCAAAAGTAGTCTTTGGCAAAAAACGGTCGCCCTATAATAGCCTGGTTAAGTCCCGCGCTCTTGCCGATAATTCCCTTAGTCTGTAGGCCGGTCCGCCAAGCGTTTCCGACAGGTTCGGCACTTGTTCGCCTCCTCCAAAATGCCCCCTGATTAACCGGGTAGATGGTGCCAGGGAATCGGCAACAGTCATTCCCAGAGAAGCCTGTCCGTCCTAGGGTCTGTCCTGTGTTTTGGAAGTTGTTAGACTCTCCGTTGTCCGATGATGACTGGCCACAGCATATGCATATCCAAACTATCTTAATGCGCGTGATAGCACGCCGTTCAAGGCAGCTCGTATAGCCTTCCGGTCGGTGCTCCTCATACAAGTGAGCCCGTGTAACCGGTTTGCCACAGTTACAGGTGCACCAGCGCGTGGAGGTTGAGAAGCAAAACTTCGCAAAAGCAAACCACAGAGATCCTTAAGAGAACAAAGAATCTTGAGACTACCTAAGATGCCGCTCTTTCTCAGGAAGCACGTTCATGAGTTTTGTCCTCTGGTGAGTAGAATTGTGGTGGTCTCGAAAGAAAACGTTTGCAGAGATGATCTAGTAATAAAAAGTTTGCAATTCTGTGGAGGTAAATTTCCTAGAATAAGGCAACACTTTCTTGGGCACCAGGTGACTCGAGCGTTGAGCATTTGGCGCCGCAGTATTAGTTATTTTGGAGCGCGCCAGCAGACGCCACTGGTCTCAGATATGATCAATATGCTACAGGTCAGAATACGACGACACCACGCGCACCAACAAGAAATACGAATCTGTGTAGAGAACAAGAATGAAACTTATACGTTGAATAAACTAGGTCAAGGGGTGAGAGGGACAAGCGAAAGGTGCGGCGTGGTTCGTAATGCTAACCGAGATCGGACCGAGTAGTCACTCGCAAACCAGCAGTCAACGGGGAATGGTTAGCTGCCACTCTTTTAGTAGCCGCGGGGTATCTCGCCTTCGGGGAGATACCCAAACTCCAGTACGTACCACTTTCGCTTGGCTACCTCGGATCCTCGCGATCCACCCCCCGATCTAATTGTTGAACAATTAGTAATAAGCGTTAGGTACGTAACAGCTGTTACTTTCGTTGGTAGCCATTTTATTGCGTCGTTTATGCTAACCGGCGCTATGTGTCGATGCGCCGCATTTAAATGCGCATGTGTAAACGAACAAAGTCTTTGCGTAATGTGTAAACGTAGGCGAATTCTGTGTGAACGATATTACTGTAAAATCGTTTATACGGTAAAACTAATGTAAACAGCATCTTTTTGCGTGAGTGTACGGTTTCACGCACTATGAATCATATATAAAATTCGAGTGCTTACACAGTATGGTACATAATTGCCGGACGTTTGCATTTAAGTAATCTTGGGATCACGAGGGTTATTATATAAAAGAATAGAAACATGTTTTGTACACAGGAGGTTAATTAGGACAAGTAAATGTGTGGTGACAGGTGAAAATTGGTTGAAAACCATTTTTGTGTACCATCCAGCTTGATCTACGGTAAGCAAGCATATTGATTCCATATTCAGCGAGTGCAACTGCTTCCGGCTAGACGGAGCACGACTTCATAGAGAGTTTCGTCTACCCTCATAAGTTGTGTTCTACTACGGTTTCCAGACTGGGGAGCAGTACAGCTGGTAAAGGGATACAACCCAAAAGCGAAAAATGTGCAGTAATTTCGCAGAGCTTTAGATAGACACGACAACACTCAGCAAAACTACCACTTAATTCACGTCATATATGCGTACGTAGGTTATGCATTCGCGTCTCGATAAACGATCTGCTGACAATAATATTTACACAAGTAGCAAGTTCCTAAAAGTATTAATATTTACACAAGAAACACAAGTTCCTAAAAGTAGTTTTTCCGAATGAATATTAAGTAAATTTTTTCAATTATTATATCAATGAATGATCAATTAATAAATTATTTTTCGTCGTCTGCTACGGCGACAGACGGTTGTGTCCTGCGTGAGCTCTGTGAATATTCCTCTCGTTTTAGTGGTTTTGACGAGTTTTTCCGGACAAACTTTGTGCGAGCGCTTAATCTTCGTGTTCAAGTGCCCGGTGCGGTGTGCTCTGTATTTTTCCGGGTTCCTTCCTAGTTTTCGAACGCTTCGGCTTTCCCGACCGAACGTCCTGATGGACGGCGATGTGGATGCAGAGGGTGGGAGCAGCGCTTCGAGCGGTCACCTCAGCGGGCCGGCGTCTGCTACACCGTCCTCGTCTGCAGCGCTGGCGGCGCTGTCTGCCATGGCGGCGGAGGGTAGCCGCACGATACGGTCACGTTTGGAGATGTTGTCTGCGGGTGCCGCTGCACCTGTGGTCGACGTGCCGCGCACGTCGCCTGTGAGACCGGCGCATCTGATATGATTGCCTGCCAACCTATGGAAGTGGTTAGCCCAGCTGGTGACTCTCGCAGCAACGCTGTAGTGGCGGAGATGACAGATGTCGAGACTACACCAGCTATTCCAGTCGCGCAGGAGCCTACTCTCAAACGGGCCCGTACTGCCTCAGATACGGAGGATTCTCGTAACGGATTTTTTTTTTTTTTCTGGGAGGTTTCGGGAATGCATGATGCACATGCGCCACTAGCAGCCTGCGTGACTAGTGTGAGACTCGCAAACCCACTAAACCCGAATTCCTCCCCACCCCCCCAGGCTCGGTATTACTTTGGCATTACATCGAAGCCGTGGGAGAGGCGTCTCTGCCGTTCTCCTTCAATCAGCTCTATCCCTGACTATCATCCCGCATGTCTACCTGCCGTTGGATAGGGGGATGCCATTTTGTAATCCGTCCTGTGAGGGTGCGTCGAGACCATGAGGGCCTGGCTGCTCCCCACCCCCTCCCCCCTCCCTCGGCTCCTCGTCTCGACCACTCTCCCGAGAGACCCGCTCAAACCTCTCCCGCCTGGCCGTTTCCTTGGCTGTCTTGAGTGTCAAAACAGCGTCGAACAAGTTCGTCGCCTCCCTCCATGCCTCCGCCGAAGTCATCATATGGGAGACCACCTCCTTGATGGGTCGGCCTCTCACAGCGGTTGGTGCTGCGTCCCGTGCTTCCCTGAGAGCACCACACCGCAGAACAGTATGCTCTACGTTGTCCGTTTCTCCAGAGTCGCACAGTACGCAGATATCGCTGATGGCCTTCTTGATCCTTGACAGGTAGCTCTGGAACTGGCCGTGTCCGGTCAGAACCTGAGTCGTCCGGTAGGAAAGCTCCCCGTGTCGGCGGTCATATCATGCCCTGAGGTCCGGTATCAGACTCTTGGTCCAGCTCCCTGTGGTCACACCGGGTCTTACCTGCGCCCATTCCTCATGCCAGGCCGATATGGTGGCACTCCCGGCCCTGGTGAGATCCAGACTTTCGTTTAGACACATTTTACCTCGTTCAGCCACTAGGAGGTCCCATGGCAGCATTTTGGCTAGAACCAGGAGAGCTTCGGTCGAGACTGTTCGATACGCCCGGCTTACCCTGATTGCCAGCGTTCGTTGGGTCGACCTTAGTGCCCCCCTATTTTTCGCCGTCCGCATTGCCATGTCCCCCCACACTGGGGCTGACAGGTCTCTGTCTGGCAGTCGAACTGTGCGGACGTGTCTAGCCGAGCTCTGTGGTACATACCGAAGAAACTCGCGTTACTCCAGGGTGCCCGGTGCCGGACCTATAGCGTTGGTGCGTGGAGGCCTGCGACAGAGTTTTATTGTGCTTTGGTGGTTTTTCGAGGTTTATTGCTCACTTTTCGAGAATAATTGGTTCACACTCAGTATCGGCGATCCCAACGACGACGAAAAGAGAACCACCTGGTCGGGGGAGTCTGTGATACGATTGGTGACGACGGCTTCGTGACAGTCGTGAACAAGAAATCAGTTCGGCGAGTGATTAAAGCTGAAGCGGAACTTTCACGCTTCCGTGAATCGGTTGACAATGGCTCCGGTCCAGTCTACACAGTGCGGTTCACGTCACAGGATTCCACGCTTCCGGCACCTGGAGGTTCCAACAAACAGCAGCAGGTCCGGCGCCCGGGCTTTTCGGGCGAACAACTGGTGAAAGTATTCAAGGCCCTCCATGACCTGGTGCCGACGGCAACGTTAGGAGGCGGTCCCAAGGGGACAACGGCCACTGTGCCCACGATTTCGGCCGCAAGCGACTTGGTGTCCGTCAGGGCGTTGAGAGGCGTGCCGGTGGTAGGATTGTGTTCCACAATGGATCAGTTTTGGGGCGTCATCAAAGACGTAAATTCGGCCTTTTGTGACGAGTGTCTGCTATCGGAGCTCGCCTCGTACGGTGCGATGAAAATAAGGAGAGACACGAGGCCCGGGCTCAAGAACGAAAAGAGCGTCCGAGTGCCGTCAACGAGGATACACGTTCTCTTCAAGAGGACGCCCCCTAATAAGGTCTTTATTGTGTGGAGGGACCATGATATGTCGGTTGAAGCTTCGTCACCGATTGTCTGCTTTAATTGCCAACGCACTGGCCACACGGCAACTCGCTGCACTCGCGCTCGTGCATGTAGAAGATGTGGTGCGCACGACCACCTAGCCGCGTCATGTCGAAACCAAGCTCGTTGCGTAGACTGCAGTGGCCCCCACCCTAGAGGACGGGCTGCCCCGTTTTTGCATTAGCCCGCGAGAAAAGCAAGGTTTTGCTCGGCTCACGCATGCTTCAACATGCGCAGTTGTCGACGCCGGCGGCCACCCTGTTCGTTGTCCCGGATCCTGCACCTACTCGGCCAGGCACATCTGCACCAAGCACCTACGCGGCGGCCGTACGTCGCCTGGTGATACCAGCCTCCCCGGATGCGGCTCCGGAGCCTTTGGCAGCGCGAGCTCAGGTCGTGCTTCCCCCTCTTCGGCCGATCCCCGCTCCGCGAAAATCTACACTTCGTGCGAAGACTCTGCCACCTCCTGAAACAGGACCTTCTAAACAAGTCAAGGCCGCTTTTCGCCGCCCTTCCAAGCGTCATCGCCGATTAGCTTTGAGTGAACCGGTTCCGCGCGGCCGCGCCGTCACCCGTGTTCGGGCGCGCCCATCTAAGTCGACCGACGACCTTGATTTCGGTTCTTTGTCCAAGGCAGTGTCCATGCTCGCTCGCATAAACCCGAAACTAGGCGACACTCTTCGAGGCATTGTGAAGGCACTGCGTCCCCTGCTCGCCCTAGCCCCGTTGCTTGGTGTTTCCCGCACCAGCTCCCAAATGATGAACCCTGAGCCCACTCAGTCCCCCGGCGCAGCTCCCCATCCCCTCGTCTGTCCGTTTCGGTAGCAAGTAACCCTCCCGTAAGGGTCACTTGCCCCAGATGCGGCCGGGACTTTACTCGCCGCGGTCTCCCTATTCACCAAGCTAGATGTCGTCTCACGTCTACAACTCCCGATTCGTCTTCGACTGCTTTCTCCACGCCAGCACTCCCGTCACAGCCTAGAGAGTCGCTGGTCGACAGGCTCATACTTGCGTCGCAACCATCTAGGGTAATGCGTGTAATCCCCCGGGCTGTGAGGCCTTTGGTTGCCGAGTCCTTACGCGACGTCCTCGACCTTGTCGCGGCCAACGACGATGTCCCCTCGTGGGAGTCGCTCTTGTCATTCGCTTACGTGGTCCTTCAACTGCCACCTCGCACTTCGTCGTCCACCTCTTTGGCAGCGACTGTTCGGTCGAACCTCCGTGCGTTTCGCGATGGCTGGCGGTTCGAATTTCGCGTAGGTGGTGTTAGAAGAGTCACATCAGATGCGTGCGACTTCCCTGAGGACTCGGCACGCCGCGTTTCGTCTAAACTGTCCGAGGGAGACGTTTCCGGGGCGGCCCGCTTACTATGCTCTACGGACTCGTTTGTTTCGGGAGACGAAGTGCTGGCCTCGCTTGCCGCCAAGCACCCACCTGCTCCATCGGACTCGGTTTTTCCGGACCCTCCTGACTATGATGCAACGTCACTCTTCAGTCGATGATGTCTTGGGAGCTGTTGCCAGCTTTCCAGCCAGTTCGTTCGCCGGTCCTGACGCTTTGCGTCCGCGTCATCTAAAGGACCTTCTTGCACCCGTGCTTGGACTGGTGGCAAGGAGACTGGCCGCAGCACTTGCCAGAGTGGTGGACGTCTTGAGATGGGGTACACTGCCGACTGAGGTCAGGGAGATTATATTCGGCGCCAAGCGATTCGCACTCCGCAAAAAAGACTCAGGCCTGTTCTCTCACGATACGGAGGATTGCTGCAAAAATAGCCTGTCGTGAGGCCAAAGCTTTTATCATTGAGCAGCTTGGCCCGCACCAGTTAGGTTTTGGCTTAGCATGCGGGGCGGAGGCAGCTGTACATGCAGCAAGAGCCTTCGTCCAATCAAGCCCGCCCCGAACGGCACTCTTGAAGTTGGATTTTCGCAATGCATTTAGTACTATTCGAAGGGATCATATACTTCGTGCAGTTCGTGATGCAGTACCGGAAATCTTCAACTTAGTGAGTCACGCATACAGAGAGCCATCCGTCCTGTTGTTTGGGGCCCACACGTTGTCCTTGGCATCGGGTATACAGCAGGGAGACCCCTTGGGGCCGGCTCTATTCAGCCTAGGTATACGTGAGCTGGTCAACTCAATACAAGTGCCTTTCAACGCCTGGTACCTTGACGATGGCACACTCGGTGGACCGATGGACGGCTTACTCGAGGAAGTGTGCAGAATTCTTGCCTTTGAGACAGTCAGTGGCCTGGTGTTAAACACGGCCAAATGCGAGGTGTTTGCGCCGGGGACAGACCCGGACGACCCCACATTAAGTGCCTTACTTGCGTTACTACCGGGGTGTAGAGTCGTGTCTGAACACGAAGTTACGCTCCTTGGCGCACCGTTCCTACCATCTGCACTGTCGAGTCTACTCGACCCCATGATGGACAGATTGTGGGCGATGCAAGAACGTCTGTCTCTGGTCGGAGCCCACCAAGGGCTTTACCTACTCCGCTCGTCGTTCTCCGCGTGTCGCATCGTACATATAAGATCCATAAACTGTTCGGGTACACTCAACCAGCTTCTCCAACCATTCGACGACCAGGTGGTGGAGGCCCTCGAGACGGTTTTGGGTCTGAACTTACGACCACGAGAGGTGCGCCAGGCGGCTCTCCCCACCTCCATGGGCGGTCTTGGTCTTCCCTCGGCCCGCTCCTTGGCAGGCCCTGCCGTGGCCGCCTCGATGCACGCTACGTCGGGTCATGTCCAACGCCTGCTCCCGTCGCGGGCTTGGGCATTGTTTGAGGCAACTCGCGACGCTATAGCGGCTGGACTCCAAGCTTCACCGCCTGATATAAATAGACTTGCCTGCCAGAGGGCCTGGGCCGAGAAAGAACACGAATCTTCGCTTACTGAGTTGCTTGAAGAATGCGGTGACGATCAGGATAGAGCGCGCCTCCTTGCCGTCGGTCGCCCAGGAGCGAGCGACTAGCTACACACACTCCCCGCTGACTCATTGGGTACTCGCCTTGACGACCAATCTACCCGGATCTGCGTTGGCCTGAGACTGGGAGCTGATTTGGTAGAGCCACACAGATGCACTTGTGGCGAGCCTGTCGGACGCCTGGCCAGACACCGCCTGTCTTGCGCTCACACGGCGGGCCGGCGACCACGTCACACCGCTCTGAATGACATTCTTGCAAGGTCGTTGCGAAAAGCCGGAATCTTTTTGCGTCCTGGAACTGCCTAGTCTTTCTAGGGACGATGGCAAGGGGCCCGACGGCCGGATTTTGATACCTTTCTACAAGGGTCGTTCCCTGGTGTGGGATGCGACGGTGACCGACACTCTGACCCCCTCTCTTGTCGGTCCCGGCGCTTCTCGCCCAGAAACTGCCGCTTCCCGCGCCGAGCCATCAAAGATAAGAAAGTATGCGAACTTAGGCCGGGCGTACCACTTTTCGCCCTTCGCATTCGAGACGCTGGGTGGCCCTGGGCCCCTCACAACGACGCTAATTTCCCAGGTTGGCGACGCTTTACAGCAGGCTACGATGGACAAGAGGGCGGGCACTTTCTTCTGCCAACGGCTTTCCCTAGAGATTCAGAGAGGTAACGCGATTTCGGTGCTCGGAACTATGAAAGACTGGATGGACCCGCGTCTTCGCGTCAGGGATCGGGCAAGACTCCCACTCGGACACGAGTGATAGATGAGGAGTGAGCCATCGGCGCCGTGGATTTAAACCTTCACATGTATATATTAAATTCCTAAATAAATATTATATCATTCTTATATCATTAAAAAAATGAATTATCGTTATATCGTCGATGACCCTTGGTATCTTTTATTGTCTGCTTTGCTTCTAATTCTGATGTTGTCCTACGTGACGAACGCCTTAAATGATTATGCTTGTTGCACTTCGTTGGCGGCGCCGGGCTGCTCGAACGACTCCAGCCATTTCACGATCTGGTGGTCCCGGCCATGGGAGATCTTGAATAGGCTCTTGGTGAGTCGCTGACCCTTCAAGAAAGCCTTGTGATTCTTGTTGTCTTTGCTGTTCCAACCGAGCCGGGACATCGCGTAACACATATTGTACAGGACAGGCTCCATCGAAAGAACTGTTTCCGACTGCTGGAGGGTGCGTGCTCCCAGTCGAAGGCTCTCCTGTGATTATATATATATATATTTGTCAGCACAATACCCGTCAAAAGATTAACGACTAGCTAACACTGAGGCTGCTCTAAAAAATACATGCACTGTAAACCCCAAATAAAACATTGCGTTCGGTACTGTACAAAAGCACCACCGATTTTCTGAAGTTGAAAAAAAATATTTTAGCAAACAATAATTAGATAGATACCTGCCTACAAACTGTCAACGTTCTGCACAAATTAAATAAGACTTTTTGCTGGGATAAACATAAGCCAATGCTAACGAAAATCATCGTGGTCGAATACGTATACCGTCATAGCATAGGGTGTAATTGATCGCTATGTTCTGCCGATTGCCGATGCAGTACCTTCTGATACAGATGCGTCTCCTTGTCTATGATGTTTCTTTATTTTGAATAGCTAAATATAAGTGAAAGTCTGCCAATATATATATATATATATATATATATATATAATGGTTACGGAGACATTTCAGCAAGACGAACTGCATATCAACAATATGCGGGGGTTCCACCAGCTGGCTGTCTTACCTGCGGGAGGTCGGGGAAGACCTGTGGGTGGGTAATCCATCTACCTACATAAATTCTTACCACCGATGCAATACGTCAGGAAAGATTAATACTGCGCGTGGTGCTCTCTTCTGGAAGGGTAAACGTCGCTGTATTCTATGTCCCATTCACATTCGATTCCGCGGAGGTTGCTGAGACTGTGAGCTTTGAACTTTCTGGTTAAACCTGACCATGCTAACTATCGTTGGCGGTGATTTCAATGCAAGAATCGATTGTGGGGCCAACGATGATAAGAGCAAGGTGCTGTTTTAGGTGACGTAAAAAAATGGTCTGAGATGTGCAAACGCGCGTAAATACTATACATATTTAAGTCAGAATGGAAGCAGCACAATCGCCCTGTTGTTTCACAACCTTGTCAGCCGTAAAATTGAAAGCTTGATGTTCTCGATGAAGCGGCCCGAAAACACCAAGCAGTGTTGGTCGTTGTCGATGTTCCCGGTATTGGGCGAGACCAACATAACCCGCTGCGCTATTCCTTTTGGACAGAGCGGGGGGCGTTCTTGACGTAAGCCCTGGCATCGATATTACCTGTGACCAGCTGTGCAGTGAAAAGGAAAAGGTTATGGCAGAAGAGACCACGTCCGAGATATTCACGAGCCTGCTACCTTGCTCTCGGTGAAGTGCTCGGACTCCTGCGCTAAGCAAGAGCCAGAGCACCATCATCACTGCAAGCCTGGCGGGACTTCTTTGATTATATAAGGCTCTGCTATGATTTTAAAAGGGAGCACGCGATGCTTGAAAGAGCAGAACGTGAGCCCTCAGCTTACATCGTGCGACCTCGTAGGGCGGTGAACCCGCTTAGTGACGGACAGCAAAAGAGCCACCTAACTAATCTCTTATTCAGTCGTGACGTTGCAGCCATATCTCCAATCGTACAGCATTCGCTTACACTGGAGCAGCAAACATGAATCTGCCTTTCGGTGTGGAGGAGGTGTGCCAGGTCCCACGGTCACTCCCGAAGGGAAATAGCTCAGGGCCCGATCAGATTTGCTATGAGCATTGGATCTAGTCACTCCTTATCTTGGCAGAAACTCTTTGTGATTTCTTTCTTGAAATTATAAAGAGGGGGGATGCCTAAAGTCTGGCATGTCGCCAGGTTTTCTCTTCTGCTCAAGGCATGGTGATGACAAACAGGATACAAATCTGTATCGTGGAATGGCGTCAGAACGCACATTGAAGATTTTGTGTAAGTTGGTTATTCGACAGATTGAGGACGTGGCTAAAGAGGCACTTCCACTAGAGCAGTTTGGCTTTAGGAGGCCGAGGCACCCGTGATGCAATCCACAGCTCACTCAGGAATCGAGTGAGCTGTGGTACAACCCAAAGGTCATCTGTATGCAGTCTTTATTTATTGCATCAAGGCTTTTGACGAGGCCCCTCGCCATTTGCTGGTTAAAGCATTTCAGCGAGCAGGAGTGACTGGCTCTCTCCTGAGTGCAATAGCAAGTCTCTTTGGACAAGGTGTATTGGGGATTGAGCAAAATGTGGGAACTCCGCAAGGACACCCGCTAGGCTGCGTCTCGTTAACACTTCTGGCCTTGTCGGTTACGTCCGACAGGAGTACCAAAAATACGTGACGGTGATTTATGCAGATGATATCGTGGTCGCTCATCGCGACCTAGGTGCCATCAAACGCATTACCTCTATGACAGAGGCGTTCCTTGTCTCAAAGGGACCTGATTTAAGCACCTGAAAAACCAAAACCCTAAATATCAGGCGTGGAGGTCGATTGACTACCAGAGATGTTATACGTTGCTGCGTCCAACCATTGGAGTTTGTTAACTCTTTCCAGTAACTTGGCGTTCGGATCTATTATATAGGAACGACGTCCGCAGCGCATATAAACGAAACTGTACGGAAGGCACTTGTTTCACTTTACGGGGAAGTAGGCAATGTCCGAAAACTGTCCGTTTTCTTAGCAGTGAGGTTCTTCGTGCTTAAGATTGCTGAGAACCACCTCAGGTTGACGAAGTTAACTAGCTTGTTTTTCATTATATATGAAGCGAGTGCTTTGCTTGCATATCCGAGCAAGGAACCGCTTTGTATATTGCATGTCAGGCTGTCCACCGGCTGCTGAAACAATTCGGCTAAGGCTGAAGTTGCCGCGTACAGTACCTTATGAATGTTTTATTTTGAAGTGGGAAGCTCCGCACAACGCTGGACTAAAAATTTTTGCTACTTCTTTTACTGGAAGCGTAAAGAAGATAGAGCTTAATGAAGAAACATTTTTGAACTGTGTTTTATACTTGAAGGAGTGAAATAAACATAGTTGTATATATATATATATATATATATATATATATTCATCGTCATATTGGCTTAGGCTTATATTCAATGATTTTGCACTTTATTCGCATTCGATTTCCACATAGTCAGTGAGCATAAAACATAAAGCTATAGAATGTAAAATATAAATATATATGAATATGAGATTCTCGGCCCAAGCGAGTTTTTACCTCAAGGAGCTCCAGTTCGACCGCCGATAGCTGAAGCTGGCCCACAAGCCACAGCAGCACGCTGTCGTTTTGGAGAACTTTCTCGTATTTCGCCAGAATCTGCGAACCCTCTTTGTACCTTTGTTCAGAAAAGTAAACGAATAAAATAACTAATTTTTTCAGTGCAATCGACTGACCACGTTTTGTGTCACTACCTATAGCATAAAGCATCACTTGCGTCAGCGATATCGTCCGTGTACACTATTGGGTGTAATACAAATCACACGATTTTTCACATAGCTTGCATTCGCACTCGGCATATCTTCGATATTGAATAAAACCCCTTTTCACTACTTCATGTGAAATCCATGCCTTGCAAATCCCGGTAACAAAGTACTTATTTAACAACATAGATCCTTTCAGTGGTTATAGATAATATATATATATATATATATATATACATATATATACAACTTCATATATATATATATATATATATATATGAAGTTCCCTGTAGACCAAAACAACGTTACACCTAGCAAATAAGTATATAAAGCATGCAACATATGAACGTATAAATGTACGCACATTCGTTTTTAATATGATTGTCATGTAAAGGTTATAAAAATATGTTCGGCACAAACAATAACCTTAAATGAATGAGTTTAATCATAGACACGTGTAGCAATTGAAATATGAACATGATGAAAATAAAAATAATCGCTAGCATTATTATTATTGTTACTCGAATGTAAAACATGCCATTCTTCTGTGGTCCGTGAACCCTCATAAAGAGCGTCGATTTCGGCGGCGGCCTCCTCGGCTTTCTGCTTCTGCTCGGGCTCGAGTTCGGGTGCGCGCGCCTCTCGGACGCATTTGTCGCAGCTGCAGAGGAAGAAATAGGTGTCGAGCGTCGTCGATCGCCGCTGTTCGTACGGCATAATCGACGACAGATAATGTATCCGTAGCGAGTTCGGGTCATCCAACGTGAAGTCAGTCAGGGCTCTTGGGTGCGTCGAGCCCGGATGGTGGCCGGGTGGCCCGATACGAAACAGATTGATTGAAGCGTCCGATTGATGAGGACGAAACAAATCCAAAGAAACTCAATTTAATTAGCGAACGTAATTGATACCGACTACACATAAATCACAATTAAATACAATCATTTACCAAACACTTCTATTGTTGTCCTTCCGGAGGTCAGGATCTTTGTTATCACTATCTAACTGCAAGGCCACGTAACTTACGTTAACAAAATGTTTTCTTTGGTTCTTGGATGTTGATAAGGGGTTGATGGTGAATCCTGTTACTTGTCTGCTGCCTGTTATTGTTGTTGTCATTATTGTTATTGTTGTTGTTGTTGTTGTTGCTGGTACTGTTGTTACCTGAGAATGATTCGGCGCCCGTCGAATAGATACGTGTACTGTTCGTTGATGACACAAGTGTGATCGATCGATGACGCTGCTAGGTAAACCACCTGACCGCGCACGAAAAAGTTGGGCTCGTTGTGGTAGGTAAGACAGTACCGATTAATACGACATTTCATGATCATTTCAACGACGAGGTCCTGGTCGACATCAAGACGACCGTCCAGCAGCTCGAGGATCTCATCGGCGCGTGCCGTCACCTTTCAACAAAAGACACACATCTGTTTCATTCACCGCTACAGCATTTTCGTGTCGTATCACGTGGCATATTGAGCACCTTGATAAGCCGGCTACCACGTTCGCCCTCGGCGTTTGTGAACTAGCCAGTGTGGGCCTTGGCCGCATCTTAAAGACCATGCTGTAATGGCGTTCGGTTTCGAATCATCTAGCGTTTGGGGTAAGGATACACTCCTACTTAAAAAAAGGACTTTGAAAGAAGCTCTTTGAAGCCACAGCCAAACCAACATCGACCGCATTCCTCCGACAGAGGGTGACGTTGGAACTAGAGGGAGGCAAGACTGTGTTGAGTAGACATCGATGCTCAGGCAATAATAATAATAATACAAGCAAGATTGTAAATATTATATAATGAGCAGATTAATAATTGTGGTACCTGTGCATATTAATAATCATAAGCACTTTTTCAAACAAATTAACAATATAATTATTAATCCGCAAACGACCATATCGTGGCTGAATCCGAACGTGTTTGAGTGAATGGCCGCTGAAACGCTCTCAGATATTAAAATTGGTACGTCTATAAAGAGATTGGGCGATAGGTTTAAGTGGCAACAGACCACAGTTTACCAAACAACTAGATAGATGCCTCCTGGTCTCAGCTGTTTCTTACCTCAGCACGTTCGCTCTTGTTAAGGTCCTCGACATGTGACAGAAGATTGTTGATTGTACGCGGCCTCCCGAAATAGTCACCAACGGTCGGTTGATCTCTTTCGCGAAGAAATTTTGCCAGTGTGCGAATCACAAGTCGTTGTTCCTCATCCGGCATTTCCTCGCAGCCGGCCAGAACCTCACATTCAACCCGGTGGTCAACTGAGTCGTTCTCCTAGAAAACCAGAGCCGTTTTCCGCATTTTAGGTTACATTTGTTTGTACATAAACATGTGGTTCACCAATAGCACAGCCAACATTTGTGTAAATACACAAATATTATTAAAGTGTATTTAAATTTTAAAAAACGATATGCAAGTTCAAAGCAGCTCTCACTACACTTCCATTGAGGGCTAACCGGCCTACAGAATCTCCCACTTTGAAGTCTTAGGCAGAATAAAATAATTCTACCTATGGGCCGAATTTTAATATTTGTTTTGCGTCTTCCGGAGGTACGCGGCTGAAGGCCCATATTTGCAAATCTGCCTTTTAACGTTTTCATATAAATATATAAAAGTCTTATAAATAAACCGTTATGGATTGTTTTTCAGGTCAGTAGCACGGATAAAATATGTAATCAATTGCTGTTTACGCAATAATGCCACTAAATAAAAGCGATAAACAAATTTTACTATATTAAGACTGGGGACAGACGAACGAATGAAACCGTTCAAGATGACGAGTCAACAGACGGTAGCCCGGGTGGAGGTATGGCGCCATTTTGCTATGGCTTCGCAGTACATGACGGCGGCCGCTGTGTGGTTATTTAACATGCCAGAGGAATCTGGCAACTAACCAAAATCTGCAAAACCAAGAACTGCAGAGGCACCGATGATAATGAGGACGATATCAACAACAACAACAAGAACAAAGGCTAACCTGACATTGTTCATCGCAGTAGACTATCTTGTTGCAACCTGCGCATTCAGCAGGCGTTCCTGAGTTGAAACAGAAGGAACACGCGCTCTTCGCGTAGTCGATGTTCACGGCGACTGCGTACGGGAGGTCGTCGAGAATGACGTCGCCTGCGCGATACTGGATTGGGGTCATCGTCGAAACTCGTCGTCAGACCGACTCAACGACTTGCTGGCGTACTTGTGGGACACTGGCGCCTGTCCAATTTGACAATGTCTGAACTGATTCGTTGTTTTGTGCGCTAGATAAAGGGACTTGACTTCGGTCGGTAGTAGTTGCGGCCGGGCCAACGATCAACCATCATGAAGGGTTTCGATCATCTAGCTGCAGAATGGACGACATAGAAGTACATAGAAGACGTGAATCGAAGTGAAAAAACAATGTTGTCATTCTTCGCGGGATTCGGAGAGGAATGCTTACAGCATCGAGCTATGATTCGTTCAACCTGAGAAGATATTATACTACTACTCTTTCGCCACGTACTTTTTTAGTGCTGTAACAACACTGTACTGTTTTTCGTGTACCACGCCCTTTATGCAGCAGTGAATGTCAAGGGCTCAGAGGCTGCCAACTCGGACGCCGAAGCGTTATGGCAGGTTCTGTGGCATTGAATTCTGATTCCATATTCAGCAGTTAAGCGCGACCCGATTCGCATACTCAGCTTGCGGACTTGGTTGCCAGTGTCGTGTGTCCACCGCCTTTCACGGCGGGACAACGACCGTTACGGCTTGGCTTGTCTCTCGAACAATACACGCCCTCTACATGCTTCGCGCCAACGACCACTACCCATTTATTCTCATGCCTCCTTATATATAACACGCTTGTTTTGATTTCGTCCCCGTTCTCATCCACAAACCTTCAGAAATGGTGGCGCCCGTAAACGTCCTTTACGGTGCGCTGTCCACTACATGTTGTTAGTGGGAGTGCATAAGGGAGACTGAAAAGCGGTCACATACATGGCTGAGGGGAAAGGGGAGGAGGCACTCTTTAGTCGAGACGGGCAGGGTAGTCGAGCAATTTGGAAGGATATTGGCCAGGTCGGATACAGACTCGAAAGCGCTGCTAGAATATGAAGGCCCCTAGGATCAGACGACAGAGGAAGCTAGGGTCTGGATATTGAGAGCAATCACTCTCCGGGAAGTGATGGAAACAATCGACAGAGCATCACGGAGAAAAACGCACGGAAATCTTTTGATAAGGAACGAGCACATGAAAGATACCCTAGTTCTTGCACTTTACTGGTAAGCTCTATTCAATGAATGCCTAAACACTTCCACATGCCTAGAGGGAAGCGACTTTAATAGTCATTCCAAAAGGAAAACGTGTATAAACGGAACCAGAGGCTTGAAGGGGAATGGCAATAAAAAGCTGCCCGTGCAAGATATTTTCGGGAATAATAGCGAGGAGATTAGAGTCTTTTTTAAAGAAATGGGAGTAAATCCAGAAGAATAGCACGGATTTAGGAAAAGAGGGTCAACTCACTCAGCAATTGAGAAGCTATTTGGAGTAATCTGGGATATGCTGTCTAGGACGAACAGTTGCCTATATGCTGTGTTTGTAGATTTAAGCGCGGCGTTTGACATAGTACAAAGGGATAAAATAGTTGACGTGCTGGCTAAAATAGAAGTGCCGGGAACGTCGTACTTCTGGGTGGACTGCTATACCGTATAAGGACGAGCTGGACCCAAGAATGGGCCAAAATGTTACTGTACGCAGATGATGTGGTGCTTTTTTGTTGCAGCCTTTATAGAGTAAGACAAGACATGTATCGACTAGTCACATACTTGGACGAAAAGGGCTTAAATGTTAATTGGGAAAAGACAGTAGCCATGAAATTTTGAAGAAGTGGCTGTCTGGCGTGCTTCCAATTAGAGAAAAGGAATAAAAAATTGTAAACAAATTTACGTACTTAGAGCTTACCTTATCAACAAGGGGCAGCAGCTTTCGATTGCACATCCAGGAGAGGGTCAGGAAGGCCACCATTGCAGCTACGGTAATTAGATCGGTCCATGCAACAGTCGCTCTTTTCGGGATGCAGATAGTACCCATCGCCACATGTACAATTCACTAATAATGGGATAAAGTCGTAGTGGACGAATTGCCATTAATTGATGGGATAAACAGGGTTTTTGCGCTTTCGAATGCGTGCAGAAATAGGGTAGTCCACGTGTTGGAAGGTGGCCCACTGCTAACAGAGAATATGCGAAAACAATTGAATCCAAAGAAAACGTGCGTTTTTGACGTGTATATGCGGAACTGGCAAACTAAAATTAATGAAATAGACATAGAGATTTATGGGACAGCAGCAATGAGGAGCACTCGGTGGAGGGCTAGCGGTGTGAAAGATCAGCATCTAACTACGGCTTTTACAGCTCACGGATTTCATCACGTTCTGTGCAACGTGGATAATTTCCATAAATCACAGGGACAATGTCGATGCAAACAATGCTGGAACAAATGTGATCAATACCATGCCGCAGGTTCGGTCCATAGCAGAACTAGCAAAACGCTAGATTGATGGTTGTGTCAAAACAATCTGATGTAACTTAAACACACTTACCCAGCCCGGGTGTTAACAAAATGAATATATAAGTTATTCCATTACCTCTCATCTTATTAAATATAACTACTATTATGATGAAACACGGACATAATAGGTCTTATTAGAGATAGCGAGGCTTGATTCTCAATCCAATAATGTGGTACAATGCGCGTGGTGACCCATTTAACGCCATTCGCTGTGTCCATCTACAATAGCTGGCGCCAATCTGTCGATAACTACGGTAAGTTGGCCAGAAATGTGGATTTATTCAGATACCGAAATATTGTACGCTACTTTTATCAGATACCAAAATCTTGTATGCCGAAAGCATATTTAAAAGTATATACATTTTTACCCCTACACTAGAAGCTGTACATGTCGGATCACAGCTTTAATGGAATGCGTTTTCTATCATTTTCAGATTTAATTTGTTTATGTCTTTGACATGAATGAACAGCATACATGAAGTTTGTAGCGGTACAAAATGCAAAACCTTAGAAATTCCAGTATATGGAGACACGGGGAGATACGTATATATAGATAAATATACATAAAAAAAATATATAAATATATATCTGATACCGGTTGATATAACAAGTAACTTTCTTGCTTTAGTTTAGCAGTATAGTTGTACAATTTTTGGGTTTTGCATAACACCTTTCCTTGCAATGTATAATCATACAGAGACAGATCAATGCCGCCAAGTAAGTCATGTAGTGGGTAATTGGCTAGTATACGCATGTTGATTTTAGCTGATTTGACCATTTATGGTGGATGACATATCCGCACTGAGAATAAGGAGCTGATTGCAATGATACAATGCTGATTGATAACGACAGCACAGTCAATAATAAGGCACTAAAGAAGAAAGCCCACGAAGCTTAGTGCAACAAATTAACGCCAACGACAGACTAGTCTATATATAACTGTTGTTAACCTTAAGTCAAGTAACGTGATCCAGATTAATGTTAGTTTGCACTTGATCCTGAAAAGTATAATCGTTTGTTACTATTGCTATTGCATGTTAAACAATGTTACAGTTGTGATGTCTGAACATCTTATCGCAGTTTCTTTTAAACAATTACTTCACTTTATACAGCTTAAAATAGATGCCGCGTTTCCTCTGCAAACGACTAAAGACAACGCTTGCCTTAACAATTGACCCTATCTTCGATCGCTCGTGACTTCCTGAATTCGCTTCCTTAATTATTTGAGGAATATTTTGCTTCCCTTGCTGATTAGTCCTAGTGTCTCCATGGCAATAGGGCCACCCCGACTCAACTGAGCTGTAATGTAGGTAGGAAGCCACGGTTGAGCAAGAAACCGTTGCATCCCAAGCTAAGGATTTCCCATGTGACCATAATGCAATGGTCTCCCCATCAAGTCTTGCTTCGCCAGCAAACGTTAAACATTAGATAATATTTTTTAAATTATCTGTATTACTTCAAATGTTTTGAACTGCGTGAAATTCCGTTAACTTTCACGATCACAAACTGTACCATACTTCGGCCAAATAGTCCTAATTTCCAAGAAAATCTAATGCCAGTATAAACTATTGAAATAGCAAAAGTCATCAAAGATATCCAAGGATACGCTGTCTTGTGAAGTTGAAGCGGTTTCAGGCGCATCCTGTTGATGCTGCTGCTGATTTAAGTATTGCCGCTGCTGTAGCCCGCAGCTAGGCTGGAGAAGAGACGGCTCTCAAACAAGTGAGAAATTTTTCGTCTCTGATTTGCTACTCAAAGTCACCGCCGCTGACCTAGCGGCACACTTGAGACGACTAGGACACACCCCTCGCTGTGTGCAAATTAAGTACAAGAATTCCGAGGTACTTAAAGTTTTGTGCATTCATTCAAGAAAAAGGACTTGCAGTTACTCTGTGACCCTGTCAAATGGACATCCAAAATTGTGCTTAAGGAGTACAGTTCACCCCACCCTGACCAGATAACTTAACAATATCAGTGCTCGCCGATGTGACTCACCAACGACCCACTCAACTACGAAGTGTATCATGCTGAATGCTTGCTCTTTCTTGCTAAGACAGGTAAGATTGCAGTGCTTCACTCCTACGCCTGGCTAGAGAAGGTGGCAGGTTCCTAATGTTTCGCAAACCAAGTGGCAACAGTGAACTGGTGTGCATTGATTTCTTGGACAGTAACAGTGGAACTGCTTTTTGTTTAGCTGCTGCGTACTCTTCTGGGACGGAGAGACCAAGTAAAGATATGTTGACACTGGAGACCTTCACACAGGATCTTGATCACATGTTTGATGTGGCCTACCCGTGCGTGCTTGTTAGTGATCTGCACGCTTTCAATATCGACGGAGTCCGCAAAGCTGCGACGCAAGCGCGACTCCTCGTAAAGTATGTTTACTGGACTTCTGCATGCTGAATTAGCTCACTCAATTGATGAAGACGCCGACGAGGGGAATCATCTGCTCGCATTTGTGTGGAATTGAAATGCCGCCGGGTTTAAAGGAATTCAATTGGTATGGTACAAATCGGAATACAGACTATGGGGAAAACAGGTTTGAGGGAGTTGGGACAATAACTAAGGATGTTTTTTTTGTGCGAAGAAATTAATAATGCCAAACAAAATCTGGTGGTTGTAGTATATCTGGAGGGAACAGTAAGTCTGGGAGATTGTAATGCACATATCGAATAGCTGGGTGGACTAGTGGAGAGGAGACTGATACAACTGGCAGAGTCGGGCGGGATCCAAACTTTTTTTGGAACCGCAGGTAGAAGAAGGGAGATATACGCACATTCAGAGTGTAGAAAGTCATACGTAGACTATGAACTGACAAAGGATCACGATAGATGAAGAGAAAACATACAATGTTGCAAGTAATCATAATTAGGTAGAAGTGAGCAGGTGGAAGAGGAAGCCGGTGTGTGAAGTTGTACAAAAGAATTGTTTGGTTAAACACAAATGGGCGCAGAAAGTGGAATACATGAAACGTTCTCAGTGGCAAGTGGGAAAAAGCTGGTAGGCGAGATGCATAGGAATATTAAAGACGCATATGACAATTGCTGTAAGACATGAAAGGGTTTTCAAAAGGGAGGGGAACGAGAGTGGCGGAGTAATCAAATAAATGAAGCAATAGTGGAGCGGAAAAGTTCGAGTAGGCAGTATAAAAATGCAATGGAAGAGACGCAGATAAAGAGGCCAAGAATAGAGCTCAAATGTTAACACAAGATGCAATTAAAAATGCAGACGAGTTGGAATTTAACAGAATTTTAAAGGCTCGCAAAGGACAGCGAGCGAACAGTTTTGGAACAATGTTAGACAGAAAAAACAAGGACGGCAAATTAGGACCAAGACTGGCGTAAGTAGTGTAGAAATGACAAGAACTAGCACAGAGATTACAACCACAGCTGATGAGATCAAAGTGTGGTAAAGAAAATTGATCCAAAGATGCCGTGTAGCCTTGACGGGATTTCAGTATGAATTATCCAGGCTTTGGGAAAATAGTACGTGTAGTATCTACGACGCAATTTAATCATATGTTGAGAGGGGGGCCCCTGGAGGGTTGGCGCAAGGAAAAGTTTCTCTTTTTTTTTAGGAAAGGATGTAGCCAAGATGATAATATTTTGTATTAAGTCATCTTGTGGAAGCATCGAGATTGTGGGAACAAGGTTAGAGCAGGGTTTTGCGAGAAGCTGGGTGGAGTTACTACATGAAATTAACAGGAATAACAGCTGGATAATCTAGATAGTTTATAGTCGCTAAAGGGATCAGGCAAAGACGTCCTTTGTCATCGGTAATTTTTGTATATAGAAAAAAAGCGCGAAGCATTGATAGCACGGGATTAGGATAATAGGGGAAAAGGTTGTATATATCAACCTACCCGTGCTGCTATTTGCTGACGATATGGTAGTGTTAGGGTGGGGCACTAACGAAGTTCAACAAATGTTGCATGCATATAGGGAAGCAGTGGAGGAACTAGACATGGTTTGACAGAAATAGTTCATCATGCTGAAATATCAAGGAAAAAAATATTTTTTATTATCTATTTTCACGGAATCAAACACTCAGTGCTGACAAATACTACCAAGCCAATAGGCCATTCGAGAAAACCATCCAACAGGCAAGGAAGGTTCTTCCAACATGACAACACCCTACCTTATAGCGAAAATCTCCAATCCCCAAATCTGAGGATCGCACACAACTAAGCCATGCACCGGTATATATATATATATATACCATAAAGCATCACATACCATTTATTATTTATTTTATGCTTTCAATGAAATGTGAAAAACTAACTACACTTGGGCTCGTGAGGTGTGTTACCAGTCGAGTTTAACAGCCTCTCATTGTGCCCATAAATGCTGCCGCATTGCCGCGCCGAACTGCCAGAGATAGTCACTAAAGTAGATAGTCAAAAGCTCTTTTGTCCCCTGTCGCCTGTTCGATTCGTTTGCTAATCTTCTGTAGGAGCGACCATGCTGAAGACCAGACCCCCCGAGTGTCTCAAATACTAGCGGCACGAAAATGAGCTCGTTGGCGAGTTGGGCATATTTGTTGGTCTTTAGGCGTTCAGCCTTGCGTGCCGCGGAGCCAGCGGCAGATGCGCTGGCCTCCAGGTTCAAAGGGGCAAGCGTGTCGGTGATCGTCGCATTCCAAATAAGCACCTTTCCCCCTTCAAAGGGGATAAGGGTGATACCGTCTGGTCTCTTTCCGTCGCTTCTCAGGAGGCCGGTTGGCTCTCGAATGCACGGCAATAGAGCTGACCTTAAGACCCGGGCAGTAATCTCATTAACCTCGCTGTGACGGCTTTGGCGTCCTTCGTTCCAGCTGCAGGAAAGCCCGTGGGTCCCCCAGATGTCCACCTGTGCTCCGCACGGACACCGATGCTCCTCAGTTAGCCTTGTTCCCAACCTCAAATCAATGCGCAGACGAAAGCTTTCGTGATCAAGTAAAGTGCCAAGGCTAGAGGAAGGGATGGCTTGGAGCCATTTGCTGGCTCCTTCCTGGATGACCGCGTGCGGTCGGGCTTTGTCTGCCGTGGTTAGTGCGTCAGAGAGTAAGCGGTGGTACGTCCTGGAAACGATGAGGTCGCCATAGGACCTCTGTGTTTTTTTACCTCTAGGCCTGCGAGGTTCTCGAATCTCGTATCCGCAACCTCTTTGGCATCCTGGAAAGCCTACAGGGCCACGGCCGGGCTAATGCGCTGGACGGTACCCTCTGAGGCGTGTAATGATGCGACGTGACAGCTAGCTGCTAGGATGCTGTAGAGCAGATTCCCAGATCTCCGAATCTAAGAGGGAGAGTGGCTTGAGCCCAGTTGTTGTCGTCCAGGTTTAGATTAAGGAGGTCGCTAAGGCTAGTCTTTAGGCTTTTGTCCAACTCCCAAAGCAGAGCCTGGTTTGCTCAGACGTCCCTGTTGCGGAGGATATGGATGATTCATGCTGAAGCCAGAGATTATTTTAATAAATTCTGCGAGTTCCGGACGAATAGCAGCCGACCCCACGAGGGACTCCAAGAGCGTCATGTCTGCTGCCTCGACGTGGTTGCACCCAGGAAGGAGTTCCTTGAAAGCCGATAGGTAAATATATAAATATAAATAAATAAATAAATAATATATATATATATATATATATATATATATATATATATATATATATATATATATATTTGAGTCCATGGTTAAAAAAACGTGTTTTGCTTCCAGATAATTTGAAATAAACACCAACCAAGAAGACCAATGGCGTGAAGTTCAAGCGGTGAGGTAGATCAGCTGTCGGCGACGATATACGTTACGGCTGCCATTAATTAGAGTTTGTTATTTCTTTCCCGTCATTCAACTTTGTAGTTAAATACACGGAAACGACGTTTAAAACGCAATTAAGCAAAGACAATGTATGAGGTTTTGTCTTTCTTTTCGAGGATGTAATATCCGAAATCTGAGCGTTCCCTCGACAAAGAGTTATGCTAAACACTGTTCCGGGGTTGGTGTACGGCCTTGATAGAACATAGAAACACTTCAGGCAGACGAATTGAGCTAGCTTAAAAGGTGTCTTTCATTTTACATGAAGCGAGTACCTTGCCTGTGGATGCGAGCGAAGCTACACCGGGCTAACACCTCTCAGCGCGAGCCCCCCATATGTGACTCTCCTCAGTACGGCCATTTCTTTGCGGTATGTCAGGGGGCTTCTAGGTCGAATCAAACCCGCTTTTTCGGACTGTTGTTTGCTAGTGGATTTCTCTATATGTACCATAATCTGGTCTTTACCTTTGTGCCACCTTTAGCGTGCTCTATTGGACTAATTGTGGCTTTACCCATCCAGTGTTGAACAAGCCTGACGGGAGATAGGACACTTGAGCTCCATTACCAAGTGCACGAAGCGATTTACAGAGCGTCTTACAACGTAATAAGGATACTTAGTTAAAAATTGCTTTGTTTCACTCATTTTGTTTTATACGGTGCCATGCGTCGAATTGTCGGCGACGTACAAAGTTACCTTCACCGTAAGGGACTGCAAATAAATTCGCGGAAGACGAAAGCCATGAAGTTTCGCCGTGAGGGTCGATTGGCTGCAGCAGACGTAATACCCTGTTGTGGCCAACCGCTGGAGTTTGTCAACTCTTTCCCGTATTTGGGTCTGAGACTACACTATACGGGAACGACCTTTACCCAGCACATCGGCGACAGGTGTCGGGCGGCTATTGCCTCTATTCGCACAGAGGTGAGAGACCCTCGACGGCTGTCTTTAAGTGCGGCCCTGCGTCTTTTTGAGCTTAAGATTGTGCTAATGTTGAGCTACAGCCTTGGCAGGGTGTGGAGCCATCTTTCAGCGGCAAATTTTGCGCAGCTAGAAAGATGCTTTACAATATATGAGGCGGGTTCTTTGCTTACCGCGGACGGCAAGAAGCCGCCTCGTGTACTTGCTAGCGGGTTGCGGGCCAGCAGTGGAAACAATCGGAGTCAGACTTAGGTCACCTATTACAGGGCCACTTCAGCAATTTTTGTTGGAGTGGCAGGGTAAGTGACCGAAGGCTCGGCAGATAGCGCATTTGTATGTGTACCCCGCCAGTGAGCTTTGGGTTGAAATGGTATGCACTAGCCGGCACGTGTACACAAGGTACATTGTGCATGGCTATATCAATACTTGGTATGTTCGACCCAAGGATTTCACCAAGCTAGCGATCAATCAATGTCGTTGCCGGTTCTGCTCGTAGAAATGCGTTAAATACCAAGCAGCGAGCTGCCAGACGCGTCGGCGGTCTTTGCGCTTTTTCGCCCGGTGGGACGGTTGCTAAAGTGTTAAAATTGTATATAATAAATTAATTGTAATTATGTACCATCGTGAAATGCAACGTTATTGCGAAATAAACATTATATATCTTGTTTTATACGGTTTGCTCATTAATCGAATGCCACTACGAAGCGGCTCGTGATATTGTATCGATGATGCTAGGCTAAGTTAAATGGGGGGTGTAGACTCAACAGAACAGCAATCACAGCACGAGGAGACCCAGAAGCAATGAACCACAACACACAGAGAAACGTCCGGTGCGCAGCACAGCCGCAAGGAGGATGGTCTCACCCATCCTCGCTAGGTCTATTTATTCAGTCAAAAGACGCCGCCCCATTCGTGTAGGGCTACTGGTTAATCGATGGATTCGGTGGATTTGGTCGTCTCAAATGTTCCACCGGTCTTCTTCGCTGACTGGTCTATCGGCGCTCATTGTCTCCGATGCGTAAGGCTGCTGTGGAACGCTTACAGAATTCTGATGATGACGACGACGAGTATAATGATAGAAGTGTCGTGCTCAGGGTGTGACATGGAGACAGTAGTGCACGTGCATCGACGTAGGTAGCATATGGCTTGCAAGCCTATATCTGTGTTGATGATGATGATAATAATGATGACAACGTGGTCGTCCGTAACACTCGTTCCGTTAAATGTTGTCAATCGTACGCCAACAGCTTCACTGCTTTTCAAAACAAACTGCACACCATGTAAAAGAATTCAAAAACGATTTTTACGAGTCTGTACCTTCTCTTGGCCTTGAAATACCACCAGACGTCTCTATATTTTTGCTGCTCAATTTCTTAGAATATGTCTTCAGTATTTCCCCAGGTTAGTGGCACACGATCATTTTACCTTGGTCTCCAACCTAAGATTCGGAAACAACGAATTCCTCCTTCACAAGTTGGATCGAACAGTGGGATCAACATCGTATCGGATCCCGACTCCTCGTTGTATCTATGTTGGGTTGGCTGGTTCAACTGGCAAGATGGTGATGGCCGCACATGCATTTATTTTATATAATTTGAAGCCAAATCCGCCAATATCAATCTTAAAAAGATTACTTTGAAGGGCGTATGTGTTGGGCCGACAATGCCATAGCAGTCGTGGTGGTGCTAAAGTCGCCGCTCGTTCTTCTATTCCCTTCCGATGACTGCCTTAGTGACGGCTTTCATCTACGCTATGTAATGCCCTTTTTGGCACTTAGTGTCATATCATACATTCACCTGATATAATTACGAATAAGAATAACTCAACGTCCAAGTATTTATAGCCGCTTACAAACTTTGCCTAGGGCGCTTTTTTTTGCAGTGATGGTTTGTCCCAGTGGCTCTGCCACATGGCTACAGGTATTAACAAAATCTGTTTGCTTCTGTTTGTGCAAAAAAATTAATGACGCAAAACATTTCTGCCTTTGCCTGTAGAGGCGATCGAATTCAACGTCCCCACTTATCGCAATTATATAGCTATGCCATAGCACATTTTGAAAATTCTCCACAAACTTCTTACTAAGGCAATGTTTCTTATCGTCCATAATTTGCTTCTATCAGCCCTGTTATAGGGCCGACGCGTATCCATAAATGCGGTCGTCAACGCATCCTAGCTCATGTGGTATCCGAGTACTTACACGAGAAAACCTAAGATTTAGGGCTCACTTTAAGCTCTTGTTCCGGAGAAAACTGGATGTATCCGCTGAGCTATGATCGCCACTGAAGTGCAAGAAGGTTTGCAATATCAGGATGAATTCCGCAATCTTAAGCATATTCAGTCTACATAAAAGATAATCTTCTGCACGTCAGCCTTTTCGTCGACTTCGCGTAGTCTGTCCCTGGTTTGGGCTAAACGTAACCAACTTTTTCCGTTTTGTCTGTAGTCGTTTATCTGGTATGGCGTTTTGTTAAAATTCGGATTAATTATCTTCCTATACAGAGCTTGGCTCCGGCTCGCTGTGCATAACGACGACCTAGACACCTTGCAAGAGATTATGCCGCTGACTGGAACTATGTTATGGCTAGACTTCTAGTTAATATAATTAATTATTACCTAGATGTGGATATACACAAGATGGCGGCGGCGGCCTTGATGGTAGCCCGACGGAACGCGATCGCCCGGTAACAACGAAACAGCCTTTGGTTGGCGGGCGTGATATATTGCTGCCGACGGACACGACTACCAGGCTTAAGTTAGTCTTTCGTGTGACGCGCGTATCTTCCCTTTCAAACGCAATGGCTGCCGCGTTTGAGACGATCAAGTATCGGGCGGGCGACTTGATTCACGAGGACTTCCCGTACGCCGCATCGGTGGCCGTCGACAGCGCGTCGTACGTCTGTTCGAACTGCTACTCACCAGAGGCGACCGAAGAGTGCCCGGGTTGTCAGAAGATCAGCTACTGCAGCGCTGAGTGTAGGGTAGGTGTGCATGCAAGCCGTTAACCATCCCCGCCTCTCTCTGTGCCCTGTCCTTAGCGCCGCTTAAGACACAGGCATAGCTTCAAATATATCGCGCCTCCGAGTGGCCTGCGCCATTAGTTGCAATGACTGAACAACGTATAGATTTACATTTAGCTAAACGTCTCAGGAATACGCAGGTCAAGTCTTGGTGTTATTGTTACGCAGTTTTGTTCGTTACGTCGTCGCCATAGGTTCACGTGATGTACCATTGTAGGTTTGATGCAACGTTGTAGATTTACGAAAACGTATGCTATGACTTATCACTGCATGAGTGCATAATTCTTATTATCATTACAGGAAAGCGATGCGGATGCTCATTACTATGAGTGTGACATCATAGCCAACGTTGAGGAGATGCCGGACGAGGAACTTCGGCTGGTAATCCGTGCTCTAACGAAATATGTTAGCGAAGTTGATGACCCCTCCTGTGGTTACTTCTTTGGCAGGAAGCGCACTATGGATGACCTGCTGTCGCACGTGAGCGATCTTAATGAGGAAGAACTTCAAAACGTACGTCATTACTGCATTAGACTTAGAGGAACTGAGTATTAAGATAAGAGTATTTTTTTTTCCTCTAGATGGGGTAAATGTACAATGGTATGGTCAATATCACTACAGCCTCGTGATGATCTTAGAATTAAAAATCGCTTAGTGCTACCCTTGTTAGCGAGGAGACTGTAGTGCACTTACTGCCATGCTATCTTGCACATAAACAATAACAATATTTACAAACACATGTGTCATGAGGGTTTACGATAAGCATATTTATGGCATAGGAGGTGGCGAAAATTGTGCACAACAAAAAACAGGCGGTTGGTTATGTGCATATGTCTTCCGCGTCTACCGTTCTATTCTGACTTAACTATTGCATCTGTCATATGAAACGTGTGAGTCAATCTCTGCCATCTTCTCTTCGTATCGCCGCATAAACTCGCTGTGTGTGGGGGTGTCTGGGATCTCAAGCTGTTGTTGACCTGTTACACGAATAGTGGAGTATCGCACAGCAATTACGTGAGGCGGTTGTATGCTGACGTATGTAAACCCAGTAACCGTTTAAAAAAAAATGGTTTTACCCGATCTAGTGCACAAAGTTGAGCCGCGCTTAGCTTTGCCCGCACAAGCTGGATTCCGTATGATGCAATTGGCGCTATTTTTATATCGAATAGAGCTAGCGCTGCCTTAATCGAGAGCATCTGGGGCTTTTTAAGAGCTGTCGCCGCGATCAAGACTTTTCGGGATCTCTCCTCTGTGTGCAGCAAAGGTCTTGGCCCAGAGGGTTTCTGTGATACCGCGATATGTGAACTTATTCAGTCACGTCCATTACCCTAAGCGTATCGGTCACTAGCCTGCCCGCGTGCCTGAACTTCATGGCCTCTATCTTCTGCATATTTTGTCAAGGCCTACTAGGTTCATATACACCGACAAAGTAGCCAGCGCTTATTGCAGATGGTATCTGCTGCTACTGTAGAATACTCGATTGTCGGCTTGCATGATTATCATGACACTGGGTGTTAATTTTGTATACGTGTTGGTAACTCGGCTATCAGGAGAGTAAAAAGTAAAGGGCTGACATTATTGCCCAAAACCTGTCGCTTGTTCTATGCTTGGGTGATCCGCTATACCACCAATGTCGTACGATACAAGATCTACCTCATCCTTCACTTTTCAGGTTTGTTAGCTTTAGTTAAATGAAGACTGTCTAAATCCTTGGATCGGACTGTTTCCGACCCATTAGTCGAAGGCTCTTGACTGGCGGAAATAATAGTGCAACCATAAAAAGTAACGAACTATCAACGGTGAAGGCCTGGTTATTAGTGCGCTTCTGAAATAACCCTTCAAACGTAAGAGGAGGGAGAAGGGGGCGGAAAATGCTGCCTGGTCGAAGGCAATATGGGGTTTGTGGGACAAGGAGGTTCAAGGTAAGAAATTTTTTTTCGCCAGAATCATGTCGCGAGCAAGCATCGGCGGCTGAGGAACCGCTACTGAAAATCAAACAAAATAGGGCGAAGCGTCGTTTGTATGCGTAATTATTGGGAAGCTGTGAAAAGGTAGGCGTACGAGAACATAGTGCCACCGTCATCACGGGCCGGAGCAACGTATCGTCTCTCTACGGTCGTGAAGCAAGAACACAATATGCTGGAGATTTGCCTTGCCTTTGCTATCGACCAGAAGCATAGACTTTGTTCTGAGCCGAGAATAGACTTTGCGTAAGGTCAGAGACCTTTACCTGGAGACAGTAGCCGGACTCGTTGGTAATATTCCAACGTTTGGAGCAAAACCAGTTTGCAGACTTTAGCCGTACTAAGCGACTCCTGGAAAGCGGGGAAAAACAACTGGATTTACCTGCCGAGCCCTGCTCGTCTCTGGAGTGATTGTATCATTGGTATATATCAATCATCATAACCATATTAGCGTATGGCGTAGAACGTCTAGAGCATGCTTTTTCTCCGATATAAGCCACCTTCGAGAGCTATCGCTAACAACCGCACAAGCGTAAGTTTATACTAGATTAAAGGTTATCACTACGCAAGGACTTTTTCGAATATGCAGGCCGAAGTCTTATACTACAGTCCGGGGTAGTGCCGCTTATGCATGAAAAAAACATACAATCATATACATAATAATCACAAGGCTGAGGTTCTGTTGAGCTACTTCAAAAGTGTCTACATACAGCCTTAGAACGTCTCTTCACGTCTCGGAACGACAAGTTTCTAGTGGCTGCTGGCATTTATTTTTACTCGTTCCTTCAAGAATGGCGAAGCCATCAGTCTTCCGTGATATTGTCACACCTATGCGCAAATTGGGCTCTAAAACAAATGCTAAAAATTACCGGTCTATTACCCAGTGCGTGCCCTGCTTAATCATGGAGAAAATAGTTGTCGATTGCATCTATAACTTATTATCCTCTAACCAACTTTTAGAAAATCCGCAATACAAATTCACTATCAGACGGTCGACGGATGACTGGGCGCTAGCGCGAAATCACGGATTTCCACACTTAACTTTGACTATTCACGTGCTTTTGACCGGGTTGACCACAAAATTTTACCAACGAAGATGGAATCGCTGGGTATCGGAGCTAGGGTGTGAAACTGATGTCAAACCTATCTCAATGCTAGGAGCTTTGAGGTCAGGGTTAAAAGTGCTATACCTAGTACTGCTTTATGCCCTCTGGGAGTTCCGCAAGGTTCCTGCCTAGGGCCGCTCTTGTATGCAAATTTTGCTTAAGACCTCACCTTCCTTAGAAAACTCTATGTGATTTACAAGCTCTATGCCGATAGGGGATATACGTTAAAATTAAGGGCGACAAAGACAAAGCCGAGTTACAGGATGAAACGGATCCCGTGCTACTATGGGTCCACTTAGAATGGAAATATCCAGTTCTAAATGTCCTGTGCTAAAAAAATAAAGGACGACACTGCGTATTTTATAAACGGCCATAACATACCCGAAGTGTCAACATACACAGGCCTAGGTGTTACATTTGATTGTCAAATAAAGTACACAACTCATATCGCCGAAGTTGTAAAATCTGCGTTTGCGTTGCAATGTAAGAAGTGGGAGCCTCGTACTCCCAACCGTGAGCGAGTACCAGATGCGAGTTGGCGTGAGCCTTTAATCAGCGAATGCGGAGTAATCAGTTTAGTCTCTTTTTCACAGAACGTCTAAATAATCTTCATAGTGGTGTGTTAATTACTCCACCGGAACTTGCTAATGTCGAAGTGGTGAGTAATGCGGAGAGTTGCGCGACGTGCCTATGTGCGAAGACTACAATGTGATTTCAACTCTTTTTTTCAATAAAAGACACTTTGTATTGTATTAACTGGAAAAGCATCTCTCTCAGCAGCAAGCTCTGTTAACATTGAAAAACACTGATTCGATTGATGTAAATTAGGAGTGAAAACCATAAATCATCATAAGCTCAGCTCTAACCAAGTCGTTTTAGTGATTTAGTTCGGAGAAGCAGGTTGAGGTGGTCCGAGCCACGATGGATGTTATTTTCTTAAGGACGAATTTTAGTGGACCATAGTATTTTAGTATTCTTTGCAGAATGTCTCGTGTGCTGAGGGCCGGCGAGGTCTGGTTTATTTGGGCACCTAGGTATCCAACCATTTTGCCGTGTGTGTTTTTATGTAAGCTTTTTTGTAACATTTCCCCTATAAACAAGATAGGCTCTACATTGCAGGATCTAGCATTAGACGAAGTCAATTTATCTAGTACATATTCTTAAAGGTAAATTGGCCTTAAGTTCAAGTTCCGTCTCATTCCTGGTCGCAAGAGACCACAGCTAGGTCATTTGTGAAAGCACCGTTTCTTCACCCTTGTAACTGAGTCCCATGGCCTGTTTATCTTTTTTCTTGAATAGCTCTCAATTATTAATGTATTTAGTATCATGAGCCCTTGCACATAAGTTTAGATAGTTGTAGGATAATCCAGTAGGACATATGGATTTAAGCTAAATACTCTTTTTTTCATAACTAAATAAACGCACATTTTATCTTAGCTTTAAAGTAAGAGATCGGTTTCATGGCGCATTTGCTCATCGAGTTGCAACCCAGTGGCTCATCTCCGAAATGCAATTGTTTACCATTAGGATGCCGAAATGTGCACAAATTTGAGGGACTTTTACGACGCCGCGATATTCGATGATCAGGAGTCCCTCGCAACCAGTGGCAATTGCAACCCAGTATTGTCCTGTTTAGCATGCAAACCTGGCATTAGTCTTGGTTTTCGTCCCAAGTACTCTTCAGGAATTAAGCAACTCTAGAGCTAAAATCAAATTTGTTGTTTCATGGCGTTTGCTGTTCGGCCTATGGTTGTTCATTGTAGGCAGTGATTATCAAGCATGAGTATAAAGTACGTGTCTTTACGTATCAACCACGTGTCTTTTACAGTGCCAGCGCGTGTTGTGTGTCTTACTCGGGGAATATCTGTGGCACGTTTCCCTCTGTGTTTATCGAAAAAGCTTAGTGACTTGACAACTACGTAACGCAGCATCATCACTTGTACGAAAGTGGTGGGCATTAAATTTGCTGTTGCGTGAGAGTGGTCTTTTGGACATACATTTTGGTCGTAATGGAAAAAATTTACGATTTTTCTCGAAAAAACGTTAACGTACGACATAACAGCATATCGACTTTTCATGACTTTCCTTAATATGGGTATTTGCTTTTTGCTACGCAAGCTAGTGAAGTGTCTGAATTTTCCTCCGAACACGCCGGTGTAATCGGTTCCTTCGTGCGCTGACTAGTTCTCCCGCAAACGTAGCACATTTCGCACAACTTTGTAGGAGAAAAAAAGGCAGAAAAACTTTTTTTATAAACTTTACTCTCTCTCCTAAACAAGACGTTTCCGCGTCTTCCCTCCATAGGGAAAACGTATTTTCTTGCCGAGTTCTATCAAACCTCGGAAGAAGTACAATACTTCCTGAATGACCCTGTATATATATATATATATATAATATTAGTTCGCTCTCACAACATTTGGTATACATACACATTATATATATATATATATATATATATATATATATATATATATATTACCAGAAGCGTAAGAACGCGCGCATGTTGCTTACAATCTCTTCTGAATCTGTTTTAAGATCAACGAGCGTGTTGGTATTCTGATGACTCTGATCGGCAACCGTATTCCCGGTGCGGAAGACGAGGAGCTCACGCTCGAAATCCTTATGAAGTGCCGCATCAACAGCTATTGTCTGATGGACCACAACGATCCGAATTTCTACAGCCGCGGGCGGGCGCTGTACTTGGCAGCATCGTCGGTCGACCACACGTGCATGGACGTCCATGAATACGCGTACATGTTTGACGGGAGCCGCTTTATTCTCAGGTGGGTGTGTATGTGTGTGTGTGTGTGTGCACTGGCGACCGCACTACTAACACGATGCTCTGTTCATTTGTTTAGAACCATGACGGGCTCTTGTCTGTGGGCGTTGTAGTTGTTAAGTGAAACTGACGCTGGCTATTAATATAATGACAACACCTATGTATCTCTCCTCCACGGTAGTGTGCCAATCGTGTTACTTTGTGTGGGCAGAGCTTTCGTCACGTTAAGATGCCGGTCGCAGACAGGTGCCATTAAATAATGTACTTCGGCTTGACTTGCTTATTGCAAAAAAACCGCAGCGAGTATGATATATGTATACATACAATCATACCATGTACGGAAGCTAACTAGAGGCAACTGCTGCGAAGTATTTAGCAATTGAATGGCATCGGATGTCTGACTAGTTTTCACTTTTTTAGTATATATTCACCGGTGGTAACAGATTTCATTGGCATCGGCTCTATTCGCTTTCCTCTTATTCGACAAAGAACACAAATGTCGTGAAACACGCAAGATGAGATTGACCTATCCTAACGTATACGTGGTTTTGTTGCTGGTAATATAGTTGTTGCTCTCGTTATTTGAAATTGTGATTTCGTGTGTCAGGGCTCTGGCCGACTTTACCCTCAAGGATCCTCGAGAGCTTCGTGTTCAGTACATGCCGACGACACTGCCGTACGAGAAGCGTCGCAATCTGACACTGTACAATTACTTCTTTCTATGCAGCTGCAACCGCTGTATCACAGACGCCCGTTGCACGCCAGAGGAGCGCCAAGAACGCGAGTGTAGCGATGAGCTCGCCTCAGAGATTGACGAACTCTTCACCGAGCAGCGAACTATGCAAGAATGGTAGAACGCTTTTAATCAGTGTACCTATATCCTTTTATGTAGGCACAACAATATATCTATAAACATATTGTTGTGTTTACATAGCATTTGTGCCATATATATATATATATATATATATATATACAGGTAGTTCTACAAGTTTTTAAAATGAAAACCAAGAATTTTCCAAATCTTGTTTTTAATTTTTTCTTATTTGATATACTCCTCGAGAAGCTCAATACACTTTTCCCACCGAGATTTCAGAGCATTTATACCTCTTGAGTAAAATTCTGCGTCTTTAGGCTGAAAATAGGCATTGACAGCAGTTGTAACCTCTTCATTGCTGGAAAAACGCTTTCCACCGAGACGATTCTTCAAATGTCTGAAGAGGAAATAATCAGAGGGGGCCAGGTCTGGAGAATAGGAAGGTTGTTCAATAAGTTCGAACCTCAGTTGGGCCAGTTTTGCCGTTGCTTGCCGCGACTTGTGTGCGGGAGCATTGTCCTGGTGAAACAGGACAATTTTCTTCTGCAAAGCGGGCCGTTTCACGATGAGTTCTTGCTTCAGGCAGTCCAACAGTCTTGCATAATATTCTCCCGTGATCGTTTTACCGCTCTCAAGGAAGTCGACCAGAATTATTCCACGTTGGTCCCAAAAAACTGTAGCCATCATCTTTCCGGCCGATGCCGTTGTCCGCACCCTCTTCGGAGGTCTTTCACCAGGTGCACACGATTGGCGAGATGCTTCTTGGGTCTCGGAAGTGTAGTGATGGACCCAGCTTTCATCGACGGTCATGAATCTGCGCCAAAAATCCGACGGATTTTTCGACATCTTGGTCAAATTTCGCTGTGAAGCGGAAACACGCGCGTCTGTTTGGCCTTGGTTGAGCAAATGCGGCACTCATTTTGCTCTGAGTTTTTTCATCTTCAAGTTCTCGTGCAGGATGAAATGCACACTACCCAAACTGATCCCCAAGGACTCCGATATCTCCTTAATGTTCACTCGCTCATCTGCGGCAAAGATTTTTCGCACTTTTTCCACGTTTTCCTCACCAGTTGCCGTTTTTGGACGTCCTGAACGTAGTTCATCCTCGGTGCTCCTGCGACCTCTTTTTAACTCATTAATCCAGTTGGAAACAGTGGCAAAATATGGCGCAGAGTCATCGTACACCTTAACTCAGTTTTCACTTGGGTCGCATTCCAACTTTTGAAATAAAAACGCTTGATAACCACTCGAAACTCTTTTTTCTCAATTTTTCAAAATCACGCCGATACGTTGCACGGGAAAAGCGATCAAACGAAATCGCAACGGCTAATCACCATAATATTTTGACTGCTAGCATTCGAAAAGTTGCCGTTTCCAATAGCGGTGAAAGCGCGAAAAAATTCGAATTCTGAAAAGCTCATTTTACGAACTTGTAGAACTACCTGTATATATATATATATATATATATATATATTTGAGGTAAATGCTATGCGCTCATTCATGCTTGACTTTATTGAATAAGGTACGATGGAGGATCTGAGGTTATTAAGAAGTTTGGAAATATACCTGAGACGGATTTCTACCACTTCTGGGTGCTTACACGTCTTCAGCTTGCGGCGCATGACATCGGCGAATACGAGGTAACAATTCACCACTTAACTCATTCACAATAATAAACAAAAATAGTATTTTTGATACTATGTCTAAAATGAATATCAATCATACAGATAATCACAATAATAATTCAGTTGGAGTCTGCCTTTACCAGATTATTCATTCATCATACGATTTTAATCTTTCTTCATTTCTGCAGGAAAGCCTGCAGCTGGGGGCTCGTGGGCTACGTGGAGCCGATAGCATCCTTTCGATGGAACCTATCGTATTTAACATGTGCTCCGCCATGGCCAAGCTGGGATGGAATCAGAAAGAAAGCAAGGATTACGGAGCATTCTGTAAGGGCTATCGACTTGCCAAGAAGCTTTTTTCCGTTTCACATGGTAAAGATCATCAGATTCTTGAAACCCTCGAGTCGTTCAAGAAGGGCGTGGAGGCGGAATAAAAAGGATCAGCTCACGACGATAAGGACATCATCGTGACAGAATAACAGACAGAAGCAATATAATAGATGAATGATTAAGGGCTACCAGCTAAACTGAATGAATGGACGAGAAGCTACTTTATTTGTACCGGTTGTGCGGTTTCTTATTACGAAACGTGTATATATATATATATATATATATATATATTTATATATATACAGGGTCATCCATATCGTTACGTACTTATTTCGAGGTTTGGTAGAACTCGGCAAGAAAATATTTTCTTATTTAACGCTGAAGCGTTTTGTTTAGGAGAGAGAGTGAAGTTTATAAAGCTAGTTATTCTGCCTTTTTTCTCCTACATAAGTGTGCGAAATCTACGTTTTCGGAAGAACCAGTAACGCATGAAGGAACCATCAATGCCAATCATATAAACATGTTCGGAGGAAAATTCTGCACAACGGAAGTCACTTCATTAGCTTGCGTAGCGAAAAGCGAATAGCCAGATAAAGGAAAGTCATAAAAAGTCGATATGTTATGTCTCACGTTAACGCTTTTTCGCAGCGCCGAATTTTCCTCCGAACACGCCGATATGATTGGTTCCTATGTAGGGGAAGAAAAGGCAGAAAAACTACTTTTATAAATTTCACTCTCTCTCCTAAACGAGACGTTTCCGCGTCCTCCCTGCATTGGAATTTTTGTTTTTTTTAGTTGCCGAGTTCTACCAAACCTTGAAAAAAGTACATACCGATATGAATGACCCTGTATATTTATATATATATATATATGTATATATATATATATATATATATATATATATATATATATATATATATATGTATACATATGTATATATATATGTATATATATATATATATATATATATATGTATATATATGTATATGTATATATATATATATATATATATATATATATATATATGTATATATATGTATATGTATATATATATGTATATATATATATATATATATATGTATATATGTATATGTATATATATATATATATGTATATATATATGTATATATGTATATGTCCTACGTTATATTCTACGTTGAATAAGTTTGTGCGTCTTCGGGCCATGTCCCCCTAATGTCTCGAATGCCAGTGGACGAAAGTCGTGGGGGTAAGTGATACTGGCATACTTTCTGCCCTTGTTCGCTTCCGCCAACATAGACGCGTGTCCAGCATGTTCCGCTCCCGCACTGACCATTGAGGGGGCTAATGAGTCAGTAACGGTTGCATCCCATACCAGCATGCGACCCATCTCGAAGGACGTTAGTGTCAGCCCGTCCGGTCGCTTCCCATCATTCCTGCAGAGGCCAGGAGGCTCAAGAATGCAAGGAAAGCCTTCTGTCAGTCGTAGTGGGGGCCTGCTCAAGGAGATGCGCAAACGTCTTCTCCTGCAGTGGGGTTGACCAGCCTTTCTGGGAAAGGGTGTCAGTGGGTATGGCACCGCACAGAGAGGTTAATCTCTCAAGTAAGCCTGCCAAAGTGTGATCGTATACACTTTGACCTGTATCCTCCAGTAACCGTTTGGCATTTTCCAATGCCTGGGACATAGATGAGACGATGGCGGGCCCAGCCAACGCTACTGCGTCTGGCATTCCCAGTCCACCTAAGGATATGGGAAGCAGAGCCTGCATCGGGTGAGAGGCGTACGTTCAGGAGCAGTTCCAGTGTCTTTAAGGGTCCACTGGTTGAAAGCTCGAAAGTTCTCGGTCGAGTCAAAACAATTAGCCCCTTTATGTAAGTGAGTTATCCGGACCGCCGAAAAGCACGTAAGTTTAAGTATACGGTCATCTATATATATATATATATATATATATATATATATATATTTTATATATATTATATATAGATGACCGTATACTTAAGAAAATTTATCAGAACACACCGCGACGATATTCGGTTTTAAAAAGGTGACGAAACTACAAGTGTTAGCTCTACTAGTGGTATTAGGGATCCAGCAGCCGGCTACGACGGCTTGCAGTCTCACATTATCCACCACGTAAGATCAAACATTGCTGACCCCCTGACACACATAATTGATGGCATGATAGAAGAAGCAGCGTATCCTAGCCGCTTAAAGATCGCCGGAGTGGTACCGATCCACAAAGGTGGTAGTATGAGCGATATATATACATATATATATATATATATATATATATATATATATATATATATATATATATATATATATATGTGTATATATATATGTATATATATATATATAATATATATATATATATATATATATATATATATATATATTATATATATGTTTTTTTTCTATATATACAGTTTTATTTGCTTATATGCAAGAGGCAACAATTGTATCCTTATGAGCGTGTACACCAGATAAATCAAGTGGAAACGTCACATATCCTCCAGGTTCGGGCGTGTCCAGTCTAGCAGAGTTCTACGCACAGAGGCGGCGTTACCCCGCTGAATGTCTAGCGATAGTCTTTGGTGCAAGTACTCGACAGCTCTAGGGTCCCCTGTCGAACGATTGAGCGCCTTGCCGACACGTTGAATAAGTTTGTGCGTCTTCGGGCCATGTCCCCCTAATGTCTCGAATGCCAGTGGACGAAAGTCGTGGGGGTAAGTGATACTGGCATACTTTCTGCCCTTGTTCGCTTCCGCCAACATAGACGCGTGTCCAGCATGTTCCGCTCCCGCACTGACCATTGAGGGGGCTAATGAGTCAGTAACGGTTGCATCCCATACCAGCATGCGACCCATCTCGAAGGACGTTAGTGTCAGCCCGTCCGGTCGCTTCCCATCATTCCTGCAGAGGCCAGGAGGCTCAAGAATGCAAGGAAAGCCTTCTGTCAGTCGTAGTGGGGGCCTGCTCAAGGAGATGCGCAAACGTCTTCTCCTGCAGTGGGGTTGACCAGCCTTTCTGGGAAAGGGTGTCAGTGGGTATGGCACCGCACAGAGAGGTTAATCTCTCAAGTAAGCCTGCCAAAGTGTGATCGTATACACTTTGACCTGTATCCTCCAGTAACCGTTTGGCATTTTCCAATGCCTGGGACATAGATGAGACGATGGCAGGCCCAGCCAACGCTACTGCGTCTGGCATTCCCAGTCCACCTAAGGATATGGGAAGCAGAGCCTGCATCGGGTGAGAGGCGTACGTTCAGGAGCAGTTCCAGTGTCTTTAAGGGTCCACTGGTTGAAAGCTCGAAAGTTCTCGGTCGAGTCAAAACAATTAGCCCCTTTATGTAAGTGAGTTATCCGGGCCGCCGAAAAGCACGTAAGTTTAAGTATACGGTCATCTATATATATATATATATATATATATATATATATTATATATATATTATATATAGATGACCGTATACTTAAGAAAATTTATCAGAACACACCGCGACGATATTCGGTTTTAAAAAGGTGACGAAACTACAAGTGTTAGCTCTACTAGTGGTATTAGGGATCCAGCAGCCGGCTACGACGGCTTGCAGTCTCACATTATCCACCACGTAAGATCAAACATTGCTGACCCCCTGACACACATAATTGATGGCATGATAGAAGAAGCAGCGTATCCTAGCCGCTTAAAGATCGCCGGAGTGGTACCGATCCACAAAGGTGGTAGTATGAGCGACCCGTCAAAGTACCGCCCAGTGGGTGTTTTGCCGGTTTTAAAAAGATTATTGAAAAAACACTTGTTAGCCAAATTACAAGGTATCAACATGCTCTTGGGCAATTAATTTGGATTTCGCAAAAACCGGGGTTTTTGCGCCGTCATGCTGTTATGCGGCTAGCTGAGGCACCCGTTTCGAGTTAGATAAAGAATTATTTTGTGCAGCTCTTTTTTTTTATCTTAGACGCGCCTTCGTTTAGATATTCTCCTACTCAAATGCAAGCATTTGGGCTTTGACGATCACGTCATTAAACTGCTATCGGCATACTTCCTCGGGCGTCACCAGCTTGTGGACGTGGGGGGAACCCGGTTGGAACTGCTCCTGGTTTTGCTAGGTATACCTCAGGGTTCGTGCATTGGCCCACTAGCCTTCCTCTGCTTCATTAATTATATGGAAAAATATCGCACGAGAAGCCGCTATCATTTATGCTGATAATAGCACTTTTAAATACGTTGGGCAGTCTTGTGAGGAGGTACACCGGGTGATGATGCAAGATGTCACTGCCCTCAACGGATAGTGTGCAGCAAACCGTATTGCCATCAATGCAAAGAAAACTCAAGTGGTGGTCTTCAGAAAGGGTAACGTCATCCCTCGAATGCCACCTTTAATCATAAATTGGCTACCTGATACAACCCAGCGACTGTGTCAAGGTCCTTGGCGTAACAGTAGATGCATGGCAACGCGCATGTAGAGATTCTTATCCGTCAACTTGCTGTCATCACAAGCTCAAGATACACCAAGAACCAAATTGGAGCATCTTCATGCAAGCTGCTTTACAACGCTTTTTTTGAGTCACCTTACGTACGGGTCGGAATTTTGGATTGCCTGCAGAGTAAGGGTTGAGCGGAGCGACTGAGTGTGGCACAGGGGCGCTTTCTTCGTATGTTTCGGGGGGATCGGCCAGTCGAGAGAAAAAACAACACAATATATTAGATATCGAAAATGCGATGCGCTATTTAACCTTGATAGTGATTTTTAAGAATATCCATGGGATTGGGCCAAAGATACTAGAACTTGATCGCCTTGAAGGGGCGAGAGAGACCAGGGCATCTAACACGGTAACACTAAAGATCCGCATGCATCGAAGCAGCAAGCCAAGCTTTTGGCGTACGAACTGTCAGAGTGGAACACTCACCCGGTTAGCTTGCGGTGTTTGGAATCCTTAAACAACTTCAAGAAAAATTTAGCCACATCTATTACCCCGTCAATAATGGGTACACTAGTCATTCTAAATTGACTCTTGCGTAGAAGTAAAGACAAGAATTTCATTCCGGCTGCACCTTTTTACCAACACAATGGTAACTGTAGTAGGTTTAAATTACTATAGAGTCCTTGCAAATATTTGTAAATGCATGAAACAACATACCGTTGTAAATGTGTATATAATAAATAAATGACTTTGTTCAACAAAAAAATTATGTAGAAAACGTTTGCACACTCGGCAGTGCTCTCCTTAATAAAAATTGTGGTAAAAAGGTGTCACGTGAGGTTAAGAATCAGCTGTCCGTGTCCTTGCTTGATGGTAGCCCTCGTTCTTATGGACCCGGTGCGGGCGGTATATCCTCAAGGTTCCTTGCAACGTTAAGACGGTAGGATCCATAAGATTCCTCTTCGTGACGCCGAGCCCCAAGAGCGTACTCGCAGATTCGGAATCCCATACACCACTCATAGAGATAGTGATGGATCCGAATCTGCGAGGTTTTTGCGGGTCTGGGAGCGCCGTTTTTAGGAACTCGACGTCATATTTAGCGATTTTGTCCTGCCGCGCTTTTGCGAGGTCCCTGTTCGGGCCGCAAACCTCGGCATCTAAAACCCAGACCTCGGTAGGTGTTGTTATTACGAAGTCTGGCTTTAGACCCGGTGCGTCCGGTCGACGGAATACTCGCTCACGAACCACCTCATGACCACTCTCGCGGAGAAGACGTGCCACGCGATCACAGACGTCGTCATGTCTCTTTATTGTTTGTTTGTGTGTTGTATCGCACATCTGAGCGACATGAGTCAACGTCTCAGGCGCATGACACCCGTGTCTACAACGTTTGTTGTAGCCCGGGCGTCCCCTGGCTAATCTGGAACGCGTTGGTAGTGCGTTGATCCTAAGCTTTAGTAGGTTTAAATACTCCTTACCAGATAGGTAGCAAATACCCTTAATCCAGTAATGTACAAAAGGCGTTTCGTGTGCTTTTTTAAAATGTGCCTCATCGAACGTATTGTGTAGTTGATGAGACCAGTAATCGGTCTCTTGTGTAGCGGTCTCAATGGAGTTCCCAAGCGCTCGCAAAGAAGTCTTGTTTTCGCAAGGTCTTTTTTCAAGTGCTCGGTGGATAGCATCCATTCGACCCCAGAGTGCGTGGAGTGTTGTAGTGCTGTCAGACGGGAAAGGCGGAGTCTGGGGATAAATGTTTGGAGGCAGGGGATGTGTGCGTGTACAGGTAGGCTTTCGGCACCGAGTTTTCGAGCCTAGGCCATTTCGACTTAACAACCTTTCAGATCTCTTTATCTAGGGAAGTTTTAGGGGAGCTATCGTGAGTCTGTTGAGTAAATTAAGGAGTATATCCTATATATGTAAGTATATTTATATATAAATATATATATATATATATATATATATATATATATATATATATATATATATATATATATATATATATATATATACATATATACAGGGTGTTCCTATTTGTGTGTCCAAAACGCTAGGGTATGGTCAAACTCGGTGAGAAAATCATGTCGAAAAAGCTTAGTTACTTGGCAACTACGTAACGCAGCACCATCACTTTGGTACGAATGTAGTGGGCATTAAATCTGCTATTGCCTGAGAGTAGTCTTTTGGACGTGCATTTTTGGTCGTAATGGAAAAAATTACGATGTTGCACAAAAAAGCGTTAACGTAACATTTTGACTTTTTATGACTTTCCTTAACCTGGCTATTCGCTTTTTGCTACGCAAGCTAGTAATGTATACTTTATTGTGCAGAAAAGTCAGAATAACTGCTTTTATAAATTTCATCCTCACTCCTAAACAAAACGTTTTCCCGGCTTCCACCCATTGGTAAAAATGATTTTCTCACCGAGTTTGACCATACCCTAGCGTTTTGGACACACAAATAGGAACACCCTGTATATATATGTGTATATATATATATTAGATTTTTATCTTCTGTACAAGCACATGTGCTTTGACAAAAATGAATAGAATCATAGGCTATTCATGATGACTCTTCACAAAGTCAGACTAGAGTCAAGCTCAACAGGGTCTTCTTTCCCCGCCGTTCAATCCAAGCCCGTTCCCTTGGCTGTGGTTTCGCTAGACAGTAGATATGGACAGTGGGAATCTCGTTAATCCATTCATGCGCGTCACTAATTAGATTAAAACGTAATATTATTTACGCTAGACCACGCGTAAATAATATTACGTTTACGGCACCTGCAACCTTGTTATTCATGGAACACGCTCTGAGAACGCTGCTGCTTGGCAAGTAGACGCCTACTGGCGTAGGCTCTCTAAACAATCATTTTCAACCGGCACCAAATGTCTTAGTCAAGTTTCCTTATATCAACAAACTCAGTTAAAGGATTTCCTATTTAATCCAGTTGACAAGAAGTCGTTAACGCAGCCACCCAATAATTTCGATATACGCCTCATGCCCTCTAAATTACGACCGTTACACAATTTAAATCTCAGTCTGTCTTCTAGCTGAGGACCACACTAGCTGAGGTCCGTATTCATCATATTAATCATCAGTTGTTTTATTGACATACTTTTTTATAAGCAATCTGTCAGTTTACAAATTTGTCACAATAACTAATAGTCTTCCATTTAACGTCAAGAGCGGTCTTTGTCTCGGCGACTAGGGCCAGCCTATACAAAACGCGTGGATATTTGTTATTAGTTCCCATGACCGCTGCAGTATTTCTTCATTTGAAAGTACGTAAGCACAAAACAGCAACCACACGCACTAACTCTATTTAAAACATATGGTTATATCATGGTGCAATTTACTACAAACAAGACAACTTCAATAATGTAAATGCGTTTATTTGATATAAAATATGACAAAACAGCAGAACCATAGAGCTCATTAAAAATAAGAACTCTGGTCTACTATGACACAAACCTGTTTTTGGCATCCTTGCGCTTCACGCCCAAGTACAGGCATGACCTCATATACTTATATGTATATATAAATGCCTCTGTGTAGTACACATTTAGTCACCAAATACCTCATGTATACTTCAAATACAGAGTAATATAAAAATATATTAAGGTATATGATATCCAGATCATGAGATCATCAATTCGACGTTACGATACCCGCTTAAAAATTTCCATACTGTTAACAGAGTTTACAATAAATAATAATAATAATAATAATAATAATAGTGAGCGGGTACTCGTAACGCCCGTGCGCCTGCACTGCAATATCTTGTTATTCCAAGTTCGAGTGTGTTGTCAAAGAATTGGCGCGGAATGTCAAATTGCTGTTAAGTCTACAGCTGACAAAAAGATCGACACGCAGAATCGGCATGATTGTACAGTCGACACTATTTGACTCTTCTCGTCATAGGTATGATATGTATTCACCTTTAAAAATGCATACAAAAATATATATGCATACGTGTATATATATATATATATATATATATATACTAATATTGTGGGCAATATTGGCCATAAATACAAATTATATATATATATATATATATAAGACTAGCGGAACGGAACAATATGGGCAGGCGCCACAGATATGTATCGAAAAATTTGACTACAAAATCAGAGTACTTATCTCACCGGGAATGCTTGCTCACAATCCTCGTCACGTCACATACCTTCATACTCGCTTATGTGTCTGAAGTGTATGTTTCTATGCATTACTCTCTAAATATGTGTCGTGAGCTTTGGTTGTTCGTGTACGCCCTGTACACCGTGTAGCGTCTCCGCTCCCTGGTAATAGCAGGGTAGTCTATTTGCATACTCGCGTTAACGAAGTTATTTGGTATGTGTTTGTTCCACCGGAATAACTCGACTAGAAAGGAGGGTTCAGATGTTTCGCACAACGCTCGACCCGCAGTTGCCAGTGTGACCGTGTACTTCACTTCGTTAACGGTTGTTCCCTGTACTCATACAGCTACCTAACGCAGGACTCAGCATTAACATACACACTCGTATACTCGTATATATATATATATATATATATATATATATATAGGTAATTTGCTTGGCCCAACAATTTGGCTGGATGATAAACGTTTTGAAACGTTGCCTTCGTGCCCATCCCGGGGACGACTTTTGTAAGAAAATGGCTTAGCAGTGCTCACTCTATCAAAGTATCAAGTATTTTAGGACCTGTGCAAACAAGTGAAAAATACTAATTACCCATGAGCGCACTCAAGGCTGATGACAGGTGTTTGGCAATGACTGTGGATATCAATAGACCAAACAGCGGACAATTTCACTGTTAGCAATCCACTGACATACTCTTTTTGGTGTTGGAATAATTATGAACACACGAGGGACAAAATACGCATAAAAGCAGCAACAACAACAATCACTTCAGCAAGCAGACTAGATAAGATGGGGTCGCAGTAGGCACCGGCATAAGTGATCAAGGTGCTATCTCATCCACCATCTCTGTACGTACCACATCAGACTGCAAGCAGTGTCCCGAAAAACTGAGCTTCCCCGGTCGAACTTGCTTTACGGATTCATTCGAGTTTAAAGAACTTCAAAGAGATAGAAGCGAATAGATTGTCAAAAAGACTCGAACTGTTGAAAATGGCATTAAAATAGCCATGATGTCGCTGTGCCCTTATGGGACTAGACGCAGCCATTAACCTTTGACTGCTAGCTTAATTATCTCCACGATGCCACCGCATCCAAGGATTCAAGTATTAGTGCTTAGCCAAGCAAAAATAAATAAAGAGATCTTGCACTGCCCTAAAAAACGCCAACGACTGAAGCATGGGATGCTGGTCACAGCTGCTAACATGATTGCCAATCGTGGCGATATAGTTAGGTAAGATGTCCTTACTACCACAATGTTGCTTATGATAGTAGTGCCTCATCGTTGGTTATATTGTCACTGTTGCTGTTCTTGTTGTTGCTGTTCTTATCGCCTCTGGTAGTATTGACGTTGTTCACTAATGCCGCAGTGCAGTTGGATCATATAGTATCGTTGAGGTGAATAGACATATGAACCAACTCTGCCCCGGGGACAGTCGACGTGTATTCGCACATCGAACAGGTAAACTCCTGTTGTTGTTGTTGTTGTTGCTGCTGATGATGATGATGAGCGTGCATACTCTTTCTACCGGGTGGGTAGCCCATAATTGGTAATCGTTCGCGAGGCAGAGAGGCAGGATCGTCGAGGTAGTAGGGCTTTCCAACGTGGATCCGTCGAATATGTCTTCGCCAATTAGGCTTTTGTGAACACCGGAACGAACAATACGGGCAGGCAAATGGACGTTCTCCTGTATGCTTCCGTACGTGGTCCGTCACTACATTCTTGTACCTGTCCATGACATACAGAAAATACAGAAAGTCATAGCAAGTCTTGTCATGTAATTAAGCGCGCACACACAATTGATACGCATGATCATCCGTGTACGTTATGTACGTGAGTATGTAACCAAAAAGAGCAGTATACTTTCACGCAATATAGCTCCCATGCCTCCTCTCCAAAGACCGCTCAACACTCCAAATTGATTGACAGTTTCCGACAACCGTAAATAAATGACTTGGATAAAGATCTTTCACTAAACAAAGCATTTAAGGCCGACGTTGACATTCAGTCCCATACATTCCGATCAAGCTGCATTTCGACGTTTTCTTTCGGTCATCAAGAGTTGTTTACCATAACCATTGCTGCATTCTTCGACAGTCACTATGATTTAGACTAATGATTGATATTTATAAAATGATATAGCGTGAGGCATTCCGGGGAATGGAGCAACATACTCCCAGGTAAATTAAGTCGCAAAAACGCCCAGCTCTTTTTAATTCAGTTCCTTAAAAACATTGTGTGCTAATGTTAATAAAATTCCAACCTCCTTATCCTGGAAAATAGCTTCCGGTCGTTTTCTGTTTTCAAAAACCAAACGAAACCTTAAGCAAACAAGAATCTAACATCCTAGATGGCACCAACTCTGAATTTTTTGTTCATCTCGATACCAAACAGTGGTATCGGGAAGAACAAATGTTTTAAATGGCGGCGACTAAATAATACGTGGCGCATATGTGTAATAAATCTCTGGCCATACCGAGTTTCGTAGCCGCAAACATCGCAGACGTAGACCTTCTCTCCATCGGCGCGCTTCACAACGGCGAACGGTTGTTTCTCGAGCAGAGCGAGAGCGTCACCTCTACGAGCTCCGGTGGCGCCGAGCATCTCCGGGCTGACATTCTCCACGTATCCGTCGTAGTCACCATCCACGCCAGAATCTGTTCAGCAGCCGTAGTGGTGACATCACACAAACAAAACGAGTCATTACCAGTAGCTAATATAAGCATACACACCCGCAAACAAACAGGCCGAGACCTCGATGTTGCTCGCCCCATCTCCCCACCAATGCCATCATAACAAGCAACCGAGCAATGAACGGATAGACGGATACGATTCAGCCTAACAGTCAATGTCAATTGGAAGAGTCAAAAGATATATATACACATATATAGGCACACTTGCTACAAAAAAAATCGCCGGTCTCCATAGTCAGTAGCAGTGAGATCTGTTAGCAGTAATCACAATCAGAACGAAGCATCGGCATAAAGTTCTTAAGGGCTCAGGCATGCCGCGTCAGCTGCGGCACTACATTCGTCACAAAACTTGTGAGGAGTGTGCACTAATAGAAACAAAACATTCAAGGAGAAGAGAAGGGGAATATGACAAAATTGAACAACAAAAACAAGACTTATCGCACGCACGATATTCATGGATATATAAATATATATTCATGCTAGACGCTGCATTCAAGTTAAGCGAAAACATACAATACATGCATATGTTGTATATATATATATATATATATATATATATATATATATATATATATATATATATATATATCAAATTAAACATATATATATACACGCGGTCCAAACACACTCACATCCATTTACGAGCAAGTTGATGCGCTTCCCCAGCGTGTTCATACACTTCACATCCAACCAACACAAAATGTGTATGGGAACCAAATCGGAGAAAATCAGGCACAACAGCGATTACAGACAAGGAAAGCATGATATAATAGACAGCGAACGACAGCAGTACACAACGCACATGACTCGCGCATAAGTGTTTGCATTTACATACCAGATGTAAATGTAGATTTATTAGCAACTAAATCATCTTCACTCCTAAGAGATGTCGCATCAAATTAACTAACAGTGATCGTCGAATTGCTGTAAACACTACCCCCCCCCCCCCCCTACTCCAAGCTACCGGTACATAATCGTGAAACGCATTAGCGTTCGCAATTATAGTAATAACTGGATTCAAAATAATGAAAACCCACGACAAGTGCAATATCAGCAGAAGTACGGGTAACACTCTCAATAACGAGCCCACAAAACGAGTACTATAAACAAAAAGAGCAAGTGCTACAAAACAAGAACACGAATGGTAAGACAGCATAAACAGCAGCCCTAGGTGCAAATAGCAACAAACAAGACTAGTAGCTGTTTTGAAAAACACCAGCAACAAATACCAGCATCAATATAAAAAACTAAACAAGATCTTGTTTATATATATATATATATATAACGACGAGCCTAACAGGTATAAATAAGTATAACGCTATTAACTAGTACTTGGTTTACAATTAAGTGTTTTCGACATCGACAGGTACTCTTTAGAAGTAGCACACTGCGCCACAAAGTGAAATAAACTGCAAGCTATGGCGGCAGTGAACCATAACACAAAGGTGAAAAGGCATTAAACCAAAGCATAACTATCAACAAGAATATTTGCAAAAAGGAAAATGAAAAACTAAATATAAACATTAAAACAGAGTCCACAATAATAATTGACTCAATTAACACAAGTAATATGATACCACAACTATAACATCATCGCATGAGAACATATCCATAGCAGCGATACACGGTAAACTCAGCGGTGCAACAAAATTATCAAGGACATTAGAAAATAATACTTTTATAAAAACGGCGAAACATTATAATACGACATGACAACTGAAACCATCTGATGGAAAAATTATGTCAACATATATTAGTGATGGAAACAATACCAAATAAGATCACAACCGCTACAAGCAAAAACAAATATAAAAAATAAAAGCAGTAAAAAACACTGTTAAAAATACACCTAAAAACCAGACAACTGTAAAAGTCACTACTAAATATAACAAAAACAACGACAATGACGACAACAACAAAGCAAAGAAGACATTAGACCACACGTCGGGATGAAGGAAGGAGCACACAGTTAATTGGGTTACTTCTTGAAGCAAATAGCCAGGTGGGAGCATTAAAGCATAATTAATAATATCGCCGTCAGAGACAGCCCGCTCGATTACGACGCTCAGGATCAGACAGACCCCCTGGATTGAGCTCACCGCTGCTCCCAATTCCATCGCCTGCAAGGCACCGCAGTATACATCGACGAGACTGGCATCATAACACCGCTGGTCGACGGTTGTTACAGATCTAGGCCTGTACACCAAAGGTAAACGACGTCGTAGCTTCCTTGTCAGTCTGTAAGCACAATTACATATTAGAGTCGCTCACATGTCGGCTACTACTCTGCACCACTAACACACACAATATATATATGCATCAACAAAACACTTTTTGATTTCAAGTGGAACCTTTATTTTTATGTTAATGGGTTGATTCTACTTTATCATAAACTTATAACTTTTATTTAGATACTATAAGTGGTATAGCTATTGAAACATAGACGGCGTACGTTTATTTACAAAAACACGTGTGATTGTTTCCAGAGGCAACAACAAATTGCACAAAATACAAAATGTGTGTCTTGAAAATGACTTCCTTTACTCTTCGCCATTCGTTAGTTCCTAGAGCTGGTCACAGAGATGAAGACGAGTCGTAATTCACAAAAAAATCATCTGTGTCTTCATTATAAGAGTTCTTTCTGTTATAATGAATGCAACAGTCTAACACTATCATTTACAAGATACATAATAACCACGACCACCACCACGATATCGACGGAGTATGACGGATTTATTAAAGGTTACTAGTCTAAACGAATGACAGTTTGTTTAAATATTTATTTATGCGCACACACCACGGCTTCACGTCACCTTAGCGTCACACTACATCGAAGCCGGTAGGAATAACGTTGAAATGTACATCGTTTGTGCTTTTAACTTCAAGTAACTATGTATATATATATATATATATATATATACGAAATAAAGCATAATTTTGCTATTGATTTGAATTGTGCATGATTTTAGCTCACTTTTTATTTGCTTATAACACTAAGGATATCACTCTATCCACTTTGCTTTGTCTGACAAAATGGTAGCTTAGACGCATGGCCATAAAATATCAACCAAAAGGCAACTTCTGATGTTAAATCATATTAGTACGAGGTTTTACGAGAAAAGAAAGTTTTTGGAAAACAGGCAAGCCCAAAGAAAATAAATTCTCAAAGAAGACTTCTTTTCGCTTCAAGTTCTGCTTATCAAAAGCATGTAAGAAATCTAACTTGTACCAGTCAAAATCCTTACATCGTGGATAATTAGACGTACATCGGAGGTTCAATACGACAACCAATCATAGCCATGCCACCTTCCTGCCATATATTTAGTCCCATGTTATATATATTTCCGCGCAATCACATTTACTAGAAGTACCAATAAATAACATTATTAATAGCATTTAATAATAGTAATATACTTAACCAAGTAATCCGGTATATTGCTGCTACTCTGATCACCCACGCATGGAATCCTCTGGGCATACTTCGTTACCTAAGACGTTCTATAATTCATCAGTTCAACACGGTCTTTACTATCGATTTTGTATGTGTTATTGTTTGCCGTAGTCAATTCTAGTTGTCATAATTTATTAATTGAGCCAACGACATTCGTAATAGTAGTGGGTCGGTGGCCACACCGGTATGTTGTCAAGAGTGGCCCAGATCCTTATGGTGTAGAGATTCCGACACAAACGAACCAGCAACAGCGGCGAAGTAACTTTTCTTGTCTTCTTCGACGGATTAATTAGAATTGCAGGGCAGCTAGAACAATGTGCTCATTCATCATCTACTTATTCGATTTCTTCTATGATCGGCCCACTGGGACCTCGCATGCCAGATTCTCCGATAATCTGAACATCGTCGTCGCCATCTGTCGTCTGAAAACGGAAACATAAAATGTTGTTACCCATTTCGTCGAATCGATCGCGTACAAACACTCGTATATTATGTATATTTTGAATGAAAGGTGACAGAATGCCAACTTGTTGGGCACGTCAATATACCTGATTGAAATATATATATATATATATATATATATATATATATATATACATAGACTAAATTTGTCTAGTGTAAATAGAATACCTCATTCAGATCAACAACAGGCTCCGAAGTACTTGCGGCACCGGCATTAGCTGCTTTGCGAGCTTTGGCCACGTGTTCATTGACCTCCCGGATTGCCTGCAATTTCGGTAAATAGACAAACATGAGCATAGTGTAAGAAAGTCCTCGATACTAAATGTTATACATTTGTATACATGGTATATGCTCTGCTTGTTTTTTTTTAACAAGGGTTCTTAGTATTTTTATTCTGTGGAACGGTACAGTAGATGTGGTCTGCAATTTTAACATAACTCCTGACATGATACGATGTAGCAAATGCTGTAGACGTTTTCTATTATTATTATTATTATTACTATTATTATTATTGTGTTATCAGCAATACAACAATATATATATATATATATATATATATATATATATATATATATATATATATATATATATATATATATACGTAAGTTCTCACCTCTTCAAGTTTAGGCACTAGGGAATCGAGTACGCGGACAGCGGACTCGTTGTCGTGGAACTGATCGAGGATGACCTTAGGAACTTGTTTGAGCTGTCTATTGTAGGCTTCTGCCGAAGAGCGCGCACGTTGTAGGTTCGAAAGATAAAAGCTCTTTTTCTGTACCAGTGCGTCCCGATATAGAACGGCGATGGCCATCTGGTCCGCTGCTGGATTCTGCATCAGTCCGGCCGGAAGGGTTCAATTAAGATTCAATAGGGGCACACAGAAGCAGCAGTAAAAACAAAGAATTAGTTTAGCTACAATCAGTTGATTGACAATAGGGCCGCTAGGCTCAAAGATCAATTGAAAAGCAACTAATAAAAACAATAACTGAATGTGCTAGAGTAAATACATGACGTTAAGGCGTACTAACCCGCAACTTGACCTCGTTCAGAATTGCAATAGGGTCGAGCGTAGGGTGAGTGATCTTGAAATTGAAGTTTGGAGGCCTATTGAGAATCTCCTGCCAGTTTGGTGGAATCGATGTCGCTGCAAGTATTAAACGAACGAACAACAAAAAGACCAAATTAGCATGCCATCGCAGTCGCGCCAGAAGTTACAGGCGCCATTTACCTCGTTGCCGACACATTGCCGCCAATATAAATATGAACATCGTCTGTGTGATGAGCTACGTCATCGCGGCCGAATGGAGATGAGCAAATTGTCCACAAAAGCACATGGAAGTTACAAAAGTAAGATGTAGCTACGAAGCTACCAGTCGCCACTATGTTTTGACAATGACGAGACAAGGAACTAGCTCTGTGATTTTTCCGCGTAAATAAGATGTGCCATTCTACAAGTGAACCAATCATAAGCCCACACTGTCATTTCGACTGGGCGAACTACTTAGAAACCTACCATTTAAAGGTGGCTGGTACTGTTGTTGCTGCTGCGGCGGCGGTTGCTGTTGTTGTCGCTGCGGCGGCGGTTGCTGTTGTTGTCGCTGCGGCAGCGGTTGTTGTTGCGGTTGCGGCTGTTGTTGCGGTTGTTGATGTTGTTGTTGATGTTGTTGTTGTTGTTGTTGTTGCTGCTGCTGCTGCTGCATGTATCTCTGCCTCATCATCTGAAGCACGGCGGCTGATGCCAGAACAACCACAAGGGCTCTTACGTTAAATACTGCAGTACTATTGCTACGTAAACAATTTGCTAGCTGGTTTCATGCAATACATACAAATCTACACGCATAACATCATGCAGTTCGATTGTCCTCGTCCATAGAAGATATTAAATGCAAGTTATAGCACGAGTTACACTCTTTATGTCAGTTAGATGCATAGTGCGTATCAGGTGGTCTTACTGGGCCGATAACTTTATTGTACGACGATTCGCTGCCTTTCATGCTAATGCACCCTACATGGTAAACAAAATGAATAAAAACAGTGGCATCGAGACATCCCAACTGTTAGATTACCTCCCGGCCTAGGTCTTATCACATGCCGATTCATCCTCTATTACAAGAAAAAAACGAAAAGTATTATAAACGTCTTTGCCTCGATGATGCAGTGAGGGCCTTGTAGAAAAGGAGTCCACGATAATCCCGACGGCTTAGATTGTATAAAACTACAAGCTTTCCCTATGAGGCCTGTTTAAGTTATCTGAGCCCCAAAAAAGTTAACGAGCTGCATTAAGCAGCCACCGTTCTCCGCAATTTAACCTTTAGACTATCGTTTGTTCTAGTTAATAAAACTACGTTTGACTTTGAAAATGTACGTCTTTAGAGAGGTTCGTGTCCACGCAATTGAACTCAACATGTTTCGAGTTCACGAAAGACGAAAAATATCACCTCCAATTCTAGATAAGGAGGAAGTCAAGGAGCGAGTTTTTCTTTATACCGCAGGCGAAACGTTTCCCGAATTGAAAATTCGCAATATTGATAAATTCACAAACCTTGCTGTTGACGCACCAGGTTCTGGTATACGTTGTAGGGCATTCCAGGCGGGCATGTAGCGGGCATCGATGGCATGCCCGGAATCGGAGGCATCCCAGCTAGGTTCGGCATCCCGGCTAGATTAGGCATTCCAGCCATGCCAGACATGCCTGTCGCACCACCGACCATTCCGGACATTCCAGCCGTTCCGGGCAACCCAGCGAAGCCCTGCATGTTGTACGCATTGTATGTATAAGTGGCCTTGCCGTCGCGTTCATCCTCATATTCCTTCCACGCGGTTTTCCGCTCCTCTTCTGTAAGCTCATCTTCAAGCTCCTTTTGTAAAAGAGAGTCGTGTTCGTGATAGCCTTGAATGATTTCCTTATGAGCTATCAGCAGTTCGGCTAGCATTCGATCCTTGGGCACGACGGGCGTTTTGCGGGCATCCTTCTCGGGCTTGAATTCGTACAGCTCCCTAAGATCGGCCTCGTTAAAGTGCCGCTCAAGGTTCTGCTCATCGACGACACGACACGCCAGCGATATCTTGTTAACCTGCCGATCGTAGATCTTCTCCTCCATTGTAGCATGCGCAAGTAGCCGGTAGACGTAAACCGGCTTCTCCTGACCATAGCGATATGCGCGGAATATCGCTTGTGTGTCATCGGAAGGGTTCCATGATGCGTCCAGCATGATGATGCGATTCGCGCCCACCATATTCGTGCCTATCCCGCCCGCCCGTGTACTGACGAGAAAGAGTCGGGCCCGCATGTCTTCCATATCGTTAAAAACGTCAATGTACTTCTTGCGTGTATCGACTGGGGTGCTTCCGTCTAGTCGGAAATAGTCGATTCCATGGACCCATGTATTTAGATAATCGCCTTCGACATGCTCTCGCGAACATCGATCATATTCGATTTGCAGTAACCGCTCAAAGAAGTTGAGTGTTAGCAGGCTGGTGCTGAATAGTATCACCTTGTCACCTATTAACTCACATTGTCGGATCAACTCTAGAGCGAGCATGAACTTCGTGGACAACTCGACTTTTATGAATTCCTCGTCGTCCTGGGGCACAAGGCTGTTCCACCACGCCTCCTTGTGCTTTTGCTGCAAACAAATGAAAGAACATTCGTTGAAATGATTTTGCAAGTGTCACGTATATGGAGTGTCATTATATTCGAAAAATATACAACCGGTCGGTTCATGGAACACACATGGGAACGTGAAAAACTATCAACAGAGAATCATCGAATGTTGAAAAATTAGTATTTCTAAAAGTATTGTCAAAAACACGATATATTTAATCCCTGATCAATGGATATACCCCAACCACCAGACTCAGCGTCAGCCAGCAAAGTGTACTCGTATCAAAAGGAAAGACGTCTGCAAGCCTAGCATTGCCTACGTTTAGGAAACATTGTAAAACGACTTATCTACGAACCAAATATATGCAGTGGATCAGCTACGCAATATGAAGGGCAGATCTTAAAAACGGTGGCACTTGTACACTCACTGGCCGGCCCAATCATGAGACGCTGTGTATGACAGCGACGATGATGCAAAACAAAGAGGCCACAACATTTTCACTTGACAAATGCACTGATGCTGAAAGAAATTTCTACTGCTGCTCTTACTTACCACCTTGCTTAGTTCCTCTTCCGGCTCACTTTGAACTGGGTCCTCCAAACAGGTTCGGCGTGTCCGGTATTTCTTTACGATTTCATCCTCTGCACTGCCGTCATCGTCTTGCTTCTTTTCGTCGTCGCTGCTGCCACTATCGCTCATAAGCGACTCGTCGTCCTCCGAACCGTCAACAACAAAATCGTCCATGTCGTTTTTGAACGCCTCCCGTTGGCGTCGGTCTTCTTGGCGATCGGCGCTTTCCAAGAGCAGATACGGATGGGACCAGATCATCTTTAGGATCTGATAGTCCTTAAGCATTGAACGATTTCTCAGGTCCTCCCGGGTTGTGTCCTCCGTAACCCCGATCGACTTCAAATACTCGCGATAAAGCTGCATCTGTAACGAGCTGAGGTCGACGGACAAAATGTACTCGAATTTTGCAGGTAGATAGGGTGTCAGGTGACTGTAGTCACAGCGGTGCACACAGCCGGCCAGCAGTTTGTTGAGGATGTGTACGCGCTTCTTCATGATTTTGACGGCAAATGTCGATGCACTAGCTACCTGGCCATGCGTGATCGGGTTCATGAAACGGTTGTTGAACTCCTTTTGCGTTCCGAGCAGGTTCGGCTTAACAAAGCTTACCATGCAGTGATACTCAGACATGTTATTCTGAAGCGGAGTGCCCGTGAGGATAACCCGCCGCCTTGTCTTGATAAGATTCATCGCCTTGGAAATTTGGGCTTTGTCACTTTTCAGCATGTGTCCCTCATCGCATATAACAAGGTCTGCTCCGGGGTCGTGTAGCAACATGGGAATCTTACCCTTGATCTTCCTCGACTTTGTCTTCACCTGAGTCATCACGCGGAACATCGAATATCCCATTATGAGAACACCGCCTTGTTTCGACCATTCTTCAAGCATCTCAACACGATCATGAATGTTCTTCACGCGGCTGAACTCAAACACATTCAAGTGACCTTCAACCCCTTCGCACTCTTCAATCCACATCTCAAACTCGCGCGCCCAATTCAGTACGACATTGCAGGGACACACGACGATCACCTTCTGTATATACTTACGGGTGTGCTTGTTTAGGAGAAGCGAGTGAATAAAGCAAATCGCCTGGAACGTTTTCCCAAGACCCATGCAATGCGCAAGGATCGCGCCACCGCCCGCTGTGCTGTCTCCCTTAGTTTTTTCCAGGTGCTCAATTGATTCGATGACCGTGTTGTAGAGAAATTTTACGCCATCGACCTGATGAGGTTTCATCCGGGCGGTGAGTCCTGAATCAACCTCAATAAGAGGCTCTTTCGACTCGGCGTCGTATTCCAGAACACATCGCTTTACCTTGTCATCCTTGCGGTCCTTGTTTAACGCGGCTTCAATCTGATTATACGCCTTCTGTCTTTCTTGTACCCTACGTCGGCGTTCAGCCTCTTCTTTAGCAGCATCTATCGTATCCTTTTGAATTTTATCTTCCGTCATGATCTTGCGAATAAATTTGCGAGACTTCGACTGAAATGACGTAAAGTGTGCGCAGGAGCAACAATCGATTATTATCCCACCTCACTCTCTAAGGGGCTCTCTTGCTAATAAAAAACACAATTCAATACGAAATTATAATATTATATGTGACCTTTAATATATATATATATATATATATATATATATATATATATATATGCCCGCTCGATTCGGTAGAGTGTGGTCGTGTTTTTGTCGGCTCTCATAAAACGGATTGCTTTCTGAGGTTTGACTTCAACTTTTATAGTGATTGCATTAACAAATATGCGTATAGTGAATACTCAAGTGCGTAGTGCACACTCGGTGATAGTTTAGTCGCGTCTCTGAAGTATTCCTTTCGGGCTCTCAGGCTGACCGAGCTCGATTTGTAAGCGTCATCTCAGATAATAGGTTTACACATAGCTGCGTAAGACCTGTTAGTTTAGAAACTTTAGAAACTAGTGAAGCCAACAGGTTGTCGTGGTCTATTGGCAGTTCCATGGACTACCACTCAACGGCACGGTTTCAACACATAGTCTGAACGCTTTTGTTTAATTTTTTTCGTCGTCGGTTTTCGTCACCGCAGCCAAGCTGCATGTCTATGGCCTACATATATCTAGACTACGACACAATTCGCGTGTGGTCGGTAACACCGCGCCATGTGGTAGGACAACTTTCGCTGGGAATGTAGAGGACTAAGACGAGCCTTAGCGACATGACGGAGGCGTCGGAAGGTGATGGTGAATTGCCTTCGGATCTCGCCGAGTTACCAGCCGCGCTAGACGTCCGCTCTACAACACTGCATCCGGCAGCAAGCGGAGGAATTTTTCAGTCATCGAAGCCGGGACAGATGGACTGCCAAAAACTGACCGTGAAGATTCCATTCCTGTGGTGATCTTATGTAGAGTGAAGAGTGCAATTTCCCGCGAGCAGCGTTAATTAGAGAAACCCGAGGGCGACATTTAGTCGGGGTCTCTAGAAGTTCCAATGATTTTGCAGAAGGCTCGATGCTGCAGCTCTTAAAAGAGATATACGCCGTCTCACCTAGTAGTAAAATATCAATTGGCAACGGCGGAATTGTCGTGAATATCAGCAGCGTGGAAGCCGCCAAAAGTCTGTTGCAATTGACAGTTATTGGTGCAGTTTCCGTATCGACGGTTTACTTCGTCTTGACGGATTTTAGAGCCAGAATCCTGGTAAACATGGCTTTTACTAAGGACGAGATACGATATGATCTAGACGCCTCTGCCTTTCAACGTAGACGGGGAAGGCACCACTCAAAGCCACCAAACTAGTGTTCCTAGGTTTCAAGGTACATCCGGTGATACTTAAACCAAACCAGCCAAGGCTGTGCTTCAACTGCCAGAAAGTCGTTCATTTTGCAGACAGATGCACCCAGCGAATGGCTTGCAAAAATATGGCAAGTCAGACCACTTGGCTGTGGGGTGCCCTAAACCCCCGAGGTGTGTGAATTGCAACGAGTCTCAGGCGGCTGATTCTTCCACTTGTTCACGCATAGTATACCTTCATAAGAAAAACCGAATGTCCATGGAAGCTAGGGCCCTCCGACAAGTACAGACGGTTAAGCCCTTTCTGTGCGCAGGATACGAGCAATCTCCGCAACAGTGCCGGTGACTGGTTATACTTTTCGGACTTGTGCGGAGCTACGCCTGGGAGCAGACTTCGTATCCTCATCAATGTAGATGCGGCGATCAAGTGGGACCATAGGCACACCATAGCCTCTCTCGCAAGGATGATGAGGCCGGACGGACTGACCCTTGCGTCCTTTGAGATGGGCCGCATGGTAGTATGCGATGCAAGCGTTACTGACTCATTAGTGCCTCAGGCAGTGGTCATTACGGAAGAGGTCACGCGTCTATATTGGCGAAAGCCAATAACTGCAGAAAGTATGCCAGTATGATCTACCCCCACGATTTCCGCCCGCTGGTATTGGAGACACTGTGGGGACCTGGCCCGAAGACGTACAAACTTATTCATAGTCAAGGCGCTCAACCGTTGGACAAGGAATACTAGAGACTATAGCTGGACGTTCACGTGGGGTAACGCCGCCTCTGTTTGTGGAACTCTGCCACACTATATACGGTCGAACATAAAGAGTATGTGGCGTTTTCATTTATTGAATCCGGAGTCTACGTCCTTAAGGTGACAATTGTTCCTCATATATATATATATATATATTTATATATATATATATATATATATATATATATATATATATCATACATTTTTGCAGTGTATCAGCAACTTTTCTCCAGAAATGCCAATGAAATTCACCCGACTTGTTGCATGTCACTAAGAAATCCTGCCTTTATAACCTATAATAGAACTTTATATATATATATATATATATGCGTGTTTGCCAAAGCTTGAGTTTGAGCAATTAGCATCATGCCAACGTACCGAATCTTCTTTGCCGTCTTTGCTCTTGTCATTAGCTTTTTCGTTGTCCGAATCCTCTATTGCGGTTTTCTTCTTGCGTTTGTGCTTCGGTTTCTCTTCTTCTTCGATTTCCGATCCCGAATAACTCTCTATTGGCGATAAAACTGCTGAAAGGTCCTCCAGGTTGTTGCCCTTCTCATCGTCGCTGTCCTCTATGCGCGCTTTTTTGCGAACAGTCCGTCGGGTCTTTCGCGTTTTAGGCGGGCTGCAAGGAGAGGAAGGTGTGAGTCACAACCTCAAAAGATGTTAATGGCTACCAAAATCATCGGTTTAAATCCAATTCACTGTATACTGATTCAAAGATTCGTTGTGTACATCAAAATACCGGCACACACGCCCAGACAGTTTTTATTGTTCTGTTATGTACACATAAATGTCGCTCAGCAGAAAGGCTCGACAAAGTTGGTGTGATCGGCAAGTCCAACCCCCATTGTCACTTGAGATTACATACAGAAATACCTTTGCACCCACCTCTGGTCGGAATCACTATCATGATCAGGAGATCTTTTTTTGCTCTTCTGGGTCTTTTCTGTCGGCATTTTAGGTACCGATTTCCGTGCCGAAACCCTTCTCTCTTGGGCTGAATCATCTTCGCAATAATTGACCGAAGCGCGATCTCTTGCGTTTCGTTTGCTCGCAGCCCTGCGAGGTGGCGGCTTAACCTCGGCGATCACTTCGAGGTCGCTGTCGGATTCTTGGCCTTTGGACTTCGCGGGGGTCATTTCACCATCCGATAGATCGGACCTAAAAGATGCATCAATGATATAGCTTTCATGCATAATCAGAACCGACTTTCTTCCGTGACTGCTTCCCTTGGAAACTCCTTTTGCAATAATACTAAGTACTAAGACTACTACTATTACTAGTACAATCACCATTGGCAACAAAGCCAACATCGGTTGGCTTTGTTGCCAATATTGATGAGATATTGGAGACGACATTACCGACGAGAATGTCGCTAGTTATAGTGGTGACGATGATAAAATAGATGTCTTGTCGGAGAAAATGGCGCTAAAAACTGGGCGAGCACTTACTCAATTTTGTTCTCGTAATCATCAACATCATTATCGCTGAGTTCGAGGGGTTGCGATTTGTCGTCCTCGCCGGAACTATCTGTAAAGTCGGTATCCTTCACCTTTTTCTTTCCACGCCGGCGGCCATCACTGGTACTACTAGCACCGTCTTTACTCTCCTCCGACTTGCGCTTGGCCGAATGTAAAGCCTTCTTAAGATCATTTCTCTGCACGGGATCCTCGAGAAGCCAAAGCAACTCGATATCGTTGTCTCCGCCACCAAGCGACCTAACCGGCTTCTTACTCCGAGGACGAGGCTTGCTCACTATTGGCGGCGCAGTCTCGGCATTGGCGAGCATGGTGTCCACTCGCGATAGAGGAATAAACAGCGCTTTCTTCTTGAACTCATCGACCGATAACAGCGCCTACAAAGCAAGCACGCAATATAAGCACCACCCTATATATATATATATATATATATATATATATATATATAGGCTTGAAATATATACCTAAATACACATATAACTTTCATATGAGGGGCGCAGTATAAGCGACGGACATGTTGAAATATCTAGGATATCATCCCCAATAGTCATTGTGGCTATATATATATATATATATATGTACGTCTAGCAGGCTGACCTCTGGAGAGGCGCTGTCTTCCTCGTCGTCCCCATCATCGTCGCCATCGCGGTTACCACCTGGGGTTTTCCTACCGCTCCCGTCAGGAGGCGCCTTTCTTCTGCGTTCCTTACGTTCATCGTCTTCATCGTCACTGCGCTCATCACGATCACGGTCGTCACCCGAGTCACTACCTTTTCCCGACGACTTGTCACATTGGTCAGACTTTGACACATCTTCACTATCGACGTCATCCTCGTCCATCTCCTCATTAGAAGTATGTGAATCATCGCCGACAACACGATCTATTTTCGCGTGACCTGCTGCCTTGCTATTTTCCGAAGATGAGTCCCTCACCAAATCGATCTTATCAACAGTTGCCTCACTGTCTGAGTTGAACAACGTACTGATCACCGCCTGATCGGGGTTGCCGCCACGCTGCGCTTCGAAACGACGACCGCTCGATGCGCTAGAACCTTGCGAAGTTTCTCGATGTCGGTGTGATGGAACGCTCTGCTCGGTCATGTCCCGGTTTGAGTTTTTCTCGTCATCGGCACAATCGTCGTCGTCTTCGGATGAGACGCACGGCACAGGCCCTGTCACGTATGGCGAAGCCGTAAACGCCTCGTACGGCTCCTCGAAAGTATGACTGAGTTCCAGGTTCGTCTCGTTGAGAACACCTGGTGGCCATGGATCACCGGCTTCCTCCTCTTTCGTCTTAACCGCAGCAACGGAGCCGCGAGGTGACCCTTCGATAACGACGATACGATTCTCCTTGTTGGACAAGCCCTCACTTGAAAGAGAGGTGTCATCCTCCCTCATTTCATCAGAGTCACCCTCGTTGCTGGCATCGATGACAACCACCTGATCACTAAATGAAGTGCCTGATAATGACGACACGGAGCCCCGGCCAGCTTTCCGAGCAACGTCCCTGCTCTTTGTAGATGATGCGTCCTGTCGGGTGCTCCCGCCGCTCTGGCTCCGTCGATTTGAGTTTCGAATTCTGTCGCCACCTGCGACATGGACGATTTTGTCCAGGTTTTTCGACTGAACAATCTTCTCCATGCTGGCAATGTTCGCCTTCACGCGGTCCAGCATTACCAACATTTTGCCACGAACGTCCTCCACACTAGCTCCTGTCATCCATCCATCAGCCAAAGTATTTTCGACTTTAGTATCATTATAAAACGGTAGACAATAAAACGCGAGAACGCCGCACACTAAGAAGCGCATTAAGTGGATCAACACCAATGATACATTGGGGTCATTCATTATATATTCATTTAAGTGAGACATCTGTGTTCCCTTTTCTCGAGTTTCTTTTCTCTGTTCGGTCATGGCCAATAATGAGACAAATATGTAAATGTAACTAGGTGAAATGTGTATGAATTGGTGCAAATGTATAAACGTATGTAAATGAGTAAACTGCGTGTGTACATTTTTGCCTATCAAAACTGCCTGGATCACCGAATATAAGCGAACTCCTTCGGGCACAGCCACAAATTAATACAGCGCCTAATCTCAACAATCTGTTAATAAGCGATTGTGTAGCTAGCAGCGCTCAAAACGATTATGGCAAACACCAATCAAGGCAACGATCTAGGAGGTAGCAAACACATGCATAGATCCACCTTTCGGGCTATGCAGTTCCTTTAACAGAGCTTCGTATGAATGCGACAATTTTCTGTGATATGCCTTGAGCGAATCAAGTTCTGGCTCCGGGCCCTCTTCCTGGCTCTTCGCCGTTGAAGTACTAGCCTTCTCCAGCGGCGCAAATCGGTCGAACACGGCGTCCGTCCACTCTTGGACTACCTGCACATAGGTACAGACCAAACGCAGACTGGTGACCAAACACCATCCAAATAGTAATTTGCTTGCAAGCCCCGGATTAGGGCATCTTCATTCAGTATCCTCTGTTTATCAAAAATCGCTTAATTTAGGAACGAAGTAATAGTGACAATTTTGGGACTTTGCTTCGAATGACCCAGTGCTAGAATAAATATTACCAACCAAAAAGTAGTTCGTAACCTAAAGCTGTGGACAAACAAAAGGAAAACTTGTGCTATATACATAACAACTAGAAGCAAACAAGATCTACTGCATATATATGCACATAATAGATGCTTAACTGAAAAAATAACACGTACATCCAAACATGGCAGTGCATCCACACGACACGATGACAAAAGTGAAACTTTGCCGTCAATACTTATGAATCTGCTGTGTCAGTCACCAGTCGTATATGCTAGGCATAAAAAGTTTATCGTTAGTACATTTTCATCAAAAACATCTTAAGAAGTTTACTTTTGCCGCTTGTATTTGAATTTAAACAGCGTATTAGCAACAATTGGCAAGTCTCCTCCCCGTAGGTTTCAAGGTAATGCAATACAATCCCGAGCCTGTACGAGTGGGGGAGGGGGGTGAGGAGGATATCGGCTTTTGAAGGGAGAGACACCTTTAGGTGCTGTGTTGCAGGCACCGCTAGTGCAGAATGCATTTCTGAGACCTCCAAAAAAAAAAGCATATATATATATATATATATATATACATGTATATATATATATATATATATATATACATGTGTATATATATATATATATATATATATCTATACATGTATATATATATATATTTATATATATATATATATAGTCATATATATATATATATATACATATATATATATATATATATATATATATATATATATATATATATATATATATATATATACATATATATATATGTGTGTGTGTAATGCGTACCTTCAAGGGGCTAGGGTTGCACACATAGCAGAGCCAGTTGTCGTCGTTTGTGGCCCGATCGACTTCGGCTTTGCCCAAATTGCGCTGAATACACGACTTGCAGAACCCCCTCAGACAGTCGGGCGACACGCAGATGTACAGACACCCGCCTTCGCCACACCACCGGCAAAACTCATCCTGGCCTTCATCGTCGCGCGACCACTCTCCGTTTTTGTAGAAGCGTTCGCATTTCTGCTCGCCAACATGTGATGACACGGCCAGTCGTGATGATGCATGAAATTAATCACATGAACGGAATAAGAAAATAATTAATGAAGTATTGATGGCAACTGATAGATGATGACAGTCATGATAATGATGATTTGGACGCTAAACATAACACAATGAAACATGTCACATCAACAACAGCGATAAATCTAACATAGATTCAAAGCTCCATCCAATCGAAGATAGCAAAGTCTTCGTGGAGGACTTTGCCCTTATATATATATATACATATATATATGAGCTTCTACTACCGGACGCTTCATTTCACCCTCCTTCAGGTTCAATGTGCATTGATGTGTAAAGTCAGGCACATCAGTACAGTATTAAACACGGCGTGCATGTTATATACCAGTAATCTCGAAATGTGCACGACAGTACTGCAAAAAACAATTATCAGGAAAAACCACATTGAAGAGACTCTTCCTGTGAAATGTCAAACCATTGACTAGCTTGCGCGAGATTGCGTAGACTGATCGGCCATAAGTTTATCAGCAGTTTTCTAACATATAGTCAAAAAAGGTCTTCATTAAGCGGTCATCGTGAGTTGACAAAAGAATCTGTCGTCGTCGTCGTTGTTTGTTGTTGTTGGGTGGCCATTGCTGCTGCTGCTGATGATGATCAGCTATCCTGCTCCACCCGGAGTTTGCTCTTTGAGACGACGAGACGTCGCAAGGGTTGTTGCAACGGCAACAACATCAACAACAACAACCGCTGCCTGCTGTTGTTGCTGCCGCCGCCACCGCCGCCGACAACAAATGAGCAAAACTCCGATGACAGTCGGACAACGACTCATGAGTCCGACTGTCATACGTAGTCATTGTAGTTGTTGTTGATGTTGTTGCCGTTGCAGCCACCCTTGCAACGTCTCGTCGTCTCAAACAGCAAACTCCGGGTGGAGCAGGATTGCTGATCATCATCAGCAGCAGCAATGGCCACCCAACAACAACAAACAACGACGACAGATTCTTTTGTCAACTCACGATGACCGCTCAATGAAGACCACAATGATCAAAGCGGCCTCGGCGCCACCAACATCGACCCAGGACTTATCCACTACTCGAAACTACCACTACTACCCCCTACGACTACAACTACTGCTAGTACTGTAGTAGTGTAACTAGCACTAGCAGTGCGAGTCGCACTGCTGATGTACCCAGTCGTGAATCGATAGACATCTCCTCTCCATGAAAAGCGACAACAAAATGTCGTGCCAAGTTGATGACCCATTCCCATCATCATCACCACCACCACCACCACCCGCTCGCTTAGGTTCGTCAGTGAGTGAGTGAGTAAGTGACAGCACCAGCAACAACAGCAATAGCAACAATCACAGCAACGGCGGCTCCCTTCTTGCCAGCGTCGTCTTACCGGCCGGTCAGACGGTGGCAATGAGAGGTTCTGTGCGTCCGTCCGTCCGTCCGTCCGTCCGACCGTCTGCCTGTCTGTCTGCCTATCTCTCTGTCTATCTGCAAGTATAGTAGTTCTGCTGCCGGCTCTGCTGCTGCTGCTGTTGCTGTTGTCTGCCGTCTACAGCCAACGATGAGACAGACAGAAAGACGGTCGACTTGTTCTTCCTAGCGCTGTTAACAATAGCTGAAAGCCGTAGCAGCTAGCACTATATGCAGTATATACACTATAGCAGCAACAGCGACTATAACAGTCGTTCGAGTTGTTGTTGTTGTTGTTGCTGTTGCAGTAGCAGTTACTTTGTTGTTGTTGTTGTTGTCGTTGCATTGGTAGTGGTAATGGCAGGGGAGGGGGATATGAGCAGCCATCAGACCCCAGCAGCAGCAGGGAAAGCGTTAACACAAATCAGCAAAAATCCTTTATTGAGATCCAAGTATGCAAACGAGACCGGGGACAACAGAAGCAGCAGCAATATCACCAGCATCAACAGCACGAACCGAGCCACCAATAACGGGGCTACGGTAACGTCTTACCTATTGCAACTACTAACACCATTGCTGCTACTATAAATAAAAATCATAGTCTCATCGCTTCTCTGTTACTGTTAACTAACTGATTAACACAAACCCGCAAGCACAGACACCAGCAGAAGCGGTGAAAGAATCACCGCTCAACGCTAACACCAACCTTCTGGTTGCTTGCACGCTACCTGCCTGGCTAGCGACGGACGGGCGGACAAACGGAGACTGCTGATTTGCTGCTGCTACACACACTGATGACTGGAAATGTTGTTGTTGCTGTCATCTTCAATTGTTGGTCTAGGTTTTGCGACCGCGGCGGAAACAGGAGACCACAGGCAACGACCGTAGTTGCCTGCCAAGGTAAGAAGAGCATTTGTGTCCGCCGGCCAACGCTAGGCAAGAAGAAGCCACGGCGGCGGCCGCGGCAGCAGAGCCGGCGGCTTTAGAGCCAGAACAGGAAGAAGGAGCCCTCTCTGTTTCTATAAGCGCCATCTTCCATGCATTCATTCATTCGTTCATCCAGCGTTCCATCCCATCCTACAGCTCCCAGCTCTTCTCTCCCTCGAAGCCGGCTTCCTATCTGGTAAGCCGTCTGTTTGTCTGTCTGACCGGCGGGTGGGCCGCGAACGCAAACGAGACCAACCACCACCGTCGAGATCCCATCACAGTTTCGAGTTCGCCTACCCTAGTACTGCTTGCTACATTCTCCTCCACGATTCGATGGTCCGGGGTTCCTTTCTGTTCCCTGTCATCGTCATCGTTGGTGTACTAGCCTGCCTTCTCTCTGAGCTCCCACTTCTTCTTCTTCTTCGTCTTCTTGTTCCTTCACCCTCAAACTTCACTGCACCTCACCGGGGGGCGCTGGGCAGACACCTACTCGCTGCTACCTTAGCAGCAGCCGCCGCCGCCGCCGCCACCGCCGCTGCGGCAGCGGCAGCAATAAAGCGGGATGTGGGGTAATAGCAACTTCAACACAGCTCTCTTCTTCATGCGTTCTCTTCCTCTATTTTGAAGCTGGTCGTATACTTCCCTCGCGCTTTCTACTTCGACCTCTCGTTCTCTCTCTCTCTCTCTCTCTCTAACTTACTTACTTACTCAGTTTGTAATACTCAGTTTGTCTGTGCTTTCTCTCTGACGGGACTGAGAAGTAAGAGCTCGAGGTAAAATGGTTGTCATAAAATCTCTTATGGACATTGCAACACTTCTTCTTCTTCTTACAAGCTTCCCCGCGCCACTCACTTCGTGGCTGAAGGCAAGCGTACGAAGCGGGACCACTAATCCATGCCAACCGTATCACAGATCGTCTTAACTCGTTTCTGTTGTTGTTGTTGTTGTCGTCGAGCCCAGTGGCGTGGTGGCTTAAGCCTGCGCCTCGCAGCCGGAGAAGGCAACTAGGTGCGCGGGGTCGAGCCAAAAACAGTTCCGTGGACGTTAAATCTTGGCTGAGGGTCAGCCCGAAAACTTTACTTTGCTGTTGTTGTCGTTGTCATCGGTCTGTTGGTGAAGATACCTTGTTGTGTTCAGTATTGGAGACGAACGTACAGAATTATGTGAACAAGAGAAGAGGAAGGGGGAGAGGGAAATAGAGAAATCTCGAGAACAGTGAGCTCAATTCGACAAGGCAATAGGCCACGATCGGAATTCCAACAATAAGGTACCATACCAAGCGTACTAGCTAGACGTACTAACCTTGCAAATGAGTACCTTGAGGATGGGGTGTCTGGAAAGATTCCGTCGCTTAATGCAGTCCACGGTAAGATGGCAAGCCGTACATTTGACCATGTCGGTGGCACCTACCTCAACTATTATGACAACAACAGCAAAAAACAAATTAGCAACCAAACATACCGAAGACAACAACAACGGCGACGACAACAACGACAGCAACGATAATCCCATAGACTTTATGCAAATCTGTCGAGCAAGTTCACTCACTAGCACAGTTTACTAAATCGAATGCTCTCACATGAATAACTCGTCGTATGTCGTCAGCTAGAATAAACGGTCGACATCAACGGTCCGCTGTCCCAGCAGCAGAAATGAAACTGCGCCTAGCTGCCTAACAAAGTTGTGGCAGCGGCGGTGGTGGTGGTGGTGGTGGTGGTGATAATGGTAATAATGGTGATACAGAAACGGTGCGGGTCAAGCGCGAGGCTGCTGCGTCCTGCACCCGCACGAACGAACGACCAAGAACGACCGGCACACTCAGTGTGTAACAGGATGACAGAAATTCGAGATCGTTTCGTGCAAAGGCTGAAAGTAAGAGACTGAGAGCCGGCTCATCGTCTACTACAGCTAGTCGGAATGACCTCTTCATATACTAGTTTCGTTAGTGCACAGGCAATCGCGTGCATGACAAATCGTGTGTGTGTGTTGTAGGAAGCGTCGCGGACACCCGCGTTGTTGATTCTACTTGACCGGAATCGTCATCAAGTCGGCACTCCACATGATACAGACAGATAGACACATAGCAAGAATAGCGGATGAACAGGCACCAGAGCCAACATTACTACCGGAACGATGTACAGCTTAAAAGAAAATACTGAACAGACACTTCGGACTACAATGGCAATAGAAACGCACAGCAGCAGCAGCACCACCACCATTATCATCAACGACGACGACGACAACAACAATAACAAAAAAATCACTCATGCTACCTATTCACCTATAGTCGACATATCGATCCATCTCTTCCAAGCCTCTCTTATAATGAAATCAACAAGATGTCGTGAGAGGTGAACTCTCATATATATATATATATATATATATATATATATATATATATATATATTGATAGGTAGAGAATGGTGCTCGAGACGTACATTGGTACGACCAATCGACACACGCAGCTATCCTCAAACGATTTAAGAAAACAACTGCAACAGCAGTGGCGTTAATCATGATGATGATGATGATGACACAGTTTGGATCGCCTGCCTCAAGTTGTTTGACTGTTGGTCAATGTGGCAATATTTATCTATCTAGTCGTAGAACATGTTCTACGTGCCCGAGACAGTGCATACCGGCAAAGGCTGACATTGTTTTCCAAGTCGACGACGATGATCAAGCTCTCTCTGTTTCAACAGCAACGGCAGCGACGACCACAACAACAACAACAACAAGAACAGGCGCTTTCAGCGTGTTTCACCATCGGTTGTCAATAGCAGCAGCAGCAGCAACAGACGCATTTACCTCATTTACCAGACACTACGGATTGTCTCAATGCCTTTCTATATTTTTCTCTGCCCTCTTTCTGGCTCCTCTCTTTGCGTGGAGGCATTGATTATTTGTGCTGCTGCTGTCAAGATAGGCCACTCTTACTGTTCGCTGTTGCTGTTGCTTCAGTTTGTGATGGCCGCTGCCTGACGACACTGATCGAAGTCGTCGTCGTCGTCGTCGTCGTTCGTTGGGTGGGTGGGTGGTTGAGCCTTTGGCCTCGTCGTTGTCCGTTGCCGATACAGCAGTTCTGTTGTACCACCAGGTATTCTTCACTCAGCCACTACATATAATAATAATAATAATAGCAACAACAAGCGATGCAGCAGCAGCATCACCACGATCACCACAACCACAATCACCACGACCACAATGCAAGATCAGGATACACTAGCTTTAACTACTGCACTTACAACACACACACGCAGCAAGCAACGCAGGTAGGCAGTACTACCTACGCTTCCAGATCATCTAACGTAACCACAACAGTTGCAGTCGTCGTCGTTGTTGTTGTTACTGTTACTGCTGCTGCTGCTGCTGCTGCTGCGGCGGCGGCCGGTTTCGGTCCTGTTGCTACAAATGATCCTGCTGCTGTTGTTGTTGTTGTTGCTGCTGTTGCTGGTGCTGTTCTCAAACTTGGCTAGAGTTTTTCAGCGAGATCGAAACTCGGCTGTCCGCTTATCGCTGGCAGCTCACGCATTCAACGAAACGTTTGATCGTCCTGTATTTATCGTCGCCGTCGTCGCCGTCGTCGTCGTCGGTCTTCGTTCGCGCCGTCGCCGCCGCCGCTGTCTGTTGCGTTGGTCAACAAGGGCGATCTATGGCTGCTAAACATAACAAAACTACAAACAAACTAGCTAAGAACTGACTAAGTGGCTAACTGGCTGCTGGCTTGGCCATCACCGCCACAGCCTCCACCACGAGCTATAGCAGCAGCAGCGGCAGCAGCAGCAGCGGCGCCGGCAGTGGCACAAGTAACCGCAGCAGCAGACGCAGACGCAGCAGCCGCAGCAGCAGACGCAGCAGTTACCTCAGCGACGGGTAACGAACACGACCAATCACGAAAACTTGATTGGCTGTCTGACGACTACTGACTGACTGCTGGCTGAGTGTCTGTCTGTCTGTCCGTCTGTCTGACGGATATGTCTAGCCGCCTATGATGATGATGATGATGATGATGATGATGAGGCGGCCCGTCGAGTGAAGCCGCCGAACACGATCGGACGGCTGGACCAACGACAAGAAGCGAAGCCAAACAACACCATCACCACTACCGCCACCACCATTACCGCCACCGCCGCCGCCGCCGCCAGCAAGCTCTTCTGTTTTCCAAACAAGATGGCGCTACTGGTAGGTAATAGTAGCAGCGCCACCGCCGCGATGCTCTTCTATAAGCAAGAGCAGCGTTACAACAACAACAACAACAGCATCAGCGTCATCATCAGTAGTTGTAGTAGTAGGAGTAGGGTAACGCTAGGCGACAACCTCACAGCCACTGACAGCAGCAGCAGCAACACCAACACCAACACTAGCAGCAGCAGCAGCAGCAGAAAAGACGAACAGAGACGAGACACCGATGAACACCGAGACAACCAGATAGGTGATAACCTCTCTGCACTCCCACAAGCCTCCACAACTTACTACTTACAGCTGCCGGAATCAAACACCCGACAGCAAAAAATGTACACACATCAAACCCACATCATATATATACATACGAGTATATATACAGAGACCTCGTTGTTGCCGCCGCCGCCGCCGCTACCGCTGCCACAACAACAAACAGACGACCACCCATCTCGGAGTGGGATTGAGCCTCCCGGCGCCGCCAGCAGTAATGGAAAATCCACCTCATTCAACCACCAACTAGATGGGTGCTTGCTACAAAATATACACCATGATCGTAACGCAACGGCACCGCTATGTAACGACGGGCGACGACGACGACGACTCAACGAACGTCTTTTGTTGTTTCTCAACTTCCAAACGTCTAACTACTTACCGCCCACCAACGAACCAAGCGACCGATGAACAGTCTCAACCGTTAACCAATCGTTCATCGTCGGATTGGCTCCGCTGCCGCCAACGAACGACGGTGATCATCATCATCATCATCATGGCAACAGCAGCAGCGACGACGACGACAACAGCGCCCCAGTTCAAGCTAGCAGCGGGCGGTCTTTAAGTGAAAACAACTTTCTTTTTTATTTATGAAATTTGAAAACAAATACTTAATTGATTGACTGACTGATTGATGCAGCTAATGCGTCCCCGGCAGCTAGCTGACAACGAGTGGCGTGTAGGACACACAAACCCACCAAAGCCGCCACTTTGTTTCTCTCTACACCCGGAGGCTCGACAGTTAAACGGCAGTGCTTTGACACAAAACCTCACAGCAGCAAAATGTAAAATCCCCACCAGACAACAGCTAAACTCCTCGAAGGGATTTGAATTCGTCGGTGTACAACGCACCATCCTAGGAAAGAGTGATTGATTTAAGCCATTGCCGGTTAAATAATCGGCGAAGCGGCCAAATGAATTGACGCTCACCAATCACAAACAACAATAACTTCACGGTTCGCGGCTACCAACGCTCAGCTGTTTGTTTCAAAATAGATTAAAGAGGAAGCGCAACAACAAACAAAAATAATCCGTTAAAATCATAGTAGTGAGCATTATTAGCTCGTATTAAGCGGTCACAATAGTTAAAAACGAAAACAACTTGTCAAAGAGCAATATCAAACGTATACTAGTTCCACCGGCGGTCTTTATTTACGGGAGTTAGCTGCTTTCGCTTGAAGCTGCTAGAATTAAGCAGCTCCTTCTTACAACTGAATGGCAGCGTTCGCACGCAGGCGCGGCCGCATGTGGCCGGCTCACCATTAAGTGATGAGAGGTGAGTGCGTACTTTATTATTAAGCGCAGCAGCAGCAGCAGCAGCAGCAGCAGATGTGTCGCCGTGCCCGGTCTAGATACCTAAACGTTTGGAAAGTGCAGAAACGAAATTAAGAAAGACTGAAGACATGTGCATTGTACGCATGTTAAAGAATGGAAGACGACCAGCTGACGAATGTCTTTTCTTTTTGTGTGCCTCTATCAAAGTCGAGCGGCCGCGCAAAAACATCCCGTTAGGAAGAAGCATTGTATTTGACGAAAGTAATAGATTCCTACGTTTGTAAATTTGTATGGTTGGTCATTGCGCCACTCTTCATTTTGTCCTAGAAATTGCCCATGAAAGAGCACAAAAACGCACCGTAGTGATCGCTATCGTGCCATAACAACAATAAAGGCTTACGCAAAAACACACCTCTACTTAAAAATATTAGGGTTACAGCCAATTTTTTTTAAATAAGCATGTCTTATATCATATTCTAAAGCTTGCAATGTTGTAAATTGAATTGTGATCATGTCTAAGTTCATACAGTTCAAGCAGTCTGTATTCGCGAACAAAAATTGTGTGTTTGATTGTTTAAGCCGTGGTTCCTAAAAATAACTTACTACGGAGGTGTCAAAACAACGAATTTGGTGTGTGTGCGACTCCAAAAACGAGCACTGAGAACAACTCTGGACCTCTGGAGGCGAGATTCAGTGCAACCGCACTACAAAAATATTAACATTTTGCCGTTCCCAAAACTTATAGAATACTGTCTCGTAGTTGAAATTAAGCGTATACTCCTTGGAGTGCATCCAAACTTATATGGTCTGGCAACATCAGCAACACCCATATCTACAAGGGCTAACGCATCAAACCTGCTTACTCTGTCACACGCCAACTCCAACCAGAGAAGGCTATCAATCAGAAACATTGGGGCCTCCTACTGGAACGAAGTACCGGCACCGTTCCCAAAAAGGCGACTCTTGGATCTAAACAGGCTATGTGACCAACATAAGTAACAGTATATAGGTGCAAATATTAGGAAATTTCGTATGTCATTGAGTTTCCTGTTAATTTTCGTTAACATGTTGGAATCTGGAAAGGCTCAAATAAATTAAGTCGTGCATTATCCTGAAAGAAATGAACATATTTTTTTGTGGATGGGTCACGGACATTTACATCAGTCTTTCTAATGTTCGTAGGTGTTGACAGTAACGTATCGAGTCTGGTTCGTTGACAAATATTCTTAGATAGACAAATATTCTCTGCCAACGGCTTTCCCTAGAGATTCAGAGAGGTAACGCGATTTCGGTGCTCGGAACTATGAAAGACTGGATGGACCCGCGTCTTCGCGTCAGGGGTCGGGCAAGACTCCCACTCGGACACGAGTGATAGATGAGGAGTGAGCCATCGGTGCCGTGGATTTAAACATTCACATGTATATATTAAATTCCTAAATATGTTTATATAGTACACAGCAGAAGATACAGTATTATGAAAAACCATATTATGTGCTCATGGTGATCTAATATTCTTAGATAAAAGTACGTAACATTTTATATATATATATATATACATATATATATATATATAGAGAGAGAGAGAGAGAGAGATGATCTCCTTCGAAGAGTTCAAGAGCGATGTAAAAAATGTAGAGCTCGTTAAAAAAATTATTTTTCCTAATGGAACATGATCTCTTAGAGTTCTTGTTTCAGAGTGAGAGTGCTACTGTAAAATTTGCAACACTGCTGTTATTTCCCGACATAGGGGCATAAAATGTGCAATTGAAAGACAACCGCAGAAAATGAAGTTATTTATTAGCTTTCACGCCAAATACCCCAAAAGCATTACCCTACTACCACAGCGCTTAAAACTTGCAAATGTACATTTTATGACGATCACTCTGGTACCAAATCTATGTCAATGCGTGCTGTGGTTGCGGAGTAATTACGATTTTTCGGCGGGATGTCCAGATTAAGTGCATGTAAAATGACTGTGTGGCGACGCGCTGCAGCTTTTGCGCGACACGTCGGCGGTCGTGAACGTCGCCACACAGTCATTTTACATGCACTTAATCTGAACATCCGTAAAAGCTAATAAAGAACTTCATTTTTTTGCGAATTCTCTTTCAAGCGACCATGTCGCATCTTCTGATCGGCAGCAGAATTTTCACGAACACGACGGTTTGTTTAGTTTCTATCTAAGAGGACTGGTTGTCTGGCAATTGCACATTTTATGCTCCTATGTCGGGTAAACCCACCTGTGTCCCAAATTGTAGTAATTTAACTACTCATTTTTATAAAAACTTCTGCAAACATGTACAAATATGTAGAGCTTAATAGTAGAAATGTTTTATTTATTATTTTAGCACTTTAAAGTGAACATTTGCCCTATGCACTAAAACAAACGCATTTCCGCCCCATAGGATTTAATAGTCTTGCCACAGCGTGGAGACCACAGAGTTATCTTTTCCCGTAGATCTTAGAAAGTGTAGGCCACTGGCTTTTTGTGATTCCTCGTTACTCTTTATGTCGACACGTACGCGACAATTTTGATCCAGTTTCTTCGTATTTTATTATCTAGCTGGCCATGGGTAATCAGCGTATCTCATTGATTTAAAGGACTATTTGAAATTTGAAAGGAGAGCCAGGCATATGTAAAAAAGTATATATATATAAATATATTTATATATATAATTATTTTTTCATGTGGGTATGCAGTTGCTGTGCCCACGTCGAAAGCGTACCTAGACTGGGAAGACGTAGGGCTGGTAGATATTCGGCTATAAGCAAAAAGCACTTCGATGTTCATTGATTTATTGTATATAAGTTGTTGTCTCCCTGAGATGTCTATGTAATATATATATCTTGTCTCCATATACAAATGTCCACCTACTGTATACCTATATATTGTATACCAACAAACATTAAGGTCTAGTACAACTCGGCAACAAATATTTTTTCCAATGGAACGAGATGCAGAAATTTGTTCTCAAAATGAGTAATTGGGGGTGAAAGCCAAAATATAAGGATTACAAAGGGGTTCATATCTTGATACTTATCTTCAGTACAACAGTTGTTCTGCTTTGAGCTAACGTAGAATGCAATCCAGCAGATGCAAACTTTTTCCAAACACGCAGGTATTATTGGTTTGTTGACAAGATGACTGGGACTCTCGTAATTGCAGGTTTAGTGAATATATGTCAGCATAAGGATCTCGACAACTATTTTTGGGATTTTCGTTCTCACTCACAAAGAAGACATTTCCGGCCCTCGTTCCATTGCAAAAAAAATATTTCTTTTGCCGAGCTGTACTAGACCTCAATATTTGATGGGCGGATTTTAGAACAGCCTATATATATATATATATACTACATTATTGACGTTTTCTCTTATTCCGTGTAGGTCTATATTGTCTGTGGCTGGCAGAAGACGCAAAGATCTACGACAGGAGAAGCCATGAGTGTCTTTCGGCGGTCGCGCATTGCGTCTTATCTGCGATGCTCGCGCAAGCTCTGCTCATCAACGCCTGTAGCGGTCGCGACGCCACCCGGTGCTGAGCGGCTAGTTGCAGGGAAATGGAAGCCTGTCGTCGGTCTCGAGGTTCATCTGCAGATCAACTCGAAAAGCAAGCTCTTCTCGGCTGCTCCAGCGTCGAGCGGAGGTGGCGTCAATCAGCACGTGGCTCTCTTCGACGCCGCCATCCCGGGCACATTGCCGACGCTAAATCGGCGCTGCGTCGAGGCAGCGGTACAGACGGCGCTCGCGCTCAACTGCATCGAGATCAACAACTTGTCACGATTTGACCGCAAGCATTACTTCTACGCGGATATGCCCGCCGGCTTTCAGATCACGCAGCACCGTCAGCCGATTGCACGGAATGGCTACCTGCATTTTTATCAAATAACACCGTCGTCCGCAGACGCCCCTGCGTCCGAGCCCGTCCGACGGGTGTGTCGGATCCACCAGATTCAGCTCGAGCAGGACTCCGGCAAGAGTATACACGACCCGATCCATATGGTAAGTCTGATTGATTTAAATCGGGCCGGTCTCGGTTTACTGGAGATTGTCTTCGAGCCGGACATCTCGAGCGGCGAGGAGGCCGCTAGCCTCGTCAGGGAACTCGTCGCGCTCGTGAAGGCTATCGGAGTCTGCAGCGGTCGAATGGACGAGGGCGCCATGCGGGTAGACGCCAACATATCGGTTCACGAGCCTGGCACTCCGCTGGGAACGCGCACGGAGGTGAAGAACATCAATTCGGTTCGATCGGTGTCACGAGCGATCGAATTCGAGGTTGAGCGACAAGTGTCGTGCCTTCAACGAGGCGAACGCATTCAGAACGTAACTATGAGTTATAACGCCGATTCGAAGTCGACGGTGATGATGCGAGACAAAGAAGTGGTACAGGATTACCGTTTCTTTCCTGAACCCAACATACCCGCGCTCAACTTGCAGCATGCCGGGATTTGCGTTGAGTCGCTTCGTAACTCGCTGCCTCCTTTGCCCGGGGAACTTCGCCAATCATTGATGGACAAGTACAAGCTCGACTTCGTCAGCTGTATTGTGATCGTTCGAGAAGATGGATTTTTCGATTTTTTCACCGAGATGATGTCGTATTTACCCCTAGACTATGCGAAGCGAGCGTGCTTTCTTCTTGTGACTGACGTGCTCGGCTATATGAACGAGCATTCAGTTGAGTTAGCCGATACTCTACTCACGCCGAAACATCTAGCGGATTTTGCGCAGATGCTTGAGCAGCGTCGTGTGTCATTTATCAGGTATATCGAGGTAGTAAAGGAGATGATGCGCACCGGCAGGCATCCGGGGCCGATTGTCGAGGAAAACAACTGGTCACTGCTTGATGACGTCCAGGTTCTCGAGGCACTTTGCGAGGAAGCCATCCGGCTATATCCGAAACACCTGCGTCGATACCAAATGTCACCTAAAAAGCGGCATTTGAATCCAATGTTGAAACACGTTCGACTGGCGTCACAGAATCGTGCCGACATGCGTCTGGTCGCTCAGTTACTTGAGAAAAAAATTGAACAGCCCGAAATTTCGTTTTATGACAAGTTCGAAAATGCTAGATAGGGCTCGTTCTACCGACAGTTGTCGGTTACATGTTTCGTCGCACGAACGATTCATCTCCCGGCCAAACGCTCTTTGTCTGAGAGATAACACAGTGACTGGGAATACTAGAAGTGGCAGAATGAAGGATTTTCCTAATGGTAACCGACATATTTCAGTGGTTGATTATCAACGACGTGGCACCCCCACTTTGTTGGGTGATTTGATGACTTGAAGGACACTTGCCGGCTAGCACCTGGTCATGCCTCGTGAACTAGAGACACTCAGGGAGTGAAAGGCACTAGTCACCCTGCTTTGGTATGTGTATATACTATGCGCGTATGGACACGCCTAATACAGCCGAAGTTTAAAAACGTTGTTTATAAAACCCGGTTTACGGACTGCACAAGCCCCTGCTTGTAGTTATTGTTTCGGAAAAAAACCGTCGGTACATGACATCAGGGACCGACTCAGGGTTCAAAACGCAATGGCAGGTTATAAGCAAGCAACCGAATGGCTGTGAATATAACCTTTTACTGCTTAAAGTGTACACTAACGGGTATTTTCCTAGGTGTTTGTTTGTGTAAATGAATTACGCTCAATACCATGTATGTTCATAGTTTCCATTGAAGATGTAGGGCGTGTCATTCGTAATACGTAGGAAGTAGTAGTATGGCAACTGTGGCGGCAGCATTCTAAATAAAGTGATATTATGCTGTTAGATATTCGATACGTTTTTATTGCTACGCTTTTAATGGTTAACATAGTGCCTATTCACCGATTGATTCGTACGACCATGTGCTTCTGAACGCACGTCAACAACCTGTGTTGATTGTACCTATACCATGCATAATGAAAGGAGCTTCACTTATGTGTGGTGAAGTTTCTAAATACCTATTGGTATTAGTAAGTTCTTATAAGAACTTAGCTGGGAAAGCTTTCTAAAGTCTGTGTCCGATTCTGTGTCCACAGAGTCCTGAACTCCGAAAGACCCTAGTGCTTAGTGTATCACACGTGTTTCGTGACCGAACTACGTTATGAGTACACTTCTCTTACAGAGAATACATAGAAGAGTTTCTCGCCATTGAAAACACATAGTCATTACATAACTATATATGTATACTAATTAAACACAGAACGTTCTTCCTCAAACGTGACGTGTTGATATCTCGTGTTTATCAATTTAGACATCCATCCGATGACGCTGCAAATCCACAGGACTTACTTCCTGGAAGTTTCTTACTTCCCACGACACGTTAATAACCTCGGCAGGTTAGTTGACGTCGCAAAGGTCGCCCTAGAGTTAAGAACATCAATAGAAGCGGAGGCGGTGTCATACTAGCTGCTGCTAACCTATAGTGATTGCCATTGGCTTGAACCCTTAGTCTATCTGTATAAGCCTGCCCTAGTAATGCTAGCACCTCTGGCATTCCTGACTCAATAAGTACTTTTATTATGTCTGAGCGACCCATAGTGATGAAATCTATCGAAACCTCGCACATCGATAATATAACTCAAGCATGCAGACGCACGTTTGTCTGTCAGTTGACACTTGAATAGCGGCACGGGCTAAAGGCTTGCACGACGCCACAGTTCTAGCCTCAGGATCTAACGCTAGATTAGTTGGTCTGGTCTAATGCTTGCGTGGCAGCAAGACGACTCACTGCTCTCCTTGACCCTGTTGCCATTTTAACAACCCTTATCCAGCACCTTACCAGATTTGAGTATGCATGTAAATGGGCAAGGTGAGCAGCGAGTATGTCAACGGGGGTAAAATATGCACTCAACAATACACCAATATCGTGCAACCACTATAAACGATAACTTTTATACATATATATACATACATATATATATATTGATGTTTGTTTATTCACCATTATTGGTAGATGCTCACAATATTTACGGGCTATTCCGCTCAAGTACGTCAATTACAGCAGCTGTTAATGAGCTGGTGTTCAGTTCTATACATTTCATAAGGTGATATCGGTCGATTTCAATTTCACCACAATATTTACAAACACATTCGTCGATTTGGAAACATTTTTCCTTTAGGCAGAGGTATTGGTGGTATCCGTGCCAAGTTATTTTGCAAATTATTGCTCTGTTCTGTTGCAGATCTTTTTTCCATCTGTTGCTAAGAAAAGCGGGTCCATCTGTAAAATTGTTGATTACAAAGTTCCAGTTTTGCCGTTCTCTGTGTTCCTTGTATGCTTCAAGCGCTTCGGGATTAAATTGGTAATTACGGTGCTCTAGGTCTTCTATTAATGTGGACTCATTGCACATTTGCAGCACCAGCGTAGACGAGGCAGTTTTTGATAAGCCAAGCGCTCTTTTAAGAAACATAGTTTTAATATTGTCGATATTCTTGAGGTTGTCTAATGTTAACTTGGAGGATATAGGTCTGAGGCAATATGATACTGTGGAAAAGATCTTGAGCTTAAATATAGTGAGTGCAGTCTTAAGGTCAACTTGCCGGAGATCCTTCAACATCATGGTTAAGGACACCGACTTTACTCTAATTTCTTCAATATGTCTAGTAAAACACAGTTTGGGCGTCAGTGTTACTCCCAAATATCTGAAGTTGTTGACCAACTCAAGTGCATGCCCACTTATCTTTATATTATAGTCATCTTGAGCATATGCTCCTCCTCTGCTAAAACGCATCACTTTTGTTTTCGACACGTTGATGTTCAGCTTATTTTCGCAACACCATCGTGCAGTCTCATTCAAGTAAAATTGGAGGTGCTGTCTCGATTTTCCCATAATAACTAAGTCGTCTGCATAAAACACGTGGTGAGCTTTTACTTCTCGGAGGCACTTTCCAAGGCCAGCTGCGTACAGTATGAATAAAAATGGGCTAGCTGTATCACCCTGTGGCACGCCAATTGTTTGAGAGACCTCCTTGGCAATTGCGTGAGCTCCGTTTAAAATTGTGATACGTTGGCCGGCTAAAATATCTCGGATAAGGTTATACATTCGGCCTTTAATATTAAAATCTTCACGCAGAGTGAGTAAAAGCCGATCTCTCGGTACTGCATCAAAAGCTGTTTTAAAATCAATAAAAGCCGCGTAAGTCACATCTTGTTTTCGAGTCTCTAGGTGTTCTATTACATCCGTAAGTGCTCCTTCAGCCGAACGCCCTGGAAGAAATCCATTTTGCTCTGCCGGTAAATCTTTGAAACATTCTAGAAAGAGCCTTTTGGCAAGGAGCGATGTAAGAACCTTGTACACTACGCTGGCTAATGCTATGCCGCGGTAGTTTTCTGGCTTTGTATTATCTCCCTTTCCCTTAAAAATTGGTTGCAGAAGACTTTTTCTCCACTGGTTTGGGATTGCACCATGTCTAAGGCAGCTGTTGTACATTACTGTGAGGGCAGGGACGGTCACTGAAATCGCAGCTTTAAGATGTTCGTAGACAATCTGGTCAGGTCCGGCAGACTTTCCATCTTTTCTTGTCATGATACCCTGAAGGACCTCTTCCTCTGTGAAGTCACTCCACGGTCCGTCGCTTTCATGTTCTTCTTTTTCCGGCAGGTCACAGTCGCGGGTGTAAATTCCCGTAAAGTATTCTAGCCACTCATCGTCGTTAATTAGTGGGTTTGGTTCTTTGGGGCGTGTTGGAAAAAGAAGCCAAGGTCGGTAGAGGCTTTCCCGAATTTTGCGGAGTTGCATATTGGTTTCGTATTGGGCGCGCTTTGTCCTAAGCAGGTCTTTATACTTGCGCTGTAAAATAGCAAGTTGGGCTAGGTTCTTACTGCTGCGTTCCTTGTATTGGCATATTATTGACTTGGTAGTGCGGCATTCTTGGTCGAACCAGGCCTTGTGCTTAAACCTAGGGGTTCGACAGCGGGCTGCCGTTGTTGACGTCTGTACGGCCCACCGAAAACATCGCTCGTAGGTGTCGAGGTCTTCTCGACGTTCAAGAGGTGGGAGGAGGTGAAGGGCTTGCTCCAGTTTTTGCACGTTGATCCGTCGCGACAGATGTGGATTGCATTTGCTGGTTGTGACTACGTTGACTTCTAAATTGAATGTTAGTTGACTGTGCTTTCTGTCGGCTGAGGGGTAATCTTCAGGTTGTTGATGCAGATGCCTGGCGCACGTGCTGACGTCATTACTATGTCAACGACACTTGTGCCGTTCCATGCCGTATACGTAGTTTCTTGCATATTGTTTTCGATCTGTAGTCCTAGGCTTTCAACTCCTTCTAAAAATAATGCGCTTCGTTCATTTTGTTTTGAGAGGTCACAGTTAAAATCTCCGGCGATCACAATATATTTCGTTCTGTGTGGGCATAAAAGCAAACATTCGCCAATGTCGTATAAAATATCTCGCACCGCTCTTTCAGGTGGGCTGTATATACATATGCAATAGTAGTCTTTCGTCTCCACAATGATTCGTCTACTTGTAGCTACTAATACCTGTGACCATACGTTTGTGGGCACAACTATAGCGACACCCGACTTTGGCCTACCGCGTCCTTCCGTTTTGATTGCTTGACCATGATACATCTTGTGGCGTGACAGTACAATATTATTTGGTTTTGTTACAAACGTTTCCGTGAGAAATATAAAAGCAAACTCATTAAAATAATTTTCTCCATATAGACGTGTGATGTATTCTAGTCCTTCGACGTTCCACAAGAGGCACCTCGAATCAGTCTGCTCACAATTTTGTACCATGTCGTTGCATATCGTTTTACTGTTCAGTCAAGGCACACAATTCTGGCTCTCCATCTCATCATATTTGTCCGATTGTCGCATTCTTTTCGTGCCTACAGATCCTGATGGCTGCTGTTGTTCTTCAGCGCCAAACCCAAAAACTCGATAGGGTTTCAGTGGACCCCGAAATGGTCGAAATTGTATTCCTTCCGGCCAGACCGTTGGATCTAGAAGTTCATTAAAATGATTTGCGCTCACCTGTACATGGTAACTATTATAATACGTTTGGTTTCTACCTGCTAGCTTTGTCACTTTTACCCCGGCCTCAGTACCTATAATTCGGTTGACATATTCTTTCATGTCGTCCTCACTATGACTTAGTTGGAGGCGACTTACAAACAAAGCTCTGTAACGCGGTCTTTCCGGTATATCTTTATCGTGGACAACTTTCAGGTCCGTCATTTTGTTCGTCCCTGTGCTAGTTTGGTTTGATCCCGTTCTGCCTTGTGTGCGCCATTTATCTCTGTTGTTTTTCTCTCTTGGGATTCTTCCACTGTTTCTCCTATCACGTGCATGGTCGAAGTTAATGCGACGTGGTGTAATACTTCCTCGAAGCACATCGTATTGCACGTGATGCTGGTTGCCGTTACCTTGACGCTGCCGCTGCGTGTTGTCGTGCTGGTTCTGTTGACGTCCGATGATGTGCTGCTGAGTTCTCATCATTGGTGTGCTGTTGACTTTCTTAGCCAAATCATCAATGCGCTTTCGTAATGTTTGGATTTCGTTTTGACAACCGCAGCTGGACTTTGTGCTCAGTGATCGACTTACTGTTATCGATACTTCGGACCAAAAACATGACTTGCAAAAATTGTCGGTTTTGTCCGGGATTTGAAAGCAGCAATGTGTGTGGACAGGTTTACTGCAGCCATTACAAGTTGTTTTGGACCTTGGTTGAAGAAACTCTCCACCGCATGTAGCACAGGGTGGACCAGGGTTTTCTTCAATGTCTCCGCACAGAAGCAACAATATGACAAGGGCTGAGCTTCTCAGTATGTGTGCTTTAGAGATACTACGACGAGGCAGGTAAAAGTACACACTCACCCTTAAGCAGTTTACTTCGTTGACCCCATGTGCACAATTTGGGTTCTCCTTTGTAGTTACTTTTGTCAAAAAGTACACTAACACTAGAGCGCACAAAAAACGTGACCGACCTGTTGCCATTGCGACAGCTGACTACATATATATAGAGAGAGAGGATTCACCGGCTATTAGTTAGGATACACTGCTATCGCCTGCTTCTAAGTCCGTATCTACATATTTATTTTAATGGAATTTTTGCCGCATTCTGGTAGAGACATCCCTAGTAGATGTGAAACCCGGTGATCTCTACGAATTTTTATTCGTCGCCTTACCTTTCTTCTTTGTCTCTACACAACGGCAACACCTTCCCAGGCTAAATTACACCTGCCTATAAAAAGCGTTTGAAAGATAAGTACCTCATCTCATTGAATACTCTCCAGTGGACATGGAGTACTAGATGAAGTCTGCCGCAAATCGACACCGCGTTTGACCCTTATAAAAAATGAGTATGCTTTCCTGTCTATCCAACATGGCTAACCACATTATCAACAGCTGATGTATACCAGAGCTAGAAGACAAGGAGGTCCTCCCGGACAACTAGCACGGTTTCCCAGCCTGATCTTACACCATTCAGCCATCTGTGAAGTGCTAAACACAAGTTGAAGCACAAAAAATGCACTGAGAGCAGACTGGGCGCATTGTTCTTCGTGGATCTCGAAAAAGCGTTTAACACTCTTCTGGATCAAAAGGACCAAAAAGCACTTGTGGACAAACGCGCATCCCTCTACTTACGACGTATACTAGCATCGTACCGAAAAGATTAGGCATATTCTTAAAATTACGTATATTATGTAGTCACCAGCAGTCCCGCCATAACAATGTAATCGAAGAATTAGTCAATTTGGCGGAAATATGACAATACCTTATACATGTTAAGCCTCGTATTGGCTCCAAAAAACGGAGACAGTAAAAAAAAAAAAACGGAAAAGGACTGACCTCCACAGACCTTCACTCTAAACCTTAGGTTCCGAATAGAGGTCTCACAGGAAGATCTCATGTGCGCTATGTAGACAAAAAGCACCCAAGGCCATAGCAAAACCAGCAGAGAATCTCCTGTGAACTAGAGAACAACCAACTCTCGGCGTCGAGTCAGTAGTCGAGAAGCATCAAGCTATATATGTCGCAACTCTATGCGAGAGGGCAACGAGCGGGGCTATGCTGCTGGTTAGTATGGCACACTCATCAGACTTAGCAGAATAAATGCCCTAAGCAAGTGGAACTGGCAGTCCAGCCGGGCCAGCTTGAATAGTGGACGTAATCAGTATTCCTTGATCTTAAAACAAATGCACGGCCGTAAACATCGTTCGCTCACCTACCCACTCGCGCCGCAACTGCCAACGGACCACGGTTTCAGCAATACCTACATTAACAAAGCTTATTCCCTCTTATGCTCTATGCGCAAGTCTGGAACGGTTGACGACGACGGTGCAATTACGAACGCTTTTTATCTAATCAGCGAGAGCTACTCTCTTATAAAACCGAAGACTGGGAAATGCCCTAACATGCCATGTCAATTTATCTCGGAAGCGAAAATGAGCGCCGCACAACGTCGGGCGACCGTAGAGTGACCAGGTGAAAGAGTCGTAAGAACCCAGTATTGCGGCCACCTCTGACAAATGGTAAAGAAGACGACTGAGTTTTAGCGTATTTGCAGGTCTTACACTAGCGTGACTTTAACAACAACATAAGATGTGCCCTCAAAAATCCTTAACGGACGTGTTTAACCATTGTATTTTACATCTGTTCGGGTCCCTGCTTCGATTCGGGGCATTACTTCACTTGTCATGTCAATATTTGCTAAAAATCCAAGCTGTTAGGTGGCTATGAGTCCTTATCGAAGAACACTCACATGTTCTATAGACTACTTCATCAGTAATATTAAAGCCAACCGGCTGATTGATTTTTGCATCTACGGTAAATATGCATTTCTCCAGAGGATTGAAGACGACCAGTTACCTAGTGGTTGAGAGTACCTGCAACAAATGACGCCGAGCAAGTCTATTGATTTAGCTGGACTCAGGCGGATGATGCCTGACCTTTATGACGTTAGGTTTTCGTGAAGAATCCAACCAGCGGTACCGCAGGACAAGTGAAATGTGACTTTATCAAAGCGTATCCAAGTACGACAATTAATCAAAACAAACGTAGACATTACGTTTGTCCGTTGTGTGGCTACAATTCCAGAAATGCATGTACATAGGTGTGTATTTCCATGCTAGACGGCATGAGCTTTCGTCGGCTATTAAGGAGGCGGATTAATGTAAAGCTGACATGACGGGCAAACCGCCAAAATGTGTCCATGTTTAAATGGAGTTATGGTGACCGAAGTAAACAGAGTAGCGATCCGACTGCTATTCTGGTGCGAAGTGAATCTAATAACAGGTTGTAGTCGTGTGTATGTGACGGTTATAAATGTATGACGGATATCGCCGTGCAAGTTGCAAGCTTACGACAATCAAGAGGGAGCGGAAACTATGGAGTTATATAAAGTAGTCTTAATTTGCGATACTGGGATGAGCAACTACAGAGAATACTACTTCCTCGAACATTGTCTATTTGTATTATTTACTATAAATATATTTTATTTATTATAAAAATGAGTGTAGTACATTCCGTTTTAAGTGCATTTATACTAAGAATCACTTACATGCTAAAACTATACCAAGAAGCTGTTTTCAAGTGAATAGTCCCTGTCATTATTTTGTTCGGAGGATAGTGTGCGACAAAGTATTTCAGATCCGCACTGTACGGTACCACCATCTAATAAACCATATGTGTAAAATTATTTAGTGAGCGTTAAAGTGCCTCTGGGGGCAGGCCTAGTTTTAGTTGGTGTGCACGCCCTGTTTGTAAGCTTTGGAAACGTCTTTAATCCATGATTTCACAATGATGAGACCATCGCAACAATACTATAATATAATGCAGTGAATGTTGATACATTTAACAATTCTAGTGGGCGATGTCCAATAAAAATTACTTGAATAATACAACAATCAAAACGTTTCACTATAAATGACAATGCACTGAAGATTGGCTTAAGTCTTTTACAAATGACAGGTGCCTCGACCAACAAATGCAGTCCGCCCCCTTAGTGATAAAATTATGTGGTATTCAACTGCTATTCTAGTTGGAATGCATGGCAACACTGAGTGAGGCGTTCGCGATATTTTGCCTGTATTCCGCCTCTACTTACAGCATGGCAGCTATAACATGTGTGCTAATAGCCTAGCATTTGCAATAGCATGCGGTAGCTATTGAGTGGTAGTTGTAGCTAACGATCTAGTGCGCTCAGAGAGTCTGGTCCCGCTTACCCTAGGAACGACTCAGCATTCTACCTTCTCTCCTTTCGAGTTTCTAGTAATGCGATCTGCAACTCTATGCGAGAAAAATGCACACGAAATGAGTATATACACAAACGTATTTATATTTACAATATATAAACAAGATAAGCTCTATAGGCGCCATTAGCTGTCGGTGTCAGACTCGTCCTCTGTCCAAACATAAACGATTCCTTTGGACGCTGTAAGAATGGAATTTCGCTCCGCATGATGACTCAATGAGTGAACTGAAATAGGAAGAACATAAAAGTAAAAGCAGCTTAATCACAAGATCATATATATATATATATATATATATATACTTGCTTAAACAACAAGCATTGCTTGTTATTTAGAGAACCTGCTAAATGTCTTATAGGCAACCAAGCTTCTTAAAGCTTTGTCGCCGAGGCGACAAGCTTCGTTTGGCCAAAACAGGTCAACCTGTACCGGTCAACCTCACTTTTAGCAGCGAACAAGAAGGAAAGTTTCGAACGTTACTAACCGGGTGCCGGTGTTGGATGCTCTATTTTGTGGAGGACTTCCGCTTCGACAAGCGACCACACAAACACGTTACCGTCTTCCGAGCCAGAGAACACACGCGTATCATGCGCTCCCATGCCAATGTCAAGATAGAACTCACCGTTCTTATGTCCTGCAGGGCACCCGGTAGAAAAGCTTAGCACACGGTCGTTCTTTTATATGTAGCATGGTAGCGTTCAATTCAATTCAAATGCACCTTTATTTTGTGAAAGGGGGGACAATATTTACATTTTAGAAACCGTTACCTAGATACATACAATAGTCAGTTTACTTGTGTGGCGACATTTGCACTGTTAGCGTTTCAAGTTCTCATTGCCCTTGCCATCCGCCACGAAAACATGTTATTTACACGATCGGTCTTGGCAATTTGTTTCGACGAGATGGTGTTACCGCTTCTAAGATTGTTCAACCGAATGCTAAAATAGTTTGACTTATTTGATGAGTTTATGATACGATTGAACATGCGATAATCCGCTCTGGACTGAAGTTCCCGAATAGGGCTTATCACAATTTCGGGCAATGTTACATCTTAACGAGACACGACGAAGGAATCTCCTCTGTACACTTTCCATTCCTTCAATGTGTTTATCTAAGTAAGGCCGCCAAACCTCACAGCAATAGATAAACTTAGGTACAACCAAACTATTGTAAAGCTTCATGTAAACATTGTAATTATTAATTATGAAACAACGAAATATGGTATTAGATATTAGATATAATTAGCTGATCGGATGACTTGTGTCATATGAGTGCTAAAATCCAGTTGCGGTGTCACCGCAACCCCTAGGTCCCTAATACAATTTAAAATAGGGATAGCTTTCCCATGTAGCATGTTATGGGCTTCTTTTAAATACAATACAGCTCATTTCGGCACTGATATAAGCATTTCATTATCCACACACCACTTAGAAACCGCCTCAATCGTACTCTGTAGTACTTGCCTTTCGCTAGCGGTGTTGGAAGGTCCGTATAGTTTCAAATCATCAGCATAAAGCTTATAAGTTATCGACTCAGGAATAACGTTTTTAAGATCTAAAACAAATGTGCAAAATAAAAGTGGCCCGAGGCTTGATCCCTGAGGAACGCCTGAGGGGCACGTGCCCGACTAAAGCTCTTGTTTACGCGAACGCAGAACTCTCTACGGGTAAGATAACTAGCAATCCACGATATAGAGCGAGTATCTACATCCAAGTACCTAAGCTTTTGTACAAGTTTTACATGGTTTACTCTATCAAATGCCTTCGAGAAATCAAAATATATGCAATCAAAGGCCAGCCTATTGTTTATCATAACAGCCCAACCTTGAGTCATTTCGACGAGTTGACGTTCGCCCATAAACAATAAAAAAAGATGAAATTATTTGAAAGTATGATACATCTTGAACGTGTGCACATATACTAATTATAATTAAAAACATAATAGGGGGTTGGATGGTAATGCACCATCTCTTTTTATTGAGGCATCTGCTTCACGTTTTTATTGTGTCCAATCATGGCCTATTATAATCCACTCCTGTATTGACCTTGTCTATTTTTTAAACCATGAAAACCAATTTAAGAGTGGCCGGTCCAGGTCTTATATATATATATATATATATATATATACACTCATTCCATGCGTATATATACACGATCTAAGACGCTGTTTTAAAATTCCTAATAGAAAATAGGTACATATATATGCTCGTTTTTCTTACCTTTATACTGCTGAAGGCATTCCCCGGTTTGCTTGTCGATGAGATGGAGAACCCCTCCAAGACAAGAAACCAAGACGCATTTACCATCGGTCGTGAAAGTCGCCCTGTAATAACAGCGTATAGCAATATTATCGAACTCGTCGACATAGCAAATGCTTCTTTTCTTATATGACACACTTAAACAAAAACGCTCTTATATGGCATACAATACCTATTCAACAAAATCTGTAACAGGCATATGCGACATAATGTATAGTATTTTTAGTTGGTATCAAAGCTTGTTTATGGACATTTAAAGCCCGAAGAGTAACAGCGACCACCAAGAAAAATTTGGCTCTTGTGGAGGTGTGAACGCGGGAGTAACTATACTCTCTTCCCAGCGTGCGGGCACCTTCATCGCAAATAGTATGCAATGCATAGGTAACTACCACTGATTCCGAACCTCGCCGATCTGGGGTATTAGTCCGGACGCCTGTTGCCTTGGCTTAACAGGTCAGGATTGAGATGAGAGCACCATCACATGAAGCAGATCTTCCTGCGAGAGTACCGTCGTTATCTACTTCTGCCCTTCGCTGCTGTAAGTGCCCCCTGTTCTGGTGTGAGTTTAGCCACCTAAAGGGATGTATGTGAAAAGCTATGCTAGGACGTAACGCGAAATCGCGAGCTGCTTGAATTCGAGGATAGGTTAGTATTACTGCGGTGGCCCCTTTTCTGGGCCATAAGAGAGACGTTCCTGAGACGCCTACGAATCAGGTGCCCTCAAAGCGTGTTAGGTGACGTTGTTCGTAGTATTGACTCACTTTTCATGCAAGGCAACATATTTGCTCTACGTAAATTACGTAAATGCGAATTGCTAGGACACTTTTTAATGTACGCTTCAATAACCTAAGGAGTCAACGATCAGTGACTCCAAAAGCCGTGGCCCGCGGTAAGTTCGTGAATGCATTGTTTGCTTGGCGGATGGCCAAGTCGGCGCATGCAAATTCAAATAGCACTTGCCTATTTGGCGATTAGTCACGTTTTTCTTTCAGACGTATATTGATAACAGTGCATGTATGGCCATGATGATTGTACCACACACCCTTTTACGTAACAATAAAAGTGATTTTATGTTATGTTAATAACGGGGCTTCTGATGTTCTGTCTATTCTATTTGCACGGAAGGTGCCCGCAGTCACGGTGGAAAGAGTAATAGTTACTCCCGCAATCAAGGAAACATGGGCAAAGCATATGCATTGCTATAGACATTACACTTGAATGCCTAATCGCCGCACAGAATTTTATTTGATTGCCCCTGATTCAGTAGAAAAACTGCTCGTTGGGTGCCTCAAGACTTGACGCAGGCTCGCTTTCGCCCAAGAATTTCTAAAAACTTTCAGTGATATGGGAAACCAGCATACTTCTCAAAAGTGGTTGCACGCAATCAGACCTATATACATTTTTACCTCCCAAAGAAGAAAGTATTTTTTGTTGGAACGAACCACGCGACGAAAACAAAGCTCCGGCGGCCAACCGAACATATAATAATTGCCATTTCGTCACAAAGATGAAATTCTTAACGGTAATCGAAGCCAAGGAAGGCTGTTCGGTGGCCGTTCATTTATATGTGGCTGAGTTCCTACCAAATGTTTTTTTGTTGAAATTACGGTGTGTTTTCAAGACGTTTGTTGGGTACTGTTCACATTAAGTATGTATGGCACCAGAACGCGTGATGGTTGAACCAGAAAAAATGATAAAGTTTTAAAACCACGCCTTATGGTGGCTGTCAGTAAAATAGTTCAATTTGATTTCAATAGTATAGTCCACTCCCTGAGCGTTATATTTGCGGACCTTTCCAAACTAAATTAATTCAAAACTTATATCGGTCTCTAATTCGATCTCTATTCAACAAAATGTTCGTTGAAAGGCTAACGACAACGCGTCGGGCTAGCAGCATGGTTCCTGCGTTCATCGCACGGAAGCGCTACATCAGCGATCTATACCCATGGAGGATCTAGGCATATTCACGAGTGTTAGGGGCCGCCAACACCCTGCACTACTTGCAGATTATAATCACATATTGATCACATGGCATACATGCATATATGCGAATGTATATATATTATTCTTTCTACCTTGAATAAAGCGTTTCAATCTAAAAAACAGTAACATTAAATGTCTGGAACGCAGTCAGGTTTTCCAAACATTTCATTCATAAAAGAAAGCGTAACTTTATGTAGAAAAAGAGAACTATTTTCGAATAAGCTAATTTCTTCTCATAAGTTGTACCGACATTAGCCTGTGGTAAAATATATATTATAATAACGTCAACAGTCAAAACAATACAGCATTTAAAATCATATAATATTTACACAAAACAAGCTCGTGCAACATTATTGTAGTGATTTCATTTCACATATAAGGTAATCATGGTGAATCAAACAATAGGTTGGACTCTGTGCGTTTTACTACTGATCCCTAACAAATGTAGAATGTCCGCTAGGATTACTTGCCCCGGGAAGGTCGGCGCCAGCGAAGTAAGATAGAGAAAACCACATATTTATCCCAAAAAAATATATATATATAAAGATATCATTCATAGATCCGCGGCGTTAAAGTATTGCGCAAATAGCGATAGTGTCGTTAATGTCGTGGGTCAAGCTCAACGCATACAACGTTAGATTCTATCTATAAAGTTAACAAGACGCAATAACCTAGTAGCTGGGGCCCCGCTGTCGTCATGGATTAGCTTTCCAACACGAAGGTCGTATCGTCGCACGAGGCCATCTAGGGAACTTGCTAGAATCTCGTGATCGGAACACGATACACTCGTAACGGCATCCGTGGCCTCCTGGTAATATAAAAAACGCCGGCAAACATTAAGAGCGTTAGAGCTTCACGTAGTAATTGCAAAATATACACATGCTAAGATCTACTATTCGTAAAATGTCATAAATTGTATTATTTTCCTTCATACAAATTGTATAGGTTAGACATTATCGGTCTCCATATGACTCATTTACGACCACCGGCCAGGGACTACCCATTACTAGCAGCTGCCGAAGGGGGCGCGAAAGTCAGCAAAATGGTACGCGTTTCTCCTAAACTTGCCTGCCATCCAGCTGGGGTGACCCAATGCTGAGTCAGTGGGCACTGCAACTACGTGGCAATAAGTAGCTTCTGTTTGTCGTACGAGTCTCCCACTATGAACTCGTAAACGCATTAGCGAGAAATTGAACTCAGGCTTTTACTCGAACGAGACAACTGGGCATTTATCATTGTCTCAAATATTCATACCTAACGAGGTGCAGTAAATCGATCGAACTCAAAGTTACCGTTGGTCCTGAGTACCTCTAGTTAGCCGGTGGTAAACTATTATACTCAGTGGCGGCGTGGTCTAGGGGACTAGTGCGCTAGTCATGGTTGTCATCTACCGGGGTGTCGCCGGTTAGATCCCTGTTGTTGATCGAATTTTCTTTGAGCGATCCTCATTGAGAATAGATGATAAATCATACCGCTGAGAGTCAGCGGCCATGCTGCCACAAGGACTGTTGGGGGAACCCTAGATATCTTAACATGTCCGGCCCTCTGTGCATTGAAGATATACCTTAGGTTAAGTTTCAAGCCCGTAGGGGACGGAGGATAGTCTATAATAACAGCTTAAATGTATTTTATTAATTAGCATGTTGACTACAATGTTCTCTAGAGCGAGGGACAATGCCTCCGATCCACCAGCAGATTTGCGTCATTGTTGGCGAAGGTCAGGGCATGGCTGGGGGGGCAATGGCGGCTAGTCGGACACGAGCGCGAGCGTAGTTGTAGCAGGTGGGCGCGAAATTACACTGCGGCATCGCTTGGCATTTGGAGCAAGTTCAGTGTGTGCCCTACTCTCTGGCACCTTTGACTGACACAGGTTGGCACGGTCATCCCCTCTCACTCATGTAACAGGAAAACCCTATGCGGGAGTCGGCAGGATTCAAGCAGGCAAGTGTTAATCACCGCGCGGCTGCCCTTCTAAGGGGGAGAATCGACCGTTAAAAGCCGAGCAAAGTCGGCTGAGCAGTAAGAACTCCTTGATGTTTCTCTCATAATCATGAAGATGGGGGGCGTATGTTAACCCCCGTCTTCTCAGCGGATTTCCGACGTTGAAAAAATGTGCTAGCTACCTCTAGTCGAACATTTCCACGTCGCTATTCAGGCTTCTTATTGTCTCCACGCAAAACATATCTGTTTTCTTCTTCAGCAAGCTTGTTGAGAATGGGGTAGGCTGGTCCCTTGTCGTCGACTTGCTCCGGGAGACCTTGGAGGGGGCTAACATTGAGGTAAAAACCCTGTTCACGTGCTAAATGCTCTATGCCAATCCCCCGCTGCTCCCCCTGGGTTTTTATGTGATAATAAACGGGCCTAACTCCCGTATGTTCATGAGAGCGTTGGTATTCAGTAACGCCTGGTCTAGAAGATTCTTACCCGGTCATTTGGCTTTTCGTCTCGATTGATCATCTTTTTCCAGCTGCACCGGAGATGCCTTGGTATTCGGGGATTGCTATTCTTTAAGTTCTACAACTTATAATAAGAAAGTTTTCATAAATTATTTACCTAATGACCCTGTCCAAGTTTAGACCAGAACAGTACAGCAACTTATCCAAGTCTCTTCATTATCTAGTCACACAACAACCATATAATAAGCATTATTAAACAACGCACGTATACGAATTCATAACGCAAACCTCCAATGTTTGTATGGCGTCCCGTGATCCTTTTGAGCGAACGTCCCAGATGGCAATGATGCCGTCGACGCCCCCCGACAACGCCAACGATGCATCCTCATTGAAGGTTGCACACAAAACACTGCCGGCATGAGTTCGCCAACGGCGAACACTGCGTCCCGTTTGGACGTCGAACAGAGCGCAAGACTTGTCAGCTGACGCCGTTACGACGAATGCGTTATCACACGAACCCCGACAATCCATCACATCAAGACCATGGCCTAGACAAGACACATTGGTTAATTGGCATATACCAAAACGCATAGATAAGAAACTAAAACGTTACGTTCAGTTTATTAGGACGCATTCATCGGGAATGTACGAATATGTAAAATGTTTTCAATGTATATATATATACTTCGAGTCAGCTTATCACAGCTGCCTATTATTCCGGTGATAAATGTATACACGTAAACAGTTGCACGCGTAGTCGAGTAAAGGTTGCACATAAATTGCATAAACAAATACAAACCTTGCTTAGATTAGTTATTAAAACGGTTACGTACAAAAGACTAGATATCTAATACCACGAAAAACACAGACAATACGAGGGAGTAAGGAATGTATATAAAAAATGTGTTTGAAAAAAAGAAGGTCTTAAACTATTCTGTGCGGCTGGCTCAGATACATCAAGGGTTAAATTGTTTGCCATAAACTTCATTGTTTCATACCGAAAATCCATAAATCTTGAAGGTCATCGCCTACAATGTTAAGTCAGCTGCTTTTTTGGAAGGAATAAGACAAGCAGGGCAGGAAGGGGCTATTGTTGCCGAGAACCCACCTACAAACGTTTGGAGACACGACGCAGGACTCTTGAGCGGGTTCCACAACTTTGCCGTGCGGTCACTGCCTGCGGTTAGGGCATAGCACCCATCGACGTTATACCGAACCGCCCGGACGGCACCCTGGCGGCAGTCGATATACGACGAGTTGATCCACTTCATCATCGTTAATACCGACTAGAAAGACATATTTCTGCGGTCCACAAACAACGGATATCAACAACAATAACGACAATAACAATTTGTTTGTAGTAACTTCCGCACGAAATGATTCTCATTTTCAGGTTGTGAGCAATAAAAAGTCTCAACAATCGTCGAAATCAATGGTGCTAATGGTACGTACGTTATATAGGATGATCCCGCACCTAAAAGGCAAACGAGTGTGCGTTGCCTCGAATTATCAACGAAGATGACTTCAATTAAAGACCTCCGGTTTGCTTAACTCTACGTCTATTTGTTCACACAATACATGTTGCTAGCATCACCTGCGGAGATTTGTGTGCTGTAAAATGTCCGGGTTGGAGGTTTGATCGATAACAACTAGCAGAAACATTTTACTTAAACTAGACATTATTATGTTTAAAACATTGTAATGTTGATCACTTCACACGTCGTCGCCTCGATTAGTTCGCCATCCGGTGGTAGAGAGAGATCGACGCATCTCCACCAAATGTAGCGTTGCTTCAAACCATTTGCGTCAATCTCTCTCTACCACCGGACGGCGAACCAACCGAGGCGACAACGGACGATGCCAGTGAGCAACGTTACAATATTGTACATGTACTTTGATATTCTCGAAGACGAAGATAATCTTGTGCATGGAACACGATACTACTCCACGTGTTACTGCGCTTGCCCCAAAATAAACAAATTATAAAATATACAAGAACTATTTGTTCCCTTGATAGAAACGGCGTCTGTGACGTACACGTTTGTATGGAGTCTATCCTAAGTTATTGTTTCTCTGCTTGGGGAAAGTTTTGCATAGGTTCATGATGGCCAGCTACATGCTCTTCAACAAACAGCAATAAAATGTTTATCATACTTTAAATACCACTGTGGTCTTCCCGCGTTCATCAGAAATTTTCCTCTTAACAACATAATATTGTTAGAAGACAATCATAAAGTGACGCTGATCAACATCATGATGAGCAAACCTTCAGCAACTGATGGGTGACATATGCACAGGAAAGTATGCGTCCATTAAAGCCAATAGCACGCAAATCGCTATCATATACTATGTCAATAAATGAAAATAGGTAGCCGAATCACATTGACATATATTTAACACTTATATTTAACTTTATCAACATAACATTGTTAAGGAGGATAAAACAATAACGACTCAAAAGGTCACAATATTTTCGCAAAATTTTAGCTAATGTCGCAGTAACTTGTTGTGTCGAAACTGAAGTTTAACAACAATTAAGGCTGCTGGCCCAAACTCAGTTTATATACTGTGATCATATATATTGCATCTTTATTTGCAGATAAAAAGAGGGCATATTAGCAAGAAGAAGCACACCGGTTGGACTCACAGCAGGTAATTCTCCTCATTTGTCAACTATGAGTGTTTTCATTGCTGCAAGATTAATTAGATAGGTAGATAGGTTTTATGATTAATTATTATATTATATATTATAATTGAATCGTGAAAAGATGCATTTGAACGCGACAAGTGTTTTTACACTACTGTTGAACATCGCTAACATCATAGAGTTAAGAGTTAAACGTATGGTGTATATATATATATATATATATATATATATATATATATGACGTACATTTTCACTTACACCGTCAAGAACAATAGAATTGAGCATTTTGTGGTACTGCATAATACGTACGTTTCACTAGTACTACTTCGGAGTACGTTACTACTGTGAATCGGAATTGTTTTTTGGGTTTTTTCTTTTATGGGTTCTCCGACGTCTTATGACATGATGATTTCGAACGCGCTCTCTGCCGATTCAGATGCCGACTGGCCCGGGCGCGCATTCGGAACACGCCTGCATGAACGCATTGCTATCAACCGCCCACCCACTCACCCGCTCGTGCTCCAACAACAGCATCACAAAGCAGTTCCAGGCGACGTCTTATTCAAACGTTGCTTGGCTGAGTCTAACATTTGATGTTTGGCTGACAAGAGCACGACATACTTACGTATCGGCTACGCTCACAAGCTTCGCCCCTTAGCATCTGAGATCTTGGTCTGAAGTCCTGAACCTCTTACATACATATAGACTCTTCCAACGTGTTAGCAAAGTACTTAATTATTCGGCCGGACATTCAATATCACTTGACATTCAACAAGGGAATGCGGCTTCTGTTATGGGGAAACATTGTTGAATTAGGCCGGCTCTAATTTAGACAATTTGTAATTTCGCATTTGCTCGCAACAAAAACAACTGTCAGTACTTATTAATTATAAAGCAATTGGAATATATTCGTTCATCGTTTCACGTATCTTCCTTCTTATTCTGAGATGACCAGCAGAATTTAACTTAGCGACACCGAATCTACACACAGAGATCTGAATCTTTCGTTGGCGATTAGGGCCGATGTAGTCGTAGCTGTAGGATTGCAGCGTCCGTTAAGCAGCGCGGCCATATACAGAGTCGGTTGGCGGCAATGCCGCAGCAAACGCCAAATAGAGGATGCCGCCACACCAGTAGCGAAGACGCGGGAAGTCACTAAATGCGCGGGGGGCAAATCTGTGATATAAAAGAAGGCATGCGAATAAATGAGTTAGTAGTCGTTGGCGCGAGCCAGGCAAAGGATGGGTGTTATTTAAGCGAGAGTATGGCGTACTCGCAACGGGCGCCGGCCGGCCAATGGTGATGGACACTACAGTAGCTGCTGAGTTTGAGTCATATCCTGAAAAGTAATTTAGTTTATCGCTAGCTTGTACATCTGTTCGGCAGACGTAACGTACAAAAGATTATATTTCAGCTCTTTTCCAGCCGAGCGGAGCCAGCACCCACTTCTTCGGCTTTCAAAACCAAATTGTTAAGTACCTTTATCAAAACAGGAAGCTTTGTATACACAGTCTAGTTTTCATACACCTTTACTTAGAAAGTAGATCATTACCGCTTATGAGGGTGCCTATATAGATTACAAACATATCATCAGGTAGTCGGTTACGCCGCAAAAGTATAACGTACCATAAAATTAAAAAAAAACGTTTAAAAGTATTCTGTATTTGTTATTAATGCCAATCTTTTAGGAATTCTATGTAATGCCTCATAATTTGCGAGTATATCATCCGACTATCGAAATGTACGTATAGACCCAAACGAACGGTTTTCGTCAATAGTAAGAAGTAATGTGCGTTTGTTTATGTGGTCTCTTCTCCATCACTCTCTACATATACATATATATATATATATATATATATATATATATATAACACTGTTAAGAAGGGTATATAGATAACTATAAAATATGAATATAAAAAATTCTACATATATATATATATATATATATAGTTGAATCATCCATACAGTTTATCAGTGCCGGCAACAGTCGTTTAAATTTTCGCGCGCACAACCGAGCGAGGGTATGAAGAAGAGGTAATCAATCATACAAAGATAGGCAAATGGGCCCGCATGAATAAACAGCGGTATTTTGGTAGTAGTAATAATCCTATGATAAGAATATAAGAAGAGAATAAGGCCACTAATATAATCACGGTGCATAGCTGTTATGACATCGACGGCATCCTCTCAAACTTCAGCGCTTTAAGGAGCAGGCCTCCGCCGCTACTGAGACTGCTGCTGCTGCTGCTCGACATAGTGTTCGGTATGTTCAAGCTTCGTGAGATGTGTATTTATTAAAAATGATTATTGGCCACACCAGCAAGAACAACAACACTAGCCTCAACATCGCTTCCCACCAGCCAACACAAATGTCCATGAATATTATTCAACAGTCTGTACCATCCGTACATTGAACGTCGTCTGTCTACGCATAAGATTCGATTCGTATTTGCAGCTGTTGCAGCAGACAAAATAACAACGGTACCACGACAATAGTTGTCAGGTGAGAAAGAGGAAGAACCCTTGCGGAAGCAGAATCGAATACTCATTGTTGTTTACGTCGATGATGCAGGTCGTGTTTTGAGCGACTGCCGACGGCTTGGCTGACGGATGACGATGATTATGACAGAATCTTCAAGCTTCGCTCTTCTGCATGTGTGTGTCAGATCTTCTTGTCGTGCTACCTCTTCTGTGGCGCCTTATCTAGTGCTTATCTAGGAGCCGTATTACTATTGAACTTCAGTCCGTGAAGTTCAACACAACCGGCAACCTCTCGGTGGTGATTCGGTGCAGTTGCTTGTGTTAACTGACATCATGAAACTTTTATATGAATAGTCAATTCTGTGAATACAATCTGTTAGATTTGCTATTACTCTCTTATCTTAATAATGATTTTTATTATTCTTCTCACATTCTCTGCGTCTCTCTGCGTTCATAGCTCGGACTCTCCTGAGTAACCAGTCGAGGTGTCTCTGCTCTGCAGTTTGGCGAGTTCCTGAGTTGTCAATGTGCGGTCAACATCATTAGCTCTCCGAGAGTTATCCGAGACCATATGCAGGTTAGATGACGGATCCCGTTCGACGTAATTATATCTGCGCGTATTAGGTGTGTGCACTAACTAATGACACTTAATGCCACCGTCACAGTGTATATGTACAAGGACTGTCGGCGCAAATTGATGTAGCCTTTTTCTATTTTGTTCGTTCTTTATATTTCTGCTTCCTTACTTATATATATATATATATATATATATATATATATATATATATATATATATATATATATATATATATATATATATATATATTTAAGGAAGCAGACATTATTCATATACATATATATATTATTTAAAAAAATACAAATCGCTCAAATAGAGGCTTCGGCCTAGCCGCTGATAGAAGCGAAGGTATACATGGATTCAATTTACGCAGAGAAGAAGGCGTTCTGATTGAAATCATGATAGCATTCATGTATACGTTCATACCGTACCAGGCCGCCTCGTACATATTGCAGGGAACGAATTCACCCCGTGAGACTGCTTAAATCGCAATAATGCCTGTTGTGTGCGGGCAGACGCAGTGTTTTTCCAGGACGTGATTAAGTCGTTTGGCCAGGCAGTAGACAGAAAAAGTCAAGAAGTTGTCTCAAATCGGTCGTGTGTGCGGAATAATGGCCACGTTCTTCGGGGAAGTTCGAGACATCCCGTCACGTGCTGTCGATGACGACGAAGAGGTCGACGTAGAATTGCCCACGGTTTTCTTCGATTTGCCAGATTTCTCCGACATGACACAGTTACCGGCCTACGACACGGTAGGTGGTAGGATCCTAGATGTGCATGGTTGTTCCCGCTGACGAAACAACCCCCTCTCACAACACACCGATTTCATTGCGCATTTCTGTTGCGGGATGCTTTTATGTCATGAAGATCACATATTTTCATAAAACATAAATTTAATTTGGCTCATTATTTTGTTTTATTGTTTGTTATTTTTATAATAATATCATATAAACAATTAACCATAAAATGTATAACCAATTAACAAATTACATATTTCAATTAAAGCATAATTCAGCATTAAATATTCTCCAAAATTAGAATATAAACATGTTTCAGAATGTTCAATACAGGTTTTCGTAATTATATATATATATAGTCTTTCAGAATTTACCTAACAGCATTTGAGATCTAGTACAACTTGGCGCCAAAAAAAATAAATTGGAACGAGGGGCGAAAATGTATTTTTTTGAAGTGAGAGCGAAATTACCAACAATGGCTGTATCGAGCTTTTTATCCCGGCATGCCTTCACTAAATCTGCCATTACGAGAGTCCCAGTCAGCCTATTGACAATCCGGTCACACCTGCGTGGAAGAAAAAGTTTGGCAGAAAAGTTTGCATCTGTTGAATCGCATCCTACGTTAGCTCAAAGCTGAACAAACGTTGTATTTTTAGATATTTAATAATAAAGATAATTCTCATGAAATTAAACTACTGAAATGTTTATATATTGGCTTTCACGTTCAATTACTAATTTTATAAGAAATTTCTGCTCTCTCGTTCCATTGAAAAAAAATATTTGTTGTACATCTTCTCCTTAATCACATCTTTTGGCGAGCAATATTGTTTTTTGGACGGTTTTGGGATTGCGTGATGCATATGCGCCACCAGTAGCCTGGGTGACTAATGTGGGATTGACAAATCCGCTAAACCCGGATTCCGCCCCACCTTCCAAGGCCCGGTAACACTTGGCATTTCTTCAAAGCCGTGGAGAAGGCGTCCCTGCCATTTCTTTGATTCAGCTAGCTATTTCGAGCAATGTTTAGGAATATGAAGGTGCGTTTATTGCAGGTCGTGTACAGGTGCTCCTTATGTGCGTTGTTCTATAGACATTTAACAGTATTCTATATAGCACACAAAAGAACAAATAGCCTTAAACGATGTCAACTTCAACATGAAACATTGTGCGCGCTGAAGCTGAAACACGGCTTTACGTTGTTGTTGTTACGTCGGCGTCATAATTATTCGTTCCAGTTCAGTCTTGAATTTGCAGGCACTAACTTTCGTGATTGAAAATCGTTCAGGTAATCTGTGCGACGGGCCTTTCGCCGACGGTGTTTCTTGAGTCGTACCTCATCTCGAAGGAGCTACGCATCTTGGGCTACATTCGTCTGAACCCTGTCTCAACGCCCGAGGCAGAATTTCTTGGCCTTGACTATCGTAAACAGTCGCATGTCGTGGGCAAGCTGTGTTACGATGAGGCCAACCGAACCCTTGTGTGTGTTTCCGAGAAAGAGGTCTGTAATTCTCCGTTTACATTTTGGTGGCTGTCAAGCTGGTTTTAGTTTAAGAGAGTTTGAGCTTGAGATTTAGCCGCGATTCTTTGTTTACTTCATTTTCTACTGACTACACTAAAACTAGATTTAAAACTTATGAAAGTAACTCAACGTGCGACAACTTAAGATAAAATATGATTAACTAAACAAATACGGCAAAAGTTTCGAGTTTGGTTGTTGTGCGTGGTGATGCTCACTAATAAAAATCACTCCATTTAAGTAGTACTTAGTAGGTACATATAGTTTATGATAATAATTTTTTTTTAAAATATAATAAAATAAATGTAATATAATAAATGAGTGACACGTACATCTATAAAATCCAGACATGTTTTAATGACAACTAACAACAACACGTCTTTGTATCTCTATTGATTTTAGGTGCCAAATGAGTCTGCCGCTGAAATTGCATCGTATTTTGTAGAACTGTCGAAGAGTTCGTCGCTTGAGTGTCTTATCATTACGGCCTTGCCGTTCAGCTACTACAAAACCGCAATAACGTCTGAAATTCAATTTCCTATTCTAAGGTGCGCTATCATACTAGAATTGATGATCTTTTAGGGAGATATTTGTTGCAGCAACACAGTGAGGAAACATGTTCCGCCTTTCTAAACAAAAAATATTTCTGCCTAGTTAAAAAACGGCCAAAAAATAGCAGAATTGTGCTATTGTTTCTATGGTCAGCGCAGCAGTACTATAAAGTGGTACCACGAAAGTCTTAAGTCAAGTACCTTTTATTCTCAATATGCGTTCCTTCGTTTATTTTGAAGAATAGCAGTTTGTCCTTGTTCGTTTTTTTGTAAAATATTTACTGTCACACATGTACATAGGCGATGAATGGTTAAAGTCTAAGTTAGGCATCGGCTGACATCGTATGTATTTTTGTAGGCAACTGAAGACAGTGTCAGAGGGCGATGTTGGAGGAATTTCAACCCTGGAAACTCCAAACACACTTTCAGGCTTGGGTGCCGCCCTACTCACCGAATGTGAGGTTGGTTATTTTGAGTACGTTTGCTTACCTGAAACTCCCTCAAAATTCAAAATAACACAGTGATCTTCCGCGGTCGCTTTTGCCAGGCACGACCTTCGTAGTCTAGCATTATCAAGAGAAGATAGCCCAGCAACTTAGCTTAGGGTGTTGTCTTTTATCAGCAACAAGACGGATGCCATCAAAAGGTAGATCTTAGCCACGTAGATCAGGATACTCAATTGGAAAACACACAAGAATATTACCATATGAGAGGGGTGTATTCATACGTGGATGAGCCGCCTTGGGTGCTGTATATATATATATATATATATTTATATATGCGTTTCTGTTTACCGACGTCTCTATGTTTATGCATAATCATCAGGTTCGGGGATTGCGGGCCTGCTTAGTGGTACAGTACTACGAGACGTTGGATAGTGACACAGTGATTAAGCTCGAGCCATGCCTCCGTATCGAGCGACTGCGTCGTCTGCTAAAGAAGTCCGTTGAACAGGCTAGACAGAACATTCAGCAACTACTCCGGCACTCGAAGATCGACCGTGGCAACATGTACTTCTGAGCGGGACAATAGCAGCAACAACCGCAACCACGATAACAACAAAGCGACGTTACAGCCAATATACACGTAGATGATGTGAGGATCTGTCACAGTTGTTGCAATCCCCATATACTACTTTCCTTGTTTTCCACAATTTTTCCGTTTGTTCATTCGAATTAAACTGGATATGGTGTGCAAATGTGTAACGTGGAGACACAGGAAAACTGAAGTGTAACTCAAGTTGTTGTATCGAGGTTTATCCGACGGGTGGTTTTGCACGACACGTGCAAAGATACACTTATTTATTAATATGTGTTTGGGAGTAAAATCGGCTCCGTTTGGTGGTACTGACTTTATCGCTGTTAGTTTACCTTGTAGTATTTCGCACAATGCATACAGAGCATTCCGAAGACAGCTCACGCAACGGCCACAACTTTGGCATTGAACGGGCGAGGAATTAAAAAAAAATGTTTCACATTTGTACGTTAACGTATGCATCGTTAGGCTTACACTGTACAAGTGTGTGTACTTCACAAGCAGGAATGGTTGCACACGATGCAGTTATATCCAGACAACTTGGCGGACAGTGTGGATGATGATGTCAGTGGTGATGATAGGATATTGTTGACTGAAGTGCATCCCAGGAGAACTCACGTGTCTCTATGTGATTGATAACACATTCAACACTGTTGGAGCGAAACGGGGTCTGTGTTTGACAGGACCTACTAGTTTCGCATTCGAATGATGCCAATGGTGCCGCTGGAGCTGGTTTACACAATAAACTCTTGTTAATCTTACCATTTCTGCATGATTTGTGCGTTTTGTATGTGTAGAATAACAACGCGGCATATGGACTACGTGAGCGATCGCGTTGCTCATTGACGTGCACAAGCTTATCCCTATTTCGCCAGTAACATGATGCTAACGTTTTAGCTTATTTTTGACTTGACTCCCTAGTTTATAATTTGCCTATATATCAAGTATAGCCAAACAAAACAACGAAACAGCGAATTATCTTTTCTCCACCGGCATTCCAGTTTTGTTGTTTTCTTATGCAGGTTTTCAATATTTAGAATGAACGTAACGAAGGCCAAGTTAAGGTCTCACAGTTGGCGAAACGTTTCATATGCCACCAGTATTCCTAATGATTACACGTACACGTCCAAACTGACACTAGCGGATGTTGTAATGTTCGACATGATTACATCTACATAAACATCATCGGCAGAGTACATATTTTGCACAGAACTAGATGTTTGCAATAAATTCTCAAAAAAAATGTCCATAAAGCGATGTTGATCTGTCTTTTGGAGGAGGTAGTTAGGCGCCGTGTTCGAGCCCGGTGGCGTGGTGTATTCGCGCGGGCTTTGCGATCGGGGGAGACATACAGGTACGCGGGTTTGATTCCCGCGGTGCACATTTGTATTTATGGATTTGTCTTACGAAGCAATGCAAAAGCAACCCCCTGGACGTTAAATGTTGGCTGAGAGTCAGCCCTAAAAAATGCAGATAAGTTATGGGCTGCAACGAATTGAGAGACGTTTTCAATGAGAAACTGATTGCGGTAAATGACGAGGATATCCCACCTATAGCGGCTAAAAGGATGTCAGAGGGCACGGCCCTACAATGCGATGGCATACCTCCAGAAGCGATCAAATGTCCAATGAAGAAACGCCCAGTAGCCTTTAAAACGGTCGTAGACTCACTACTGGATAAAAGACGGTTTCCAGAAGACTGCAAGAAGGCTCGCCTGCTACTTATCACAATACCAGGAAGGAAACGCTCGGTGTCAGACTACAGGCTCATCTTCCTCCATAACAGCGCAAACTGGGGGATGATTCTGAATGCCGTGTAGAAAAAGGGAGTAGCAGCGTACCTTCGGCGTGTGATAGCCTCGTGTCTGGTTAAGCGAAGTGTGCGTTATGACGGCAAATAGTACGCAATAACTACAGGTCTACCATAAGCTTCCGTGCTAGGACTTGTGGAACCTTTTTTTTTTTTTTTTTTAGAGGACTAACTGGGAATTGCGGATTGCACACGCGGGCACCACGGCAGGATTGTCCTGCAAGTGTGGGCCGGTAGTGTGGGGCTCCAACCCACTAAAAACCAGTCATGTCCTCCTTCCCCCCCCAGCAGGGAAGTGCTGTTAGCATTACTACAAACTACTGAGGGGGGGGTATGATGTCTCGGTTTACTGGTGGCGCAGGCTCTCCGGAGAGGGCGTCGACATGCGAACAGTTCGCTCCTTCTCAGCTAAAACACTTTTGATGACGGTTGCGACTGTGCGCCAGTCACCGAATGAGGTCGTCATCCGTGTGACTAGGACAGGAAGACTGAGTGAGTTCGGCGAGGTGCAGCCGGGTACGTTCCGCAAGAGTCCGCGCTGGGCTTCCCAGGCGGGGCAGAATAGAACAGTGTGTTCTGCCGTGTCGTCCACCAGTTGGCTGCAGGGGAGGCATGTTGGACTCCCTGCCTTGCCTATTCGGTAGAGATAGGACCGAAACTCCCCGTGTCCCGTGAGCACTTGCGTTATGTGATAGTCCACTTCCCCTCCAGGGCGACCAAGCCATGCCTTTATGTCTGGGAGAAGGGCCTTTGTTTGCGCGCCTGGGCATCCGCTCTGGATATTGTTCCATTCGTTCTGCCAGCGGTCCAATGTATTCTGACGCTCGGCGTCCTTGCTTCGCGTCGGGTCTTCCCAGAGTCGGCGACGTTCCTCAGCTTTAAGATCCCATGGCACGGTGCCAGCTAGCAGCAGGGCCGCCTCCGTGCTCACAGTTCGATACGCGCTGATAATACGCAGGGCCGAGACCCGCTGCGCTCTTCTAAGCATGCGTCTTCGCGAGGCCGTTGCCAGCGTGGCTTCTGGCCAGACTGGAGCGCCGTACAAAACGATGGACTCGGCTACCGACATTAGGAGACGGCGCCTTGACTGGCGCGGGCCGTATGTATTGGGCATTAGGCGACCGATGTTGTTGGCCGCCTTAAGGGCCTTCCCGCATGCATGCTGTAGGAGAGCATGCCCCTTGAGGCTTTTCTCCAAGACGACCCCGAGGTAACGAACGGAGTTGGAAACATTGATGGCATGCCCCTCTAGCGCGATTTTTAGGGGTCTACAGCGCTTAAGTGCTAGAAGTATTGCTTCACTCTTCGCTGGCGCGAGGGTCAGTCCTGCTGATTTCATCCAGTCTGCAACGTCCGCAAGGACCTCGTTTGTATGCGGCTCCAGCTCGTCAGCTGATCTTGCATGGATGAGAACGAGAAGATCGTCTGCAAAAGCAACTTGTGGAACCTAGTTTACGACAACGTGCTAGAGGCGAGCAGGTCTCATGGGGATAAATTTCTCGCCTATGCCGACGACGTGGTAACCTTAGTCACCGCAAGGAATACGGAGCTGTTGGAAGACCGAGCAAGCGACGCATTGCAGGGGATCAGTCGGTGGATGAAGTCCCACCATCTAATGTTAGCATCGGGAAAGAGTGAGGCGCTTTTGTTTATTGCACGAAAGCTCTGCCGGGAACTAGATATCCGCGTGGACGTTCATATTGTTTAGGTGAGCAAGCAGGCCAAAAACTTGGATGTAATGCTAGACAGAACTTGAGCTGTGTAGCTCATGTTGGTTACGCAGTGGTCAAACGCATCAAGTGGCAAGATCAGGCTAATGCCAGGAACGAAGAAGGCTGAGTGGACTGCAGCAGAACGAGAGGCACTTGGATCGTGGAGGAGATCAATAACCCCAAATCTTATGAAATGGTATCGATGCTACAGAAATTGCGTGCTACCTAGCCCAAGTTGTTACCGGCCATGGCAGATTTCGGACCAATATGATGAAGATCGGGAAGACTGAGGTAGACGTGGTCTGTGCGACGCCGGCAAGACTGATGACGTAGATCACAGTACTAAGGCCAAGTATGTAAAGCGTACATAAGCGTGCGTAATAGTACCGCATCACCTACCCCTACTACAGCGAGCCCTTTAGGACCAGTGTGAAGGCAGATAGAAGAAGCTTGTGCATTAGGCATATTTCCTAATTTTTATTTAATTCGCCGCTTCTATGCATTTAGCCAGTGCGATCGTGAAACAAATATGCCACCCTTCTTTTGGGATTAAGATGACCCTGGCCACCTTCCAGCACGCCGGGAGCACCCTATATTCTAGCACTCTTACGGCGACTCCAGCCGCGGTATAAGGAAATTTCCTGAATTGAAGCCTAGTATTCTTTGATTGGATTTTTTTTTAAATTTAATTCTTGGTGCAAAAATCCTAACCTCGCCTGTCGCGACGGTTGAAATTTTTCTAGGCTCTCCTGTTAAAGCTTTAAATTTCTGGTCCGGTCGTTTTGTGAACAATTTGTTGATCGTGCTACTTTTGGCCTTGTCGGTTACGAGTGCGTTGGTTTTTAGCTTCATATACCTCCTAACCTCCTTGCATGGACGACTTGCTTGTTGATGGAAGTGCCCTGTTCGACCTCCTCGAGAAATGTGTGCTTTTTGTTAATTTTTAAAGTAGTGGTCGGGGTCCCTTGTGCTCTATGACCGCCCTCAATATTATATTTGTGTGTCGACGTTTGCTCTGGGTTTCTCAACTAAACATTGTTCTGCACTATTTTTCCAAAAAAAGGTTTCCTGGTTTTCAGAATTTGTTCCACGAACACTAGATTGGTATCCTACATCACTTGAGTGGCAACGCCTCGGCCCTATTCAACGGAATTCTAGTGCAAGATAAAATGCCAATTGCCTACCCTAAAGTCTCTTCTTTTCAAGGAAGATAGCACAATCGGGCGTTGACAATCTCGTTCTTTAGGAAGGGTACCCTTCTCTTTAAGAAGGGTAGGAAATCCGGCGTTGCTAATCCTAAGCAGCGCATTGGAAACACACACACTGAAGAATAGTGTGCACGCTGGTCATCTAACGATTACAAACGGTTGTTCTGTAGAAAACAGTTGAACATCCGAATTAAGAGTGTCTTGAGAAGTGATAATTATGACAGGGCTTTAATCTGATTCATGCCAGATATTTTGAGCTTTCTTAGTTCTCTTGGCTTAAGCACACTATATAATAATTACTAAGACAAATCTCAGAGCATCGCTACGCACAGCTGCAGATCTTGCCTCTCGGCTTGAAGGCCACGGGGTGGATAGCAGTACCAAAAATACTGATGTTGAAGTTCCGCCGCGCAGGGTGCTCTAGCAAACTTGCACATATAGGTTGTTTCCAGGGTTTGGGAGTTTTATCGAGGGTCACATTGGCCTCAGCTTTAGCTACTTCAACCTGTGCTTTAATTGGTAGTTCGATATGGCTCTTGCCTAGAAGAAAACGTTTGCATAGCGACAACTGCAAACTACTAAGAATTAAGGGACCCGTGCTATTTTTTTATTTGAACGACAATAGCTATTTTATTTTCGAACCTTCTGCCTTTTTACCTAAACCTAAACAGTACATATGTATGGCTAGAAGAGTACAAGAGGCATAATGCACATTAAAATCGACAACATAATTTTTAATATAAGCAATTCACAGTCATTAGGACATAGGCATTTATGGAACAGCAGCAATGACGAGCACTGAATGGCGGGGTAGCGGGGTAAAAGATCGACATCTAACTACGGCCTTTGCAGCTCACGGATTTCATCACGTTCTGTGCAACGTGGAGGGTTTTTATGAAACAAGTGATCGATCCCACGCCGCGGTATGCCCGGCGGTTAGGTCTATAGTAGAACTAACAAAACGCTTTTCACAGTCATTTTGCATGGGATTATATCTCCTGTGTTTGCTTGAAGCTCTTTGAAACGGGTATTGTGGCTGAACGTCATCTTGCTACAAGTCCGCCTTAGACTTAGTACAAACACAGACACGTGCTAGAAAATAACATCGTGGCTTTTCATAAAGTTAATTCACGTTTTGGTATGTATTAATATTCAAGGTTAAGTTGCAATTAGTCATACAGAGAAATGGTGCCTCTTGGCGCAGCGGCTGCCAAATCTGTCAAAGCACCCCCCAAAGAAATTTCGATTATTAACAGGGATCGAAAAGGTGACATTCTAGCATATAAAAACCATAATAAGCACGCTAATCCTCTAGACGACGCTACCACATGCGCATGGTATCGATGTTGGCTTGTTGACAATGCCATGTAGGTTTACAAAGCGTAGTTCGATTTGCTTGCAAAGCGGCCCTTCAATGTTGCGTTTTAAAAGCGGGCAATATTCAATATATTGTGTTATAACGCAGCATAAAGGTATGGAAATAATAATTGTACTAGGTGCTTTATAAATGTTGCCTCCTAGCACAGTTGAAGTTGCCAATGTGGATGGCGCATTCCGTGGTGGGGTGAGAATCCTTTTGACAAAATCACTATTTTATTTTATCGATCTGCGTTAGATTTTGCCAGATACTACAGTCCTGGTCTGGGACTAGTGCGCTAGTTATGAGTGTCATCTGTCGAGTGTGATCCCTGTTGTTAATCGAATTTATTTGAGCGATGCTTATTGAGAATAAGTGACAAACCTCTGTTCGGGAAACCCTAGATATCTCAACATGTCCGGCCCTCGGTCATGGATGGTCATATGTCTCTGGATGAGTTCCAAGCCCGTAGGGGACGGAGGATGGTGTGAAGTAATCTCAGACTCAGATGTGATTGCAGACTCCCTTTAACGGGTTTAATAGCCATGTAGTTTTGTGCATACAGCGCCCCTGGTCAAAACGTAGAACATTCGTGGTAGCGTTTTTTCAGAAAACTACGACACGTATGGGCGCCTTTCCGGTCGATCGAAAAACAATTGTTACAATTTTTATCACCAGGAGTAAGACTTTGACGAAGATCGAGTTGAAGCATGTAACTAACTGCCCATCAAAAGTGCTTGTTGAAATCACGTTTTGATTTGAACCCCGCAGGAGAGAGTATGTCTTACTTAGTTTCGTGTGACTTCTTCTCTCTACCGAATAAAATCTGCATAAGAAGCGCTTTAGAGCACGTGAAGTGGACGCTATTGCTGTTGAGACTAAATTACAAAATACGAAAAACTATGCGACCGATGTCGGCAAAAATTAAGTGGAATCATAGTGAGGAGTTGTTGTTTAAGTATACATTCCATACGAACTATTTGTTAATGTTTTACAAAACTTTTGCAGTGTCTTAGTGCATATCCTTCTTACTAAATTCACCTCTTGTGACTCCGTGGTCTGAGTAGCTAGTGCGCAATACTTTTTCTCTTCTGGTATGGTCGATTGCAGGTTCGATCGGCGTGAGGATCTATTTATTGTTTCACGAGTAGTATACGCGACTTGAGTTCTGTGATTGACTACTCAACGCCTATACAATGATGTATTGTTAAAGAAAACCTTACATAAATATGCAACATCATCGTCGAGCACAGCCGGAGAAATTACACAGAAGAGCAAACATGAGTGAGTTAACCCAGCCGTCCCTGGAGCACAGGCGTGAAGCGTCCCATATACCTTCTCTAGTCCTCTAAATATTTGCCAAAGATGCAGTACCGGGTGGTCACACACATACACCGGGAAAAGTCCGACCGTGGTAGGTTGAAAATGCTTTACCCTTTCACCTTCAAAGGTGAAACTTAAGGATTACCAGTCAAGTGGAAATTATAATAGTGCTTTATTTAGTTAACAATTTATTTACTTCTTACGTTAGGGTAGGTCTCGATAAATGACTAAAATGCATAAACACGTAAAGTATGTATCTGTAGTTTGGTAATAACAGCATGTATGTTATGCTATGATGTATGTCTTCATGACGTCGACCACGTACTTCCATTCAACTTCGCCATAGAAGAGATGCTACGCTCAGAACCGGAGTGCCTTGACCACTGAAACGTCATTGGAATAGGTCCTATTTCACGCAACCGCTAAATTAGACAAGCTTAGTTAAAAGGTTTTAAATTTCCTATTGTTTGCAGATATATTGTCGTTTAGGCGAGCCTGTCATGCACTAAGGAAGTAAGTAGCTAAAATGAGCACCACGCTTGTCCGGTATTTCAGTCGTACGAGACCCAAATTTGCTAAACCCTAATTTACAACCCGATGGGAAAGACCACCAGTTGTCCCGAATGCATGCATGCGTTTAAAGCCACTCAGTGAAGGTAATTCAGTCCACTTCACTGCTGGGGCATTTCGGACAGTCTTCCCCTTGACTGCGGGTCACTGTGTTCCCCATCACTCTTAATAATAATCAACAAAAAAAAAGGTCCTGACGGAGAGACTGAACGTTCTTATCTGAAGTGTCATTTGCCGAAAACCCAGTTACTTGCTTACCGAGGAACACCAGGGCAGCAATGAGCGTGACTCCAGAAACGATCCGTAGTTTGTACTCTCGCAACCAGAGTCGTTGTTGCATGCGCTTACTTGTCTTTAGGCAGAATTGCCACGCCATGATGATGACGACGACGATGATGATCAGAGAAGAACCAAAGACAAGATCAACACGCGCACTTTACGAGTTAGATATTGTAAAGACAGTCTGCCCACACCATTTTTAATAGCGAAGCGAAAACCTTTACAGCGGTTGCAGCATTTTCATAAAATTGTTATCACGTCGCGTGTAGTCACAAAGCATGCTCCTGTTGAGTAACTGTGCGATTATAAAGTTGTTTCATTTGCGTGTAAAATGAACAACAAACTCAAAGCGGCAGATTTATATATATATATATATATATATATATATATATATATAAATGGGACCGATGGGAGAGATTTAGGTCCGTCCTTGTTCTGCTTTGAAAAAGTTTGACTCTGAGGTCTGGTACCTGGACGGCGTTGTGCTTGGGGTCACCTAGCCACGGTCGTAGATGATATTCGCACAAAACGGGATTTCGAGAAGGTGAGTGGCCTATCTTTAACCCCCGGGAAATGCGAGGTCTGCATCACGGGCTCCGCGAATATGATCCCCCGGTTATATCAGAGCTATCCAATCCAGACGAGTGACCTCGAGCTTCTGGTTTTTTCGCTCTGATTGGAGGGGTTATCTAGGACATTAAATGCGTGGAGAGATAAGCTTGAATGTTTTATCGGTGGATCTCATCTAAAATGTATTTTCATCGCGGAATACACCTACCAAGATCGCGTATTTTGGCGCGGAGAACGCACTTCGTATTTTTGCCCGGAGAACGCACTTGCGTAGGGGGTAGGGGATGACAATTGTTTCGACTTGGCAGAAGACCTTTGAGTCTTTAACGAATGAACTTTGAAGACATGTAGGTGCTCCTCAATATACACCTCTCATCCAACGCAGCCTTTGCGTCACATATTACGGGCGATAATGTGGGGCAAAAAGCACGCCATAGCCTCTCTTGCGCCCAGGGCTAAGGTCGTCGAGAATGACACGCAACCGTAGCTGATTTATCAGCTCCTTCGATGATGCGGGGGGGAAACACGCTGGTCATGCGTCTCCGTTGGCGACGGCAAATACGCGCAAAAAGAATGCCAGAATTACCTACTCCCACGACTTCCGTCCACTGACATTCGAAACATTGGGTGGACTTGGCCTACAGTACCAGATCGCCTGCGACGCATGTACCTAGTACGCAAGGTAGGATATCACTACCATGCTGATAACAGCGCGCTCCATTTCACTTTTAGTCACGGGAAATACAGCCGCGCCCGCCCCCGTTGGCTGCCTCATGTTGCTCTCACCATAGGGAGTAGGTAGGTAGCCTGCCTCAGCCGTGATATCTCCAGCAAATTCGGCAGGCGGGTTATCTTGACGGAGGATCACTAGCCTCGGCATTCCTGTGCCGCGTAACAACCGCCAGGGAACAGAAGTGACAACCTAGAGTAGCAGTGAAATGCCCACCGAAAGAGCCAGATATATATATATATATATATATATATTAGCTCCCGTGCTTCATTTTTGCTTTTTTTCGCTCGTCTAAAGCAAGCGCAGTGTCCATTGTATATAAATCATGATTCATAGCGCGCTAATGTGTGCTAATGTGTATTTGCGTGCTAAAAGCTCTTTATATACTGCTCAGTCGTAACTGTACGACCTCATTGGCACACATGGCGGAACAGAATGCCATTTAGGTTAACGTCCATCTAAGCATAATTCCAATTTTGGGTAGATGATTGATGAGACTCAAAACCGGGAATCGGCCGGCTAAATCAAATCCTCCACCGTTAGCTGAAAGTTTCAAGCGGGTTTCGCGGTTATTTTGAAATTAGATTTGCATATACTAGTGCAAAACGTGAAATGCATAAATGAACAAATACTCATTTATAGAAAGCTTAGCTAGCCAGGTTGTCCCGGGGCACTCTGACCGTAGCGCCAACCAGAACGGTGGCACAAAACGATCCTATATATATATATATATATATATATATATGAGTAACCCCAAACAGACAGCGTCTGCCTCAAAAACTGTAAATAGCTTAAATTTTTTGGGATATCTCATGTTTATATATATTTATAGAACCGTTTTGTGCTACCGCTCTGGCTGGGGCTACGGTCAAAATGGCCCGGGACAACCTGGCTAGATAGGCTGATCTATAAGTGATTATTTGTTCATTTGTACACTTGACGTTTTGTACTACATTGTTTGAAGCCTTCGACCATAAGCAGGTTAATTTTGCTAAACTATATTGGTAGGTTCATTCAGTTATTGGGGACGCAACACGTATAGTAGGCGTAACGTGTTAAAATATTGTCCTTCTCTCTATTGTGTGGACTAACCTCCATCAAATGATCGGTTTGATTGCTGAGCGTTGCACTTTTATCGGCCAAATCTACGATCCGCTCACCCCGTTCGAGCATCTTCTCGACGTTGTCCCGCATGATGTCCTGCACCTGTTCTACCTCGAATTGTACTCTGCAGGGCGCGTACATAGAACAACGATGTATCGTATTCCGCAGGTTACCACCACCGGTTGGACACGTGGCAAGATGTTAAGCACTGCGAGTGGCCAGCTCCATAATCCCATCCATACATAGCACCTCGCCTCCCTAATACTTTAGGCTATCGTCGCTTGTTATAACTCTTGCATGGACTAATCGGACAATCAATCATTTACATCTCAGCATGATAACAATATCAACGCTGCTTGACACTTGTATTAGTGATGCATTATAAATCATCAAAAATAGAATGTCATTTATTGCTTATGAATGAATATTGTTACTTGTTTTATACACATCATATATATATATATATATACTTTTTCTCGAGGATGTAAGTAAACGAATTCAGGAGGATACGAGCGAAGAGGAGGTCAATTCATAAGGCGAGCGTTGTCTTTGGCCGTTTGCAGAGGGAACGCGGTATCTATTTTAGGCCCCGTAGAGTGAAGTAATTCTTCAAAAGAATTGTGATAATATTGTCGGACCTTACAACTGTAACTTTGTTTAACATAAAATAATAATACAATCACAATTGTAGGGATACACCGAAAAATTGAATTAATAATAATAATAATAATAATAATAATAATAATAATAATAATAATATATTATTATTATTATTATTATTATTATTATTATTATTATTATTATTATTATTATTATTATTATTATTATTATTATTATTTTAATATTGTGATGATTTATTCAATTCGTGATTGTGTTATCAGAGTACAGTTGTGAGGTTCGAACGTGTCGCGTCGATTCAAGCACGTATTTAGCTGCTCATCCCATGGCGCCGATTATACAAGCGGCATTGCCTCTACACACCGCGAGAGACAGAAGCTGTCTCAGATATTCGCTTTCGCGCTGGTCCCACGTTGTTGCTGTCATTCTCCTGGCCAGATCCCGAATGAATTTTGCTGTTCCACTGCTGATGGGTCCTAATGTTTCCATAGCCACCGGTACAAAGTGAAGACTGTTTTCAAGGTCTGCGTATTTGCGTCTCTTTTCCTGTTCGGCGTGCTCTGCTACCCATCCTGTGCTAACAGAGCTATGGCTGAGATACGATGGAGCTACTGTGCAGGACACTGTAGCATCCCAGGCCAAGCACTTGCCGTGAGGCCATAATGGTATGGTCACGCCGTCAGGTCTCTTGTCGTTGTCTTGTCCAAGGTCCCGTGGTTCTAGTTTTGCTGGCAACTTTGCCTTCCTAAGAGCTCTTTTGATGATTTCATTTAACTCCATATGCCGTGAACTCCTTCCAGAGCTTCTTGGACAGCTCAGTGGGTGTAGACCGTAGGCATCGACCTCATTTCCGCATGCTGCGCAAGGAAAGGGTTCGCAAATTGGAGCTCCTATCCTGATAGCAGCAGCCATGCGGAAAGTGGTTGGGTCCAGCATGGTGCCTAAATGTGGAGATGGCAGGGCTTTAAGCCAGCCTCCACTAGAAATATCTCTGGCGGCTCGGAAAACCGCCTGTTCACGGCGCGTACACAAAGAGTCTTGAATGTCTCTTGCTAGCTTTCTGCTACTATATCCGTCTAGTTTGCGCTGATATATATGTTCTTCCAACGGGCCGAGGTCCAATTTCATCCTGATCTTACATTCAGCCTCCACCTGATGTTTGTAAATTAGCTGTTGCACATCGTGGCTTACCAACGATTCTGACAGAGCTCCGAACTGGTTCAGCGAAGCAGCGTAACATACTGGAGCCAGGTCTACTGCACTCCTTAAGCCAAGTCCACCCTCCTTGATAGGTAAACTTGCCCTCTTCCATATCTCATCGTTAAGCTTGACGTTCAGCACCTCGCTCATGATCTCTCTGGTAGAAGTATCATATGCCTCAAGTTCATCTGGGCAGAGATCTGTCGGTGCACTACGAAGTATGTAGTTCAAATATCTGCCGGTCCTCCGAGTGTTCCGTCGTCTAGGTACCAAGCGTTGAACGGGCTTTGCAATTTGGCGACCAGGCCTGATATACCAAGGCTGAAGAGCGCGGGTTCTAACGGGTCTCCCTGTTGAACTCCATTTTCTGAACCGATAGGCGTCATCGTATCCCAGGATAGCAGTGAGGGTTCTTTGTAGCTTTGCCAGACCAGTGGCAGTAGTTCCGGAACATGCTGTTCTACTTTCCGCAGAAGCAAATCTCTTCGGATTGAATTGAACGCATTGCAAAAGTCCAGCTTAACCATTACGCGCGTCGCTCCTTCTACTTCAACGTAGGCTCGGGCGGCGTGAACTGCCGCTTCCGCTCCGCCCTTGACTGCTACGCCGACCTGATGCGGTTTTATTGCTGCAAGTATTGCTCTCTTATTTGTGGCCAAAGCTATCTTTGCTGCCAGTCTTCTTAAAGTCAGTCCGCATGCAACTGGGCGTATGGAGCCTGTTTTCTTCCGAAGGGCAGTAAGATTTGCTCCGAAGAACGGTGGTAGTCGAGAGGCAGAACGGTGGTAGTCTACCATTAATTGCGTTCTCCATAAGAACTCTGAGCTCCTCCAACAATCTTGTTGAAGATGGAATCGTTTGGTCTAGCATATTATAGAGAAGGCAGGCTGCCGTTTAGTGCCGAGGCTACCAGGGAGCAGACTTTTTCTAGAAGTCTACCGGATGAAGGTACTGAGTTGTCTAGCATGTCCCGCAGATGTCGAGGGCGCAGCCCATCTAATCCAATTCCAGATGCTACGGCGAAAGATCGGACGGTGTCAGAAACCAATTTATGATGTATAATGTGTCTTCCTGTTGTTAATGGTGCGTGGAGGGATCCTAAGTGTTCGCTTGCATCTGATAATGGAAGGGGGTGCTTTCTTCTTAATTCGTGCTCCGTGTGATCGTTGAATGGTGAATTATTATTATTATTATTATTATTATTATTATTATTACTATTATTATTATTATTATTATTATTATTATTATTATTATTATTATTATTATTATTATTATTATTATTATTATTATTATTATTATTATTATTATTATTATTATTATTATTATCATCACTATTATTAGGCGGAGAAAGCGAAGGAGATCGGGTCCAGCCCTGAATGCCTAAATCAATGGCCGAAATAGATGAACCACGCTTGTGTGTGTGTCCCAAAAAAAATAGCGCTTAGAGGTGAGAGTTATTTTTGACTATCTCAGCCGAGAAAATTACGGAGCTGTATGTCCTGTGCATCTATCTAGCCGCAACTTCTACTGGGGATGTCTTCTTCTGGCCAATTCCCTAAGGCCGGCCAGTAGTCGAACACTGGCAGCGTCTGACTAAAACGCGCTGGAAACCGGGTTAACAAAACGCAGCGCTTGCTGTGAATGCCTACGCCAGATTTCAATATTTGAGCCACGAATCAACTAATCAACAGTGTATATATATATATATATATATAGTGAGCGGTATGAAAACAAAACGTCCGTGCCACAGGCCTTAAGGCCCATTGCGAGCGTAGAGACATGTTTTGTGCTGAATATATGGTAAATAAATATGTATGTTATATTTTAAAAAATACAGTCTAATATGGACATGGTCTGGACGAAATTAGCCGGTATAGCGGTGTGTAATGCGGCAGCACCTAAAAATTAAGCATACAGGTTAGCAGGGTAGACAAGCTTTTCCTTCACACACTGGGGCTGGCCGCCCAGTTCCAGACTGAAGACTCAACAAGTGTTTACTGTCTTGCGCAGTTGACGCACGTAAAAACTTAAAATCTGTCGTCGATCGGCGACTCACTTGCGAAGTTTTCTGTTGGTATGGTCATCCTGTACGTGTCTGGCTTTGCTGCGATCCTGGTGCTCGGTGGTACCATCTAGCAAGTTCTCGCCGTCATCACCATCATCATCATCATCTTCGTCTTCACCACCATTGGCCGACGCTCGCCCGAGAAGACACTGCTCCGCTTCTGGTATTGGACGTCGATCCATGATTCTACTAGTATATCGATCTTCGTACTGTGTTGGATTCTGAAAGTTTTAGAGGCGAGCTCCGCACCACCGATTACGCTTCGTCAATAATTCGATTCTAGTCATTTGAGTTCCAACGCCCCTGTCAATGTCAATCCTGGTTAGTCACTTCCGTAAGCAAGGTGGTTGAACCTGATGCGGCCGCATCTATTTTGCAAGGCTGAAGGCGCGCTTAATGAACGCTTCTATTGTGGAACTCTTTTACGGAACTCCAAACAACGCCGTCAAACGCATCTAACATATTGACGAGAGAATACGGTGATATATATAATGACGACCTTTTAAGCAATATGATTACATTACTTTTTATTCTGTTCTATTCTATAACAAGCGCCACATGAGTTAGCCATATTAGTACCTGGCCGGCACGATTACCTTGTGATTGCATATTGCCACGTGATCGAACAGCTAAACTATTTCAGTTTGTAGTTCCCAAAACAGAGAGCAAACAGGTGCATGGCAAGTCACGTTGTTGTAGTTTACGCTTCATATTGGTTGGCCGTCATACTTATCCCACCCGGCAATCGATTCACCTGTTTCCGAACTTGACAAACTTCCAACAATGCAACTTACGTGTTTGCTTGCTTTACATGACGAGAGCACCTTATCCGATGACTCGTTCGGAACTACCTCTCTGCCTAGCACGTATTCTATTTACTAATAACACAAGCGCACCACACCTACCCGCTGCTACGAACTACGACTTCTCCACCAACTAATGCCCCCGCATGTACTAGTATTGTTTGTTACTCTGCTACATGCTAGTACAATGGTTCTAAAACTCGACTTACAATAAAGGATGAGCTGTGAGCAATCCCAGAGTCTCGTCCGTTTTTCATCTGCGTGGTATGTTGGCATATCTGAGCTATCATCAGCTGTGGGGCGCCATATGGCTCGGAAACAGGCCGAGAGGGCGCCAGTTCAGCCACCCGCCACTGAGGGCGTTGTGGGCTCCGATCCACTTTGTCCTGTGCCAGAGCCTGAACAGTAGCCATTCGAAGATTAGTGCTTGCTTTATAATCAGCAGTTGTGCAAATTCTACGTTCACGGGAGAACCGGTCAACGCACGAAGGAACCGATCGTACCGGCGTTTTCGACAAAAAATTCTGAATGGACGCCCGATGCAAGCTTGCGAAAGGCGAATAATGGGATTAAGGCCAGAAGCCATATATAGAAGTCATAAAAATAGATGTCGACATGTAGTTATGTCTTACGTTGAAGCTTTAACGTGAATAACCGTACAATTTTTCCGTTACGACCCAAAAAGTACGCCCAAAAGACTATTATCAGGCAATAGCAAATTTAATGTCCATCATGTTCGTACCAAAGTGATAGTGCTGCGTTACGTAGTTGCCGCCGTATCGAAAGTGAAGGCATACATATTTGCTAGCATTTTGGCCTGCTTGAGCAAGGGTGTATTAGAACGTTAGCTACGTATTTTGAGTTTTGGTAGAACTCCACAAGAAAAATTTTTTTTTTTCCAATGGCAAGAGGGAGCGGAAACTTCTTGACAAAATTTTGCGGCTCGGAACGTGAAAGCTTCAACGTAACATAACAACTATGGCTGTCAAAAAAAGCTTAGTTACATAGCAACTACGTAACGCAGCACTATCACTTTGGTACGAAAATGATGGGCATTAAATTTGCTATTCTTGAGAATAGTCTTTTGGGCATACATTTTTTGTCGTAATGGCAACCTTTTACGTCATAGCTTTAACGTGAGACATAACAACATATCAAATTATGACTTTTTTTTGTTTCATGGCTTTCTTTAATCCTGCTTTTCGCCTTTCGATAGCTTGCGTCGGGTGTCATTCACATTCGGCAGAATTTTCCGCCGAACACGCCGGTATGATCCTTCCTTCAGTTCCTTCATGCGTTGACTGATCCTCCCGCAGACGGAAATTTTGCATTACTATGTAGGAGAAAAAGGCAGAATAGCTACTTTTTATAAATTCATCCTCACTCCTAAACAAGATATTTGGAATAGAATAGAAAGCGCCTTTATTTACCGAATAAAGGGTGGAAAGGAAGTTAGGTAGGCGATAACGCCCACGAAGCGGCCTTGTTGTGCAATTATCTGGCTACACGCGAGACGAACATATAATTGATTGTCTCAAGCCTTGACAGAAGTTTCGGGACAATCATTTCCCCAAGCGCCGAGTGTGTCCTTATGATATAGTGAATTGAGGGCATTCATTTTGAAAGAGAACGTCTGGTTTCGCTAGGATAATCGTTTAGAAGGGCGTTTTGCATGCTTTATTTCTGCATCGGTTGTTTGTAAAATCGACTCGAGTTTTTACCCAAACATTAGCAAAGATGACTGACTGTATCAGTCAGAGGGTTGGAATACTTTATAAATAATAAGTTTGTATTTATGTAAATTTGTTCTCCTAGCGCCTTGGGGTGAACAGTTTCTCCGCGTAAACCTCACGGGTTTTCTAACTCTGGATTAGCCCAGTTCAACAATTCGCCCCAAATGTATGCTGCGTTTTCTCGTTAAAGAGGAGCTGTTCCTTTCATCGTATCGAAAGCCAATAAACGAAATTGGTGCGGATTACCAACGTCAGTGTATTTGCCTACTTTTGTTAGCCTCTGCTAACCTGAAAGCATGGTTCGCACCTTCATCGACCATCGACCAAAGGGCTGAGTGAAAGAGTAATGAGTCGGTTACAGTTGCGTCCCAAACAATCGCGCGGTGACGCTCAAAGGGGGTCAGAGCGAGATCACCAGGTATTTTTCCATCCTCCGTGGATAGACCCGAAGGTTCCAGTACATACGGAAAGCCAGCAGACTTCAGTGACCTACTAAAAGTGTCATTTAAAACTAAGCGACGCACTTGTCGGCCTGCACTCAAGGCGCATGACAAGCGATGATGGGCCAACGCGTCGACAAGATCACCACAACGACACCGGTGGGCCACAACTAGGTGAAAACCAAGCCGCAGTTGTGTACTTATACGCATCGTGTCTTCATCCAAAAGAGTCCGAATTCACGGACAGATAGAGAGAGGGCATGTAGCCAAGTCTCAGCTTCTTGAGTACTGATCAGCAACAGTAGGAGCATTATTAACCAGGGTTGCTAATCGCCTTTCTTGCCGTAAGCCTTATCATCGAGAGGAGAGTCAAATAAAGACGACAATCTCTCGGTCAGCCCTTGAAGTTCAACGTTAGAAGCCTCCCATCGTTATCCAATATTGCCCTGACCCTGTCGCAGTCTAGGTCAATGACGACACGATTGTGGGTCCTACCAGCATGACCGCATCCGGCACCCCTAGGCCGCTTAGAAAGATCGGAAGAAACTTAACTCGACTCCAAGAGATGCTTTGAGATTTTCAGTAAAGTGTTTCGAAAAGTGGGAAAAAGATAGCGCAAATGCACTGCATGGGGTAGAAGCTATTTAGAGGGGAACAAAAACACTTTGGAAAATTAAATAAATCTTCTATTTATAAATATGTATCAGAAATATTCGATGCGTACGTGTCAGGAAGGCAAATATATGATTGTATGCATATGTATAAAAAGTCTAAACCCATTTGGTCAGACTTGACAGAGTCGTAGATTTCATTATAAAAAGCTTTTTTTTAATGGGGTAATCACTTGTTTAGGAGTGATAGTGAAATTACAACTTTATAATGTGACTGGCTGAACATTACCTCAAAGAATGTGTAATTTCAAGTCAACGGTTACTGGGAATAATTTTGATACTAAATAGGTGGCGGTTAGATTTGTGATATGATAACCATGAGCCGTTTTCCTTCCTCTCCATGTTGGTTTTCTGTCGAGTCTCATATAAACAAAGGCGGGGGCGTTGGCACCTGGCGGGATATAGTCTGTATTTCTCAAGATCGAATTGGATAGGAATCCGACATGGCGGAGGGGAGATGTTCACTAGTCATTGTTTACGTTACGCCGTGTGATTTGTTTCTGCAAATCAATGTATGTTTGCGAGCTTAATTTTTATAGCAACGAATATGTGGAATAAATCGTTATGTTGCATTCTGTAAAGTGGTGTCCGACTGACACTTATTACATCGATATAACAAAAAATAGTTATTTCACTGTCTTATTCTCTGCTTAGCTCCTAGGCAAAACATTGCCTTCCTTTCTATTAGAAAACATGCTTTGTTAATGAGTTATTGGTTCCCCGCAAGTCTCGTCAAACTGCGTTTGTACACCTTAAATATATATATATATATATATATATATATATATATATATATATATATATATATATATATATATATATATATATATATTCACAGCATAGATTCATTTAGATTATTTACGGTGTAGACGATATGCAATCCCTTTGGCATTTTCTCTATCTAGGTTTGACCGTTGGATACAGCTCTGCATCCGAGAAGGTATCTCTTGAGAGCGATTTTGAACTCTTGTAAAGTCTCTGCTACTCCGGCGGGAAAAAGAAAGCTTATTTTATGCAATTGCAGTCTGCAGAAATTGCGAAGTACAGCTCTAAGTGCGCCACTCTGAAGTATTTGAAGTTAGCACTTAGCATTCATACTAGTTCCGTACTAGAGGCTGATACAATATGTCAGTAATAACTCCATAAATACACGGTATGTACAAAGAATAGCGTGGGTTGTCCCGCTGGTGGAGCCCTCAGCACGCAGTCGGCTTAATCAAGCAGTGAGGGTCTTGCCGTTCAACACCACGTTGGTAACCAAACTTGCCCACTTCAAGTCCTGTTGCAGTGGAAGCCAGAGCACGGTGGCAGACGCCACCGTGGGAAGTGGTGTACCGTTTAGTTTAATCTTTTCATCGGCTGCACGCACGCGACGCAGTTGAGGCTTAAATATAACTAGTTTCGTTTTGTCTAAATTCTAAATTACTTGAAGAAGGCCAAGTACGCTGAGCACACTTTTTACCGCGCTGTCTCCGTTTCTTGGGTCTTCTTGAACATTTTTACTTACACAAAATATTAGCCCTGCGGCCACTAGTGTAACGTCTGAACCTGAATTTGTTCTGAATCCCTGCGAGCAGCTTGCATTGGTAGGTGCAAGGTAGTAACGTCTTAATAGCCGTGAAAGCTGAATCCCGTAGCGCGTTTTGTAGGCTGACATATATACGTGCGCGTACGTACTAACGAGCTATACAAGCATAGCTCTTTGTTTTTATAGGACAGCCTTCTCCAAACGGCAAATGTATTTAAACGCAGTAATCGCTCATTGGGCATCTATTGATTACACATTTTCAACAGTTTTAACAATTAAGGATATTTTGCAGAAAAGGCCATCGGCCGTGTCTTCAAATTGCTGTATCGATAGCTGAACTTCGGTGTATGTACACATAAATCTACATATGTATATGTTCCGCTCTTACAGTTCCTCAAGACACCTCTGAGTTTTTGCAACGGCAACAGTTTGCACCGAAGTTCAGCTATCGATACAGCAATTTGAAGACACGGCCGATGGCCTTTTCTGCAAAATCTCCTTTATTGTTACAACTGTTGAAAATGTGTAATCAATATTAGCCCAATGTCGGCATACGTGAACGTAGTAGGCCTTGAAATAAATATGCAGAAGACAGAAGCTATGAAGTTCAGGCACGCGGGCAGGCTGGCCGTGACCGATACACTTAGGTTAAATGGACAAGACCTGAACTATGTAAATAAGTTCACATATCTCGGTATCACAGTGACCCCCTCAGCCAAGACCTTTGCTGCACATATAGAGGAGAGGTCTCGAAAAGCCTTGATTGCGGCGACATCCCTTAAGAAGCCCCAGATGCTCTCGATTAAGGTAGCGCTAGCTCTATTTGATATGAAAATAGCGCCAATTGCATCATACGGGATCCAGCTTGTATGGGCAAAACTAAGCTCGACTCAACTCGGTGCTCTCGATCGTGCTTATTTGAAGCGGGTACTAGGTTTACATACGTCAGCATACAACCGCCTCACGTATTTGCTGTGCGATGCTCCACTATTCGTGGAACAGGTCAAAAAACAGTTTGCGCTTCCAGACACCCCTGCATACAGCGAGTTCATACGGCGATATGAAGAGAAAATGGCAGAGATCGATCCACACTTTTATATGGCAGATGCAATGGTTAGGTCAGAATGGAAGGGCACGAGCAGGACAAACAGGCACGTGACCACCCGCTTTGCTGTGCACGGTTTTCATCACCTTCTATGTCAGAAAGACGCTTGCCATGAACCCTGTGACACATGTGTTTGTAAATATTGTTATGGTATATGCGTAAGATATCATGGCAGTGAGTGTAATGCAATCCCCTCTCTAACAAAGCTGGCACTGAACGATTTTTAATATTAATATCATTACGAGACTGTAGTGATATCGATCGTACTATTGTATATTTTACCCAATCTGGTGTGTAAATAAATCATGTGTATAATATTAGCCGAATGAGGGATTACTGCATTTAAATACATTTGCCGTTCAAAGAAGGCGGTCCTAAAAAAACAAAAGAGCTATGCTTGTATACTTCGCTAGTATGTACGCCCACGTCTATATGTCAGCCTAAAAAACGCGCACCTGTATGTACACATAAATACAAGGCGTACATAAACGGGCAAACTCTACTTGAGGTATTGCCATTCGACATTGCGAGGATTCCTGGAAATCTGCCCGGTCGTGTAGTGCACCAGGTTATTTTCGAATAACAACCCTGTGGTAGTGTTCTTATCTGGAAAATGTTCTCCAGCTACAGAGGTCCTATTTGCTCCCTCAGCCTTAGTAAGGATACATGATCGGAAGAGTGTCAGTTTGTGTCTTGACATAGTTGCCTGCTTAGACTGGTTAATAGTGTATGACGCGAGTGATACGGAAAAGCTTTTGATGCTTTCAGTGACTTGCTAGTCAATTAGTACAGTTGATGCTTTAACGGTTTCCCGGGAAATTTAAAACAGCATCCAAAGTTCAACTTTTCTGCGAAGTTGGGGTGCCTGCGGCAAAGCGTTAACAAACTTTACCGTTGGCACCTCAGTCGGTAGAATCAAAGTCTGTTTATTATCGTAGTTTCCTTCGCTACAAGCGTGAAATTTGAAAGGCCATGGCTAAAATTTATTAGACACGCTTCAGGCAACTTCAGGGTGACACTTTCAAACTTTGGAATTTTATTAACGGTTTGTGTGGCGGAGCCAGAAAGCCGGTAGAACTTCCCACTACTCTGGAAGTCAATTCTGGGCTTCTGACTGGGCCAATGGAGATCGTAACGGAACGTAACCGCCAATTGGCTACGTTAGGCTCCAATACAGTAACGGCTCCCCAAGTCAAGGAAAACGTTCTGCCAGCTCTGGGTGCCACCTCGTTCAAGAGAGATTCGGCATTCTCTTTTTGCCAGTGAGTACGTCGGTAGTACAGAGAGGGCTAGAGTCCACTAGGGCTTTCTGGAGAGTTGGGGCTGCAGGAATCCCAGACAGATCGCTAAAGCTGTCCTCCGCCACTCTTGTTCGCCCATTGGCGCATTTTATAAAATGTTCCCTGATTACTGGTGTTTTTCCCGCTAGATTAAAGGTGTACACAATTAGTCCCTTATTTAAAAATAGCGGCGGCCTAAAACAGTCGAATAATTACCATCCATTTTTTTAGTGGATTATGTCCTTAAAAAAGTCGAAAAAGTGGTTAAATCCAGAAGCAAAGGGCATCTTAGTTCGAATTGCCGTGCTTGCATTTAAGATGTATAGAGGAGTTATTCCGGATGAAGCTGTCTTTCTATAGAAGCTGCCGTAAGACGCACAACTCGACGTGCAACGGAATTTGTGAGGCCAGTTGCTCTAAAGGTGTCCACCCGTCAGACTCTCGTGTGCACCCTGCCGACTATCTGGACCAAACTTCCCAAGGAAATTTGCGTACTTAGTTCAGTCAGATTATTTAGACGTGAAGTGAAAAAATGAGTAACGAGTAAAAAAATCAGTCAAAACTAGTGACCTGTCAAAAGGTTGAAGAAAACGCGCCATGTGTGTGAACGGGACAAGTTTTAGCAACTTTAACTGTTAGTTTTCATATGTTGAAGTATGAAATAGATAATGTTGGTGCTATTACACATTTCAAATGAGAGTACGATAAGTTTATTTAATGTTTAATATGTTAATAGTCAAATAATAGTTGGTACTGCTACGGCATTTCTGGCAGTCCCTCCCCCGGCGATGGAAGCGACTTCACTACCGCCACTGCGTTACCACGTTGAACTTCTATGGAGATACGCTGCACCAGGTATTCCCCGGCTCGCGCATCCTTTGTCACAGCAGTTACCCTCTTTCCAAGCTCCTTGAGGAACTTTACGGTCGCCTCACCCATTGGCCCTAGCGTTTCCACGGCGATCGGCTGAATTATGTACTGCGGCGAGAGCTCCCTGTACTTCGACAATTTGCGACTTTCAGCAAGACGTGCGCTCGCGCCAGCTTCCCGACTTGTGCGCGCAATGTAACTGTTGGCGAGTGTACATGAAACCATCGCATCCCACACTAGCAGACGACCCCGTTCCCATGGTGCTAGGATTTATCCATTCGGGCGTAGAAGGCTGTTGGCTGAAATGTCTTGAATGGCGACCGGCACTGAACCGGCAGGACAGCGCATGTTCCGCTGTAGTGGTAACTTTCGACTGCCACAGGTTGCAGACGTGCTCTGCGCAGACAGCCTCCCCAAGCCGCAAACCCGAGACGATGCGGAGTGTGTTATTGTCCAGCTTCGTCCCCAGTAGCGGCGAAGGGAGGGCCTGCAGCCACTTTCCGCTCATTGGATCAAAACAGGCCTTCAGGCGTGCTCTTCCTTTTAAGTCTAAGGTTTGTGTTAGAAGCGCGGCTTGCCTCTTTTTTTACTACCAAGTGGTCCAGTGCTCCCTGAGTTTTTCACTCGCGGAGCTCTCCCCAGCAAACCCGAAACTCCTCCAGGGCCTCATCGGAGGTCGCCAGCTGAACTGGGGTATCTTCAACTCCAATCGAAAGTATTAAATCCTTAAATGTAGTCAAGAATCCCAAGTAGCACGATAATGATAAATCCCTAACACGGCGAATCCCTAAGCCCCCCGCGCTCACAGGAAGTGATGCCTGGGCCCAGGATGCAGATTCCAGGTAAACGTTGAGTAGCCGTTTTAGTCCCGTACGCAGAATGTCGTCAAACTTGTCGAGAAGGTCGGTCCATTTCAAAGAAGGTGAACAACGCAAAAGATACGTCAGGCGAGGAGTGGAGAGACTTTGGCGCAAGAACAGTCTTGACGCACATTTAAATTTTTTTCACTTATTTTAAATATTTTTATATACGAAAACTTAATCATTGTGAAATTGCGGTTTCGTGAATAAATTTCAAATTTGAAATTGATATTCAAAACAGAGTTGAGAGAAAAAATAAAACACACTTCTGTTTCTAATGTAATGGGAATGCGGATATACCGTGTTTAGAATCATTAGTGATTTTTAAAAAATGTTATTTGAATTACGAGAATATCAAAGTGGCTGTCTGAACACAGCTTTACGAAATGTGCGATAGTAGATCGATATTCAGTGCATACGGGAGCATAGCATCGTTCGGAAGAAATCAAATGTTATGCTTCATCTAAAAGCTACCAACGTTAGCTCGCAAGACCGAAATAGTCTTATTAAAAATAGTTTGCAAAATGCAGATCCAGTGATGTCTCATATTTAGTTTCAGATTGAATACCAGCAAAACTAGCAATTACGCTCACAATTGCCCTGAAACTACAATGACGCGGTTGCTGGTTGTGAAGTAATTATGGTTCTATCGAGATAGCGGAAAAGAGTGCATACATAAAGCTATGTTTTTGGCTTAAACGAACCGATCGTGTTGCTCTTAAAGTCCCACGAGAGCCTTTATTATATTTAAGATCTGCTCAAAAGAACGACCTCAGTTCACACACTTTGTGGTGGCGGAAACCAGATCTTTACGCAAATTACCAGGAGTCTCGTAGATGAAATTTCTAGGGTGACGCCAAAGACGAAAGTTCAGACTTGATATTGGGCGGTCGCGGCTCCAAAGATCCATGCGTTGATTCTCGAAGGTAGTCTAGGTAGAAAACCTTTTTAAGAAGGTTGCTTTTAATTTCTAGGCCATCGTCCGTATACTACGAGCTTACAATCACTATAATCGCAGCACAACAGGTGTCTGGTACTCAATGGGCCGCAAAACTTGAGTTTGCGGTCTGGTTAACGGCGCTCAAGAACAAGGTCGCTCTGTTGACTGGTTTTGGTTGGCCATGAGTTGCTGTGCTGGGCGAACGTTCATAACAATAAACGGTTTATGTGATTCTAAGAATAACTCGTCTAATTTGTTTGATAAAGCAGGTTAAAATCGTAGTTGTTTGTCTGCGCTCCCTTGCAATAAAACTACCAGTAAATTTTAATTACTTCGTAACTGAGGCTTAAACCAACATCATTTTGCATATAAAGCATATTTTTCTGAGAGTTAGTGACCTAAATGCCAATTTACTAGAAACGCATGAATGGGACATTACATGATCGGCATGTTTTTGCGAATGCTGCTCAGTAAGACGACTTAGCTTCTGCCAACGTTTCCTTCTATTTTTTATGGAACAACTCGATCTTTCGCATGCATACATTTTGAAAAGCCGTGTTTAAACTACCGCATTGGTAAAATAAATGTTGTTAAGTTCATTGTCACTCCTAAGCAAGACATTTCCGCACCGTTACTAAGCCGAAATGCATAATTTAACGAGCTCTACGATTTACTCAAGTAACGTTCACTTGTTTATTTATATATATATATATCACCAACTTAGCGATCAATGTCGTTGCCGGTTCTGCTCGCAGATATGCGCTAAATACCACGTAGCGAGCTGTTAGACCCATCGGCCGTCTTTGCACTTTTTCGCCCGGTGGGACGGTCGCTAAAGTGTTCAAATTGTTTATAATGAACTGTATTGTAATTATATAACATCTTGAAATGCAATGTTATTGCAAAATATCATATATATATATATATATATATATATATATATATATATATTTATATATACATACAGGGTTATGTGCATATGAGCTACACACTTCTTTGTTTCATGCCTAGATACGCCACTGAGCTGAGTGGACGGCGCGGCTTATTGTACAACGACAGCAAATCGGGCTAATAACAAAGTATACATAATTAGACGAATTGCGCACGGTACAGAAGGTGCTTTTTGTCCGAATTCTGCTTGCTTTTATTTTTTTTACTGAGGAAAGCAAGCGAGAAATTGACAGATACATTAAAAGCTGTTTTGGCAGTCGAAAAACGAACGCACTCGATTCATTTATCGACTACTAGGCACATACCATCTACCACAAAACACATGCAGTCGTTTTAGCTGGTGCTACAATTGACCACGATGGCCTAATTTGTTGAGTCAAACATGGGAGAGATACGATCTTCGAGCAGCGGTGCAACTGGCTCATCTGCAGCGGCTCCCACACTGTGACCTACGCACGCATCACGGTTGGCGTTGTGTTACCGCCTACATGTTGTGGCTAATTGTTCGGCCACCTGGGTAAGCGTAACGTGGCCAGCGTTCCGCAAACGTCGACACCTATATATATATATATATATATATATACACCTATGCACATATGTCTATATATATAGGAAAGTAGATAACGAACAAGACCACAGTATCACAAAGACGCGTTTTTGGCAGGCCACATAGTTGACGACTACGACGCCGACGACGACGACGAAGAAGAAGAAGAAGAAGGAGGAGACGGAGCCGACGCTTCGGCCGATGCGCCAATTTCAACGAGTAACCGAAGGAAGGCCGGCAGGCAGGCAGGCAGGCAAGCAGGGAGCAGGTCGACATGTGGCCAGTTGGGTTGCTGCTAGCCTTCGGGAGCGTCGTGTTGCTGCAGCAAGCCCTTCCCTTTGCAGCTGAAGCGGCTTCCAGAAGCCTCAGCGTGCCGGGCTTCGTGCCGCCGCCGTGCGTGCCGTGCCAGCCGAGCCAGCCGATGCCGGATATTAACTGCAACTGCAAGAACCTCTCCTCACTGCGGGTGCCCAACGTTCCCGGGCTGATGTCGTGTCTGAGAATCCTCCAACTGCTCTGTACGTCGCCGGGCAGCGCCAAGGGCACCGTGAACGACTTCCTCGCAGCGATGACCGCGGTAAACTCTTTGTCGCTCGTACTGAGCGAACTCGAATTGCTGTGCAATCTGCCATTGCTTTTTCGTTCTGAGAGTGTCTGCTGCTCTCCGCCATTCACCTTAGTGAATCTCTGCTATCGAGTCGCGTTTGTCCACTGTGGCTGCTAGAAATGAGATCTATCCATCATCTTGCCCACATAGCTCGCGTCATCACGCTCCACGGGATGACCTATAGATTTATTTCTAGTCTGCTTCAGTACCTTACTTGATCCATCCAGTTTCTAACTCCGCATGCTTCGGGTGTGCGCACGCTATGTTAATGCTGTGTAATTGACATACTAACGAACTACTTCCATTTAAACAACAGCGGTGGTAGTAGTAGTTAGTAGTAGTTGTAGTGCTAGTAAACTAGGAGAACCATTGCACCTGGCGATATCTTAATTAGGCTACGTGAACTGTTGCTGCTGGTGTCTGTGTATGGATGTACAACAATATCCCCGTTATCCCTGTAGTAATTAATCGATGGCCGACAACTGAGTTTACCGAGACAAAAAGTAAAAGAGACTTTAGTGAAAAGCTAGCAAGTACAATACGCTTAAAGTCCGCGCCCTCTAGTACTTAACTTTAGAGCCTACCACTGAGGGTACCGCACTGCCTATATATATATTTTTTTCTTCTTCGTTTTCGCTTTCTGCCTCGTTGCCATTCGGTCATAATAATAATAATCATTGTCATCAGTACAATCATCAGATGCTGCCGTTGTTATTGTTTTGTCGCTTTCTATCTCGTGTTGTGGAACGATGACCGGCTTCGATGAATTTCGATCCGAACGCTACATTGCAGACGAGTCATTGCATGCTGCGACTGACCGGTCTCAACGTCAACTCCACAAACCTTAACGGCGGTGGTGGTGGAGGTGGAGGAGGAGGCGGAGGAGGTGGAGGAGGTGGAGGAGGTGGTGGAGGCGGCGGAAGCGGCGGAAACAATGGAGGTAGTCGAGCTGGGGCCCGACTTCTCGAGCAGCTTCTCGGCGGCCTCGGTCAAAACCTCGACACGCTGCTGGCGGGACTTCTTGGATCGGGCGCCAAGCCGGGAGGCGGCCTGCTCGGTCAGATTCTCAGCGGAGGTAACCTTGGATAGTAACGACATGACGCCAACGTGTCGTTGAAAACTACAGACATGACAGCATGGCATGAGAGCAAAGAGAAGCGACGACAGCACCGGCGTTGACGTCGAAAATGAGAAGGACGAAACGAGGCCGCCGGCGGCGACGACGACGAACTACTTGATGGCGATCTGCTGGGCGAAATGCGAGCACTCATTTCACCGGGGATCTACTTTGTTCAAATGATACAAGCACAACTGCTAATAATACCACGACAACGAGAACAGACATCACTCGTACTTCTGATTAGAATTCATTGATAGAGATACGTCCCTTTGCGCCTGCTTGCATGTTTAACCTAAGCAATTCTGGTTCTCAATGACAGAGTGCAAACGTCGTTATTGCACGCTTGACCTCTCCAGCAGTTGTGACTGCGGTCGAGGACGGTATTAGCGGTGTTAATTAATCACGAGGAAAACAAGACAGAAGTCCGATAGAGACAGACGAAGCGCTATGCGCGACAGATTGGTTTAGATTGGTCTGTTAGCCTAACAGACCGAACAGGCCACAGTACAAGTAACTTTAATAACCCACCGTTTTGGAATATAAAAAAGAACGAAAACTACGGCAATAACTCTTGAATATAATCACAAGGGGTACATAAGCTTAGACAGAGAAGCGGAGCGACCAACGAGGAAAGAACACCACCTAAAACAGTTGCGATACACGTAACCAAACCAACAATGATTTAGAGCAAAAGAAAGGTGCTGCCTAAAATGTGAGGTTTCAAACTTTACATCGAGAAGAAAGCCAACTTAACAGCCTATATCAATACGTTGTCATACGCGGAATACGTACGTGTAAAATCCCAATAAAGTCAGAAATGTCGACAAGGATACCCTACTATGTAAAGATTGCGAGCTATTCATTATTTCACAATTATATAATATTCCAACTTTGCGTAATTACGACATCATACAAATAGGAGTAACAGAAAGAAGCTTAACACTAAGCTAATCATAAGATGTTTGCCTTTTGGTAATGGAGCTGTCTGGTTTCATTTATCGAAACACGGCATCGGTTAGCAACCCTCGCGCCGTATCGTCGATTTTAAATCTCTTTTTCATCCTATTGTCTCCAACATTCGATTACGCTAATCCGTTCCCTGGCCCGGGTGCATCGAAACATTAAACTAGTCAAAGTGATACCCAGAGGAGTCAGAAAAATATGCTGCGCAGCATACGCTAAAGCACTTTTCAATTTCAACCCAAGGAAAGACAATGCGTCTTGGGAGAAGCTTCTAATATTGCCAATACTCATGCTACGTATCCCAGCACGGAGGCACAATGACCGAACATTATGCCAAATAATCAGAAATAACGTTACTAAATCGCGATGGAAAATACTTGCAAGTCTCCTAGGCGAGTGTAACCGTAATAGCAAACAGTACGATACAACACTCGATACAGATCACGATAGGGGAAATATGACAGAGCGCAAATTGGCTGAAGGCGATGTGCGTTCCGCCGCACGGTCATTGCCGCCGACCGACTCTTTTGCACCATTCAACGATCACACGGAGCAGGAATTAAGAAGAAAGCACCCCCTTCCATTATCAGATGCAAGCGAACACTTAGGATCCCTCCAGGCACCAATGACAACAGGAAGACACACTATACATCATAAATTGGTTTCTGACGCCGTCCGATCTTTCGCCGTAGCATCTGGAATTGGATTAGATGGGCTGCGACCTCGACATCTGCGGGACATGCTAGACAACTCAGTACTTTCATCCGGTAGACTTCTAGAAAAAGTCTGCTCCCTGGTAGCCTCGGCACTAAACGGCAGCCTGCCTTCTCTATGCCTGACAATCTTCTACGGGGCAAACCTTACGGCCCTAAAAAAGAAGGACGGCTCAACCAGACCCATAGCATGTGGCCTCACGATTCGAAGGCTTGTGGCAAAGGTGGCTATCGCCATCAGTAAAACTTCTATAATAAAAGCTTTAGGTCCGAGGCAAGTAGGGGTCTCTATAAAAGGAGGAGCGGAGGTAGCGTCCACGCTGTACGAGCATATATCGAAAGAGACGGCCCTGTGCGGGTTCTAGTCAAGCTAGACTTTAGCAACGCTTTTAACACAATACGACGCGACGTAATTTTAGAAGAAGTAAGACTTCACGTACCAGAACTTCTGCCGCTAGTATGGCAAAGCTACAGAGATACATCACTTCTATCCTGGTGTGACAAAGAACCACTTAAATCGACAAATAAAGTGCAACAAGGAGATCCACTGGGCCCGCCCTGTTTAGCCTAGGAATCTTCAGTTTAGTGGCACAGATGAGAAGCCCGCTAAACATCTAGTACCTGGATGATGGTACATTAGGAGGGCCGGCAGAAGTGGTGGCCGCTGACTTACTCAAGGTTTTGCAGTTTGCGAATAGAAGGGGGGACAGTTCTCAATCTTTCCAAATGCGAAGTAATAACGGTTGGGGCGGACACTTAAGAACGAGACGAAACATTCAAAACAATTGCTGCCGTTTTACCAGGCTGCAGGCGAGTTAACCCGGTCGAGTTAGAGGTTCTTGGGGCTCCACTTAGTCCACAAAGTATTTTCAAGACCTTAAGAGATAAACGCCGCGCGTTGCTACAGACGCGACCTCGTCTGTTGGCTATGCACTCACAAGCGGCACTATGCCTTTGGAGATATAGTTTAGGTTCCCCTAAATTCAACTACACACTACGCACTTCACCGACAAGCCAATGTCCCGACGACCTGCAATCGTATGACGACTCTACGAGGGACATATTGAGCGAAGTTCTCAACATTGACTTCACGGACAGTACGTGGCGAAGAGCAAGTCTCCCCATAAGAGAAGGTGGACTGGGCATTCGATCAGCAACCGAATTGGCCCCCATATGTTACGCAGCGTCATTATTAGAATTCGACCAGCTGGCGGAGACGCTAGGTGACCCGAGTGCCCACCACCGGTTGTACATAGCTAAGCAGAAGGCAGAGTCACTAGTCAAACTGAGATTGGATCCAGGCCCTTGGGAAAAACTTACTACGCAGAGAGTGCTCGACAACTACAGATGCAAAGTCATAGCCCGTGAGATCATCGAAAGCCTTGAGTCTCCTACAGAGAAAGCAGTTTTCATGGCCGCACGAGACACCTTCAGCGGCGGATTTATCAGGGCTCTTCCGTCACCGCAGCTCGTCACCATGCTGGACAACATCTCATTCCGCATGGTGTCGGCTCTAAGAATCGGCGAGCAAATATGCGAACGACATATTTGTAAAGCCTGTGGAAAACCAGTGGAGAAGGATGGCCTCCACCCATTGAGCTGCATCAAGAGCCCAGGTCGGGCCTCTAGGCACACCAAAATAAACGCAGTCATTCAAAGAGCTCTCCGAAGAGCGGGAATACATAGCATGCTGGAACCCAGACTAGGACTTCAAGACGATAAAAGGCCCGACGGTGTGACTATCCCGCCGTGGGAAAAAGGCATATGCCTGGTTTGGGATGCGACAATATCCTGCACGGCCGTACCGTTTTATTTATGCCACAGCGCGACGGAGGCGGGATGGGTTGCTGAATATGCAGAAAAAGAAAAGTGGCGTAAATACACAGAATTAGAGGCTAGATACAATTTTGTGCCGATTGCAATGGAAACATTGGGCCCGGTCAGCAGAAGTAGAAGGAAATTTATAAAAGACTTAGGTGATCGAATACGAGCAAACACCGGGGATATACGCGAAGACGAATTTCTGGGGCAGCTGCTTTCACTGGCAGTTTGCAGAGGAAATGCCGCGTCGATATTAGGTGCGATGGGCTGAGAATAGCTAGATGATAACCATGAAATAGCGAGCATACACATTCACACCTCACAATTGTATTGTCCTAACACACAATAATAATATTAATAATAATAGTAATAATAATAATAATAATAATAATAATAATAATAATAATAATAATAGTAATAATAATAATAATAATAATAATAATAATAATAATAATAATAATAATAATAATAATAATAATAATAATAATAATAATAATAATAATAATAATAATAATAATTCCGAGGGGAGTCAGAGAAATCTGTTGCGCAGCCTACGCGGAGGCTCTCTCACTTCAACTCGAGACTAGATGCTGCATCGTGGCGCAGATTAATGACTTTGCCGACACTTATGTTGCATATTCCAGAACGAAAAAGCAACGACAGCACATTATGCCAAATAATTAGGAAGAACATTACAGAATCCCGATGGAAAACGCTGGACAATCTTTCTAATGGACAGCACCACAGCCTCACACAGTCGCGCAAAGACCACCTTTCCGACCGTCAGATTGCCGCAAGGGCAGAACGCAAGTTAGCTGAGGGAGACATACGCTCCGCCGCACGCACTCTATATTCTACAGAATCCTTCGCATTGCCCGACGATCACACGACTCAGGAACTTAGAAGCAAGCATCCCTCTCCCCCGGCTCACGTTAGAGACCGCTGAATCAACTTCGAGCAACCTCCCTCGGAAGAACCTTTCATCGTCCCGGCACAGTTCGTAGTTAATGTAGTTCGCTCATTCTCACTGGCCTCTGGCCCTGGACTTGATGGATTACGTCCTCGACATCTAAGAGATATGCTAGACAGCACGATACCCTCTTCCGAAAAACTGCTAGCGGAAACTGCGCTCTTTGACTAACTTGACCCTAAGTGGCAGGCTGCCAAGTTTTTGCCACCCAATCTTCTATGGGGCAGATCTGACAGCCCTGAAGAAAAAAGACGGTTCCATTAGACCAATAGCGTGCGGCCTCACCTTACGTAGGCTGGTTGCCAAAGTAGCAATTTCCATCAATAGGACGGCAATTGTGAAGGCGGTGACACCTCGCCAGGTTGGCGTATCGGTAAAAGGCGGAGCCAAAGCTGCAGCACACGCAACTCGGGCTTTCACGGAGGCAGAGGGGCCCCCACGGGTCCTGGTAAAACTAGATTTTCAAAACGCCTTCAACACGATTCGACGCGATGTCATTCTTAGTGAAGTTAAAGCAAAAGTTCCACAAATGTTCCGCTTAGCGTGGCAGAGCTACGGCACGCCATCACTGCTGTCCTGGGGAGAGAGTGAGCCTCTTCTCTCAGCCAACGGAGTACAGCAGGGAGACCCGATTGGACCCGCCTTATTTAGTTTAGGAATCTCAGGATTAGTGTCCCGTATGAGAAGCCCACTAAATGTGTGGTATCTGGACGATGGTATACTAGGCGGCAGGGCAAACGTAGTGGCCTCCGACATACGCGAAGTGCTACAGTTTGCAGAAGAGGGAGGCTTAACTCTCAACGCCTCTAAATGCGAGCTCATAGCTGTAGGTGGAACCTCCCACGAACAGGAAGAGGCATGCAAAATCATCGCAGACGCCCTGCCCGGTACAAAGAGAATCGAGCTGCCTCACTTGGAAGTCCTAGGAGCGCCCGTTGGCTATCGGAAGATCTCTAGAACAATCCAGGATAAGAGAGACGCCCTTCGGTCTATAAAAACTCGGCTATTGGCGATGCACTCACAGGCTACATTATGCCTATGGAGATACAGCTTAGAGTCACCTAGGTTGAACTATATTCTACGCACTTCGCCCACAGGCCAAAACTGTGATAATTTGCAAGCATTTGACGAGGTGGCAAGGGAGACACTGAGCGAAGTTCTAAACGTGGCCCTTACTGACAGATCCTGGAAAAGGGCCACACTTCCACTCAGCGAAGGAGGGTTGGGACTAAGATCTGTAGCAAACCTTGCTCCATTGTGCTACGCTGCTTCTCTCATAGAGTTCTCAGGGCTCGCAGAGACGCTGTTAGAACCGCATGTTTGTTCTGTTCTCCTCGCAACGAGGTACGAAGCTGAGCTGGCAGCAAGACAATCGATAGGCCCTGGCCCCTGGGAACAACACCCTACGCAGCATATACTTGACGGCTACAAGTGTCAAACAACCGCTCGCAAGATCTTAGATGACACCCAATCTGCGACAGAGAGAGCGGTATTTATAGCCGCCCGTGAGACCTTCAGCAGTGGCTTCCTAAGGGCACTTCCTTTACCGCAGCTGGGCACCATGCTGGAAAACACCTCCTTCCGCATGGTGGCCGCCCTAAGAATAGGCGCTCCCATATGTGAGCCATACGAGTGCAGGACATGTGGAAAAACAGTGGATAAGGACGGACTGCACCCTTTAAGCTGCTCTAAGAGCCCTGGTAGAACTCTCAGACACGCGGAAATTAACGCAGTTTTAAAGAAGGCTCTTCGTAGAGCCGGCATACCAAGCACCCTAGAGCCCAGGTTGGGCTTCGAAGACGACAAAAGACCCGACGGCGTCACCATTCCGCCATGGTCTAAGGGCAAATGTCTAGTATGGGATGCCACGGTACAGTGGCTCCGTCATACTTGATGCAGAGCGCTACCCGGTCAGGGTGGGTTGCCGAACATGCTGAGATCGCAAAAAAGCGCAAATACTCTGACCTAGAGAAAAGATACCACTTCGTACCCGTCGCCATGGAAACGATGGGTCCAATCAGCAAAAACACAAGTATCTTCCTCAAAGACCTAGGTATCAAAATAAGTGCTAACACGGGTGACCAGCGCGAGGGTGATTTTCTACGTCAGCAACTCTCGCTCGCAGTGTGTAGGGGAAACGCCGCCGCTGTCATCGGCTCCATGGATTGAGGAGCGGGGGTGAGCCTAGGCGGGTACACGTTTAGATCCCACAATTGTAGGGAAACACCGAAATATTGAATAAATAATAATAATAATATACAGCGTGCGCCAGGCAAAGATAAAATTAGCAGAGGGCGATATTCGCTCTGCTGCTCGATCGCTACTCTCGTCAGACACATTGGCACCACAAAATAAACATACCGAGTCTGAACTACGGAGCAAACACCCAGTTACTCCACCTGGCTGTCAAGAACAGTTAAACGTTCTGCAACAGCCTGCCACTCTAGGCCTGGATAATAGAAGGGCCTCTCGTTCTAGAGACCATTCGATCTTTCCCTTTTGCAATTGGAGCCGGTTTAGGCGGCCTACGGCCTCGACATCTTCGGGACATGCTTAGCCAAACGATTCCATCCTCAGAGCGTCTACTGGAAGAGCTAGGCATTCTTATGGCTAGAGTGCTCACTGGGGCTTTGCCGTCATTCTGCCAATCCGTTTTTTATGGCGCAAGTTTAACTGCCCTCCAAAAGAAGGATAATTCCATTAGGCCCATAGCATGCGGACTAACTCTACGAAGAATGGCCTCAAAGTTCGCGATGGCTATGAACAAACGGATCATAGTTGCTGCGGTTTCACCGCATCAAAGGGGTGTTGCCATTAGAGGAGGAGCAGAGGCTACTGTACACGCTACACGCGCCTTTCTGGAAACAGAAGGTCCGACAAAAGTACTAGTCAAACTAGACTTCCGAAACGCGTTCAACACAATAAGAAGGGACAACATTTTCCACGAAGTAAAGATAAAAGCTCCACGACTCTATCCGATGATATGGCAGGCTTATAGAGATTTCTCAATCCTCGTGTGGAACACAGAAACGATCACAGAGTCGCAAACTGGCATTCAGCAGGGAGACCCATTGGGACCAGCTCTGTTCTGCCTCGGCATTTCTGATCTGGTGTCTAGCCTACAGAGCCCCTTCAATGACTGGTACCTAGACGACGCTGTCTTGGAATGTCCCGCAAATATCGTGGCAAGAGATTTGCAGGCTATATTGAACTTCGAGGAACCGGGAGGACTGACCCTCAACGCAGCCAAGTGCGAGGTTTTAGCTGTCGGAGGTACATCTCAAGATCAAGCGCAGGCTATACAAACAATCCTGGAAGTACATCCTGAGATATCTCGTGTAACTCAGGATAACCTAGATGTTCTAGGTTCTCCTGTAATGCCCGAAGGAATTCCACGCGCTCCTGATGCTAAACGAGAGACCCTGGTAAAGATTCGCCCACGACTGACAAGTATGCACCCACAGGTGGCTCTGTGCCTTTGGAGACACAGTCTTCGTTCACCAAGATTTGTCTACCTGCTACAAACTTGCCAGACTCTAAAACACATGGAAGGTCTTGCAGCCTACCACGAGACCACCAGAGAGATTCTATGTGAAACACTAAACATTAACCTGGAAGGAAACATGTGGAAGAGAGCTAGCCTTCCTATCGGAAATGGAGGCCTTGAAATAAGAAGAGCCACAGATCTAGCTGCGGTGTACTATGCTGCATCCTTGAATAAATTTGGCTTTCTGGCGGAATCACTTATAGACGAAGAAGCAAAGATTGAACTACAAAAGGCAGCAATAGTGGCGACCCCGGCCACTCGACCCCGGCCCTCTAAGAGAACACGTGAATCAAAATCTTCTCGACGCTTACAAAACTAAGAAGTCCGCACGAGATTTAACAGATAGCCTAACATCAGCAAGAGAGCGTGCCGTCTTTTTAGCGGCTCAACATCCTTTCAGCGGGGGCTGGCTTCAAGCGCTGCCCTCCTGTCAGCTTGGGACCATGCTGGACCCAAACTCCTTCCGCATGGTGTCAGCCCTTAGAATAGGTGCCCCCGTCTGCCAGCCCTTCTCATGTCTGCCAACCTGTTGACTCTGACGGGTTACACCCGTTAAGTTGTCTGAAAAGTTCCGGCAGAATTACAAGACACGCTGAACTTGACGCCATAGTTAGAAGAGCTCTTAGAAGGGCAGGGATACCATCTACACCCGAGCCGAATGGTCTTAATGGCAGCAGTGAGCTGCGGCCTGAAGGGGTCACTATCCCGCTGTGGTCACACGGAAAAAGCCTTGTATGGGATGTAACAGTTTCAAGCACGGCGGCCTTATCGTATTTACGCCACAGCGCCGTTGAGTCGGGATGGGTAGCAGAGCGTGCGGATTCTGAAAAGCAAAGGAAGTATCTCGAGCTATCTAGAAGCTACCACTTTGAACCCATTACACTAGAGACGCTCGGCCCCATCAGCTCAGGTACAGCGCAAATCCTGAAAGATATCGGAAAATGAATAGCAGAAGTTACGGGCGATCGACGCGAGGCCATGTTTTTGAGACAGATAATGTATTTGGCCGTTTGTAGAGGAAATGTGGCTTCTATCATAGCGCCATGAATTGACAGAAGGCGACCAGAGCAGGATGAACCTGGCATAAACGTTCATACCCCACAATTGTAATAACTAAAAATAATAATAATAATAATAATAATAATAATAATAATAATAATAATAATAATAATAATAATAATGATAATGATAATGATAATGATAATGATAATGATAATGATAATGATAATGATAATGATAATGATAATAATAATAATAATAATAATAATAATAATAATAATAATAATAATAATAATAATAATAATAATAATAATACTAATAATAATAATAATAATAATAATAATAATAATAATAATAATAATAATAATAATAATAATAATAATAACAACTCTCGCTAAGCAACTAAGCAACTACCGCTCGCAGTGTGTAGGGGAAACGCCGCCGCTGTCATCGGCTCCATGGATTGAGGAGCGGGGGTGAGCCTAGGCGGGTACACGTTTAGATCCCACAATTGTAGGGAAACACCGAAATATTGAATAAATAATAATAATAATAATAATAATAATAATAATAATAATAATAATAATAATAATAATAATAATAATAATAATAATAATAATAATAATAACACAAATAATGCACAAAGATGGTGAGACCGTGCTTTGTCACCTTCCCCCACCAAGATTTAGAAAAAGTGTGGACCAAAAGAAGCAAGCACAGAATCAACAACCGGAAAGACTGCAGCCGAAGCCTCAAGAGAAAACATTTAAAGGATCTTCAAACATCATGAACGGAATTCTTCAGATATGGAAGATCTTTAAGCCCCTACTGTCTAAATGGCTAGAAGAGAACCAAGACTTCAATAGAGCTGTATCTTTTCTTGAGTCGGAGGCAGGAAAGGCCTTTATTATAGCCGTCTTAGATGGCTCCAAAGAAGTGCCTTTAATTCAAACGGAAAACACGAGTATCGATAAGGACCATACATAAATGACTTCACAACCATCCCATCCCGACGGATTCATAACAGATGAAGACTCTAGACTGAACTCCCCACTATGCCAGATCCCTTATACCTGCACACACTGCGGTCGCGCCTTGAGAACTTCACAGGGCTTGCGGGCGCACATAACACGTCTACACCCCCCCATCCCTACGCAATCAACATCTAAGACCCTTTCAACCACAACCGACTGACTCATCCAAAACACCTTCTCCTCTTCATACTTCTCCTATGGATTCCTCATTAGCCAACCCAGAGACACTGGCTCAAACCTTAGCGCAGGCACGTCGAGATCTCAAAATTGCCAGGATCATACATCGAGGAGCGAGAGAAGCCTGCGCCGCAGCTTTCGCAAACGCGTTGAATAATTTCAACTCAAAGCTGGATCTTGAAAGCTGGACTAGCCTAATGTCTGCTCCATCTTTAATGCTGGCCTTACCGCATAGAAAAAATCATGAAGCCACACTAACCAGATTAATCAAAGACAATGCGTCAGTGCTCGAACAAAAGAGTCTAGAAAGTCTTCTGCAGACAGCTCCAAAGACCCCAATTAATAGACTAGACGGCTTAGCTGGAGACCGGCAGAGCGCGTCTATAGCTGAAAGAAAACTAGCCGAGGGCGATGTACGCTCTGCCGCTAGAGCCCTGCTGTCGTCAGACACATTTGCACCACGTAACTCTCGCACAGAGCGCGAATTAAGAAACAAACACCCGCCACCACCGGCCGTCTGCCAGAAGCGCTTAGCAACCTTCGAACAACCTACAGTTGGATACTGCGAGAGCGTCGAAAATTCGGCGATCTTAGAGGCAATTCGCACATTCCCTGTTGCAAGCGGAGCCGGACTGGATGGACTGCGGCCACGTCATCTGCGTGACATGTTGGACCAAACTGTTCCGTCGTCAGAGTGCCTGCTAAATTATCTGAGCATTTTCTTGGGCAGAGTGTTAAACGGCACATTATCTAAATTTTGTCTACCAGTATTTTATGGTGCACATCTTACAGCTCTTAAGAAAAAAGACAACTCAATAAGACCCATAGCTTGTGGACTGACTCTGCGTAGGATTGCTGCAAAAATAGCAATGGCGAGAAATAAAAAGACAATTTTGACAGCAATTCTGCCACATCAGGTTGGAGTGGCTGTCAAAGGCGGCGCAGAAGCACTAGTACATGCTACACGTGCCCTCTTAGAGACTGAAGACCAAGTAAAGGTTCTGGTAAAACTTGATTTCTGCAATGCATTTCATACGTTAAGAAGAGACCGGATACTAGATGCAGTGATGAAGAAAAGTCCAGAGCTTTTGCCTATGGTCTGGCAAAGTTACAGAGATCCTTCACTCTTAACCTGGGGCACAACTTCAACATTGCGTTCGGAATCGGGCATTCAGCAGGGTGACCCGCTAGGGCCTGCTCTATTTAGTCTCGGTATATCAGATTTAGTATCGCAACTACAGAGCCCTTTCAACGTGTGGTATCTAGATGACGCCACGCTCGCCGGCCCTGCAAGTATTATCGCAACAGATTTAAGAAGAGTGCTGCAGTTTGAAGAAGACGGGGGACTGACACTGAATGCCGCAAAATGTGAGATTACTGCTGTCGGGGGCTCACTTCAGGAAAGGGAGGAAGCAATTCAGAAGATCACAGAAATACTCCCTGGCATCACGCGTGTAGAGCTAAACAACTTAGAAGTTTTAGGGGCCCCCGTAAAGCAAGACGGAATTTCGCATACACTCTCTGAGAAAAAAAGAAGCCCTTACCAAAATTCGTCCACGACTGACACGCTTGCATCCTCAGGCTGCGCTGTGCATTTGGAGATATAGCCTAGGGTCTTCAAGATTTAACTATATACTGCGTGCATGCCCTGCTTTGACGTGCCCCGAAGAATTAACGGCGTATGATGACGTCAGCAGAGACATACTTAGTGAAGCCCTAAATGTAAATTTAGAAGAGAACACCTGGCAGAGAGCAAGTCTTCCGATACGTGAAGGTGGTCTGGGAATAAGGAGTGCCACTGACCTAGCTCCGGTCTGCTACGCTGCTTCACTGGTGCAATTTGGTCCGGTGGCAGCTTCGTTAGTGGAAGAGGCAGTTCGACCACAAATAAGATATGAAACCAGTAAAGCACGGGACACTATTAGAACCATGCTAGACCCGGGCCCTTTAGAAGAATATCCTAGCCAATATAACCTAGATAAGCTCAAAAGCAAAAAAAAAGAGCAGAGAAATCTTAGACGAGCTTGTTTCCCGGAGAGACCGCGCCGTATTCTTAGCGGCACAAGATAACTTCAGTGGGGGTTGGCTTAAGGCCTTACCCTCGGCTCAGCTCGGCACCATGCTGGATCCCAACTCTTTCCGCATGATGTCAGCACTTAGAATCGGCGCTAGCGTCTGCGAGCCGTTTCAGTGCAAACTGTGCGGGGAGATGGTGGATTCCAGTGGCCTACACCCACTGAGTTGCCCGAAGAGCGCCGGTAGATCGTCCAGACATGCTGAACTAAACGGTGTGATCATAAGGTCCCTTAGGAAAGCCGGTATACCAGCTACACTCCCTAGCTTGGGATGCAACGGTCTCGTGCACAACCGCGGCTTCCTATTTACACCACAGCTCTGTTGAGCCGGGGTGGGTAGCAAAGCACGCGGACGCCAGAAAACGATTTAAATATGCTGGACTGGAAACAAGATATCTTTTTGTGCCTATTGCCATAGAGACACTAGGACCAATCAGCAAGGGAACCGAAACATTTCTTAAAAATTTGAGTAAGCGAATTCAGGAGGTCACGAACGACCGAAGAGGGGGTCAATTCTTGAGGCAAGCGTTGTCCTTGGCCGTTTGCAGAGGGAACGCGGCATCTATTTTAGGCGCCATGGAGTGAACTAATCATTTAACAAAACATTGCAATAATACGTTCAGACCTCACAACTGTAACATTGTTTAACATGTAATAAATAATAATAATCTTAATTCAAAGAGCTCTCCGGAAAGCGGGAATACCTAGCATGTAACCCAGACTAGGACTACATGACGATAAAAGGTCTGACGGTGTGACCATTCCGCCGTGGGAAAAAGGCAAATGCCTGGTTTGGGATGCGACCGTATCCTGCACGGCCGCACCGCCTTATTTATGCCACAGCGCGACGGAGGCGGGATGCGTTGCCGAACATGCAGAAAAAAGAAAAGTGGCGTAAATACACAGAGTTAGAGCCTAGATACAATTTCGTGCCGATTGCAATGGAAACATTGGGCCCTGTCAGCAGAAGTACAAGGAAATTTATAAAAGACTTAGGTGATCGAATACGAGCAAACACCGGGGCTATACGCGAAGACGAATTTTTGAGGCAGCTGCTTTCACTGGCAGTTTGCAGAGGAAATGCCGCGTCGATATTAGGTGCGATGGGCTGAGAATAGCTAGATGGTAACCATGAAATAACGAGGATACACATTCACACCTCACAATTGTATTGTCCATAACAATAATAATAATAACGTAGAAGGGCTAGTTGCAGATACGTCGGCAGTGGGCGCACGGGGTTGGCTGGCCGACAAAGATGTTGAGGTTGATGCAGTATTTAAATTGCATACAAAACATAAAGGGGCCGTATTTTGCGTTGTTCCTGAGAGTAAGGACTCCGTGCGGTACTCCAAAAAGAATTTCTGCATGCAAAGTATGTATTTCCGTCGCTAAAATGACGCCACTCCATTCTAGAGAATGGTCATGCAAAGCTTTGTGGCTAAAATTGGTCCTCACTCCTCGGAACAACTAGATAGTAGGACAGAGGTGTGTTCGGAGGCAATCTTACCTCGACGAATACTATTGTATAACTGTAAGAGCCCTAAAGGGGCAGTGGATCTAATGCCAGATTATTTGATTCAAGAAATAGACATCGCCCTCTTGGTGAAGACGTTCCAACGGGAAGAACTGCATTTTATTTTGAGATGCAAGGGTTTCACCAGTTAGCCGCCATGCCTGTTAGAGAATACATTAGAAATTATGCATACTATATGACACTTTCATCCGGAAGTAATAACATTGTCGTGTTTTATCTCTCTCCGACTGTTGATTCTGCAGAAATTACAACCGTCGTATTCGCGGGACTCTCGGGTCTTGACCTTAAGGCTTCAACATTTGCTGGAAGTGACTTTAATTGCAGAGCTGATGAGGAAGCCAATGATGACAAAGGGGAAACTCTCCTGCAGCTTATGGATGATGTGGGTTTCGTGTGCGCTAATGCACGTAATAACTTCACTGCTGCCATAGCGACAGGAGTACAATAGACTTATTGTTTCATAATTTTGATAGTACTGAGTTTTAGAGCTTTCATGTTCTGGACCTAGCTGCTAGAAAGCATCTACCTTTACAAGCTGTATTACGCGTCCCTTTTCTAGCGCAGGATCAGCAGAAACGGATTATATGCTGAAAAATCCTATATAGGGCTATGTCGTGACTATGAGGTAACACATGCTAGGCGAGAGGGAGTCCGCCTACTCGAACGAACAGAAAGGAAGCCCATACCTCCATAAAGCGCTCTCGTAAGAGGGTACGGCACTGACTGAGTGACGAGCATGTAGAGCGTCACTTAACGAATCTGCTGTTCAACCCTTATGTAGAAAACTTGGCTGCAGAAGTTGAGTATCTACTTACACTAGAACAGCACACAATAAATTTTCCCTTTGGGGGAGAGGAAGTGTGCCGAGTTATCCGATCTTCTTCTAGGTGGAAAAGTAGTGGGCCAGGTCGGGTCTACTACGAACATTGGGTGCTGATAGAATTGACCCAAATCTGTACGCGAACTGGCATCGGAGCGAACGCTCAAGAAGATGTTCTGTAAGCTGATTATTGGAAGAAATTGCAAATATAACAAAATATGCCCTGCCTCCAGAGCAGTTCAGATTCAGGAAGGGCATGGGGACCTGCAACGCCATTTACGTTTTGCAATCCAAAGTAGAGCACTGCGTCAAGGTTTTTGACAAGGCTCCGCGCGATCTTATGATCGATTAATTTAGACAGGCAAACGTGGGGCTCTCCTGCGAGTAGTTTTCAGTTTTTTTTGACGATTACACACTATTGGTGGAGGGAAGAATCGGAGTGCTTGAGCTAATGCAAAATATTGGGACTTCTCAGGAGGACCCACTTAGCTGCATCTCGTTCACGCTGCTTCTGGCCAATCTTGTTTAATACATGCGTCAAGAGTTTTAGCATACTGTGGTGGTATATATGCTGATGACATCTCGCGCACTCCGGCCATAGCAGAAGCGTAGCTCATTAAAAAGGGCTAGAGATAAACTTACGTGCAACCAATAAGATTAAGTTTTGTCGCAAAGGCCGTTTTGCTGCAAGCGACACTGGTAGCTTTCAACGGAGGGGTCGAAGATGTACGGCGACTGTCTGTCGGTACGGCAGTGACCTTGCTTATGCTGAAGACTGTGCCAAAGTTTGCATATAGTTTAGACAGAGTGTGGCTACACCTCTCTCAAGCAAATTCGAATTTGCTTGAAAAGTGCTTCACAGTAAACATGAGGCGAATACCTTGCCTTTCAATCAGAGCGAGAAGCTGCTTCGTGTATGCATTGTCGGACTGTACGCCGATAGTGGAGATGCTTCGTCTTAGGTTGCGTATTCCTGCGACGAAACCACTTAACCATTTTTTAAGAACGTGGAAACGCAAACTTACGGAGGCAGCGACGGAGGTAAGAACACTCGACGTCTGTAAGTATCCTTGGTTGTGTGCCGGGGTGGCCTGAGGTGACAGGCATGTCTATACCAGGTACATACATGTGCCAGGTACGTGTCTATACCAGTACGAGGGTTCCATCATCTCGAATGCTCCCGTAGTGGTTTTATGAAGACTATAGTACTCAGTGTATTTGTTGGTTCTGCTTACAGTAATGCGCTCAGTACCACTTGGTGTATTGTCCGTCCAGCATTGCAACGAAGATATTTGCACTACTTCCTTCGGTGGAACGGCAAGACAACAAATAATTATGTTTTTCGTATATTACAATATGCATGTGGGGCACATATTATGGAACGTTAGCTATATGTAATAACTATGTTTAATAATAACAATAATCGTCTTGTACATACTCTATTTGAGTGAACTAAATATGTTTGAAATATATTAAAAGTAGTACCAATGATGTTACTATATGAACAATGTGTCCCGAGGCTTGGCCCCAGATTTATTTTACCATGTAGACCTAGCTTATTTTAAAGTATCATATCTCTTTTTCAGATATTACCAGTGCATCGCCCCCGAAAATATGGCGGGGTACCGCTGACGACCGGCATTATTTTGCCTGAGAATTAAAAGCTGCCTTCCTAAAGGTGAAAAGCTCAGGTGGAAAACGACGTTTAGTGAGTCTCGGACGTTTAAGGGACCTTTAAATTGTCACGCTTATCGAACAGCACTCCAGTGTCATGGAGCATAACCTATAATAAGGTAAGATAGTTTATAATCGTCATTTATAATATCAAACTGATAATGAAGAACAGCCTTGAGCTTCTGGGCGCACGAATCTTACGTGGGAGTTTTATCACGGCATTAAGGTCTTAGCACAATAAGCTCTTGATTATGACAGAACATCTACTTATTGCCAGGGACCAGATATTTATCTTCATGCACCGCTCCATCTTGGTTTGTAGCTGCAACGAGGATACCAGTTTGGCCCATCCCCGCATTAGATGCCGTCCAAAGATATACAGCACGGCAACGCAAGCGCCGTATTAAATAAATGACCAATTATAGCCAACACGGAGTTTGCGTTCTGAGGAAACGGCATAACGGCTTACAGGTTCACTGGAAAGAATTGTTTTTCATTTTACTTGAATTGAAATTAAAAAAAGCTATTAAGAACTACAGCAAATTTGATGAAAAATTACCCGATTGTAGCAATCGAACAGCGAAGATTTGATCTTTCACCAAACGTTCATACATCACATTATAAGCTGTCATGAACTTCTAAGAGAAACAACCCTGACCGAGAACCTTGCACTTTTAGATTGTCGCTCGCCTTGTTAGTCCAAAAGCATTAGTTAAGTAAAGCCACAATTTTTAAAAAAGGTGTGACATCGAATGCAATGTTTTGTAGACTCAAAAATACAAATATTACACCTAGCTGATAGTTGCCAAGATAATTAATGAAAGTAGAGCGGGCTATCTCATGATTTTGCGCAATCGTATATATGCAAATGCTTACATATAACTTTCCTTCTTAGAGACATGAACACGGTTCAAAGTCACAATTATACTGTTTCCTGTATTCTCAGATTTTACAGCACAACAAACATGACAAGCAGGGTTGCGTAGATTTCTTCTTAAATTGGCTAGATAGTAATTGCTCATTTAATCTACAGTATATACTCTAGCACCTTGTATTACAAACATAAATAAAATGATGCGCGGTATATATTTGTACTCTTCTTTGTCATCCGGCATTAATATCACGTCATGTATTGGTTGGTTTATATGTATAGTGTTGGTTTACAAATTTCCTAATTGATTGTTGATATCTTGTCCGCTGCAAGGTATCACAATCAGGTTGTGAGGGAAATTTTGCGACACATTACCTGTTATGGTACGATTGTGGTTAGTTATTGCTCAATTGACCACAAAAACTCATCAAAATGTGTCGAATTTTCATGATGACCCATCGATGTAAAATGTTTTAGGCTTTTTACGCCTACGTAGGCTTCTTCTACTAGGCCGCAATCGAGCCGTGAGGGATATTTGGCGACACATTATTTGCTATAGTACGACTGTGAATAGGCATGGTATAAATGAGCATACAATTTCAATAAACTGTGTCAAATGTCCATGATTTTTATGACGTCCGTCGTTTCCATGATGTCCGTCGAAGTTTACTGCTTCAGAAGTACATCGGGTCTCACAACGCTTTTGTCGACGCGTTTCAAGGCACCGCGCCGGTTGTGCTGGCTCACCACTGTACCGTCGGCCAGCGCGGCCAGTTTGTCGTAGTAAACTTAGCATGAACTCTTTCCATCCAGCATCGATCGTGGGTTAGTCCCGGTGTTCGTGAAGTTATTACAACAACAACAACAACGACCGCGACAACTCATCTCATCGCTATACATTGTGCGCGCACCAATGACCTCTACTGAGTCCAAGACCCTGGTGTTTTAAACAGCAGAATGTGACAGATGCGTCGAACCCGGCAGTAGAACTCAGCGCAGAAAGGTCGAATGCCGAACACCTGCCTCACAAGGTGGATTAAACCAATCCCGCCCAGTGATGCACATACGACGAAAGACGAAGGTTGAACAACACACAAGAACAACATTAACTCGGCGTCAGCAGATGACCATTATCCATGATTGATTGTTTATTCGAGACAGACATGTACAGTAATAGATGCCACTACTAGGAGTAGGCAAAGAGTCAACAACAGCAACAATAGCTCTAATCAATAGCAACGAAAACAGCAATAGCATTAACCATAAAATCAGAAATTAGCAGACATGCACTGTACAGGTGGTGGCACAAAGCTGCTTCTTGCAGCATATACCGGGACTGGATATATACATAACTTGCTTTCTTCCTAGTGGCGATCAGAGCTCATGTCAAATTGTTCTCTTTCTTTAAGCCGTGCTATAAGTAAGTTGACGTGTATTCAATGTAACACTCTCCCAGGTAACAGCAGCCGACAGGTGGCATCGATGCTTAATGCTAATACGTTGATGCAAAGGTTCTTGTCGCTTTCATATCTACTTGTTTAGGAGGCTTAAAAGGGGAAGGGTGGTACGTTTCTGATAGCGCGGCCTTTCTGGCATCAACGGTAGGCTTCGCTTTGGCACCAAAAGCTTAGTTGCTTTTAAAGAAGGCGGGGAAATGGCGAATGTAAAAGGTTAGCTTAAAATTGGAGTTCGTGTGTTTTGTTGTACGAGTTCCGAGAAAAAATCAAACGCTTTTATAGCTCAATCTGGGGACTACTCAATCAACAAAAGTACCTAGACTTTCCTTCGTCCCCAACGAGCTTGGAATTGCTCTGAGGCAGTATAACCGCTGACTGTCAGCGGTATGGTTTATCAACTATTCTTAACAAGCATCGCTCAAATAAGATTCGATTAAGAAGAAGCGGACGTGACGAAAGTGGTTTGCCACCATCGGTGGTGAAAATGTTTTAGCTTGGGCGATGAATCAAGGTTCTGTCGACTCTAGCTGCTGGAGGAGGACGTTCTGTGCTTAAAGACACGCCTGCATCTAAGGTAACTGCTTGAAAACTCAATTAAATTCAATGGCCGCTTAAAGAAACTAGAAATGACTTTAACGCTCTGTAAGTGGCATCCTCCCAAATTGAGTAACAACAAGAAATTGCGGGTCTGCACTTCTCTCCTCAATCGCCACAGCCAAAACTCGTTCTTGAATTGTTTGGTGATTAAAAAAAATTGATTTTCTACAAGAATGTACGCACGCAAGCACTCTAGTCCGAGAGCGCAGAAATTCCCAAAGTTAACTCAAGCAAAACTTTCAACTCAGTTACATCCACTTAAATAAGGTTATGTTGTCTCGTCCACAAGAATGTAGCTCATCCACAACTCGTGAACAAGAAAGATGTTACCTTTCGGCAAGATAACACGCGACTCTGTGTGAATAACACCAGCCTTCAAAAAATATACGACTTAAGCCGCGAGCCTATTTAGCTCCCACTATACTCTTTGGACCAATATATATCATGAAATACCGTGACAGGAACACTTTTATTAACACGCCATATAATAAGAGCCAGCCATGCACTGGCGAGGCAACATGCATAGGCGCTCATAGCATGGATCAAAGCGAAACCTTTATCTTCCTAGCTCTATACTGAGTCTCGTACCTCGATCATAATTGTTTTTCTCATCTCTCTCAAAAGCTAGGTCTTAAAAGCAAGCATGCTGGTGCGGTGGCGGTTAAGGCTTACGCATTGCCCTCACTGTCAGTCGCAGTGCAGCCTTTCTAGATTAGATACTCACAGACTAATTTTGTCAACTGGCCTCCGACGGCATATTTCTTACCCTGCATAGACTGCACCGATCGATGTTGATCCACCCCAGGTCCTTCCTGGTTAGTTTTGTGTACTTCCGGGTTGAATTATGTCGACACGAGTGCGGGCACGGATTTTTGAACCGTTTTCCCGCATTTTTCGGAAATACCATGCGGCTGTTCTTCCCGCATAACCGCTCTTGAACCACCTTAGTTTTCAGAGTTTGTGTTAAGGGTAGGCTGACAACCAATATACAGAAGATCGCAAACAGGAAGCTGCGATCCAACTGCTTCCATCTGCTCATGACTGCAGGGACTTGCTGCGACAGCCGTGTTGTTGCTGTTGCTTTCACTGAGTTGGTTTTGTTATCAGATTCAACCCTTTAAATTATTTGTTAAGGCAACTAAGCATTTAAAGTGTAGTTATAAGCTGAACACGTTGAGCGGACGGCTATTAACCATGTTCTGAAACAGTCTAACAGAAGAGAGATTTCAATTAGGACTTAGTGTGAGCTTGCCAATAAATAAAAAAAAAGTAGACATAAGTCATATAAAAAAAAAAGTAGACATCAGTGCTACGATTATTTACCACTGACAATTTCACTTTGTGGATACGTAACTAGCTGCCTCCTTAAGAGAGATACCAAGTAAAAAAATGGCGACGTTGTCTTTTATCTTCGAGATTGACCAGTGGTTGCGTGAAAAGAATCCCGGGATCCGATTAAAATCGCGAGGGGTGACTCATTCTTCGGGAACGTTTCTTGTGGTGTAGATTAGGCTAAAAAAGCTTGCGTAGATCACACATAAAACATACTATACTACCTTTCCATGTTTCCTAATTGCATTTAGCTAGCGCAAGCATGCAATTTTTAACACAAGTCTGGAAGCCAAAAGCTATGGTTATGGGGTAAATAGCAGACTCTGTATAACATCCTCTTTAATTATAACCCATACATTTTGGATTTGCTTTACTTGGACGCCAACACATCATTAGCAGACGTCCAGCTTTGGCGGCTTCAATAATTATTGACACCGCCCTTATTTCACACTCATTAACAACTAACATGCGATGGCACAACGTTTACTTCGTCACGAAAGTGCGCATAATGCATTAACTTAACGCCAACTCTCGTTATTCAAAAGATCATTGACAATACCGTTTTGCTCGCTGGCATTTAGAATTTGGGCTATCCACAATTATTAATGTCACGAGGATACAAAATAGTCTAGTCATCATATAATGTATAGCTAGTGCAAATATACTGTTTTTGTTATTAATAGTTATTTTTATTGGGACAGCCTCCGGGGGTCCGGTATAAATAAATCTTTATGCATATATTTACCTTGACGTTATATAACGTAATATATTTATTTTATATAGCTTCAATCGTACTGCGTTCGGAGGCTACCTCATATGGCCGAGCTATAATAGACGATAAAGTAGAATATTCCGAATTTAGAAAAATATTTGTTTAAAACATACAAACGTACTTTTTGTAGTCGGAATTTGTTCAGTTCAGGTTTATTTAAAAGGCGTTAGTGAGCGCCTAAGGTTACATGCCCAACCCACTCTGCCTCGGCAAGAGAGCCGACCCTTTCTCAATCACAAATATGTTCACAAATCACATTAGCTCAACGACTCACTTAATTGCCAGACGTAAATGGTTCTTTTCATGTGCAAAGAAGAGCCTATCAAGCTTTATTTAAATCTTAAGTACGTTGTGTTGAATGCTTTACACTGGATGTACACAATTATCGTGTTAAAGTGGAGCCTTCTGCTGGTGCCGCAGCTGGTTCCCGAGACAGAGGTTTAGGAAGACAATTACTATGGTGGTGGCTACCTTTAGATACGTGACTTGCTCTCATCGTCTATATAGGATAGGATAGATTGCAGCTTTACTTGTATACTAAAGAGGTTACACAGAATGTGCTAAATAATACAATATCAGGCAAGATCTCTGAGATCTGTCGATCAGACTATATATATCCAGTCACAAAATTATAGCATCATATCGGTGGTTGATAGAGAAATGACAGAACACGGCTTTGTTGCATGTTCCGAAGTGCGGTGGACGACTATGCTATCGACTATTTACTTGCTACTGATGGTAAATTCTTTGATATCAGAGGATTCATTTACGGATCTGAGCTAACTTAATGATTTACGAAATCCCTCTGAATATATCTAAGCAAGTTATTGCACGCTTTTCTGCAACTTTGAGTCAAAGTGAGATAATGCAACTTGTTAACAATTAACTACTTATGCGCTAAAATTTAATGTATACGCCTGCGTCCTTTGTGGTCATGCATCTAGAGTAGAGTTTTCTTTACTGTTGGTGAATGTCTCTCAGTGCTCAAAATGTCTGGGCTTTATGCACCAAACGCGAGTCTGCACAAGCCCACCTCCCACAACCCTTGTGTGCTACACGTGCGGAAAGGCCAGGCATGTGTCGCGGGACTGTGAAGTTCCGCCGCACTGTTACTACTGGCAGCAAGAGGGACATTACGCGACATCTATGCAATGCCCGGCCTAAAAGCAACAAGTAGAAGCATTCCGGAAAGCAACAAAGAACTATGGATCTTAAGTTTTTATAAATCAACCTAAGTCCGCCTCAGCGTTACACATGGTACTACTTTTCACAGCTTCTAAAAACATCGATTTTATCCAGGACTCGGAACCCCTAAAGTGGGCTACGCTCAGCGGCTGTGCACGCCTTAAATGGTTTCTCAGCTGTATATAGGAGCACCTCGGTTTTCCACCCTTCTGGAGACGACCAAGGTGTGTACTTCTCTTTTATCGTCATAGATAGAGTGGTCATCTACTCAATATACACCTTCCCGAACGTTTCTATCAACATTTTTAAAGAGCTCTTAGAAGATTTCATCGATCATAGGACAAAATCACCGCCAAGTCGTTATTGGTGGTGATTTCAACGCAGCTCACCAACAATGGGGGAGCAACAGGATATCCTCGCGAAGGGCGGCGCTGGCATACTGGGCATCCGCGAGCGAACACGGCTCTTTTCAGAATAGAGAAGTGGATGGTCGACAATTACCTGGAGCTGGCCCCCCAGAAGACCGAGGTTATCTCCCTAACCGGCCGCCGTCGTACTAGACAAGCATCGTTAGAACTTGCAGGACACCGCCTGACTATCAAACGGGAGGCAAAGTACTTAGGCGTAACGCTGGACACAGGTCTCACCGGCCTGCCACACATCCAGAGCATCATCCAGAAGGTCGCGAAGGTCTCCACCAACCTTGCACGCATCCTTCCTCGCGAGGGGGGCGCAACGCACGCCAAGCGGCTGCTCCTAGCGGCCGTGGCAGGGGCCATCGCTCTGTATGCCGCGCCCATATGGGCTGGTATGGCGCTGCGGACCGCAAAGGCGCGGCGCATGATATGAAGCTCCCAAAGAGCGATGGCCATCAGGGTTACGCGGGCCTACCGGACTGTCTCGACGGACGTCCTGTTGGCGCTCGCCTGCCAGATCCCTTGGGACATACTTGCTGAAGAAAGAAGCAAGCGCAAGAAGGACGGCGACACTTCATGGACCCAAGCACGGGAGCACTCCCTGGTCACATGGGCGGGCACGTGGTCCAACCCACCAGCTGGGGATACCAGAGGGGCCTGGACAAGAAGCCTAATCACAGACCTCATAACCTGGTATAAGCTCAAGGGAGCACTTACATATCCCTCCGTGCAAGTGCTCACAGGGCATGGACAATTCCAGTCGTACCTTTTCCGGATAGGCAAGGCGAATACAGATATCTGCGTTCTCTGCACCACAGGCGCACCCGACGACGCGGCGCACACCGTAGAGGACTGCGAGGCCCTTGCGGCCTACCGCACGGGCTCCTCCTATGTCCACAAAGGTAGCCCGACCACGACCATCGTGGCCAACATGCTCAAGTCGACAACGGACTGGCATGCCGGGACCCAATACTTAGACGGGCTTATGCGCGAAAAATGTCGCCAGGAAGATCGCCGCAGATCGCGATTCAACACTAGGCCTCTAGTGTTCACTCCCGAGCAAGACCCACTCTCTGCTCGGGACATAGTCGTAGACTAAGGAGAGGGTCGCAGCACGGGACTCCCCTCTTCTGGTCTCGATGTAATGGTTCACAATTCGAACCAGAAGAGGGTGGAAGAGGTGGTTTTTAGTGGGTAGAATGAGCGGATTGGATCGAGTATTATACTCTTCCCCGGCGTTTAGTCCCACACTACCCTTCATTAACATCGGAGTGTGTGCGTAAAGCATTTTCCACCTCAAAAAAAAAAAATACTGGGCATCAATACACGATCTGCACCTGATCAATGTCCCAGGCGCCACGTTTAGAAGGGAAGATAAAAAATCAACTTTGGATTTGACTTTTTGTTCTGAGACTTTACTGCCCAGGGTGACAGGGTGGTCTGTACACGACAATATCGAAAACCTCTCGGATCATCACCAAACTACTTTTTGTCTTAACGTGGCGTCATGTTCTTATAATAACTGCAGGCTGCGCCTGATGACAATTTTTAAGACGTTCGAGCAGAAAATTGAGTCTTGCTGCACCTGGCTGCGTGATAGTGAGCCACACACGTTGTCCATCATGTTCGAAGACGTGTCAGCTGCTTGCTCTCGAAGTGTATGGACGCATTTGGTTTGCCCCGTATAACTGATCGAAAATTTGCCCATTTACTGCTGTTTCGGATGTTTTGTTCGAGTTCATGTTTTTATCGAACGAACTTGCATGACTGAAAGGTGTTTTTTTTGTGCGCGATAGGTCTTGTTGTGCACCTTTGTGAATTAGAAAGATCAATCATGTAATTTCCAACCGTTGTTACCCCAGCCACGGTTGCCTCCACATGAGCCTTAAGCCAGTTACAGTCTTTCGCTTCGTGTACTATTTGTGCTAAGGTGCGAACGTCAAGACCGATTGGTAATAAGTGCATCAGTTGTAAAAGGTAGTACCATGAAAAATATTGTAGTGGCAAGTTGGACGTTGCTGACAAACAGCGTCACTACTACCCATAACAACGCCCCAGAAACAGCCCCCTTTACATTCCTACGGCGAACAAATATCACTGATGATAATGCTACCGATGTCTAGGTTGGCAATGCCACCGACGGCACTACTGTTGACAGCAGAGCCTGCAGCGACTTCTTTTCCGTCAGCGCAGGTGTTGTTCTTGTCGAAGGCGGCAAGCACCGCTGCCGTTGAGATAAAAGCTCAGCTAGAGAAGGAGCAACGGCACTGTATGGCGGAGTCGCGTCTGTGTCGGGAGAGGCGGACAGATTACGTTGCCAAGAGAGGCTATTACAAGCAGGGTCACAGGCAGACTCATCGCCATTTGATCTCTCACAACGTACGGTTGCCTATCAAGGCAAATCATATTCTATCACCGCAGGGGACGCCAGGGCTCTATGCTAGGCCCAACTCTGTAGAACACTGTGTACGACGATGTCCTACGTCTACCTCACCCACCTGGCGTTAGGTCCATAGCCTTTGCAGATGATCGTTGCGTGATGCCAGGGAGCTCGAGTGGACAGCAACTGACGCCCTGCAAAACATATCGATCTGGCTCACTCCGCATAGACTTCGCCTAGCCCCACGCAAAACGGTGGCAATCTTTCTGAACAAGCAGAGACGGCCCCCCAATTTAATCTGACTCTAAAGGGACACAACATTGCCCTCTCCAGCACAGCGCAATACTTGAGGGTGCCCTTGGATAACGGTCTGACAAGCACCCTACATGTGCACCACGCGGCAGTTAAGGCCATCGAAGCTACCACAGATTTCTCAACATTGTTGCCGCGCACACGGGGTGCCTCCTCTTATCAGAGGTTCCTCCTGGCGACGGTAGTAGACAGAATTATGCTAAACGCAGCCTCGCTTCACAGCGCCTGGCTACGCGAGTTACGTGCCGGCGGCTCCTATATAAAACGAAGAGGCCATTGGCGCTCAAGATTGCAAGAGCCAACAAAACTGCGTTCACCGCTGCTGTCAAAGTACTATCCTAGCGGATCCCATGGGGTCTACGGGTTCTGGAGAGGGCAGTTGAGCGGATTCCTTAATTACTTAAGAGGACGCACGACGCCAGACACTAGTCGCTTGAAACAATAGATAAATGGAGACTCAGTCCGGCCAGCCGGGTTTTCGGACACGCTCCAATATCCCTTATGTAAGAGAAGTGGTTCAAAAAGCAAATGAGATCATTGCTCTGCCGTCTGCTAGGCCAAGGCACCTTTAGAAAAAAACTGCATCGTATCAGATGTTCCCCGCCGCCAGCATGCACTCTGCCCACGTAATCCTGAGGGAGAAATTAGGGTTGAAAAAGCATTAAACGACGGTTCCATCTCCTTGCCTCATCCTGAGACCATTTAGGTGAGAGGTATTTAGTGGATATTACGCTATCGGCATCGGGTCCCACACTACCCGCTTCGGCTGTGCATAAAAGCCCTCCTTTTCCCTCTCACCCAAAAACGAGTTTCCGCGCATAACAACACCACACCGATGTTGCCGGTTCACTTACAAGGTGAGGTAATACTAGCGAAATACCAATCCGACACAAAATTGCACACCACAGACAATTGTTTCATTCGCTCAGATATTTCTGCCTCACGTATATAGTCACTAGAAATTGCTCCTCCGTTTCTACGCATATCAAGCGTTTTTTTTAAGTTTTGCATTATGGTATTAAAGCACTAGCCGTGCTGGACTGCTCAGCTTTTAAGTAGTATTGCTCATGCCCTTGCTTACATCTGGCACACATACAGTGCTTGTCCGGCTCATGATAATCCTTCTGACACAAGACATAATAAAACCCTGCGGCATAATGCTTTACGACATCCCGATCCATCATAGTCGCATTCTTCCAGATTTGTCTAGCCAATCTTTCATATACATACTGACCAAGCCATAACTTCCGTCTTCAAAATGTCAGAAATAAATCTTTCATTCGAAATTCTATTGATGAATAAATGTCATCTAGATTCATCCGTTTAAAAATTACCGGTTTTACTGGTTCCAACGTTTATAGTGACGTTCTATAACACATTAAATATATCGCACGTTGTGCCGTCCGGGCCAGCTCAATCTCGGATCGCCTTAGCGTTTGAAAAAGAGTGAATGGTTCATTGATTCCACATTTTGCTACTACGACTGGCACACTTACAACTTTTTCCACAAGTTTGCTAAAATTTGAGATTCGATGCACAGACATAGGATCTGATGAGCTGTTGTTGTAAACATGTGTTCTGGACTTTCAAGAAGCATAAACGCTTGTACAATTGATGAGACTATATAGCCATTGACATCAGCGATATAGGTCACAGCAAGCTGGTACTGCTGGCAAACAGTGCTGCATCATTTTCAGCCAAACGAGGGTGACACATTGTGGAAACAATCGTATTACTGTGCACATATTGTGGTGGTGGTGATAGCCATGCACCATAGCTCGCGTAAAAACGTTTCTCTCCTTTGACCGCCTTCTGCACAAAGTTCCTCACAATGCTAATTTTGTAGTGTTGAAGTTTGCGGTAGGTATCCTCCACTATGAAGATCCGTTTTGAGTTGTGTTGAGACTGAGTTTGTGTTTGCACCGTAAACTCCCCCACGTCAGCAGCACGTCGTTAATGAGGAGCCTACAGTATACTGTATAGCTCAGGTGCAGCAGCTTCTATGAGCAATGCAGCTACAGCTTGGCATTTCATTTTGTGGATACCTGTGCTTTGCCGTGTTAAATTGCATGTATATGTCAAGGCGCTTTAAGCTATTGGCGAACTCCAAGGGTTTGCCATTGAGGAGCAGAGTATCCGAGAGAGCTAGACGCCCGCCGTGTCTAAGAGATTTATTACCTTTGTCTTCGTATGATATTAAGCCGTCTAACTGCCATTATCTGCATATAATGCCATGCATGCTCGAAACTTGCAGCCCTTGCAATGAGGCTCCGAGCGGCACGCCGCTGCCATTCAAATTCGAATTCTAACGGCTGCCCAACCAACATTTTGAGTTTGGAACATTCAAAAACTCACCGCGCCGACAATAAAAACGGGTTTTTAACTTGGAACCGCAAGCAGCCGCAGCAAAGCCAGCAACTGCTCTGTTTCAAAGGAGAAGCAACAGCAATGGCTAATGAGTTTCAATGCCCGTGGTGTTCGATGTGCTTTCCTACAAAGAGGGGTGTGCAGATTCACGCAGGAAGGGCTCGTAAGAAAAAGATAGCCGAGTCTAGTGGGCCAGCAATGCTTCAACAGGCCGCTGCCACTCTTAGCAGCGTCTCACAGCCGCTGCCTTTTCAGCACGCTCCACTAGTAGAACCCTCTCCTCACCCCGCCAGCCAGTCTCCAGTGAACGGAGGCTCGACACCTGATGATCACCTGCCGCCCTCTTCTCTCTTTTCTCTTCACAAGCTACTCGCCAACGCCATGATGACACGCAAGGTGCTGCGCAGGATCCCAAAGGGAGCGAGAATACCCTCGCGCGGACTCTTCCACCGTCTGCTTAAAGACGTCGTGGAAAAGAATGACGAAGCGAGCTGGACCGCGCTGCTCACCCTCGCCCCAAAAATCCTCCACGTCGAAAAAGAAACCCAGGGAGGCCATAGCTTGGCCAGCGTAGTCAAAGAAAAGGTGGCCCTTTTCGGGGGTGCCGCTCTCACTTGCGTGGGAGCTGAGGGTCGAGGCAAACGTATATTAACGGATAAAGCTCGCGCTCAGATCGCTGCTCATAAGCTTTCCATGGATTTTAATGTGCGGAGCGCCATTAGGATCTTGTCTTCCAATGACACGATTGCGCTCGTAACGGAGGAATCGATTAATGAGATGGTGGCAAAACATCCTCCTGCTCCTGCAGGGGACGTGGTGCCACCGTCCCCTTTCGGCTTGCCAGCGGTCGGGTCGTGCTCAGGCAAGGATGTTGCCAAGGCACTTCGCACCTTTCCATCTGGTGCGGCGGGAGGCCTCGACGGCCTCACGCCTGACCATCTAAAATGCCTTCTCCCTGCTAACGAAGACCACAACGATGTACTGGAAACACTCGCCAAAGTATGCGACATCATACGTAACGGGCAAGTTCCGGGGGCTGTGAGAAACGTGATATATGGAGAGTGGCTTATCGCTCTGAAAAAGAAAACCGGAGGATACCGACCCATAGCCGTCGGCTGCACTCTGCGAAGATTGGCCACAAAGACCCTGCTACCCCAGGTCAATGTGAAAAGCTACTTGCAGCCACGGCAGATGGGGTACGTCACTCAAAATGGTGCAGAAATAATTGCTCACACAGCTCGCACCTTTCTCGAACACAACGAAAAATGCTGACTCCTAAAATTAGATTTTAAAAATGCGTTTAACTTAAACAAACGAGGACACCTCTTGACAGAGGTTTCCAAGCACGCCCCGGCCCTCTATCTAATGATGCACCAGGCATATAGCAAACCGACACCCCTAATGTTTGGTGAGGTTGAAATTAGATCATCAGCCGGTTGTCAGCAGGGAGACGTAGCGGCTCCTCTTGCATTTAGCCTGCTTCTGCATCAGTACGTCAAGCAGGTGACATCCAAGGTCCCTTTGTTTTACCTCGACGATGGGACACTTCTGGACAACGATCCTTCGGTGTTACTCAGAGACATCAAGGATCTCGGAGCGTTCGAGCAATGGAGCGGGCTGCAGCTTAACCCATCTAAATGCGAGCTATTTCTACAGGGTTTTGAGGACGAAGAGGGCTGAATTTAACAGCAACCTCCCGGGCATCTTTGTAAAAGATCGATGTGATTCGGACCTGCTGGGTACGGCGGTGTTTCCCGACATGATCGGTCCGGTACTAGCCGAGAAGGGAGAACAACTTTCCCGGCTTTACCAGAGGCTGGGCCATCTCGGTAGACACCAAGCCTACTTCCTGCTCCGGCACGCAATAGGAGTGCAAAAGGTCCTGTATGTACTACGGATCTCACCTGTCTTCCTTCTACCGTCAGAATTTCTGAACCTCGACGACCAGGTGAGGAGAGCCTTGGAAAACATCCTTGACCCAACGCTTGATGATAAGGCATGGACGCAGGCAAGCTTACCGGTCCGGCTGGGTGGAATGGGCATTCGTTCCGCCACGGACCTTGCCTTACCCGCTTTCCTTGCTTCGTCGCACAGCTGCGCCTCTGCAGTGGCCGCTACTGCCGGCGGACTCATCAGCCACCAGCAAGACGCCGTTCGGATCTGGGATGCGCGTCAGTCTGGTCGTCCATCTGAGGAACAGGTCACTAGGCAGAAGGGGTGGGACCAAATCGCCACTCAGGCTACCCACTTAACTCTTCTGTCGGCCTCCGAGTTAGATGTAGACGGCATTAGACTGAAAGCGGTTTCATCTGACGCCGCTGGAGCGTGGCTCGACGTGTTTCCGTCCGAGCTAGTCGGCAGTAAGCTGGCCGATGACCAGTTCCGTGCCGCCAGTGGCCTCAGACTTGGCATTGCCATGTTTGAGAGGGAGGAATGTCCGTGTGGTGGAACGGTGGATGAACGCGGCTTGCACTGGCTTAGTTGCACTAAGCTGGCCGGGCTTACGCAGGGCCGCCACGATGCCATCAATGACATCCTCGGGCGCGCTTTCAGGCAAGCCGGCTACCGCGTCACGCTTGAGCCTGGTGGGCTGCAAAGGGACAACAAGCGTCGACCGGATGGCTTTACCAGCCGAGACCGGGACCATAATCGGTCGCTGGCGTGGCACGTGACTGTTTCAGACACGTACGCCCTCGGCTACCGTGCACTAGCCAACGCAGGCGTCGGCCACATTATCCACCAACGGGAGATGCACAAACGGCGCCTATACGTGCATCTTCTTGAAGACCACGTTGTAATGGCGTTCGGCCTCGAGTCATCTGGTGTTTAGGGCAAGGATGCACTCAAACTGGCAAAAGAGCTTGGAAAGAAGCTATTTGAGGCCCTAGCGGAGCCAAGATCGACCGCGTTCCTCCGACAGAGAGTGTCATTAGAATTACAAAGAGGCAACGCCAAGATGATGCTGAGTGGTCACCGACACTCAAGCAATAAGAATACTATATGCAATATTGTAGATGCTATTTAAGTGATATGTAAGTAATTGTGATACATGTACATATTGATAAAATAAACCCTTGTTCAAAAAAAATTATTATTATTATTGTTGTCATTATTATGTGTTAGGACAATACAAGTGTGAGGTGTGAATGTGTATCCTCGTTATTTCATGGTTACCATCTATCTATTCTCAGCCCATCGCACCTACTATCGACGCGGCATTTCCCCTGCAAACTGCCAGTGAAAGCAGCTGCCTCAGAAATTCGTCTTCGCGCATATCCCCGGTGTTTGCTCGTATTCGATCACCTAAATCTCTTATAAATTTCCTTGTACTTCTGCTGACCGGGCCCAATGTTTCTATTGCAATCGGCACGAAATTGTATCTAGGCTCTAACTCTGTGTATTTACGCAACTTTTCTTTTTCTGCATGTTCGGCAACCCACCCCGCCTCCGTCGCGCTGTGGCATAAATAAGACGGTGCGGCCGTGCAGGATACGGTCGCATCGCAAACCAGGCATTTGCCTTTTTCCCACGGCGGAATGGTCACACCGTCAGGCTTTTTATCGTCATGTAGTCCTAGTCTGGGTTCCAGCATGCAAGGTATTCCCGCTTTCCGGAGAGCTCTTTGAATTATTGAGTTTATTTCGGTGTGCCTAGGGGCCCGACCTTGACTCTTGATGCAGCTCAATGGGTGGAGGCCATCCTTCTCCACTGCTTTTCCACAGGCTTTACAAATGCGAGGTTCGCATATTTGCCCGCCGATTCTTAGAGCCGACACTATGCGGAATGAGATGTTGTCCAGCATGGTGCCGAGCTACGGTGACGGAAGAGCCCTGAGGAATCCGCCGCTGAAGGTGTCTCGTGCGGCCAAGTAGACCGCTTTCTCTGTGGGAGACTCAAGGCTTTCGATGATCTCACGGGCTATGACTTTGCATCTGTAGTTGTCGAGCACTCTCTGCGTTGTATGTTTTTCCCAAGGGCCTAGATCCAATCTCAGTTTGACCAGTGACTCTGCCTTCTGCTTAGCTATGTACAACCGGTGGTGAGCACTCGCGTCTCAGCCAGCTGGCCAAATTCTATTAATGACGCTGCGTAACATATGGGGGCCAATTCGGTTGCTGATCGAATACCCAGTTTACCTTCTCTTATGGGGAGACTTGCTCTTCGCCACGTACTGTCCGTGAAGTCAATGTTAATAACTTCGCTCAATATGCCCCTCGTAGAGTCGTCATACGGTGGCAGGGCGTCGGGACATTGGCTTGTCGGTGAAGTGCCTAGTGTGTAGTTGAATTTAGGGGAACCTAAACTATACCTCCAAAGGCATAGTGCCGCTTGTGAGTGCATAGCCAACAGACGAGGTCGCATCTGTAGCAACGCGCGGCGCTTGTCTCCTAAGGTCTTGAAAATACTTTGTGGACTAAGTGGAGCCCCAAGAACCTCTAACTCGACCGGGTTAACTCGCCTGCAGCCTGGTAAATCGGCAGCAATTGTTTCGTATGCCTCGTCTCGTTCTTTAGTGTCCGTCCCAACCGCTATTACTTCGCATTTAGAAAGATTGAGAACTGTCCCCCCTTCACTCGCAAACTGCAAAACCTTGAGTAAGTCAGCGGCCACCACTTCTGCCGGCCCTCCTAATGTACCATCATCCAGGTACCAGATGTTTAGCGGGCTTCTCATTTGTGCCACTAAAGTGGAGATTCCTAGGCTAAACAGGGCGGGGCCCAGTGTATCTCCTTGCACTCCATTTGTTGATTTAAGTGGTTCTTTGTCGCACCAGGATAGAAGTGATGGATCCCTGTAGCTTTGCCGTACTAGCGGCAGGAGTTCTGGTACTTGAAGTCTTACTTCTTCTAATATTACGTCGCGTCGTATTGTGTTAAAAGCGTTGCTAAAGTCTAGCTTGACTAGAACCCGCACAGGACCGTCTGTTTCGATATATGCTCGTACAGCGTGAACGGCTGCTCCTTTTATAGAGACCCCTACTTGCCTCGGTCCTAAAGCTTTCATTATAGAAGTTTTACTAATGGCGATAGCCACCTTTTGCCACAAGCCTTCGGATGGTGAGGCCACATGCTATGGGTCTGATTGAGCCGTCCTTCTTTTTTAGGGCGTTAAGGTTTGCCCCGTAAAATATTGTCAGGCATAGAGAAGGCAGGCTGCCGTTTAGTGCCGAGGCTACCAGGGAGCAGACTTCTTCTAGAAGTCTCCCGGATGAGGGTACTGAGTTGTCTAGCATGTCCCGGAGATGTCGGGGGCGCAGCCCATCTAATCCAGATTCCAATGCTACGGCGAAAGATCGGACGGCGTCAGAAACCAATTTATGATGTATAATGTGTCTTCCTGTTGTTAATGGTGCGTGGAGGGATCCTAAGTGTTCGCTTGCATCTGATAATGGAAGGGGGTGCTTTCTTCTTAATTCCTGCTCCGTGTGATCGTTGAATGGTGAATTATTATTATTATTATTATTATTATTATTATTATTATTATTATTATTATTATTATTTAATATGTCTTAGAGCAATACAGTTGTGGGGTGTGAATGTGTATCCTCATTATTTTATAGTTTCTTTCTTGCTGTCGTCAGCCCATTGCACCTAATATCGACGCGGTGTTTCCTCTGCAAACTGCCAATGAAAGCAGCTGCCTCAGAAAGTCGCCTTCGCGTGCATCTCCGGTGTTTGCTTGTATTCGATCACTTAAATCTTTAATAAATGTCCTTGTTCTTCTGCTGACTGGGCCCATTGTATCCATTGCAATCGGCACGAAATTGTATCTAGACTCTAACTCTGTGTATTTACGCCACTTTTCTTTCTCTGCGTGTTCGGCCACCCATCCCGCCTCGGTAGCGCTGTGGCACACATAAGACGGTGCGGCTGTGCAGGAGACTGTCGCATCCCAAACCAGGCATTTGCCTTTTTTCCACGGCGGAATAGTGACACCGTCGGGCCTTTTATCGTCATGAAGTCCTAGTCTGGGTTCCAGCATGCTAGGTATTCCGGCCCTCCGGAGAGCTCTTTGAATCACTGTATTTATTTCTGTGTGCCTGGGAGCCCGACCTTGGCTCTTGATGCAGCTCAACGGGTGGAGGCCATTCTTCTCTACTGGTTTTCCACAGGCCTTGCAAATGTGTGGTTCGCATATCGACCCGCCGATTCTGAGAGCCGACACCATGAGACGTTGCGGAATGAGACGTTGTCCAGCATGGTGCCGAGCTGTGGCGACGGGAGAGCCCTAAGGAATCCACCGCTGAAGGTGTCTCGTGCGGCCAAGAAGACTGCCTTCTCTCTTATTATTATTATTATTATTATTATTATTATTATTATTATTATTATTATTATTATTATTATTATTATTATTATTATTATTATTTTTATTATTATTATTATTATTATTATTATTATCATTATATGTCTACCACTATGTGTGTGCAGAATGTAGCACATATCCAAATAAACTGATGTTGAGGATTCTGATTGATACCCACTAGCTTGAACACTATATCGTCACTTACTACCTAAAAACAAAACGTTTGATTCAAACGCTGATTTAAGCATTTTGGCGGCAGCAATAGCATTTTATAAAGGGCCAAAACACGTTTTGGTGCCCACACCACGCTGGTATTTCTACAAGCAGTCAAACGTGTGTGGATAAATGGATTCAGTATTTGACATGCATACCTAAATATATATATATATATATATATATATATCACCGTTTTATAGGAGCGCTAGAACTGTAGTATAAAAGGACATGTTGAAATATCTAATGTCAGTGGCAACAGCAGCATGGTCGCTGACTCTCAGCCGTATATTGTATATTATATATTCTCAATAAAAATAGCTCAAATAAAATTCGATCAACGTAGTTGTGCACTCCCAAATAGCATGCAGCAGTTATATATATATATATATATACCCTAAAAATTTGGCAACAATTCACTTATGAGATCACACATGTCATCCCAAAATACGTACGTGTGACGCACGCATAGACATGTATACATACCTTATAAGCAGACACAAGTATAGAGCCATATATTCACACTGGTCTCTGATGAAACACGTGCAAAGCCAAAGTTTTGCGGCGGTTTGTCTGGCTAGATCGCGAACGAAGTTGTGCTCCACCAAGTACAAAGTGTAGTGCAGTACTCAATCACTGGATACGCTCATCTATATAGCCGACGGTCTATTAGCGTTCCTCAACCTCCTCAAACTTCGCGTGGAGAGTGTAAATCTCAAAGAATCTAGTTATCACTCACACAAGAGATCGATGTCCCATGCTCGTGACCTGACATGACGAAAACTCTGCGTAGGTCGCGTTCTTTGTCGCTGGTGTCGCATATGCATATATATATATATATATATATATATATATATATGTTGCATATATATAGGCATTGTAACAACATATATATATATATATATATATATATATATATATATATATATATATATATATATATATTTGCAACGCACGTAATTTTTTAACATATATTTAGTACTTATTATGTCTCGACTCTCGGAATGGGCCTTGAAACCCGTGGCACGGACGCCGAATGCATAAATCATCTTGTGTTTTTTTGGGGTGTATGAATTACAGAGAAATATATAAGACAATGTATTTGAAAGAATTCTAATGCGAATATTGAACGTATGGTGCAGTAAAATAAGCAACTGCTGAAAGCAGTGCGTACATGAGCTGGAATCGCCCATAGGCGGCAAGGACGGTCATACAACAATAACTTTATAATTTCATTCTTAATTGAGCATATGCATAACCGCTTCTGTGTTCATTTAACTAAAGTGAAGTTTCAATTTCATAAGTAGACACATTTTTGTTTTGATATTTTTTTGCTTGGTGGTTTGGCGCCAAAAAGTGTGGATGTGTGTACGGGCTCCAAGGGATCACGCTTCCCGTGTGAGTGCAGGAAGGTAAACCCAGAGAGAGATACTATAGTGGTGTGTGAAACCCAGTTATTTTGGCGTAGCCAATGTAAAGTTTAAACAAGACCTTTTCAGCAGGGTGGAGCAGAAACGGAACGACTCGCATAACAATCAAAAGGTTCGCCGCGCATTTAAATTTGAATCCCAACGAAACGGAGACAAACAAGAAGACCTGCCCTCGTGTTGTAATGTCCGACTGTGTGGTTGTCAAGTCAAACGACGAGAAGCATGCTATAGCACTATTCTAACCTGGAATGGAACCGTAAATTCTGAGAACATTCGACGCCAATCTACGCATCAGCGGTGACACCGTGCTGACGGTCGCCGTTTGTATCGTGTGGGTGTTGCGCCGATTCCGAGTGCGCCGGCTGAGTGTCTGTGACCGTGTCGTGTGTACGAGATTCGCGATTCTCGAGACACGGTACAGACAAAGCGCCGAGCACACTACGTACTAGCCACTAACCTATATGGCCGGTTTGAATGTTCTTGCGGCGTCTGTCGGCTTTGGCTGCTGAAAACCGGCCACCATCATGACCACCATCACTCGTTAAGGCACCTGCGCACCTGCATTGAACAATGTTTTGTTTAAACGGATCAAATTTATTGAGCTTTCTTAAGGCTTAGATTTATGCCAAAAAATTGAGAGTGCTCTTGGCCATTAGACGCAGGACGTTTCAAAATTACTGCGCGGAACTCACAGATGTTGAAATTGACCGTACATGTTGTCACGGCTGGTCCTTGGTGAACTAAGCACATAGCGTGACGTGGAAAGCTTGTGCGCGCCATGCCACTCAGACCTCCACTTAGACCCAAATCAGTACCTAGATGCGATCAGTGTCTTGCTTTGTTGATTACTTGATTTCCGAACGAATAATGGAAATAAGAAATCTAGCGTAGTATTAGGTGACCCTAGTGATTCTATCCCTACGCCCGATTGTCTCGAGCGCTGACTCGTAACTGTTGACCTAATAAACATGTCATACTTTGAGCATCGCTTAAAGTAAATTAGATTATTAACATGGATCGAATCGACGACACACCGGTAGATGATACTAGTTCTCTAAATCACGGCGCCATATATGTAGGCGCCGGGGCGCCGATTTTGTGATTGAGATTCGCGTTGATATTGCTTATCATTGCTTATAATTATGCTAAGCAATGTGGGTGAGAGGGGAACATGGTTATACGCACATGCAAAACGACCAGTGTGAGACTCAATGCCGATGTTGTAATTATAATACCTACTGAAAAAGATAGACCTACTGAACCTCTCACCTAAAGGCCTTAGGACGAGGCGAGGAGCCCAGTAACCCTACTTTAACATCTTCATTTTTCTTTAGGGTGCGGGCAGAGCAGAGAGAATGCGTACTAGCAACGAGGTCACAACCGGTACGATGCACATGTTTCTTAAAAATGCCGTGGGTCGCAAAGAATTTGGTTAGCAGGTAGGAGAGTGATCTCTCCTGCATTGTGAACCACTCTTTTTCACATCTGAAATAATGAAGCGGGTTTACAAGCCTATCTGGTTTGGCTGGGTTTCTACCCCTCCTTTGTTCCCCCAAACGTCGATTATCTGACGTCGTGTGTTCACCTGAGAGAGCGATAGGTCGTCTCGACAGACTGCGGTCTGCCGCCGCCGAGCCGAACTACATACACCCCGTTGGTCCCATGGGATCTGCAGCTGTAGACATCGTTTTGGTAGCTTTTGCAATCATAAGCACCAACGACCTGTGCGTCTTATCCAGGAGCCGCCGACGCGAAATCATTGTAGCCGTACGCTGTCATAGCCGGGCTGCGTATAACATGATGCTATCTACAACTTTCGCAAGGAAGCACCTATGGTCGTCAGAGGCTCCCCGTATTCGCGGTAGCAATTTTGAGAGACCTGTCATAGCATTGGTAATCGAAACCGGTGGCGTGGTGCGTTCCGCCTGCGTCTCGCGACCGGAGAAAACACATAAATGCGCAGGTTCGAGCTCCACCGTTGCACATTTGTATTCATGGGAGTTCATCTATGAAGCATTGCGAAAAGCAGTTGCGTGGACGTTAAATATTGGCTGAGGTTCAGCCCAAAAAGTATTTTTTTTTCATTGCATTGATAACATGAGCAGCCGCACAGCGCACAACAGTAGGGACCGAGCCAGACGGCAATGTCTTGCCGGGCGCCAGTTGCCGTTTTGTCCAGCTCCCTAAAAGAATTGCTAGGCGGCGCGACCTTGTTTCTAAATGAGTAACTCTTCGATACCATAAGTCTACGATGTAAAGAAGTCGAGGGCTTACTTCCACTCTGTCATTTTTGTAACAGGGCACTTCAGTTTACTCTCCAGAAGAAGGGATTTAAGTGCGTCTCCACGAACATTAAGTCCATCCAGTTCGATGATAATGGCATACGTTTCAACAAACTAGAGCAAATTAGGGTAGCCACACGCATTTCGGACGCTTCGGGCGTTGCGTGGGTTTCCTAAAAAATGACTAAAATGACTGCCAGACAGTGTCGCCTTTCAGACCACGGCAAGCAGCGTAAGTACTTCGAAACCATGAGGACTCCAAACCAACTCAAATTCCCGAAGTACACCTCCCAGCAAACTAGCTAAACTGCAAAGGGAGAAACTACGATGGACGTTCAGGATCGACACCATTGGAACCAGATCAACAAACAGAGTACAAACCTCAACAGGCAGCACCAGGCACAATTCGGCAACAAATATCATCCACTATAGATGCCGCCAGGTCACGAAAGGCAATAAAGCAACCGACTGAGCCCGGTAACACCGAACTCATCTACCAATTTCCTGCTGCACTTAAAGCAGCTAACTCTTGTAGTCGAAACACTCAGGGATGCTTTAGCGTAAAACCAACTCCGGGTGATAAAGAAACAATCTAAGATAAACCGGTGGTGATCACACTAGTTTAAATTGTTTCCACAAAGTGCTATGGAGGTCCTTGCAAACTATTGTTTATTAAACAACATCGATGCCACTTTCATTTCCGAGAGAGCGAATATTCCAGATATTTGGTTCAGACAGCGAGGGGATCCACACCTGGTTGCCACAAGGCATGTTGACCTTTCACTTTTAGAGGTTGATAGCCTTGAAGTGGGCTGTGATGTGGATACTTGCTGTGAACTGCTAGAGAGAACCATGAGAAGTGCAGTCAAGTGGAAGAGACCGGGGCAGAGGAAATCACGACAGTGGTTTTCTCAAGCTTGCTATCTCGCCCACCGTGGGGTGCTCAAGCTCTTGCGCCAAGCGAGGGTAGAGGCACCACCGCAGCTGCTAGCCAGACGCAGGCTTGACTACTTCAACAGTAGAAAAGCTTATATAAAGCTATGCCTTGAGCACAAGCGTGAATACGTTGGGCGGGAAGAAATTCGACTGCCTGAAAGAGCAGAGCGCAAGCCCTCAGCCTACGTTGTACGACCTCGTAAGGGGGCGAACCACCTGCTCAGCGACGAACAGGTAACGAGTCACCTGACCGGTCTTCTATATAACTGCGAGAAGGTACGCCTGGCTCCAATGATTGAGCACCCGCTCACATTGGAGCAGGAGACTATGAATCTGCCCTTTGAGGTAGAAGAAGTAAGTCAGGTTCTGCACTCTCTTCTGAGAGGAAAGAGTGCGGGACCAGACCAGGTGTACTATGAACACTGGGTGCAGTCTGAGCCACTCTTGGCAAACCATCTTTGTGATTTCTTCAACGAGATCATGAAGACGGGACAAATGCCACGAGTCTGGCATATATCCAGGCTTTCTCTTTTATTTAAGGGCAAGCATGGCGATGACAGACGAGACCCAAACTTATACCGCGGTATAGCGCCTGAAAGGACGCTGAAGAAGATCTTCTGTAAATTGGTTATAAAACGGATTGAGTACGTTGTCGACCAGACCCTTCCACCGGAGCAATTCGGCTTTCGAAGAGGTCGAGGAACGCGTGATGCAATCCATGTGCTTCAGTCAGAGATAGAGCGAGCTGTGGCAAAACCCGGAGGTCATTTGTATGCAGTCTTTATAGACTGCGTCAAAGCTTTCGACAAAGCACCTCGAGATCTCCTGGTGAAGTCATTCCGATACGCAGGGGTTGGTGGCTCTCTTCTGAGCGTAATTTCGAGCTTCTTTGATGAGGACACCTTACTGGTGCAAGGTGAGCAGGAAGTGTTGCAGGTAAGGCAAAATGTGGGAACCCCGCAAGGCGACCCATTGAGCTGCGTCTCCTTCACTCTACTGCTTGCCGATTTTGTCGATCATATTCGACGGGAGTTCCAGAAGGCCACAGTTGTGATGTACGCAGATGACATAGTGGTCGCCCATCACGACCTGGGTGCCATCAAGCGCATCACTTCTCTGGCGGAGGTGTTCCTTGGTTCAAGAAGGCTCGAAATAAACGCCATGAAGACCAAGGCTATGAAATTCAGAAGAGGAGGTCGATTGGCTGCTAAAGACGTTATACGTTGCGGCGGCCAATCCTTGGAATTCGTCAACTCTTTCCGGTATCTGGGGCTTCGGCTTCATTATACTGGGACGACCTTCACTGCTCACATCGTCGAAACAGTGCGCACAGCTCTAATCTCTCTTTATGGAGAGGTAGGCGACGTCCGGCGACTGTCGGTCCCGACGGCAGTGGCACTTTTCTACCTCAAGATTATTCCAACGCTGATGTATGGTCTTGACAGAATATGGGAACACCTCACCCGGGCAAACTTTGGTTTGCTTGAAAGGTGTTTTACAATGTACATGAAGCGGGTACTTTGCCTGTCAATGCGGGCAAGGAGCCGCTTTGTGTACCTTATGCCTGGCTGTGCACCGGTTGTTGGGATAATTCGATTGAGATTGAAGACGCCGCGTACAGTACAATTCGAGAGCTTTATCTCAGAATGGGAAAATAAAGTTGAACAAGCCCGACGAGAGGTTGGAGACCTGGATATTTTCAGTGCCTCTCACCTCTGGTCTGGTCTTGCATGTGACAATCGCCATGTCTATACCAGATATATAGTTCATGGCTATCATCACCTGGTCTGTTCGAATACGAGCTTCTACGAGGAGTACACGGAGTGCATCTGTCGACTGTGCTCTCAGGCGTGTACGAAGTTTCATGCGTCTGCCTGCCTGGCCCTTGCGAAGAGATCGCTGCACTGCCTCTCTCGAATAACATGCCGCGAGCAGCTGACTATATAATTGTATAATCTGTATAATTATCTATGTTATATGCATACTCAATATGAGTGAAATAAATAAGATGATGATGATATTTCCGAGACCTGACTTGCCAGCGTATTTAGTGATAGGCAAGCTTCACTCGAAGACCGGCCATTTGAAGCATGGAATAGATCGAGAATTTAGGGATGAAGACGCGCGTATTTTAGCACTCAATGGACTAAACTGTGGCCGAGCTGAGATACCCACAGGCTCGTAAACTGTAGCGGTAGGTTTGCATTATAATCACATTATACTTCGAAGCTCCTCACCGAGCCAGCAGTCGTGGCTCCCCCTATCGCTACTGATCATCAGACTCTTGGGTTTTCAATTCTGGTCTCTTTTTTAGACTCCTTAGAGTCGGGTGGCGGATTCAACTTCTGGAACGCTGATCATGTGTCATTCTGTAAAAATCTTGAGCGCAAAACAGACAACCTACTTTGCAAGATGTGTTGACATTGACAAGATGTATAATATTTTTGTTGATTGAAAACACTTCCTTATCGAAGTATTCACGCCCCAACGAAAGAAATTTACCAATCCCAATATGATGAGTCTTCGAAACCATGTCCAGTGGTTAGCAGAGCTTATGGCTTAGGATGCGACTGAAAGCTCCCAACAGTGATTCCAGAATGTGTCACTCATCTATTATTTGCAGACGATTTAAAATATATTCAGCCATCGACAATCCCGCAAGTATTATTCAACTAGCAATTTAAAACATTGAAAATTAGTGCTGTGAGAGTAGGATGCACATATATGAGCCTAAACATGCTGTGATGTTATGAGGCCGAGTACGTATATACAGGCAGTTCGCCACTGTATACACTCGGAAACGACGCAATACTGATAGATTATTTTTTTCGTAATCTTGGTATGATTGTGACCCATTAATTAGACCTCTCCGGGCATATTACTGCCACCGTCACTTCTGCTTCACAGTTTTGTAATACCATATGTATATAGATGTTTTATTTTTAAAAATCCTGATTTCAACGCGCATTAAAAAAGTTCTAGTCTTACCCAATTTCCTGTACCGCAGCCAGGTTTGGGTCCTTATATGGTAAATTATATAAATGCCAATGAGAGGGTACAGGCCAAGTTTAACACACCGGTGTCCAAAAGATGTAATGTTCTTCGTGTCAATGAAAGGGTTACTAAAACGAGGTAAAATATCGCTGTATAAAGCATTGTGTTGTCTCGGGACTTACCAGACCATGTTTAAATTTGTAGATACTGGATTGTGAAGTGGAGTGAATATTAGACCACTGGAGGTTGCAGATCTTATGTATGTGATATTTTAGCTAGATGTGAAATATTTAGGAATAAACGAGTAGCAACTCGACAAATTCTCAAAATCTGTCTGGTCTAAACGCACATACTGTGGGGAAAAAAGCTTTATTTGCCCGAAGTTGCTCGTATCCCTCTAAATGCTCACTCTATGCTCCGCCCATCTTGGCACTGACGGTTTTGTACGGCTTGCTCTAAGTGTCCGAGTCTACCTGCTCGATCAAAAATCGTCAGTAACCTTCTTTAATTTTGCTGATCTCTCTTAGCAAGCAGCTCTTCATCATTTTCTGCTAGATGCCCAGTTTGTGAGTTCGCTCGGAGTTACCCTTACTTCTTGGCGCTGTTCCGCCAGAACACTGGCTTCGTTCTCGAGATGGGTTGAGCTGTGGAAATAAATGTCTTTTGGCACGCCCTCTTCAGGAGACTATATACGTTGTCCACTATTTCTGGCATTTTGTCCCTTTCCAGTGTCCCTTTCTACGCCTTTTTCAACGCGCCATTACCCTTTATCCGCCATGAACATTACCTGGCTTGAGGTCTGCCAGCTCCCTTCACCCTGAATTCGATGCAGTGGTGATCGCTCATATTCTTCTTTAGCTTTCGTCATTTGTGCCTTCAATGCTTTGCAGATTGTGAGGCCTTGGTTCTTCCTTGGGGCATGCTGCCTGACTGGCAGCCTCCTCTCTCCCAGACCAGCCTTATCAACAACGGCTTAGTAAAGATGACTGAGAAAAACCTTGTACTGCCGACAGCCCTCGTCAGGTAGGACAAATCCAACGTCTTTGCGTCACAGCTTCTGTCCCATGATTCCTTAGATCAAGACTCTGCTGAAGTCCAAAACTAGGACACTTTATCGGTTGAGTGCCTCGTGGCAGCGTATCAGAAAAGCATGAGAGTGGCAATTTATAGTTCCGCAACAATGAGACGAATGCACAATTAATGAGCACTAAATTAACATTTATGACCAAATTTTCGACATTTCTTCACACTTCTTAGAGTCCAAAATCATTGTTCACAAAAAGAGATGATGACATATTGCTCAGTACGAGCATTTGGAATGGGGTCTTGAAATCGGCACTGGGTTTGCGTCATCATCATTCTGGCCACTGTCTCTCAGTGGAACTGCGCCGACCAGCGTCCAATAAATACGATAACGTCGTAAGAATGTTGCTACCTTGTAGTTAGCCAAATAAAGTCTGCCTCATGGCTTACTTAATTGTAACAACAGTTGTCCCAAACATCACGTATATGCCGTTGATGTGGGATCGATTGATTATAATAGCAAAAATCGAATAATGTGCTCACACTTCCTTCGAGTTTGCGTTTTGGGCTTCGAAACTTCAATTCAACTTGACAATTCGAACGTTATTTGTTTTAATCTTTTGAGATATCCGTAGCATGTTTTTTGACAATAAAAAGAAACCAACTTTTCAACCCCGACCAACATTTAATGTAGTTATCCCAGTAGAAGCCCTCTTTACTTGCGTACGTCGATGCTCTCAATTGCCTGTCTCCCTGTCGTCACAACCATCAAGAAGTAGTGGGAGGATCGCTTGGCTGCGCAACGGAAATCCGCTCATGCACGCCGGTGGTCGCAACGTCCCGTCTGTCTGTATTTCTTGTCGTAGTATTCGTAGTAGCCGTAAACATTTTATAATCGTAACGGCAGTGGCAACGGAGTAATCTGTTAATTCCCTCGATCGATTGTAAATCCCAAATATATACATCTAAAACAACTGAAAAAAGCAGCATTGCAGAGACACTTCCACCGAACCCTATCAGTGCCAATAAGTGGCACGGCTCGACTCCTCCCCAGCTTAACTCGCTTAACCGTTGTACTATCTTGTTGTCCTTTCCCTAAGGCAAGTCCAGCATGCATTCGTAGGGCACCATTCATGGTTATTTATCTCGTCTTCGTCATGACGCTCGACCAAACAGGTGTCCATCGCCAGTCGTCTATCGATCGTACCAACAAGGCATCAGGCAATATGGTATGCTATTAGTCTATCGATACGATTATGAATGAATATTACATTCTCTAGTTCTTTGAACGGGTTAGCGCCAATGAAGTGTGTACATGTCGTTCTGTCAGTCACGGACTAAAGAGGACTACGGCGACCTTGGCGTAATCATAATGACTAGGCCAACAAAGGACAACCATGAACGAAACGCGACACAGGAAAATGCGCATTTGTCCGCTGCACTAGATCGTTTCCCGTCACGGCCATGAAAGATATAGGCTTTCCACGAGAACAACCAGCTGCCTTGCGCGGCGTGTTTTGGCAAAGCTTTCATACACTCGGCCACTTTCTGTCGAGCTCACCAGTCGTACTGCAGAAGAATACCGCGCGTCCGGCCGACTTGCCTCACCGCATGGTACGAGAGTCGGTGATTTTTGACCACACTGAAGATGAAGAGTTTAAGGCAGGTTTTGCCAACCTTCGACTGGAGTTTGTTAGCGACGAACGAACAAGCAAAGAGTGGCGGAACCAAGTGAGGCAGGAGAATAGAAATCGGTGATACACTGGAACAAACTGACGTGGTTTGACATCAGAAAAACTTCGATATGTTTGACCCGTTTATTAAGGGCAGCGTGTGTGGAAATACAACCGCCGGCGATATCTCGGCGATACAGACCACGCTTGCGGCGCATTGGCGTTTTTAGAGGTTGCCCACCTGGCAGATAATAGTGCACAACTTAACAACACCCCCTTTTAATGCGATCGGCAATTTATGTAGGTCTAAACTCATGTCGTGTATTTATTTATATTATACAAGCCACGACAATAATAAATACATTTTGTCGTTAGTTTATCCTGAGTGCTAAGAATTGTGATTTCATTCATTCATCCATCTTGGGCAGAAATACCCGCGTGATGATATGAGGAGCAGATCAATACTGATTCGATGAAGTGCATAATGTTTGCAATACCTAGATGATTGTACTTTAGCTAAACCAGAACATTATATATGTATGACATCTACAGTGCTTCAATATACAACGTTTGCATGGATCAATATGCATTATAGTGTCTGGCATATAGTTTACCATAATGACATACACTATATGTATATGTCTATTAATAATAGTATAACATATGTGTAGTTTATTGTGGAATCTATGGGTAAACTACGGGGATAACCAGCTGAACAAATGTAATCAGAGCAAGGACAGCTCTAACGGCAACATTAACGTTCTACGTTTTAACAGCACAGTCAATGCTGACGTTTAGCGTTTATTAGATGTACGCATGTATATATGTATTTTTACAAGAAACATACGAATTTCAATAAAAATACAGTACATACTACAAAGTCGCAATTATTTAAGGTGCAATACATAACGCATATGGGCATGCCAATACAGATTAGCACTTGCACTGCTTAACAAATGGAGGACTCAAATAAGTTGGTTGCCTAGTTTCAAGATAACTGTTTAGCTATAGTGTGCATCTTCAGGGGAAAATACAAATTTGTCCATTCATTCATAGAATTACTTAAGAGCGCACGTCAGCTCCACCTTTAGGTCCACTGTCACGAAAGTCAAACAAGTAGCGATCTAGGCCAATTTTACAAAATCAATGATGTAATTGCAAATCCAACTGCTTATGAAGTTCTTCCAGAGAAGTGAGTGAGCGTCTGGCACGGTTTACTTAACATATTTGATCGAATCAAAAGCGTATTTGAAATCTTCTTAAGCACCTTTATATCCTTCCCTAAGTAAAGCCACCAGATGGAACTGCAATAGAAGAGATTATAAACTATACGGCCTTTTGATGTATATACAACTCATATCGTCTAACAAGAAAGCATCGAAATATGGTGTTATAAATCTGCATCACTCAAGCAAGATGCTGCCTAACATGTTGCGGTGATTGCCACCCTATGATACTTAAAAGGTTTTACCGTTGTTACGTAAGTGCTATGGTGAGGGTAGCTAGGATTTTAAGTGTCTGAGGAGATTATGACATTCAGTACAGCGAGAGACATGTAATATTCAACGTACGCATCAGAAAAATTGTTGGTCTTGTCATATATAAATACATTTTTGACTTATATTGAGTATAAATATAACACTAAATCGACTTATATTGTATGTGGCGCTTTTAACTTCAATAAAATCTTAGCAACCGGTGCATAGCCTTACATGATGTACATGAAGAAGCTTTGAACCTGTATTGACAAGCAAAATACTTGTTTCCTGTACATTGTGAAACACCTTGCAAGCAAACCAAAGTTTGCCCGAGTGAGGTGTACCCATACTCTGTCAAGTCTATACCTTGGAGCAATCTTGAGGTAGAAAAGTGTCATTGTCATTGATACGGGCAGTTGCAGGAGGTCGCCTTCCTCTACATAAAGAAAACCTAGGGCTGTGTCCACTTACGACAATATTAAAGCAAGTTGGCTTATTGGCTTAGCTAGTTGATGTGTGTAACATATACCTAATGTATTATACGGAAAATAAACTTTATATGAAAGCAAAGATCATTCTAGTACAATGGAGCCAAAGTCTCAGATACCGGAAAGAGTTAGCAAACCTCAACAGTTGGCCGCCGTAACGTGTAACTTTGCTGAGAGAGAATCATTAACACCTACGTGTCGGAATAACTTCACCAGGAGATCTCGAAGTGTTTTGCTAAAGACATTGACCCCCCCTACCTGAATTTGGCCCGCGGGTTTTGCCACAGCTTGTTCTATCTCTAGGTCTCTTCTGGAAAAGCAGCACTCACTCTATAAGCAAAGAAACAGAAATACTTTTTTTATAGATCGCATCAGGGCACATAGATTGCATCACGCCTTTCCTAACCTTTTTGCATGCCGGGAGTGTCTGGTCGGCCAAATATTTGAACAGGTAAACTTGCTCTATTTGCTAAAGGTTGCCACACTAGGCTTAAAAATATTATTCATTGTGATGTTTTTTTGCCATTGCTCCCTTGTTTCGTTGGACCTCGGGACGTGCCACAACATATATAAGGCCATTAGTCACAAAAAGTCTAATCAGCAAGCCCTTGCCTGTTATATGGGCTAATATACCACAGAATAGTTGCCGTATCACATCCCTACATTGTTTTACAAGGGTAGTCCAGAAATGGCTTCTCATCAACACATTTTGTCATGATGGAGGCACACACACTCTTTGTGTTATGTTTATGAAATGTGATACTTCATGATCGACTAAACGTATTGTAATGGCTGTTCGTGACTGACAGCAAATCACTTTTTCACTTTTCTATATATATATATATATTGTGAGCCGTGTAAACCTGTAAGCTGCTGCCTACGGAAAATACAGAAGATCGAAACCCAAGCCGTATTTTCGGATGCTTTACCGCTTTCTCCATCGACACAACACTCAGCAAGCACGCTTCTCTCTAACAATTCACTTAACATCGCTACACTTCAGGACACTAATTTTGAACAACACTTAATGACATTTATCCTGGTGCCGTAGGTTAGGGGATCACCGGGAGTTTAGTGGATTTTAGAGTCCCACACTACTTATACCAAAGGGTGTGCTTTATGCGTGTTTGTTCCTGACTCCTTGTAAAAAAAAATGGACAACACGCGGCCGCACCGATCCACGCATAGCAGACGACGTGCTGTTGTTGTTGTTATCAAACAATTTATTTGTAGTCAGTAATGACTGGCACATAGACAACGGCTTGATTGGCAACGATTTCAGGATTAATAGTTAAAATAATGTTGCGTATGTTATCCCCTTCTGAGATCCTCGTTGGGTATGTTGCGCACACGTTACACAGTTGCGACACACAAAAACAACTCTGAAGTAATGCCAATATAATACCGAGAATGGGGAGACCCCGAGTTCACCGGGTTTGTGAGTCCCACACTAGCCACGCAGGTCGTTAGCGACGCATGTGCATCATGCATATCCGAAACCTCTTAGAAATAATACGCAGCTGCGCTATTTGTGACTCTCTGGTATCCGCAACAGGCAAGAATGCCCTTGCCTGAAGACGCAGCGTCGGAGGTTTTCTAGACTTACAGCCATCAACTGAGTATTTCATCGCAGGATGCAGTCAGCCCGTATCCCTGCAATAAAGAATACCTTGATTTGGAGAACAACTACAACGTTCAACCTGTGACGTTGGGCCTAATGGATAACCCCACTAAGTGTTCATTAGGTTCCATTAAGGCTCAACGCGGTAATTGTGGCGGCGGTTCGGGATCAACGGATATCCAGAGGTCCTTGAGGCAGAAATCGATGTTTGCTCACCATTCCGTCTGAACAAAGTTGACGTGTCGATGAGCCCTACCATGTTTTGCTCCTCAGCAGCAGGATGTTAGGCGACGCATAACGGCTATCTACTGCAGTTCCGTCGTACATTTGCAGCTTTTCCGAAATTTGGTCTGGCCGTCGGATGGCCAGTTAGCTGTTTCTATCCTATCATCGACTAGCAAGTTCGTAGCTGCATCCAGTTTGGCGTTGGGTTCGATGACTAGGCAATTCGGGGGGGGGGGCGTTTGTCACTTTACCCTAGCTTCCGTGATTCAGCCTGCTTCTTCAGCCTGCTTCCGTGATTCAGCCTGCTTCTTCGGTACTGGCTACGGGTGGGGGGTGCATCTTGCAATCTTGCAAACGGGGTAGTAAGTGAATTTTTATTACCTCTCTGCAATATACTATACTAGAACTAACCAAAAATAAAGTAAACTACACTAGAGTTGATATTTAGGGCCATTTACCTATTCAATCGTCGACGTAATATACTATGTCATGCGTTATGCAATGGTATACATTTTCCATAAAAGATGTTTGAGATAAAATTGAATCTAACGAGTTTAGAATACTTAATAGATCTAAACTAAAGGAAACAAAACGCAAATGTTATAGATCTCAAATTAAAAACCTACGGCGTGACCCTGGACTCTTGGATCATCAATTGAAGCAAAAGGGTTTCTTTAGCAAGTCCTGCGTTTAAAACCCTTTTATTTACAGTATCCCTGACATACGCGTAGTTGAACCAATTAAGCTTGCACTAAAATCGAAATCGATAAAAGCCATCTTGTGAAATGCATTCAATTCACTATAGCCGGATATCGAATATTGCAAGTGAAAACAGGTAATAGTCTATCCCACTTAGTGCTCTTAGTAGTCTTCAGCAATACTGAGAGTTTCTGCAGATGACACTTTTCTGTTAAATCTCTAAAAAACGTTCCCAGATTATGTGCGGCAACTCAACATAATACCGGAGAAAGCTACTATTGCATTTAAATTGCTGCACTTGCAGTTAAATATTGCAAATGGTAAGTGTTTTCGCAAAAAGTAAGGTTTTAGTTGTCAAGTCGGCACACTGCAACTTTGATGTAAATTGCCAAAATATTAGACTCGATAATTCTAGTAGCGACGTAGGCGGTACATATAGAAGTATTATATTAGAGGTACAGGGGGCTCAAAATAGTGTACTTGAAGCAGCTTTTTACCTCAAGTGGTCAAGTTTGAAGTCCAATGCTTCGCCAAGCCGAAGGATCTTGAGTATCTCGATTTTTTGTCTTTCACCTAGCATGCAATGTCTGAGATTACAAGGTGTTCTATAACCGTATATACCTACTTCGAGGTTTGGTAGAACTGCGTACGATGATGTACTGAGACCCTGCAGATTGGACGGTGAACCTCGACGAATACAAGTAGTCACTTACATAGTGAACGGGTGAATTGTAGGGCTCGGCCTCATCTAGCACCCAAAAAAGCAAAGCGGTACTTTTTTACGGGCCAAAAGAGGCACGGAAATGGCCAAGATCTTGATCTCCGAGGACACGCGGAACAAGTGAAGACGATAGCGAAGTCCATTGTCTTGTACGCTGCTCCATCATGGAGCCCAAACGTTATGAAGCTTAAAATAAGCAAAACAACTACAAAAAGCGCATAAGACGAATCGCCAGCGCATATAGCACAGTTAAAATAACGGCCATTATTACGATAGCAAGGCTGCTACCATGGCATAAGGTGATCGCGGAACAAATACAGGAAAACCAGAACCGGTCCGTACGAACAACCGAAGTCTGGAGACAGACGCTTAGTGGACGCTAAATCGTTCAGCAGAGAGCATACAGATGTAACCTACTATCTGACGCAGACGCTGACGGGCCACGGGTGCTTCTAAAAATACCTGTGTACAGGGTAGACAAAGTTCCGGACGCCACAAGTGTGATGTGCGATACAGGCGAGGAGGATGTCGTGACAGGCCAGCACTTGAAACCGTACAACAAGAGTCGCCGGCAATGGCCGTTCCGGGCATGACGGTGACAGACCTGGTCACTGCAATGCTCGAAAATAAGTGTAAATATGAGTAAAGTATCAAGCTGATAGAGGGCATATCGATAGTATTACCTATAGTAAAGTATAGTTTTTTTCGGCCATTTGTGGATTTCGGCCGCTTGTAGATTTTCCACACATTTTAAGGGTTTACGGTTTGTTGGGGTAGGCCAAGCTGTGTAGCAGCGTGGCCTGAGTAGCTAGTTAGGTACCTCAATACTACTCCCCTGACTTCTAGCGTGTTCGATTAATCACGAGTTCTACTCGTAATGTGAATTCTATAGATTTATCGTCTGTGTCTGATCGAACATCGCTATCTACGTAGAAGTCGCGGCATTCGTCGTAGCAGACACATTCCCAGTATTAGTGTGAATCGTACTAGTTGTAGTAGTAGTAGTAGTAACTTGACAGTCGAGCCCGGTGGCGTGGTGGCTTAGGTCTGCGCCTCCCAACCGGAGGAGATACATAGGTGCGTGGCCTCATCGAGCCCCACCGTTGCACATTTATATTTATGGCGGTCCGTCAATGAAGCAATGTGAAAAACAGTTCCGTAGACTCCGTTAAATCTTGGCTGAGGGTCAGCCCAAAAACTTTACTTTACTTTAGTAGTAACTTGACAAGGTGTATTTGCTTAGTTGCTGAATAAGATATATAATTCGCTGTGGTAGGTAGTGGTAGCATCGCGGTGGCGCTAGCATCTCCGACGTTTTTACATATCAGTTACATGCATTATCCATCCATTCATTCATCCATCCATCGGTGTTACTGTCCATCTCTGTCACCGACCACGAGTGCGTGTTAGCCATTGGTCTCCACATCACGTCCGCTTTTCGTCCGCTTGGTGGCGGTGGCTGCCCGCTTCGTTGAGAGAGATTCTCGCCGCGGCCGCCGTAACGGTCATCATATACCGAGATCGTTTTGCGGTCGGTCGACAAACCTCCATGAACTAACTATAGCAGCCTGCCGAGACACCTACGCACAGACATACAACTAGATATACGTACATACACGGACACGCACACTCACGTGCGACGACTACACGCGTGCTTATACATATTTGCAAATGATTCCACACTTCGGAAAGTTTCCACGAAACCTCCAATTTGATCGCCACACAGACTGCCAACAAGCATCGAGAGAGGGAGCGGTAAAGAGTTACCAGATGAACAGATATATATATATATATATATACATAGGGAGAGAGAGAGAGACAAAGACAACGTAGCCACGTACTCGCCTGAGGTGCGTGTTCGCTGTTGAAAGTGATGACGATATGACATTGAGCGTGCTACCGCCTGTGATGTTGCTATTGATTGGCAGTGATGCTGTTCCGCGTTGGCCAAAGCGGTTCGGGATAGTGGTCAATTGACAACGCCCGTGGCATCCGGCATTGCACCCTTTCTCTTCCTCTCTCTCGTGCTCCCTCTAGCCACTCGGCTCTCGTCTTGCTTGCACTCATTTGCAAACAAGAATAAATGTTTCGAGATGTATCCGAAACCAATAGTCGAGCAGCGATCGAGACTGCCGCTACCACTTCTAATTAGGCGAGCGATCGGTTTGATACCGAAACGACTCCTCAAATAAATATAGGTTAATTTATTATCACCTATGGCAAGTACCTTGTACGCACATCGCTTATGACTGACGCCAACCTAATTTAGAAATGATTGAATGACGCCTTGTCTAGCTTGTCTTTGCGCCAATGTTTTCTCGATACCTCCGCTGACCATTAAACTTTCCTGACCCCTTTAGAAATGTTATCAGTAAAGCAAGTTTCTGAAGGCAGATAAAGAACACTGAATAAACAAATACAATTCAATCAACAAATGCAAGTCAAAAAGCGTCCTCGCGTCTGATATGGCCGGCTCCAGTAAACATTGTCGCTTGTTTAGTGATTTATATCCAGTCCCGACGTCGCTGACTAATGCTCCAGTTACACAAAAATCTGTCGGACTTCAGAGCAGCCCATCTGCCCCCAGCCCAGCCCCCACACTACTAAGCTATTCGTATAGAGTAAGAATTTTTTTACAATTCTATGTAGATTCATGTTGTCGCTCCGATATACTAATGTATGGTTTTATTTATATAACTTTTTTATGTTAGCACTTTGGAGTGTTACAATTGTCTCCGCATGAACGTGTACTCACGGGTTCTCTAACCCAGGATTAGCCCAGTTCAACAATGTACCCCGAACAGATGCTGCGTTTCCTCGTTGAATGTCGAGTGACAGCCTCTGACGCAAAAATTCCGATGCCCTCGAGTCTCCCGTGGAAAGGTTAAGGCATCTGCCTACGCGCTGAATCAAATTCACTGTAAGCGGGCCTGGTCCTCCCATTGTTTCAAACGCCAACGGATAAAATTGGTGCGGATAACCAATGTCAGAGTATTTTCTACATTTGTTAGCTTCTGCTAACCTGGACGCATGGCCTGCCTGGTCCGCTCCTGCACCGACCATCGAAGGGGCTAATGAGTCGGTTACAGTTGCGTCCCAAACAAGCATGCGGCCACGCTCGAAGGGGGTTAGGGTAAGGCCGTCAGGCCTTTTCCCATCGTCTCTGGATAGACCCGGGGGTTCTAGTATGCACGGGAAGCCGGCAGACCTCAGTGCTCGACTGAAAGTGTCATTTAAAGCCGAGTGGCGTGCTCTTCGGCCTGCGCTTAAGGCGCATGACAAGCCATGATGGGCCAACGCGTCTACTAAATAACCACAACGACATCGGTGAGGAACGACTAAGTCAGCACCAAGCCGCAGTCCTGTGCTAATGCGCGTCGTCTCGTCATCCAAAAGAGTCCCTATTCGCGGACAAGGTAGGGCATGTAACCAAGCTCCAGCCCCTTGACTACTTGCGGCTCGAAGCCTGGCTTTATCAGCCAAGGTGGGGGCTGTATCGATCAGGGTTGCTAATCGCTTTTCTTGCAAAGGGGTTATCCAGCTGCTCTGTTTAGTTCTTTCGACGGGAGGGGAGTCAAATAAGGACGACAATCCGTCGGTCAACTCTTGTAGTTCTACATTATAGGTTTCCCACCCATCGTTATCCAATAATGCCCTAACCCTCTCCGTAGCCTGAGTCAAGGATGACACGATCGCGGGTCCTGCCATCATGACCGCGTCCGGCATACCTAAGCCGCCTAGAGAGACCGGAAGCATTACCTGATCCCTTGCAACAGCGGTAAGCTGAATATTTAATATCTTCTCCAAAGTAGCTAAGCTAAGATCGTTAAAGGGCTGTAAAAGTTCAGGCGATGAGGATAAATTGCACCCTCTAACTAGGTGTGTTAACCTCGTGGCTGAAAAGCAAGATCTAAGGAGAAACAGTCCACAGTGGGCTCCTAATTGGGGTAGTCTGTCTGTGGCAAAGTCCAGTTTGTCCTTCCGGCCGGCTAGTGCTTTTGCAATTCCATCCGGCAACAAGGGCACACCTAGCAGCTCCAGGTCAGCCTTGTTAACAATGCGACAACCAGGGAGTAGGCCAAGGAGGCCCGTTAAATCTAATGGTTCAATTTCGTTATGGGTTGTAACATATACTTCACATTTGCCCGGGTTTAGGGTAAGGCCACTAATCACACCAAAGTCAATAACCTTTCGAATGTCGTCCAGTACTGTCAAAAGGTCTCCGCCCAGAACGCCGTCATCCAGGTACCATACGTTAAGGGGGGATCTCAGTGCATCCACCATTTCCTTGATACACAAACAGAAAAGTAGAGGACCCAGGGGATCGCCCTGCTGAAGACCTGTTTGCGATAGCATAGTGTTGTGTGGCATGACCAGATGTGATGATTGACCGTACGCCAAATTCGTTTGGTGAAACAGTAAGGGTGCCCACGACTTGACGGATCGGAGTAGGTGGTCTCTTCGAACGCTATTAAAAGCGTTTTGAAAATCCAGTTTGACCATCACCGTCGGCCCTTTCCGCGATTATATACTTTATTATATACTAATTATATACTAATGTTGTTATTTATTATTATTATTTATATAATATTATTATTATAATTATATAATAATGCGATTATATACTAATGTTGTTTGTACAAATTCTGCTACCCTGCCTGCTATGTTAATACGATTATAGCGATGTATGCCGCGTATCAGCAGAAGAGCGCAGATGGGGTATTACAGAGTTTTTGAGTTTAAAGAGCATTTTGTCCCAGGAGACCGTGCCAGATATTTAGATATGCGTATAGCGCTTTAAGGGTATGCTTTAAGCAGCATATTTTTTATAGAAGTTTACGTCTTGACTAAAACTGAGGGGCAAATTTATCCGACCTACGTCTCCTAGCTTAGCTTTTGATTTTTTAAGATATACGTTTTTCCTGACTGGCGCCGTTTCAGATACATTTGCCTGCTAGCATAAGCTCATGAGCTGGGCTATCCCAGCAGAACTCGTCGAATAGAAATAAAAATATGTGACATTAGTAACGTGCGTATATATGTTCTGCCAAAGATTCGACTGCTAATTAAGTATTGATAATTTTATATCCTTTTGCTTGTTACTTGCCTTAAGCGAATCTTTTTTCCACATTTTTCGAATATAATTTAACTTTAGGAGCAATACCTGATGTAGTGACCTCAGATTAAAAAAGACACTATCGAATTGAAAACTGACATTGTCAACTGTTTTCTAGCCTAACGCAATATGCATTAGGTATTAATAAATATTCCATCCCACCTGGTAATGCCCCACAGCACTATGCTATCGCAGACAGGTCTTCAGCAGGGTGATCCCCTGGGTCCCCCACTTGTTTGCTTGTGTATCAAGGAATTGATGGATTCACTGCAGTCCCCCCTTAATGCCTGGTACTTGGATGACGGGGTTCTGGGCGGGGACCTCCCGACCGTACTTGACGACATACGGAAAGTTATTGAATTTGGTGCTATTAGCAATCTGACATTGAACCCGGTCAAATGTGAAGTATATGTCACAACTCACAACGAAGTTGAGCCGTTAGATTTAACTGACCTTTTTGACTTACTTCCGGGCTGTCGCGTAGTAGACAAGGTTAACCTGGAGCTTCTAGGTGTCCCCTTGTTGCCGGAAGGCAATGCAAAGGCATTAGACAGTCGAAAAGACAAACTTGACTTTGCGGCGGGCAGACTACCTCAATTGGGGGCTCACTGCGGCTTGTTCCTTCTTAGATCTTGTTTTAGGTTAACACACGAGGTTAACACACCTGCTTAGAGGTTGCAACCTGTTTTTATCACGAGAGCTCTTACAACCATTTAATGGACTTAGCCTAGACATTTTAGAGATCATACTAAATCTTAAGCTGACCGCTGAGGCAAGGGAACAGGTAATGCTCCCGGTTTGTTTAGGCGGCCTAGGTGTGCCCGACGGTCATGACGGCAGGACCTGCAATCGTGTCGTCACTGACCCAGGCTGCGGAGAGGGTTAGGGCATTATTGGATAACGATGGGTGGGAAGCTTATAGCGTAGAACTAGAATCGTTGACCGACCGATTGTCGTCTTTATTCGACTCCCCTCCCGTTGAAAGGAATAAGCAGAGCAGTTGGACAGCCCCCTTGCAAGAAAAGCGATTAGCAAGCCTGATCGATAGAGCCCCCACCTTGGCTGATAAAGCCAGGCTCCGAGCCGTAAGTAGTGAAGGGGCTGGAGCTTGGTTGCATGCCCTACCCTGTCCACGAATAGGGACTCTTTTGGATGACGAGACGACACGCATTAGCACAGGACTGCGGCTTGGTGTCGACCTAGTCGTTCCTCACCGATGTCGTTGTGGTTACCTTGTGGACGCGTTGGCCCATCATGGCTTGTCATGCGCCTTAAGCGCAGGCCGAAGAGCACGCCACTCGGCTCTAAATGATACTTTCAGTCGAGCATTGAGGTCTGCTGGCTTTCCGTGTATACTAGAAGCTCCGGGCCTATCCAGAGACGACGAAAAAAGGCCTGACGGCCTTACTTTAACTCCCTTTGAGCGTGGCCGCATGCTTGTTTGGGACGCAACTGTAACCGACTCATTAGCCCCTTCGATGGTCGGTGCAGGGGCGGACCAGGCAGGTCATGCGTCCATGTTAGCAGAGGCTCATAAATGTAGAAAATACTCTGGCGTTGGCTATCCGCACCAATTTTGTCCATTGGCTTTTGAAACTTATGGGAGGCCCAGGACCGCTTACACTGAAGTTGATTCAGCGCGTGGGCAGAAGCCTTAACCTTTCCACGGGAGACTCGAGAGCATCGGAGTTTTTGCGTCAGAGACTGTCTTTCGACATTCAACGAGGAAACGCAGCATCTGTTCGGGGCACTTTGTCGAACTGGGCAAACCCTGGGTTAGAGAACCCGTGACTACACGTTCGCGCGGAGACAATTGTTCACTCCAAAGTGCTAACATAAAAAAGTTATATAACTAGATCAATCAAATAAAAACTATTCTTGTTATTTAAAAAAATATTCATATTTGCTAGAAAAACACGATTTGGTCAACGTGTTCGAGGTAAAGGGACGCACGAGTTGCGAGCTACTTGAAATGATATCCATTCAATGATATCCACGCGGTCACATATTCATAGAATTATTAGCCTTGGCAGTCTTCGAGTGGACCACGAATCACAATTAGAATGCGTTGCCACAAAAGCCGCCAACATTTTTCAGTCATCGTAACAGCACAGCAACAAAACTGGGATTTATGAGCAACTGCACAAACGCTCGAGAGTCTGAGAGAATCGACCTAAACCTAAAATTCTCTAAAATGTCTATTCCATTTACTATATTTGCGGATTCTAAGCGACTATGTCCGTTATCAGTATCCGTGCGGTACAATAAAAACGATCCTTCAATACTTCGATATTACTCAAGCACATAGTCAATACAGCATGGTTAGGGGCAAATAGGCAACGATACGTTGACTAGGAAGGCCGAAGCCAGGATGATTTGATCATTAACCACAAGACCAGCACTGGTACGCTGGAGGTTACAAAATTATTGTAAACCATGAGAATTGTAATATAGACGAAGAAGATAAACAACGTAAAATAAATATAGATCGAATGCAAGTGAGGTGGAACGAAAGTAGAAGCCACACTAAGCTAGATGGACTTCCCACTTCAAGTCATAACTAGTGATTTTAACGCCGCGACCAGCGCACGGGGCTTCGCCGGGACGACCCGAAGGAGGCTCGTAGTCCTCGACTCGTTGGCAGCCAAGGTCCCTGTTGTAATTTACACGGATTCGCCGACCTTCCACCGGGCCGGCACACCTCTTGCATCGACTACTACTATGCGTAGGCTTGAGGTCCATAAATTTTTAAACTGAAAAGTGCTACAGGAAGAGGAATCTCTCTGTCAAATTCCACGTGGCTACTGCCGAAGTTATTAGAGGGTTCCCCGGCCTCAAGCGTAGGGTAGAGATATCGCCGGAAGAGGCCCTTACCTAGAGGCCCCAGAGGAAGGCCCTCGGAGCTTACGTTGCAAGAGGTGCAGGACGCCGCGGCACGCCTCAAGAAGGGCAAAGCGCCGGGCCCATATAGGGTCCCATTCTCCGCTGTCTCAGTGCTGATAAAAGCATTCTCAAAAGCAGTAACGACCGCACCGACAGGGATGCGTCGGTCAGACTGGTTCCTTGGCGCATGGGAGGCCGAAGGCCTTGTCCTCATACCTAATGACTCAAGTTTCTACCGCCCTATCTGCCTACTTGACTCCCTGATCATAGCCTTTGAGTCTATAATGGAGGCATGCCTCCTGGACTTTGTGGAGGGAAGCGGCCTGCTATCAGATGCCCAGCACGAGTTTCGCAAAGGTCACTTAACGATCGGCGCCATATAGCAAATCCTGACGCAGGCATAACTCCTCCACGGGTCCTCTACCTCGCCATCTTATTTGATGTCCGAAACGCGTTTAACAGCAGGAGTCATCCTGGAGACTTTCCACACTAAGAACGTTCCTTACTACCTACACCAAATCATATCAAACTACGTACAGGATTGGATAACACAGTCTTAGGGAACCAATTTTAACATGACTGCAGGGGTGCCACAGGGACCTTCCCCCGTGATCAACCTTTTAGCCAAGCAGGCTGCGGGACTCGCCTTCGCCCCCGCTAAGGGCGAGGCCATACTCCTGGTGAAATGAAGCAGCGATGAAGCATTAAAGAGTCATGAGAAGACGATGACGAAAAGTACCATTACGGGAGAGCAGAACTAACAATATAATTTGAGTTTCAATGATCTGTCTAACCTAATCAAAAGCAGAAAATGTTTGCAGGAAAATAAGAAACCGGCATACTGGTATCATTACTGAGACTAACAGGGCGTTGGTAAAGTGCAAAGAAGGCGGCGAATTGGTAACACGTGATTTGCGTGAACATAAGATGTGCTAAGGGGATAATGCGCATTTAATAATTGTAAAAGAAGAAGAATTTACGGCTACAGAAAGCATTTCGTGAATAGAGTTATAATTGCTCCCTGAACATGAATCCTAGCAAGGTCTTAACAAAATATATTCGAATAAAAATTAACAATTGATGACAGATCGAGCGATTAAGTAATGAATAGCCGCCACAACGTAATGCGGTTTCACTCTTCAGCAATGGTATGACTTCAGTCCATGCTCGAATTTGTGCGAGAGAAGAAAAAGCATTGATTAACCTGACAAAGGGGAACAACTGGAACAGTTCATAAAATAAATGCTCTGTAATATTAGGAAAAGTTGCAACGGCGTTGCCAAGGCTATATATTTTTAATTATGCGTATAGCTCTTTATTTCAACGGTTTATCACTGCATTACTCTTATCTACACTAAGAAAGTTAACTCGCCAGCATAGGTTGGGACAATGTCGACATCGTTTCTTGTTGGATGATAATCGAGAGCCGCTGGAAAATAAAAGATAGAATATATTGGTCGTTAAAATGTCTTGTTGCTAGCGTACATTGTACACGTTGACAGAGGCAGTACAGAAAGACGTATATTCTACCGTGGGCTAGAAGTAGCCCGGAGCGGACTCATTCATAACCACATGCACTTTTCGAATATGTCGAGAGATAATCAAAATACTTCTCACAAAACAGAGGGGTGAAACATTCTTAAGATTAAGGTTAACATTTTTAAAGAACACGTCCCTAAGGCGGGGAATGATGTTCGCATGAACCGGTTTTAATAACGGCACCTAGTTTGACGTAATAAACTTAAGTCGAATTTCAAGCTTGAAGCTATAAACTTAAGTAACAAGCGTGAGTTTGATATTTTAACTAAATGAGGGAACATGCTAAATGGTTTTTTCAGAGTACCGATGCCGCTATTGAATATGATAGCAAATAGAATCGGAATTGATGCCAGGTTGATGGCAGAACAGAAAGGAAGTAAAACGACCTCGGATATCTTGATTGATACGATCTCAGATATTTAAAGATTGACGCTTTCGACAGCTGAACTACCTCTGGAAATCGCAGAGAAACATAAAGCTGAAAGTTTAAAAATTGTAGAGCGTATCCTTTACAGAAAATAAAGTTGTTCCGTATCCAAAAAACAACAGATTACAAAACTCTGGCTAGGTGAGGCACTGCAAAGTGAATTTCGACAATCTACGTATTTCAATAGGGACGTTGAGTTCTGAGAATTTAGAGGAGGACATCTCCAGCTTATGTGCACACTTCACGTGTGGTCAAACAATGACAGATAACTTTTGTTTTTATGTTCTGCAAACTCTACCAGAACTGAACAGAACGATAAATTCAGTATGTGATGGTTTGCAATACGTAATTTAGCATGACGGCGCTTATACCGACCGTTTAGTGCACGAGTTTGTGGCTGACGGAGCATATGACGGAGCATGTTCTATGATAAGCACTCGTGGGCGCTTGCTAGATTAGATTGAAATCCTCATTTCTACATTTTGTCCTGTCTAAGTTATTATTGAACGGGAATCTAACAAAACTCGACAGACTCGTTCGCAATGCAAACTAGTTCACCGCCTCTATTCAATAGGTATTTTTAAATCTATTTTAGATAAGCATATTTTGCAAGATGCCTGTAAGCGCTTCGGGCCTTTGAATTGAAGCAGTAATTTAAGCAAATGGCGGTTACGTTGAATAAATGCGCCTACTGGCACGTGCAAAAATGTTATTCAAGTATTTGCTTTTGTTTTGATACAGCAATTGGATCAAGCGTTTGTCTGATGTGAAATACACACTACACGTGTGTAGTATGCTCCGTTGAGTGCATCGATCGCTGAGATGGAATGTTTGCCTGTATTTACGTAGCAATATCGCTAAGGACATGAGAACCCTTCATCGCTGACACTATTATGCTCAGTGCCATGCGGAAGAAGACCATAGGCCGTTCATACAGATAGCGGGAACACGGACACGGACTCGATTAATCAAAGTGTATCCAATACACGACGCACATGAAACACGCAATTCCTCCCGAAATCATGCTACCCGTCTGCGTAGTGCAACCTTCAGACAGTTAGACATGTTTCGGCAACAACGTCTGCTTAAAAACGTAAAAATACCTCACTATTGTATTAAATAATAATAATAATAATAATAATAATAATAATAATAATAATAATAATAATAATAATAATAAGCGGGAAGAGACCTGACAGTCTGACCTTAACTCCGTTCGAGCGCGGATGTATGCTGGTTTGGGACGCGACAGTTACTGACTCATTAGCCCCTTCAATGGTCAGTGCTGGCGCGGCTCGGGCTGGTCATGCATCGGCTCTCGCCGAGGCAGGCAAGGTTAGAACGTACCAGAACGTCGGTTACCCGTACGAGTTTCACCCACTTGCCTTCTAGACCCTTGGCGGGCCGGGTCTGCCTACTCGCAGTTTGCTACAGAAGGTCGGGAAGCGGCTAATTCTAGCCAGCGGAGATAAGCGAGCAAGTGATTTCCTCAGACAGCGTCTGTCGCTGGATGTGCAACGGGGCAATGCGGCCTCGGTTCGAGGAACCCTCCAGAAATGGCTGGTCCCTACACTGGACCCCTCGTAATGGTGCACACGTTTGCAGGGACCCAAATGTCATGGTCCGACCGTGAATAATAATAATAATAATAATAGTAGTAGTAGCATTAACTTTAGATCTATATGGCTGACCAGAGTCGGTAAGGTGTTGACAATCTGTGGTTTAGGCAGACACATGATTATATGACCTTACTAGGCTAAGTCTTCGGTCGAGTGCGTTATATTTCGAGGGGCGGAGTTGGTTTGGTAAATACGGAGGTTTCTATCAAAGCCTCTGCATCCACGATCAACAGATTGACACTCATTCCGGGTTATTGTGACCAATGTCCTGCTAAATAAAGACACACTCGTTACGAGTGATACCAATCTTATTTAGCTAGTGCAATCGAGAAGTGCACTATTCACTGACTAGAAATTCCGCAGAAAAGCTGATGCCAGATGTTACAAATGCTGCGTTCATCGAACAAAACAGGGTCGGTCGTTAAGGGGCTTCTTGCTGTTAAACAAGAGCAGAGAATAAACAGAGATCCTCATGGCAGCCCAGATGAGGTGGATCATACAGTGTATCTGGTTGGCGAATGAGCAAAGACCCGATAACTTATTCTTTGCAGAATTTAATAAACAAATTTTTCCTTATGCTGGTAAGTCATTTTGGAAGTCAAGTTATACTACCACCCTAAAAATACGCTATTGGCCGGTAGATACGCACGGAGAATACGAGCAGCGAGCAGAGTGCTCATGAATCATGCTAAGGCAGTTTTTCGCGTTGACGTGAGTAAAAAGACGTTTTTGTAACAAAAACTTTAATTACTATTTTTTAAATACAAGTTGCAGCAAATATGCTATTTGCCGCATTGGCACCGTCTTTCAGCCTTTCTAGGATGGAAAGGTATTTACCGGGCCGAATTATTGAAAAAGGCGACATCTGAATGTTGCCAGGCCTCTTTTTAAGCGTGGATGCAGTCTCCGAAGTCTGGAAGTGTATGCACATATTTCAATTGTCGCCGTCAGCATATGACTAAATTTTGTAAATCCGCACCGGCATGTACAAGGGCGAATCTGTAAACTCTAGTACTGTGAATTTAAAAAATGAAATCAAACCTAACAAAATCTTCCGATTAGCTTTGCTTAGAAGCGCTTTTCAGCTACACGCAGACCAATTTTGCGCCAATCGGTGGCGGCGTTTATTGTTTGAATATGGTTTAAAAACATGAAAAAACTAGGCTCGGCGATTTTAAAGGAGCCGAAAATGGAGAAGCAATGAGTTTGTATCACGTTCTGTGGTTAAAACCAAATCATATATTTAAAAGTGGTTAAAATGTTGCGAACAACATATGGTGAGCAAGCATTATCTCGCAACACTGTGTATAAGTGGTACTGTCGATTTCGCGACGGACGTGAAGAGACCCCCGTTTTTAAAGGTCTTCCACGTTAAAATCGGAAGAAAAATTTTGTGTTATCGTACTCAACAATTACCGATTTACTATCAGCCAGATACATGAGGGGTTGGAAATGTCTTATGGATTAGTTGTAACAGTGTTGACCAATATTTCATACCTTAGAAGGCGCTTTATAGATGCTGGATGTCCATCGAAGTAAAGACCGTCGGGAAATGCCCAAAGTGAAATTTCAGGCAGTAACATAAAGATCCTAGATTTTTTAGAGAGTGGTTATAGGAGACGAATCACGGGTATACAGTTTAAGACCAAAGCCCAATCCTTCCAGTCTAAGAATAAGGTCCATCGAAGAAATTTGGACAGAGACAATAGAACGTTCTTTTTGACTGCTTATTTTGACTACAAGGTAATCATCTTTCACGAATTTTTCCCACCTGGTTGTACGATGAACAAGGAATACTCCTGCGAGATTTCAAGAAGATTGCGCGAGAACGTCTGACACATGAGGCCTGAACTCTGGGCAAACAACTCTTGGATCTTCCATCACAATAACGTACCGGTGCACATATCGTTTTTGAAAGTAACAACGTTTTGTATGTACTTAGGTTTGCGTCAACCACAAAAAAGGATGCCAGAGAATTGCGGTCCCTCTCGTGGACGATACTCAGCTCGCGCATAGGTTAACAACATCCTTGCCGTAACGTCGACGTAAAACGAAAACCCGCATTTGCGTATTGCCTCATTTAACCATCAATACACTCACCCACACTTTCAATGACCTCCTACTAACGACTATCCAGCTTTCCAATCCATCGATTGTAAGAATGTTGTTTTTTCGAGGACGTGTTGTGCCTTACTTTAGATGTCCTAGAAAAACTTGCATTGTTTTTACCAGTCAAAAAGAGTCAGTTGGAGAGACCGGAACAAATAGATAAGGGAGGCTAGCTTGCAGATACAGGACCTGGAGAGTAGAGTAGATGGTCAATAAGATCCCTTATTTCTGTTAACGTTAATTTCGTCGTACAGGCATCTGATGCCATATTGTAACGGTGCACTCCTTTATATGGTAAGGCGGACGGTAAGCACATTTGCTGTGATTGTTAGAAAATAAGAGAATGTACCTTTATATACCAGTATAGGTAGAATTAAGGAGGTTTTGCTTTCAAGATTTGGGAAAATAAGCATGATTATGCTCTGTTTGAAGTATTCAGGTACAATTTTAATGCTATGGCACCTGTCAAACAACATACGCGGTGTTTCCGCTAAAAAGCTCATCCGTTGTAGACTATCGCGAATACCACCCCCTGAAATGAAATTTTACTTTGGCTCAAGGGTAGTAAGTATCTTGTATACTGATTCTTCTCTAAAGAATAGAAACCAGCCACGCAATCTGGGCGTAGAATTTGTCGCGAAACGGCTGTGATTTCGTGTTAATAGTTTAGTGCACTATCGGTGCTAAATGAAAAGTAGACGGCGAGACCATTTGCTTTTTGTTGACATTATTGGACCACAACTACCTCCCAATATGAGGGACTGCGTTATAAGGGACACATTTCGTCATAATTCTTGTAGCCTCTCAGTCATGCATATAAACGCTGGTACAGGTGGCCATTCCAAGACAGGATACCTCCCTAGATGATTTCCTTACGGACGAAGGATCTAGTTGCGGAACTGTTGCGGTGAGCGAAACGTGGCTGTCAGATGCTTATAGTGTGCTGCACATAGTAGCGGAGTAAAAACTCTTTGCTGTCTGTAAAGAGGGGCGTGGTGGAACGGGGATTTTTGTTAAACTAGAGATGAAAGTAATCTCCTTTTATGCATTGCGTAGTTGTGATGGACTTTTCAAGGCGATCCTCCTGCATATCATATACTCTCGGGAGTTTGAGGAACACCTGATAGCTTTTTACTTATGTCGAGTGACATATAGCGATATTTTGCTTAATATCGTGGACAGGCTCCTTCCGAAGAGTGGCAGAAAGATTTATAATTTTTAAAAGCAAAACGAATTACGCATGTAATTAATTATCTTACTCGCCTCTCTTCGGGTACATGTATCGATCATATTGCAATAACAAATTGCTCCAATTCTTGCAGCATTCAACCGGCTGTGCTCGATATATTGATGTTTTCCAACCAATTTTCGGTAGTTGTCTCTAACTAGATGTCAACCTTCTCCGCAGTTACCATTCCCTGCATCAACTGCAATCTATAGGAAACATGACAGGCTTGGCGTCGCTAAGTTTTTGGACAGAGTTAATAAGGCCTCATGGCTGAATGTTGTTGATGCCCCTAATGTCAACTCTGCTTTTGAGGCGCTTCGGACCACGCTTAAATTCATATACGATAAAGCGTTTCCTATACCTGAGCTTAACAATACATCAGGAGTGGGAGACGGGGACTCGTTTGTTTTTTTCTGCAAGTCTTCGCAGGCTGAGACACAATGCTAACAAGCTGTCCCGTAGATATCGTAGACTAAAAACACCAGAAACTAGGACGGCGTACTTATCTTCCAGACAAAGATATACAAACGCTGTCCGTGCGGCAAGAGAGGCGTTTTATATAACTCGGTTCAACGTTCTCAAAAATGATTTCAGGCGGCTCTGGAAGTTCATAAATAAGAGGTGTGGGGGGGGGGGGGGGGATTGCGACGAGATAGAGCCTCCTTCAGTCCTGTCTACAGGCCTCGATTTGTTAACTAATGCCAAGCTTATTTCAGACGAGAGGCGCGGAGAAGGGCTACAATATTTGAAGTTCCCAGTATTCAGAAAAAGGTCAGCTCGCAAACCCTAAAGTGCCGATGGTCCGAGATTTGGAGTTCGCTACCCAGCAGCATACGGTTTTTTTACTTCCCAAAGGTTAAAAAATATCTCGTGTGTAGCTGATGAGCTTTCTTATGTGGTTACTCCTATTGCTAGGCTAGTGGCCACCAGCTAGATTTGCAGCTCATCGCATTGCGACTTATAGGGATTCCAAACTAAAGCTGAGATGACGGTTTTTGTTATAGGAACACGCCCTGTAGTGAATCTATTACTTGTGATGTTACATACGATCGTTGGAGTATATTATTTTTATAATATCACTATGATTGATTGATTGATTTATTATTCGCTTGGCATGCATACCTAAATACACATGTCACTCTTTTTTATCAGGGGCGCTTAGAGCGGCAGCATATATGTTGCCTATGCATCTGAATAATCAATGTACACTTCCATACCTACTAAGTATTTGCTTTCCATTGGGACAGCCAGGGACTATATTATTTTATTTCCATTCCAGGGACTATATTATTTTATATAACCTTTACATCACATTATTGTTTTTGTGAGGACTTAATGAATAAGGTGCAGTTCCGATAATAAACCACGCTGTCAATCAATCAATTTTAGAGGAGATCAAGAAAAATTCACAGGAACAACTCAACACGAATCCGAAAGACGCGTTTAAAACTCGTTGCGAAGAGTGTAAATGAAGGTGCATACATTGCAGCGGGCGGTAGCTATTTTGACGAGGACAACCGATTTATGGAAGTTTAAATAAATATTACTTCGATCCGCTCATATGTCTATGTATATATATATATATAGCAGAACTAACAAAGCTAGATTAGTGGTGTCTCGAAACATTTTGATGTAACAAAAACACATTTACCCGGATTGGGTGTTAATAATAAAACAAAATATAGAAAATATTGTGATGATTTATTAATCATGCACAATACGTTTGCACACTCGGCAGAGCTCGCCTAAATGTGCTCGCCTATATATATATATATATATATATATATATATATATATATATATATATATGTCCGTAGTAAAAATGTGGCCTATATTTCGTCCTAAGGATACATTTTTCAGTGTTGTTAGCTTATAAGGGACCAGTAGACATATTTTATTCTTTAGAAAAGAAAATCGTCGGGCAGCAATAACAAGGCAGCCGACAGTGGTATTATTCGAAGTGTGACAGAATATAATTTATCATGCGAAACCCTCAGCCGCTTATGAAAAAGCTTGTCTCTCGAAAGCCCTTTCGTCTCAGCTGGCACCCTACTGGTAGGAAAAACAGGCAGTGCGCTAATTGCCTATGAGTATTCATAGCTCATTCAGCTGAAGTGCTTTACCGCCGATGTTTTGGTTCACCGCCGACATAAATGTCTGCGGAGTCTATAACAACATTTTTAAACACCGACCGGATACCGACAGCCGGACCACAACCAGAGAAATAAAAATAAACAGAATGACAGGAAAAAGCAATCTAGGCAGAAAACAGAAGCGCAATGAAAAGCAATTGCAACTCTTGTGTCAGCTCTGTGCGTCTCGCTAGCTCAGCCCATCGTCAGTCATCATGCACAAACCAGTGTTATCTGAGCCATAATTTTAAACCTTTATCAATGTAGAATTTTTACTGATTACAACAGGGAAATCCAGCTAGTTTTGCAGAATACAGGGCTGATCTCGGCGCGGGGATATATCACCGTACATTTTTGTTTAATGTTTTAAATAAAAAAATAATTGTTGAGTATTCGCATTTATAATATGCTATGGAACAGTTTGAAATAAGCTAGTTGTGTGCCAAAATAAAGTACAAATGGCAACAATGACAGGTGCGACGGCAGCAACACTATTTACCAACAACAACAGCCATAACAAATAACAATCAGGAATGATTTAGCAGGTGGCTGATGGCACACATCTATGTAAACCCGGTTCTAAATTAGGAATCCAACATGGCATACACTTTTAGACGCGATATGAACAAAATGTCTCGTTTTTTGCTTTGCCGCAGCGTTAAAGCGTGTCGTGTGAGTCACGCATACGAACAGGGCTGCAGTCAAATTCTGCCCTTGAATACGATATATGCGCTTCGGAAATAACTCGCACGCTACACACGTAGCTTATCACGAGGTGAAAAAAGAATCGATGCCTTAGTCAACGACTAAAAAGTTTGTTCTCTTAGACGTTTGACGGCTATTTTCGGTGAACCGTTTACGATGGCTAGCTTTTTTGATGTGCAACCTACCGCCATCGCTTAGGTGTTCCAGATAGCCAGACACTTAAGAATTAAACATTTTTGAAGAAGTTTGTTTTTTAATTCTAGACTATCCTCTGCCCCCTACGGGCTTGGAACTTAACCTGAGGTATATCTTCAATGCACAGAGGGCCGAACATGTTAAGACATCTAGGGTTTCCCCAACGGTCCTTGTGGCAGCATGGCCGCTGACTCTCAGCGGTATGGCTTATCATCTATTCTTAATGAGCATCGCTCAAAGAAAAGCCAGACACTTGCTTTCAGACAAGTTGCCTCGCTAGTTTCATACGTGGCGTCACAGCTGCGTACAGTTCGTATATATGTATATATATATATATATATATATATAGTAATGTTAGAACATGTACACAGCCCGCTCGGGGCATAACTCAAGGCGTTAGGTCTAGGCTTGGGCTGGTCCACCTAGCCAGGGTGCCTCTCACCGAAGCAGACAGCCCCCCCTGTATATTAGATTAGCGTGCACAAATAGGGGAGCCGCGCCTAGTTTAATATTTTTAGCTTTAATTGCTTGCGTGTTGCCCAGCCGCAATAATCGTCATATTGAGCATTAATAACTCTTTACTGAATGTATTATAGAATACGCGAATAATGACTACAACAGCTATATTCGGTATTGATTGTTAATATTGTTACTTGACTGTTGTTAATACGATGACAGCCACGTCTCTTTTAACGTCTTCTTTTTATCAGCAGGCTTTTTTGCACACGCGTGCAGGGTGACTCAAAAAAGCTCAGACGCTTGCGTTCTGAGCCTAGCGCAGCTTCAACCACCGAACGCCGTCACAGACCTGACCTGACAGATTTTTACGACCTTGGCAGTGATATTACTCCAATTGTCAATAGACCGATGACAACAAGAACAACATCAGCAGCAGCTACAACAGCAATGATGAATATTGTAACCGATCATTATTGGTCCAATATTCAACAGTGCGCTCCGCACGTCCCATGCTCGCCTGAGCAGTCGGCGTTTTATTGACTTGACGGGCTTCACCTGAAGATCTCGCCCGAATAACTAGATCGGACGTTGGAGGTGTTATGGACGTGGTATTGTTGTTGTTCGTGTCATTGTCGTTTTTGTTGTTGTTATTGTCGTTGCTGTTTTTGATGCTCTTGTTGCCGTTTTGACTGTTCAAGATTCGCGTTACCCGGCCAGTGTATGCCTGTCTCTCTCTATGTGTCTGTGTGAGATTGTAAGTGTGTATGAATGAATGTATGCAAGAGTCGCGGGTGTGCGTCTCTCTCTCCCTCTCTCTCTCTCTCTCTCTCTCTCTCTCTCTCTGACGACGTTGTGGTCACTCATAACCCGTTTTCGTCGTCTCCGTCGTTCCGGATCAGATCGGCGCTGCTGCTGCTGCTGTGATGGCTGTGAACACAACCTCTCTCAGACCACCGACCACCGACGATAGAACAACAACACCAGAAGCGGCAACCAACCTCCTCCCCTTCCTTCTTTTTGCCCAACAACGTGGTCATGATCACCTTTGTTTGGTGTCCTCGTTGTTGTCCTCGTCGCTGTTGTTGTTGCTATTATCGTCGTTGCTGGTAATGTTGTTGTTGTTGTGTTGTCACATGGTATGAATGCGATGAGGCTAGAGCGACGTGGCTGGTCCGCCCTCCTACTTGCTCTCTGACTCAAGTTCTCACTTTCTCATAATCTCTCATGGAATCGTCGTTGGCACAACACACGCAAACACACACACACACAAGCACACGAAGCACACGCATACGGGTCAGTGAGTGAGGAGTGAGTGAATGAGCAATCATGACAGCAGGAGGCGGACAACGACGACGACGACGAGGACATGTAGACATCTTCGAACATCGATCGACGCACTACCTCGCAGCCTTCACTGTAGACGGTCATAAAAAACAGCAACAGCAGCAACGTCATCATCATCATCATCAAATGCCTCGATCTCGATTGGACAGCAAAGCAACATGGTTGGAATACCATCAACAACAACAACAACGCCACCGACCATTAAGCCAATCACGACGACAACGACGACGACGACGACAACGGCAATCACTGTGACAACTAGAACAGCAATAGCAATAATAACCGACAACAACAACAACAACAGCAGCGTCATGAAGACTTAAAATTGCAACAGCAATACCTACAATACAAACCATACCAAAGAACAACCACAACAACCTCCGGCAACAGAGGAGGTTCTTGTCCCTGAACCATCCGTCCTTTCCGGCATTTTTGCTTAGACGCACCGACCTATTTACGCGTATTATGTAATGTATACGCTGACATAACACAGCAACACAAGGCGTCGCTTACACTTTTACACCTACTCGCGCCCATCCCACACAGAGACGACGATGATGGCGATGACAACAACAACAACATCAACGTCAACAACAACAACAACGACGACGAAGACGAGTACATCGACTTATACATCAGTCATGACCATGAAAATCATATCGAGCATGATGATGTAATATAATGTAATTTTATGATACATTAGGCAAGTTGTAGCCGTCCTCTGATACAGCTAGCCGAGTGCAGATGCAATCACCACACTCAAAAACACGCATACGCATGTGCATACATACATGTATACACACATATATATATATATATATATATATATATATATGCATACATACACACATATATATACATGTATATACATATATATATATACGCACAAAGCATATATCGATACTAGTACGATCACAATTGCGCACCCATACTCTGGATGAACGAGCACAGTTCACAAATATACCACACCAACAACTACAACAACGACTCCCCTCACTCTCCTTTTCCCCCATATATATATATATATATATATATATCTTCCTTCCCTTTTCCTCTCTCGCTCTCTCTCCCCCCGCTTTTCCTCCCTGTGTATAACCAGCAACAGCAGACGACAAACGGCCCAACCGACGCCGGTACAGCAGCGGGCCATTCATTGATCAGTCGTCGGCGAATAGGAGGATCGAAGAAACAAACAGACAGACAGACAGACAAACTGACAGATAGACAGACATACAGACGGATATCAACACCGCTGCCACCGGTCCCGCCGCCGCCGACGCCAGCCCGAACGGCGGCGGCGGGCGTCGGCGCCAGTGACGGTCAAAATTTTCCACAGACCACCCGCTATGTGGTCGAAGGAGGAGGAGGAGAAGATAGATAGTGAAACGTCTGCCTGCCTGCCTGCCTACCAGACTGCCTATGTGTCTGTCTGTCTGTCTGTCGGTGTGGTTGGCTGATGGGTCGGTCGGTCGATGCTTAAATCGCTCACCCACCGCACAGCCGCCCGCCCGCCCGCCCGTTCGTCCGTCCGTCCATCCGTCTGACCGCCCGCCCGCCCGCCCGCCCGCACATCTTCGACTACTCGAACTCCACGACGTCTTCTACTCCGCCACCCGCACGTTGTCTTCGAGGACTACTGCTTCCCTTGCTACTGCTGCTGCTGCTGCGGCCGCCGCCACGGCTGCTATAAACAGTCGATACTATTTCTCAATCGGTTGTGCCATCATGTTTTGTATAAAATATATAAAATGCTTCACGGCGTTGCTGCTCGTCGACCTAGTTGCTCCTTCTGCTTTGTATAAAATATACATCTACATGTATATATATATATATATATATATATATATATAGTTGTAGATGCTGATTACAACGCATTCCACGTTCGTGCGTTTGTGTGCCATTGTTTCGTCGGAAAAAAGGCAAATTCATCTATGTCTTTTCCAGAAACGCCATCGTTCAGTTTTTCTATCTCTTCATTTATCTAAACACTCTAATTTGCATGCGGTCGGCTAACTCAATCTGTTTCATGCGTTTGTTCTGCAGCGGATTTGCAGGGGCGCAATGGAAGCTCGACAAAAATGACACTGCAATTAACTAAATCTGCTACAAATAAAGTTGTATTATAATAGTCTTATTTATTTATATATGATTTCTTCACAAATATATGTAAAATGTATGAATTGTTGCTTTATTGTTGTTGTTTTTGTTGTTGTTACAAATGGCGACGTGAGATTGATATAACCCTGCCGTTTTTTGCTGTTATTTGTATTAATAAGCGAGTACAAAAGCAAATGCTGAACCGCTTATTACAACAACATGTATTAATCTGTGCCTAATTACGACCACATCGTCGACAGCCGCCACGGTGTTTATGGCAATGACAATAGCAGGCAGCCGTCGCAACGTTATAATTTAACTATGTCAATACTTAAACCTTATTGCGTTGACATCATCTGCTTTCGAAACATCGCTACTTTTTGATGACAGCTTAAGATACTGTTCGCTCTTCCGAATCTGCGTGCTCCGCGACCCAGCCGCATTCGACAGAGCTGTGACGAAGGTAAATGATAACGGGGCCGTGGGGCATGAGATCGTTACACCCCAGACAAGTATTTTGCTGTGCGACCCCATATGGTAACCCCGTGAGGGGTGTAATCCTGTAACTCATTACTTACCCCTCAGACCTTTGGGCTTGAGTGTGAATGTATTCCCGCTCTTCGCAGTGTTTCTCTTACTAGCCAGTTGGGCTCCACGTGCCGTGCGAGTTTGCCGGGACTATTTAGGCAGCTTAAACGGTGTCAGAGATCGCCAAAGACGGAAGTAACATTATCTTTTGTACAGCTCAGGTATTACATTTGTGAGGTATGAAGGTTTAAGCCAGACTCATCATGCTGTGCTCACTTCCTATCAATTGTTATATATATATATATATATAGGTAACTAAGAACTTTTTATATATATATATATATATACATATATTTTATAATAAATTATTTTTATGACAACGATCGTTAAGGATCGAACGGCAATGATAATTGATTAATAACTTAATCTAATGTAACGACTGAGACCGCGATCGCTAATAAGTCCCTCAGAATTGTGCTTATAATGATGATGAGGATGGTGATGATAGCGGAAGTGGTTGGTGGAGGCAAATCATAGCTCAACTTACATGCGTCCGTATGCTACTCGCTTCCTTTTCCTCTCTCAGTAAATCTACCTCTCTCTCTCAATATATATATATATATATATATATATATATATATATATATATATATATATATATATATATATATATATATAAATATAACAGCGTGTCTTTACCTACATCCATATCTCTCAATAATAAAGATGGAATCCGAAGTTTTTACGATCTATCTGAGTGACAAGTTACCACCGACGACGAATCAAAACCAGACCGATGGTGATGATGGTGAATGATCATGATGCAAGCGAGTAACAACAACTACAACAACAACAACAATAACGAGAACCCGCCCGGTCATCTCTGTCGACCGCGTCACCCTGACTTAAAACTAGCCGCCGCCGCCACTGCTGCTGCTGATGATGATGATGATGATGATGCCCACTAGTTGTCGGTTCTTCGTCACGTCTGTGTTTTGTCTGTGTCTCTTCCCCATGACGCCCTCCCTTCTTCCTTCCCTCCCTCCCTGTCTCCCTCCCTCTCTTGTTCAGAGCCCTAGAGGAGGCCAGCCAAGAGAGAAAGAGTACGAGCTTACCCTAGCTTTACCGCCCCCCGCCCTCCATACCTCCCCTCGCAACTAACGGCCAGGCGAGAAGGGCTGCCCGCCTGTCAGCCCTTCTGCCTGCTCCCCTGTAAGCCACCCTTTCTTTCTCTCTCTTCCTCTCTCTCTCTCTCTCGTTCCCGCCCTGTCTGCTAGCTCTCTCCTCTCCCCCTCGCCCCCCCCCCTATTACTCGTTGTGCTCTCTAGTGTTTCTGAGTATGTGCGAATCTTGTTGCATGTGTGTTGTAGGTCGGCATGTGCATGAGTGTGTGAGTGTACTGGCGCTATTGCATGTATGTCGAGTGTGCGCCGCAGAAGGTATGTATGTGATACGTGTGGGTGTCTGTATGTATGTATGTATGTCTGCTCTGTCCGGATAAGTTACGTGTCGTGAGAGTGAGAGGATGGGCGGGGGGAGGGCGAGGAGAGAAGTTGCAATGCTATTCTAAGCGTTCTGTGCTATTCGGAGACTGTGTGTCTGTATATGTGCGGCGCCTGTGTTTGTGTGCTTGGGTACAACAATGTGTGACAGTGAGCATGAGACTGTGCGTACCTCTTCCTCTCTCTCTCGTTCTCCCTGCAGAAAAGTGTGTCTGTTATGTGTTTTGTATATATATATATATATATATATATATGTATATATGTATATATATATACATATATATGTATATATGTATATATATATATACATATATAAGAATATATATATAAATATATATATATATATATATATATATATATGATATGTTTGTATGTATAGATATCGAGTGAGACAAACAAATAAGCGCATATATATATATATATATATATATATTTATATATATTATATATATATATATATATATATATATATATATATATATATATATATATATATACAGGTGTGTGTACATGTGCGTGTGTACGTATAGCTGCATGTATGTACTTAAATAAAATCATGTAGTCCTTCGTAGTATCGACCGCACTGTTGGTGTTCTAGTGTCCGACGAGGCGACGATCACATGGGAACCCCATTGAGAGGCTTGTTGACGAAAGCTTCGTTGACGCCGAATGCCCGCGTTATTTTGTCACGGCCAAACTGGCAACCTTAGTTAAAGTTGGATTCACAACTCGAAAGATGACGTTCGATAGGAGTAGATTGATTGTGGAGAAATTGTGGTATGGTCTCGGCCCGAGACCAGAAATCACAGTGGATCAAGCCAACGCAGAATTTGACACAAACAACTGATACCGGTTTTTCTCAACTTTTCCCTCGTCTAAAATTACCTGAAAAAAAGCGGCAAAAGCTATGGCCAGCTTTAATTTATTATTTATTTATTTATTAGCACCCGGGCTGGGTAAGTGTGTTTATGTTACATCACAGTTTTCCAAACAACAATCGATCTAGCGTTTTGCCAGTTCTGCTATGGACCGAACCGCCGGACAAACCGCGGCGTGGTATTTATCACATTTACTCCAGCATTCTTTGTATCGACATTCGTCTTGTGGTTCATGGAAGCCCTCCACGTTGCATAGAACGTAATGAAATCCGTGGGCTGCAAAAGCCGTTGTTATGCCCAGCTTTAAGGACTTTACCAAGTTAGAATTCTTCTCATGAGGACAAGGTGGTTCGGTTTTGTCAAAGGGGCCTTGCAGTAGTAAGTGAGCGGTAGGCTACGGCCCATGAGCCACGCAGGTGTGACCTAAAAGCCTTTAAAATGCACTCACTCAATATTTTAAGCATACTCTTTACACGTAAACAAACTTCGTTTAAAATTTTACGACCCCAAGAGGACAGCGGAAGAGGAAGAAGAAGAAGTCGAAGTTAATGATGGCTATGGCAATCATACCAGTGGGTGACTTTGCTACGCTTACGGTTATTATTGTTGACGCTGTTGTTTCTGCTATTGTTGTTGTCGTTTTTGATGTTACCTGTTGTTGTTGTTGTTTCTGCTGTCGTAGTTTAGTGATGCAGGCCGGCCGGTGAGGTGGCGGCGGTGATGGCAGTGGGGAGCTGGCGATGACAATAATGAAAAAGAGGTGGTTGCAGCGGTGTTCTAGGTCGGCCGGCTGAGCAGGCCAGCTTTCCTTTTTTTGGTTTGTGTGTCCGTCGCGTTTCTTGGTTATCGCGTTGTCTCTTGGTACTCTGCGACTACTACTACTACTGGCTCGAGGTGAGTCGTGCCTGCGAGGTGAGCTGGGTGATGGTACGCGCTCGCGGTATCAAGCGGTAGCGGATGTCTCTTAAAGCGCCCTATCTCCTGTTGACGGACGACCCTCGGACAGACGACGGACAAACGGATGGATGGACGGACGGATGGGCCCTTGGCCCTTTCCACTCGCCCTCGGTTGCTCTGTCTGTCTGTCTGTCTGTCGGTCTCGGTCTGACTGTCTGTCTGTCTGTGTGTGAGGGAGGTAGGGAGGGAGGGAGGGAGAGGGGGAGGTAGGGAGGGGGGAGCGGGTCGGACTCTCCCTTCGTCAGCATCGCGCTCTAGCTATCACGGTCGTCCGTCGAGCCGGCCGCTGCTGCTGCTGCTGCTGCTGTTACCGCAACCGTCACGACAACCGCGCGCGCGCGCTGGAAGTCGTCGCAAAATCAAGCATTATAGAAACCGACTGACCGACCAACCAACAACAACAACACCGCCACCGTCATCATCATCATCATCATCTGTGGCAGCGGCAGCAGCAGCAACAACAACGGTAGCAGTGAGAGCGAGTCATCACCCCCATTACGAACAGCAGCTGCAGCTACCGCCGCACATCACCGACAATGACAACGCCGAGGATGGTGTTGATGACGGCCGCAGCGACAACAGTGACCACCACCACAACAACCACAACAACAGCGACAACCGTGTCTTAAAGGCGGACAGACAGACATAGACAGACACACAGACATGCACACATAGACAGACCGATAGACCAAACTACAAGTACAACTATCCTCTCACCAGCAGAAACATTATCAGACACGCGTATGTGCGCGTCTATGACCATTCCCTTCATACAGCAAGACGACATCCAGCGACGACGACGACGACAACAACAACAACCTCATCCAGAACAGCGACAACAACAACAACAACATCATCCAGAACAACGGCTCAAACAAGCACCACATTTCCAGCCGTAAGAACGGCGGCCTGACACCAGCGCCATCGTCACCATCGTGCTCTCCTCCAACATCACCGCACGATCACCACAAACGGCGGCACCGTCAACCGCAACAACAATAACGACAACAACAATAACGCCACCGACTGTAACAACAACGACAACAACAACAACAACAACAACAACAACAACAACAACAACAACAACAACAACAACAACAACAACAACAACAACAACAACAACAACCACGACGACGACGACGACGGCGAGTACTACGACGAAGCGGATCACGGCGGTTACGTCGTCGTCGTCGACAGACGCCAGTTGTAGATCACCGCGGCGGTCGCACCGCTTAGTGCTTGTTGTTGTTGTTGTTGTTGTTGTCGTCGTCGTTGTTCTTATTGATATTACTATTACTGTGATTGTCGTAAGTGTTGCCGTTGTTGCTGTTGTTGTTGTTGTTCTTGTCGTCGTTGCTGGAGTTGTTGCTGTAATCGTCAACAACGACCGCAATAACAACAACCACAACAACAACGTCAATTTTAACAACCACGAGAGCCAAAACAACGTGGCTACTGCCAACACGAACAGGAACACGTCTCAGTCAGACGCGTGTCAGCAAATCCGTCCGTGGTGGTCTATCCCTTCGGCAATCATCAGTGGCCACTAGTCTGTCATTGGGCTGACACCTGGCCTACATGTGAACTAGCTAGAAGGGAAGAACAATTAATAGCTGCAACGGAAGCTTCTTCTGCAACCGACCGACCGACCGACCGACCGACTACGGCAGTGAAGCAACATCTCCGTCGTCCTAGAACTGCTACCTGGCGAGCAATGCGGAGATCATCCTTTTTCTGAGTTCCAAGGTTCAACTTCATCATCACCGACTACTACCACCGTCATCATCAAACAACCACCATCATTGGGGACGAACCACACGGCTACCCAATCTTTGACTGTCACGTCTCTCTTGAAGACCACCAGCTAGGCTGGCTGGGCTTAGTGTCTTTGAACTTTTTTGTCACGACTAGGTTGGATGCCGACTGCTGTTCGTCGTCGCCATCGTCGTCGTCGGTCTGTGTAACTGTTCTGCTGCTGCTGCTGCTGCTGCTGCTGCTATGCTATCCGCGCACGCGCGAGCAGGCAGATAGACGGGCGCGCGCAACGTTATGATCGTCGTCGTCGTCTCGAACATCGCGATCAGCGAGCATTTGTCTCGTGTGTGAGCGTTTGTGTCGTCCAGTCGGTGTGCTGAAGTCAATCTGATTCTGGTTTGTTGTCTGTCGCCAAAACAAAGCCAATCGTAGTCTGGTTTGTTCAACGCCGAAACTCGTCGTCGTCGTCGCGCGCGCCACAGACCATCCTGTGATTCCTCACGCCGGCGTGTGGTGACTGTTTCTGAGTAGGCGGACTGGCTGTCTTCTAGCAGCCGCCGAGTGTTCATCTTCGTCGTGGTCGTGAACTTCTGATATGGACTATAGCCCCGTCAAAGCCACGATGCGCTACAAAAAGGTAAGTTGACGCTATTGTTTTGTCTCATGCTTTCGTCTCGTCCGTTGCGTTACCTTATGTCTGACGAGTAGCTTACTTAGCGGTGCGTGCAGCAAAATAAACACAGACGAGAGTTGACCACCGCCACAGCTGCAACGAGATACGCCTGCTATTTTATTCAGTGATCGAATGGTCTGTCGCGGCTCGGCGTGGAGGCCACGTGTAACTAGCCTCCTGGCTGCCGCTACCGCAGCTGCAGTGACTGTTGGTACTCTAGGCCACTGCTCTTCGACTGCGCTCGTCAAGGCCTGAGATCCCGTTGAGTGGCGAGTAGCCGGCTGGGTTCGACCGTCAACAACGATTAACTCGACCCTCGTAACCGGCGTGCATCAGACAGATCAATATTTCAATTGCTCGACAAATAGATAGATCACGGAGTTGTAGAAACTCCCGACAACGACATTTGTTATTGTGAAGTTTTTGGTTTTCAACTTAAAACAATAGACATGTCCGTCGGTGGCAGGTATGGCGCGGTTATTGTCGTAGTTGATAGTTATGACTTTAGATCTGCTGAACAACATGCACTCTGTTTCGCGGTCGTGCCCGTTGTGACGATGATCCGATCATAAAAATAAGGTTCATCCGGTCGTGCTAGTATTGGGTGCCATGTACCGTACACAGTGGTCCCACGTTGTCCCGTGGAATGCGAATCAACGCTGCGATGAAATTTACTTAGTTCTAGGATGGCAGTACCAGCAAAGCCTACGAATGTGCGCGTATGTCTCTCAGTGCGCGTCAGCGTGTGTTGGGCAGATGACTGTGGCTGAGAAAGGGCACAAAAAGGGGTCTGCCAGTTAGACGCGCTTAGTCAGTGGTCGAACAGAGACCTCCTTGGAAACGGAGATTTCAGATCGACACCAAGTGTCACGTCAGAACTGGACAGCCCAGGCGAGCCACAGCTAAACATAACTATGATATAGTACGTTTCCTGTATGGGAGTCCATTCGGCGTTCTACCCGTTGACATGCTGCTTCCAACAGATCAGGAGTCACTGAGGGTCTCGGACGCGCCAAAGGATGCCCGGATGGTAAACTACGTAGTTCCCACTTAACCTTTGCTTCGTCCCCCTGGACAATGATTCGGGCGGTTCCGGGAAGCGCTTTTCACCCCCGTGTCAGCAGTCAGCCGTCTGTAGACATAGCCAGCCTCTATTTGAGCTCCTCTGTGCACCAATGGAGTAGTTCATGGCAGCTTAGCAGGAGTGTATTCCAACTTAAGTCGCAAGAGTGTCGCAATCTGCTCCCCTATCTGTGATGACCGTATGAGGCTGCGCAATTTGCCGTCTCTACACGCTCACATTTAAAATATCAGCAGCATGGTATCACTCTTCTTACCGCAGACTACCAGACGATACACTTTGCCTTACCATACGCTTGAAGGATCTATTTAACACCATTCGCCGCCTGCTTTTCCCGGGATCAGATGCCGACATACCTGGCGGGTGCGGGGCAATTGCATGAATGCGATGCCCGTATCTTGATTGGCATTTGAGCAGAAGCTCGCCTCTCATTTCTGATTCATTTTCTTCTTGTTCTTCTTCTTCCACTAACGGAACTCAGCGAGCGTCTGAGAGATTTATTTGCACTGCCTGCGCTGACTTGACAGAGACGACAAGAGAAGCTGTGGCGTTCCGGAATTTTTTACATCGTTCATATGATCTGACCGTACATACCTCAGAAGTAGTAGGCACCTATAAACTGAGGCGTAGTTAAGCGCCTATTATCAGGCGTTGACCCCAGAAGGACAGACGCGCGGCGGGTAGACAGCGGGGGAGAAAGGGCGTAAAAGGAGGCAGGGGGAAAGAGGGGGGCTGAGGTATGGCGCCGTCGGCTGACTGGTAGGAGAACGATGAATCGTTGTTGTTGTTGTTGTTGTTGTTGCCGCCGCCGCCGCCGTCATCTAGATAAGCGAATAAGCAAATGATGTTATCGTTATTAAGAGAGGGACGCCTGGAATGAAAAGGAGCGGGCCGCGTCGGGCGTGAAATTCCGTCAACATTGTTGAAGAACGCTCGTCTTCTCCAAGGAGCTTCTGAAACTCTCTGTGGTTGATCCACTTGGTTGATGACGGCTTTGACGACAGACCACACCATCACCGCCGACTACTACAGGCTGTAACGACGACAACAACAACAGAGTAAGGAAGAAGTTCCCCCGTTGCCGTCATAAATTCTGAAGCGTCTGGCGACTGATTAGCAGTGACGAGCTGTCCGATGCGCAATGTGTTTTGCGGTCAACATGTCGTGACCCTCATACGGGTGCGTCTTGACACGACGGGCACATGCATATTTAGCAACGATTTTGCAAGGGGCGGGAACGAAGACACTAGACGAAGGAAAAATAGAAGCGATTGGGGCGAACTGCGGGCAGGCTGCTGTTGCGTTGACTGCGGGCTGAGCACAAAATCATGGAGACGTGTGATCTCTAATCTATAGTGTTATGCTAGCGCAAAAATGTTGTCATATGCTTGGGTCACACATGTAATAATAACGTCAATTATTACACGATTCTGTCGATTATTACGTGGGTACAGTTTGCAACTCAGTCACTCTAGTCGTTAGCATTCCAACGTACGAAAAATACTGCTGAAGGCCGGCGTATGCAAAGCTGTCTCTCCTTGTCCCGCCTCTTTCCAGTTTATTTGAATGACAGGCTGCGGAGCCAAGCTACTATTTAAAGTCGTTGATCATTGCTGAACCCCAAGATTCGTCGGGTTTGCTTACCTATTTGGCCCGCAGACCGATTAAATTGGCAGGCGGCTATTCTCTAATTCATAACGCAATCGAGGACGTAATACACGAGTGACAGAATGCTCTTTGATGTGTTGTCAATAGTATGGCAAGTTCTCACTTTCGGAATCAAACAGCGACCCGCCTATACAGCCCATCAATAGAGAATTCGGGGTTAGTGTCTTAGCTATTAGTGGTCATCTGAGTTGTTTCAGGGACAGCGCGATCAAGGTGCGCGCTTCGTTGTAGGCCCTTGGTGTACGTTCTGTTCCGACACATATTCCCCCGCTGTCGCCGTCTTTGGCCGTACGTACTCTGCACGCCCGAAATACGTCGATATACAGCATGTGCGCAGGAAACGTTTCAGTTTTTTATAACTTCGTTGTGAATTAATGTGGAAATTCTCACTCCTAGTCGACGGACGGGTCAGCGTAGTGGAAATGCCCTGCCATTCAGACGTTTTAAGTGGCAAACTCGATTTCGACACATCGATGCCAGAAAAGATTCGTGGCTGTTGCGTAAACCGGAGATTCTCAAAAAAACTAAAAGTACCCTATCTAGTGCGTCACCTAGCGCCATGTATATGGCATGCCATATATTATATATATCTAAGAGATATTATATAATATATATATATGGAGGAGAGAGAGGAGGATAGGATAGAGATGAGAGAGAGAGGAGAGAGAAGAAGAGATAGAGAAGAGAGGAGAGAGATATAGGAGAGAAGAGATATATAGATTGAGATAGAGAGAGAGGAAGAATATAAGAGAGAGAGAGAGGAGAGATAGATATACTGATATAGATAATAGTATATATAGATTAGACATATGTATACATATATATATATATACTATATATAGAAGAGATATGAGAGATAATATAGAATATATATATAATATAATAGATATATATATATAGATATATATATATATATATATATATATATATATATACTTATATATATATATATATATATATATATATATATATATATATATATATATATATATATATACAACATTCCAAACGATTGCGCGCTTCGTAGCGTCTCTATGTAGCTATTTGAGACGAGCTAGCCGCGAGGGATCTGATGAACGTTTGGACCTCTATAACCAGTCGCTTTGGTTCAGGGCAGTTGTTGCTGTAAGCGCTGCCCCCATTTTGCAGCGGTGCAGGCGGCGGCAGCATCAGCAGCTGCACAGAGAGACAGCGTTTACTGGTTCACAATGTTAGGCTCGGCGTTTCTCCGGTCGTTTATTTAACCGCAGACAACGTGTCATTCTTTTTTTTTTGGCTGGTCAATCGCCGCTGATCAAGCTGAGTCGGTCCAGCACCGACACGTATAACGGCTAGCGACGCCGCAACTACCTCGGTGGTTAAAAATACCAACGACGCAATCAAAGCGCTCATCTATGGTACGACGCTATATAAACACCCCGCCCTGATGAGGGAAAGATGCGCCACGTGCTCACCCCTCGCCCCCCACTCCCCCACCGCATCCGCCTGCCTATAGTTTAGCTATCTTTGATCTTTGTCTCAGACTGCTAGCTAGATTTTTGTCTGTGGTTACTGTCGGCAGCCGTCGGTTTCCAACGGTGTCCAGTTGTTGTTGGCGTCTGGCCAAAGTCCATGTGCTTGACAGCTGGTTCTAGTTCGGCGAAACCAACTGTTGCTGCTGCGACGGACAAGTTCTGGCGTTTTGGCGCTGCACGTCAGACGCCTCGCGGATCGTCGGGCTAACCGGTCAACCCCAGACTATTCAGCCGAGCCAGTGGGCATGGGGTCCGGCCGCCGTTGTTGTGGTTTGACGTCGTCGTCGTCCTCATCCCCAACTACTGAGCTCACTGACCCTCTCATCTCGAAGAGTATGGAGCTCCCCTAGGGTCAAATGAGGATGAGGCTGGTCGACAATGCATGTGTGTATTCGTCATGGTCAACGCTTCGTCCCATGACGACGACAAACCACTCGTCAGTTTGGCCTTGGCTTTGCAGCGTTTGCTTTTAGCGGTTCTGCTTGGAGCCTAGCACGGTCAGACAGGTCATCAGCATCGCTTCGACGTCGTTATTCGATTGTGTCGCACGGACACGTTGAGGGGGAGTGGTTTCGGGCGAGGAGGGAGGGGCGGCAATGTCGTAGATTATCCGGAACGTAGTGTGCCTTAGTCCCATCTCTATGTTGGGTTCACTCCACGAGTGTCATGACGACCTCAATCGTCCGTCCAACGCTATACAGTATGCTGAGTTTCCGTGCCAAAGCTAAGCTCCAATGAGCGTCTGTCTTCATTAGCGGAACCAACGGTGGAACTGTAATCGGCTTTCCCTTGCTTCTGCTACAACAGCTCTACAACGACACGACTAGCAGCTGCTAGTGCTGCTAGTGGTGTCGTTGTAGAGCTGTTGATTGGAAACGCATGATGGAATGGTTTGACTGGATTGTTTTGATTCGATCGACAATCAAACAAACGTATACGTGGTACCCCTTGACCATGGCGCTAACAAGGATCATTATAGATGGCTACTAATTGTTGTAGTCGGTATCAGGTAACGGGTTGAGTGGCCCTGCGAGGTCGGAAGAATCGTTCAGATTCAGCGTCGCATGAAGTCGAGTGAATGGCTGGCTGTGCGCGAGTCTCGTAATCGTTGTTGACAACCTCGCTGTTGTCATCACGATGTCGGCGTCACCACCCCGACCTTAATACTCCACTGCCACCACCACCACCACCACCACCATCAACATCAATATTGCCGTCGTAGTCGTCGATGTAGTCTATTTCGAGCGATCTAGTTCATATTGACATTACAAAAAGGAAGAGGACCTTTTTAGCTCAGTAGCATACAACGTGAACGATATGTTGCCGACTTCCTCTCGTTCGATGAAGACCCCGGCCGGTAGTAACTGTTGTTTCCGTTTCGATGATGCTCAGTTGATCGACCTTCATAACGACGAACGCGTTTCCGCGTTGCTGTCGAGGTTGACGGCCACGACGGCGACAACGACGACGACGAGGAGCCTTAGCAGGAACAAGCACAGCCAGTCAGACTGAGTGATGCTGATACGAACTTTTATGTCTTCGCAGGCATCGTTCTAGTATGTCACCTCGGGCTGACGTCAACTAGCGATTCCAAATATAGTCCCTGAAACGATATCTACCACCCCAATGAGCTACCATTTCGAGCGGCTGCTGTTACTACTACTACTGGTACCGTTAGCGCTGCTCTTGTTGACGGTGGTGGGACTGTTCGTGGTGGTGGTTGTTGTGGACTACCCCCGTCGATGACCAGGTTTCCACTAACTTTACCACTGCCGCTACTACGCATTAACGGCATCTAAACCCCGCTGCTGGCGTTGTTGTTGTTGCTCCTTTTATTGTCGTTGTCGTCGCCGTCTTCATCATTATCATCATCATCATAAACATCAGTGTTGTCGTGGTCGTGGTTGTCGATTGCCACTGCCAACCTCGCAGTCATCATTACCTGTCGGCGATCTCATAACGGCCATCGCAAGCGACTGGCTGAGCCAGACAACCGATCGCCTTATTCCACCAAGCACCATACAGAAAGGCAGTCGGTCGGTCGGTCATTGGTTCGGGCCATCCGTTCGTCTCTCTGTTTGTCCGCCCGCCCGGCTGCCTGTCTGTCTGTCTGTTCGTCTGTCTGTTCGTCTGTCTGACTGTTATCCGATCTGTGCCCGCTGCCACAACAGCGGTCCGTTGTCGGCTGTAGCTCTCCCAGAGAGCCGGCTGTCGGTAGTGGCGCCGGTAGCACTAGGACGGCCGTTGCTAGCAAACCGCCGCCGCCGCCGCTGCTGCTGCCGCCGCTGCCTCCTCCTACGACTCCTCCGGGTGGGCTGTGGAAACTTTCCACTGGCCGAGTGAGGACGACGACGGCGCCGCCGACGACAACGACGACGACGACAACAACAACGACGACAACAACAACGACAACGACACGGCGGCGACGACGGCGGCGCCGGGTCGGTCTCTCCATCGTCGAGTGAGCCTGTCTCTCCGCCTGATGCCCGCTACCTACCCGCTTTCATAGCGGCAACGTCCCGCCGCTGCTGCTGGTGATGATGATGGTGGTTGTGGTGCTAGGCCCCGCTCTAAACGTTGGTTTCTGCCTCTGGCGCTGCTGATGCTACTTCTTCTGCCCTTTCTGCTTGACGACGAGGACGAGGTGAACGCCTCTCCTTCTTGTCTGCCCCTACAGACTCCCCATGATAACCCCGGCCTACACCTACATGCTCACACACGCACACACACACACTCTCATCGGGCCCCCTACAGAATACCCCTACGCCCCCTGTCTCAACCCTCGCCTTCGTTTCTTCCCGGCAGAAATGTCAGCCCGTTTGCTGGCTCGTTTGAACAACGCAAGGGTGCGGTGGTGGGTATGCGATGACGACGTTGGCATCGTCACATCAGCACCACCAGCTGCACCAGCAGCAGAATCAGCATCAACAACAATAGTGGCGGGAAAGCGAAGAGATCCTTCTTGTCTTCCTTACTTCCGTCTTCCTTTCCTGGACAACTCCTTTACGAGGACCCTTCTCAGACGATTCGCTGGGGTCCCCACCATCCCCTTCCTATTCCGGTTGGCTCTGTCGGGTATATTGCTGGCCCACGCGTGTATGTGTGTGTGTGCCCAGAGACGCCCGCTTCAGAAGTCTACGGCTGTGCTTCGCTATACGCCGACTACGCGCCCATAACTTTCGGTGGTTTCGTCCCTGCACAGCACCCCGATCCGCCAGGCTCCGATCAGCGCCTCGTCCTCATCGCTCGACCATCGGAACAGCTTCCCCTAGAACAGCAAATGTTGAGCTTTGAAGAGGGCCTTCGGCGGGCTTTTCTTGCCCGCCATGATTATGAGACTAATGGTGATGATGTTAATGATGATGCTTATGCTGCCTGAATCTGGCCAACAAATCGTTAAAAAAGCTGGTGAGAAAGCGTACCTTCTCTCTCTTTCTTTGCACGTGGCCGAAACCTTACTATGGGACAGACAGAACCTTGACCTAGAGCCCGTGGCCGTTAACCTTAGCGTTGATAGGTGATCATCATTGGGATGAAGACACACATTTAGAGACCAATTAGAACGAATATGAAAAAGCGACCAGGCGCAGGATGCTCTGCATATGTACAATATGAATGGCAGAAAATGAGAACAACGTTAACGGTACGAGCAGCAACCACAAACAAATTATGAAATGTTACGCATTTGCGCTTACCCGTTCGTAGCAGCAGAAATTGGTGGTTTCCATTAGCCCATTGCAAGATACTATAGCTACTTCTAACATCTCAATTTGCAAAGCATTTGTCCAGCATGTTTGTCTTCAGTCTCTGTTTATCAACCTATGTGTTTATCTATTCTCGGGTCCGTGTTCTCTCTTTCGTTATTAGTGAACTCTCGTCCAGCGGAATGGGATCTGGTTGGTGTCGCACAGTCTAGCCGCCACCAATATAGATTAGATACCGGTCTTGACAAGCAGACCGAGCATTTGTTACGTTTTGTTTTTCTTTTTAGGGGTTTTATTGCACACCTTCGTTTGTCTCTCTATGTCCATGTGCCGCTCGAGCAACAAAAAACTGGAAAGCCGTACACGGAGGGAGAGCACAGAACACGCGCGAAGGAGACAGGGATATGTGGCGCAAAGGGGGAACCTATGTACGCTGGAGACGTATGGCTTACGGTCGTCTAGACTAGGTGTCACGTGTAGCGACGAAACGAGGATCTTATCGGGTTCCACGGCGCCTAGAAGATTGTCTTTACTGTTTCTGCTGCTTCTACGTCATTGGTGGTATCGTTGATGATGTGAATGATCATCACAATGATGCGTATGTTGTTATTGGTCGTGTTGCTACTACTGTCATTATAGTGTTTATTGTTGTCGTGGTTGTTTAGTGTAAAACTTTGGGATGCTTTGTCTTCGAAGACGCTTGCTGAGCGTACTGCGGGTCTCTGACGGCTTGCCCTTGGCGCACTTACTGGCTCTCCCCTGAAAAAGATTACAGCCTCTTTGTGGAGCTGGGACCCACTCTACTTCCAGTCAATCTGCCTCGCCGTGGCGACTCAGTACCATAGCACTAAAAAGTACATTCCGTTGCGGCGTGGCAGCAGAATATTTACTGATTTCTCAGCTGCAAATGCTCGACTTTCAAAAATCTATTGCCAGATTATATTGTCTTGGGAATCCCAAAAAGGGGCCATTACATGAACTACAGTCTGCGCCTTTTTTGGCGTATACTTACCAGACGCTGTTTACTAGACGTTGGAATTGATTAATTAGAACACAAATGGTCGCCAAGCGTAAGGAAACTAGCACACGTTCATGATGGCTTTGGTGAAATTAATACGCATCCGGTTAGGAATGTTACCATTGAAAGCGCCAAGACCGAGCTCAGAAGAACGCAGTTGGCTTGACGCAAAGTATCTAAAACAACGAGGCAACTCTCAACCAATCCTTTGAGTTTCGCGGTTCTTTCAAACCGTTCGATCCCATGTGTGGCCTTTACAGTAACCACGTTATGCTAGTTTCAAAACCTCTCCCAGCCTTGCCGTGAGAAAAGCTCTGTAACGAGGTACTCGGCAACTACAGGACGTTCGGATGAGATCGTGCATTAATGAGCGAGACAATTAGATTAATGTTAGCAGCAACCCTGTCCACTAAAGCAGCGCACGTAAACACGCATGTGCACGCACGGTCACAGCAACGATGGCGACAACAATAACAACAACAGCGACAAAATCAAAAACTGCAACCAAAATAGAAAGCTATTTTTATCCAGTCGCCTCGTTCATACCAGCTCGCTCTTAAACTCCATAAAAAAATGCAGTTTACTCTATCCAGGAGTTTACTCCCTTGCCATGGAGCTCACACAGGCTCTACAATTCTACACAATGCATATTTATCTACCGCATACGTAAGCAGACGCACATATATGCATAAATGAATATCTGCGTATGTATATCATTACCGGGAGAGTTTATTTATTGAGTGACGTTTGCATTTCTGGTTGTCGAGACGAATGGCCGAAGCGACAGTTGGCAAACTTGAGTTGCAGCCAGCAGAGCCGAAAAAAAGCGAAAATCCGTACGACCGTACGTCTGAGGCATGGGCGCCTCGCAGACATTAAGTTTTCCATTTCTTTTCTGTTGTCTAATTTCCTGATTGCCTTACCTTTGTTATTGTTTTTTGTTGTTGATGTGGTCAGTAATTTTGCAATCGTCATCATTGCGTCCATCTTTGTTTTTTTTTTTATTGTTGCTGGCTTTATCATTATATCTCTAACGTGTCTTACGCTTGCCAGCTCTTTATCTAGTTTTTGACGAATGCTGTTACTTTTTTTTTTTTTTTGCTTTTCTTTGGAAAATGTATCTATCGTTGACTCTTAAGCTGTCCTTATACTGAAGGTAATTATTTCGCACCTCTTTGCAGCAATGCATCTCTCAAAAGCTTATGTGTATATTTGTTTCTGCTCTTTTTTGGCGAAACAGCAAGCTGCTGCTAGCCGGCTACCGGCATCACCCGACCAACATCGGTAGAATAAACTTTGTATTCATTGTTTCTTCTTTGTTCAATTACGCGAGGCTGTTATAATTCGGTCTCCGGTTAACGTTGATTCCAACTTACGGAATAGTCTTGTCTTGCGCGCACGCTTATCCATAGGCATGCGCTAAAACCAATTATTTTGCATGCATTCGTTTTACTAGAATGAGCTACATGCTCGCGCAGCCCTCTGTCTGCGCTATACAGACAGGCAGTGCTATTAGCACGTTGACAGCTACGATTATAATAATAATTAAAAAGAGCACGTATGTTAGAGCTTATATTGATTAGTATTTTTTTGTATCAGCATTATTGAATGTGTTTTTGGATATGTCACCGGAGGCCATTGTCCCATTTGTTATTATTATACGATGGCATGCCTACCGTCTGATCAATAAACGTGATACGCCATACACAAGCGGTGAACTTTGTTCACTAGTGGCGAGTGTCCTTCCACCAACAGATCCTGTCAACGAAATTCTACGATGTTTATCCATTTATAAATGACGTGATTTGGTGCTGTATGTCAATAGTCACCTGAAACGTTTGCCTCTGGAGCAATATTTGCATACACGTATATCTCTCTCTCTCCCTATATTTATATATATATATATATATATATATTCCCAGCTCGAATATTATTAAAAAAACTATATATATATATATATATATATATATATATATACTTATAGAACGCTTGTACCTCTCATCTAAAACTCTCATAGAATTTGGACAAGAATGTCGCACATTTCGGCCAACTAGGGGTGTTAGGCAGGGAGATCCTCTGTCCCCCCTCTTATTTAATCTAGTTCTCGACGACATTCTTTCAAAATTAGACAAAACTAATATCGGGTACCAACTTACTGATGACTTCCGCCTTATGGGCTTAGCCTTTGCGGATGATCTCATCCTCCTGGCCATCACGAAATCCACTCTCCAACGGCTCCTTAATATTGCGGACCCACTTTTAAAATCCCGAGGCCTTGAAATTAATACTAATAAAAGCTTTACTATCTCCCACCTATTTAATAGGAAGGAAGGTAAAGGTTTTATCAATACCGTATCAGAATTTAACGTTGGAGATCGGCAATTGCCAGCTAAAGGTATGAGCGATCGATGGAGATATCTTGGAGTCGACTTTGACAGCAATGGCAGAGTTGACTCCACCAAGGATATACTCCTTAACTTACTCAACAGACTCACGATAGCTCCCCTTAAACACCACCAAAGACTCATATTTTTGAAAGACTTTCTCATTCCCCGTCTCCTATATAAACTGGTCTCCGGTCCCAGACCATATTACGCACTCCTTAGTGACCTAGATAAAGAGATCAGAAAGGTTGTTAAGTCGAAATGGCTTAAGCTCGAAAACTCGGTGCCGAACGCCTACCTGTACACGCACACAGCGGTCTGGACATCCCCTGCCTCCAAACATTCATTCCCAGAATCCGCCTCTCCCGCCTGACAGCACTACAACACTCCACGCACCTTGGGGTCCAATGGATGCTAACCACCAAGCACTTTTAAAAAGATCTTGCGAAAACAAGACTTCTTTGCGAGCGCTTGGGAACCTCCATTGAGACCGCTACACAAGAGACCGATTACTGGTCTCAACAACTACACAACACGTTCGATGGGGCACATTTTAAAAAAGCACACGAAACGCCCTTTGTACATTACTGGATTAAGGGTATGCCCTACCTATCTGGTAAGGAGTATTTAAACCTACTAAAGCTCAGGATCAACGCACTACCAACGCGTGCCAGATTGGCCAGGGGACGCCCGGGCTACAACAAACGTTGTAGGCACGGGTGTCATGCGCCTGAGACGTTGGCTCATGTCGCTCAGATGTGCGATATAACACACAAACAAGCCATAAAGAGACATGACGACGTCTGTGATCGCGTGGCGCGTCTTCTCCGCGAAAGGGGTCATGAGGTGGTTCGTGAGCGAGTATTCCGTCGACCGGGCGCTCCGGGTCTAAAGCCCGACCTCGTAATAACAACACCTACCGAGGTCTGGGTTTTAGATGTCGAGGTTTGCGGCCCGAACCGGGACCTGGCAAAAGCACGGCAAGACAAGATCGCCAAATATGACGTCGAGTTCCTAAGAGCGGCGCTCCCCTACCCGCAAAAACCTCGCAGATTCGGATCCATCACTATCTCTATGAGTGGTGTATGGGACTCCGAATCTGCAAGGACGCTCTTGGGGCTCGGCGTTACGAAGAGGAATCTTATGGATCTCACCGTTTTAACTTTGCAAGGAACCTTGAGGATATATCGCTCGCATCGGGTCCATAAGAGCGGGGGCTACCATCAAGCGAGGACACGGACAACTGACTCTTAACTTCACGTGATACCTTTTTACCACCATTTTTATTAAGGCGAGCACTGCCGAGTGTGCAAACGTATTGTAAATGATTAATAAATCATCACAATATTTTCTATATATATGCAATTACATATATATATACTTATATACAAGTACATTTATATATATATATATATATATATATATATATATATATATATATATATATATGTACTTGCATGTACATGCTCACACCTAACGTCACTTGCGCGTACACTTGATCTACACACAGGTACTCAGGCGCGCGTACACGTCTGTCAGATGTGCAAAATTGATAACGAATGGGGGAGGCTGATTTTTGCCCTCTGAGACCCGTACTCGGCCAGAGTCGATCCAGTCTGGTTTTGGTGAGCAGGCCAATGAGATGCCTGACGATAGAGGCATCATGAACGATCTATTCGTTCGCTACTATACTGATTTATTCATTCATTCGCCGATCGAAGTTTTTCGTCATAGTCAACGGCAAAAAGAGGTGGACGAAGGGACGGCGTACAACGGCATTAGAGCGGGCACGGCGTGTTAGGCGGAACAGAGCGCCCAGTCTAACGGCTGGTAACGGCCAGTAACCGAATGCTGCGGCCCTGCGCGATGTTACTGAGGCATTGTAGTACATACATCTACTCCCGATCCACAACTGTACGAGAAACCTTGTGGACCAATAGACTCGGAACTAGATCAGTAGATCGATCCTGTTTAGAGCCGTCAGCAACGGACATTTACTAGCAGTAACGCTCATACTATTACTACTAGTAGTTGTAGTTCATGAATCTTGTTGTTTTAGCTATTGTTGTTGTTGTTGTTGTTGTACTTTTCTCTCTCTCTCCCTCTATTCTTAAGATTTTTTTTTGTGTTACCAACTTGAAGTGAACAACTGTCTCCACGTGAACGTGTGGTCACGAGTTCTCTAACCTAACACGTACATTATTGCCATTCTATTTTAACAGCTATGGCAGAAGAAGTACTAACAGCAGAGTCCACAATTTGACTAGGTTAAGCCGACCCATCTGCAATCGGCGTACTAAACGGGTGTTTCTTTGCGTTTTCTTAGCAGAAGGACGATAACCCGTTCAGTACATTAGTCTTAGAACGGCCGGTAGAATGGCGGATGCTGATGATCACACAGTGACAAACGACATACATAACGGTTCAACGGACATTGACCGATTGGAAGGCAGGATATCGAAGAAAATAAATCTTTTGCGTGCTACAATGGCAATTTCATTCGGCAGCGGTTGTTGTTATTATTGTGACCGTTGTTGTTATAAGACTTGCCTCAGTGGTAGACCAACCGCCAGTTGGAACTCCCGAACATAAAAGGTCGATCATCTAGGCAATGCTTTCAGCTGCTCTTCGTTCTTGCCGCTGTGTTGATTATTCATGCTGTAACATGTTTGTTATTGTTGTTGGGGTTATTGTTGTGGTTGCTGTTTCCTGTAGTAGCGATGCTTGTTGTTGGTTTGGCTATAGTTGCTGTTAGAGTACGGCGCTGTGTCGTATCCACAGATTCCGTCTGGACCAGAACCATCGGAGATCTACAGCGTTAGAACTCGACCACCAACGACGACGGCAACAACAAGAAACTATGTCAAATGTATTGCATAAACCCATAAAGGCATACAAACGAACACGCAATAGATACTTCTGGCTAGGAATACTTTTGTTGGCGAATTTTTCGCAAAAAGCAGGACCGGCGATGGGTAGATGGCCAACAAACCCAGGTTCGTCTTGGGCTTGTTGACCGTTTCCATCCAGGTAATTAGAGCTGCGACGACTTCTAAAAGCCGAGATGAGAGGGTGTTTGAGCAAGCCAGATGAGCCATGAAAAAAACAGAATGAACCGCGACTAATAACAAAAGATAATGCTACGGTGACTAGTTTACGCATGGCGACGGTTGAATCTGGACGAAACAGCAACAGCAGCAGCAGCAGTAACAATAACAACAACAACTTCACCTAGAATAGTCTGGCCCCGAGTAGATATTGAATTTAGCGTCAGTTCATCAGAGCTCCAGCGGCGCGTTTTACTGCTTTCGTTATACCTCAATGGAGTCACAAGTATTACTACTGCTACTAATACGCGTCTGCTGTGTAGCGACACTGAATCATGGTCTGGTGTCCTATGCAGCAACAGTCATCGCATCACGGTGGCGTCCTGCAAGCAACGACGACGTCCCACCACCAAGCGTGTGCTGCTGCTGCTGCGGCCTGCTGCTGCTGCGGCCTGCAAGGAACTCTATCATGAAACAGTGCCTGCTGCAGTTTGTTAACTAAACGTCCTAGTAAAGCCACAGAAAAGACCGCTACGTTACCGTTGTTCTAAGTATTATCGGCATTACCATTACAACCAACAATCGGATGGACACTAAGCTTCCGGCCCGACGGAAAAAAGCATGCCGAATTTACCAACCACCCAACCATCTTCTCACGAACGTTACCATCAACTGTGAAAGTATATCGCTAAAAGCAAGCAGCCCTGTTGCCGTTTATTACTCGTCTCGGGGCCAGAGCTTGGAAGGGGTCCGGATAAACCAGTCGCCTCCGAGCACTACCTAAGGAGACGTCTAAACGCCTGAAGGGGATGCTCAAGCGCCTAGAGAAGACGCTCAAACAGTCGTAATGTCAAACGAGCGCAATCCTTGTCCTCGCAGTTGGCTCAACGCCACACGGGTGATGTTAGTGAGCGAGTGTGCGTGCAGGGCTTAGCCAGCCAACAAGCGGCAGCGTGGCGTCTACGGTCGAAACCGCCTTTATTACCGTTCCGCCAGGCCGTGTGCCGGAGTCATCTGGGCGATAAGCACGCTCAGCACAAGTATGAGAGTTGTCAAAGCAAGCAACAATAATAGCAGCAATGATAACAACAGCATCAACATTAACACCAACAACAACATAATTGATTAAACGGCACTTTCAATGACAAGTAAAAAAAACAAATGGTGGTCGCTGGAGGCGCTGCTGCTGCTGCTGCTGCAGACGGGCCATGAGGTGAGCCAAGTTCTTCGTCTCAAACTGAGCCGACAAAAGAAACTTGCGCGCGTCTGGCCGTCGTGATGTTGTGCAATTGTGCAACTTTTGTATGGCTGCATCGATCAACTCGTCCGCCCACCCGTTCCCCATCCACCAACCCGCCTACTTCATCCCATCGTGTGGATTCACGACGCTGGCGTCCTGCTGTGTGTGAGTAGTGCTGTATCGCGCGTATGATCGACTGGTAGCTTCGAGCCGGCGGCACACCAACCAACTGAGTAAGTCAGTCGACCGGCCAACTCTACAGATCTGCGTCTCGGCTGAAGCTCAATAGCTAGTTGGACAGGTGATGGTGGACCAATCGACAGACGACGCCTCTACCGAAAATAACGTCCACGATGATGACAATGATGGGAAAAGAAAGAGAAGAAAATAATAAAAAAAACTCCATGCCGCTGAGACAGTGAAACGAAAGAGAACAGCATGACTGCGGTATGCATATATAAAACAGCAACAACAACAACAGCAGCAGCAATAGCACACAGCAGCATTAACAACAGCAACAAGATCGGCAACGAGGATGACATGGCTATGTGGGGATATGGTGATGATGATGGGGATGATGATGGTGGCGACGGGAGTGGCTGTGCCGCCGATTTCAGATGAGAGGCCGAGACACAACGCATACGTACGCCGAGAAAAGCAGAGACGTCATCGGGTCGGAGATAGAAACGAAAGACAAATTGATATTCGTATGCCTTATATATACTTTTATACATATACATCGAGTTTATATATATATATATATATATATATACAACGTGCGGATACATAGTCTGAAAAGGTGAAATGCAATGGCAGTAGCAACATCGACAATGTTTATATCTGTCTGACGGTCGGTCCGTCCATGTATCTGTGTCTCTGTCTGCTTCACTGTTGGTCGTTACTACGACTAGTACAGTACGGCTGGAATTCTGATCAACAGCGGCGGTCAAAAGCGAGTTGAAATTGAAGCGTGTTTTAGCAGAAGACGTAGTTAAGTATTGAGAAGAGAAACTACCTATCTGAGCAGGCAGACTGTATAATAGACATAACGCTCTGCCTTGCAATACCAGCGAAGTCGGCCATTCGACGCTTCTCTGGCCATTCGAGGCAAGCAGGCGTTTGTCGGGTGGTAGCTGAAAATGATCGTTTGCTGGCGACATCTCCGTCCCCGATCGCCACCAAGAGGGCCGACATATACAACATACGATGCAAACGCAGCAAAAGCAGCGCTGGCAACAACGGAACAGAGATGAGAACAGAAACCGCGCCGACCCGAACCAACCGACGAGCAGATTGTTGGGGCGGTTTGACTTGTGCGGTTATGTTGTAGAATGGAGGCGACGACTGTTGAACGACGAATTGTTGCGAATAATATATATATATATATATATACGTCAAGAAGTATCTACATCACATTGTGTAGCTGATTTTGCTTAACGGCTACGGCGACAGTACGCTGAACTTCATCTCCCGATTCTCCGTCCCCTTTCAACGCCTTTGTAGATCTGCAGCATGTATGTATATATCGCCATATTGCCACTTGACGCCATTCCTGGCTGTTGCTTGTATCCTTCGCACTGTTGCTACGAATGGGGTGTTCCCCTATCGATCCTAGCGGTGGGATATTCCTCCATGACAAGACTTCTACCCACTACGAACACTTAAACTCTATTCTCTAATGACCCAGATATCTATAGAACAGCCATTAGGAGAAGTGACGAGTGCCTAACGTACCATTTGGCCGAGGTCACTCACGAATTTCCCCACCGGTCCGACGTGCTTGTTTGAATAACTGCAAACCCGTTTTATTGCAATCCACGTCATCTGTTGATATCATAAGTGGGCCGTGTCAGAGCCGTGTCTGCTCCCTTCTGTACCTGTCAAGTTCGGTCAGCAAGACACTGCGTAAGGAAAAAGCAAATTTCTCTGGCCGGGCGGTCTACCCATGTTTTATGTCCGGGATGAGCAGGCGAAGTGAATGACCCGGTGAGCCTGTGGAGATGGCATTCCGTTCTTCTTGCCACGATCTTATCGTTCTTTCCCTCTCAGCTTTGTTGTTGGACTCCGATCCGCCTTCCCACTTTCTTCTCTTTGTTCACTGTTAAATTTAAAGGTAGGGAAGCACCCAGAACCAGGGCTGCGTTCGTGCTAACCGTGCGATAGGCTTGCAGAATCCTAAGCGCCGCTGTTCTTTGCGTGCTTCCTAGCGCCTTTCTTGCTGTCGTCGTTTTTAGGGTCTGCAGTCGGACTGGCGTGGCAAAGAGTGCAATTTATTTGATAACCGACATTAGTAGTCGTCGCCGGCACTCCCGCGGCCCGTGCAAGTCTGACAGAATCTTGTCTATCGCTTTAGCCGCCTTAATTGCCTTGGCCGTGTACTTCTTAATGTGATTGGTGCCTCTGATAGACCTGTCTAGCAGGATACCAAGGTATCTGGCTTCTCTTACTTGCTTGATCTCCGGGCCTGCTACCACCAGTTTTATCCTGCCCACTCTTTTCTTTCCTGTCAGGATATTGGCCTCTCTTTTTTTTTCAGGGCAAGTTCTAGTTCTATTCATCCCAGCTTTATTCATCCATATCTTTGTCGACCGGAGAGCCATGTTTGTCTTTAGTTCTAGTTCTTTCTCTGTCATGTGTTTCTCTTTCTTGGCTTGAGTAATGACGGCCAAGTCATCAGCGTGCGCAATCCTCTCTACTCTCTTTGGGAGACTGCTGTCTCAGAACGTTGGTGTATGTTATGTTTCAGAGCAGGGGGACCAGGATTGGCCCCCTGTGAAACTCTTGCCGTCATGTCTATCTTCACTATGTCTTAAAAAACTCTTCAGTCTTCTAGGTACCCCGAGAGCGATGGACAGCTTTACTCACCAGGAAGTCTAAAATCCCTTTTCACGGCAAACTGTTAAACGCGTTTCTGACATCTAGAAGGTCTGCCACAAGAAGTTACCGTTTGTAAATTGGCAAACTGTAAAGCAAGTCAGCTTTGGCTGTCAGTCGTTCTATTGCTGTGAAAACTAATCTATCCTTGCAAAACTCTGGCCCTGGTAGGATAGGAAACCATGCTGTTCCGCAAACGTCCTAAGTTTGTTTTCTATAATTGACTTATACCCTTTGGCTAAAATGTTCAGAAGACAAATGGGTCTATACCCTTCATTACTTTTAGGAATCAGGACCACCTCCGCCCTCTTCCAGTCTCTCGGCTTCCCATTGCCTTAAAGAAAATTGTCGCTGTCACCTCCGGGTGTTCCTTTAATAGCTTCTTCACCGCCTTAAGCGGAATGCCCTCGGGTTCCGGGCATCTGCTTGGTTTGAGCCTCTCCGCTGCCATCCTTACCTCTGCGTGTGTGGTAGACGGGAATTGCTCTTTTTCTGATGTTTCTCTATTAAAATGTGCATGCTGTGGAAGGAGTTTGTTTAAAATGGGTTTTACTTTGGTGTCCTATAAGTTTGAAATTTTTGTAGGTATATATATATATATATAAATATTCTTAAGGCGGCTCTCTATGAATGCATATAGAGCTGACTCGCTGTGATGACGTGACTTGCACGCCGCAATGAAGCCTCGAGTCGAGAGGGGGTGCCCGATAGCTAGCAGAGATAGACTCTTAACAAAAAACAACATGCAAAGTAAAGACATTCAAGAGAAGATTATGTGTCGGTCGTGATTCGCGTCTCAGAGAGATGCGATCCAAAAAGTCCAAGATGTTACGCTACATAACGCTGTGTCACGCCCGCACCAGTGGAAAGTTCCCAGAACAGTTTGCAGATCGAACAAAAAAGAAACCGCCACGTCCAGTGTCTGAGAAGAAGAAGGCTCGGCCACATTGTATTAATTCCAGTAAACTGTAGTACACCAGAACTGGGGCATGCAATCTTCGAATTCGTGACGTCTTTCGGATCGGTTTGCAATATGGGTAGCGAACTACTTCGGTAGTGGCTCATTTTCAGTGAAGCGTTGAGTTTGTCGTTGTCGTCGTCAACAACAACGATGCTAACATCAACGTTTACGGCTACAACAGTGACCATGGTCAACTTCGCTAGAATCTACATTTTCCACTGTCTCTCTCTGTTTCCCTTCTCTTTTTCTATGGCTCTCTTTCTCTCTCGTGCGCTTATATTAGCGGCTAACAGCTACCCTAAACTGCGGTACTGCTGAGTACACTTTTGTTATTTATATACAAAAAAAGAAAATATATATATATATATATATATATATATATATATATATATATAAACATTTACAAATGTTGTAAACACGTATGCGTGTATACGATTGTATGTCTCAACCGAATAGACGGAACTTGCCTCTGTAGCGTACGTGCGGCTGGCTGCATTGCAAATTAGTTATCAAATTCCAAAAATGCCCAAGATAAATTCCAGGAATGTATAGCCACGAACAGCATAGAAGTGGTAACAAACAAAACGGCGACGCCAACAACGACAGACTGGTCGATAGTAGATAAGATAACGAGAAATAAAGCGAACTGATGAAAACGGCTATCATAACCAAAAAGCCATACAAACACTGTGATTGAGACAATAATTTATGACGTGTCAATTCGCAACACAAAATAATAACAATAATATTGATAATAATAATAATAATAATAATAATAATAATAATAATAATAATAATAATAATAATAATAATAATAATAATAATAATAATAATAATAATGATAATAATAATAATAATAATAATAATAATAATAATAATAATAATAATAATAATAATAATAATAATAATAATAATAATAATAATAATAATAATAATACTATTTATCGCCATAACAACGGCACAACAACGACCGATATCCGAACAGAGAAGTATATAGAAAAAGCACATGTAATAGTCGGTCGCATTGCGTTATTTGGTGCGGTTACCAACTAAGTGAAACTATTATTGTCATCATCACCAACATTTATTGATTTCACTCAACGAAAGTATGTACAGTAAAATCGATTTTTGCATTGTAATGTTGGCAGTTGCTTCCTATTGTGTACCATCTCAACGAGAGAGACAGAACAGTAACCTTTTCCGAACAGACAACTGAGTAATGCCTAGCGTAATACTGCAAGCAGAACTGACAAATGCATTAAGAATGCTCCTAGCAAAATTCACCGCGTGAGCACACGAGGCGGAGATAGCCGTGCATGATACCGAACAAATATGCTGGGTGTTGGAATACAGCTGAAGTCACATTCGATTGCGACATCGAGAATAATACATTTCATCATCTTGTTTGTCGTGTCCTGCAATCTTTCTTTCGCTCTGTCCACAGACAAATACGCATGTCCCTCTTAGAAGATACTGATGAAGATTGTTGATTATCATTGAGCTCATTCATGCAAAAGCAATCAAGCCATCAGGGCCATCACAACAGTGCGAGCGGTGCCTTAAAACAGGATACTAGGTTGCCCCTAGCTGGTACGGAAGGAGGGCTCGTGGAGGTTGACGATGGTGGTCGTGACGTTGTTGCTGCTATCAGTTGCTGTTGTTGCAGCTGCTAGTTGTTGTTGCTGTTGCAGCTTCTAGTTGTTGTTGTTGTTGTTGCAGATGCTAGTTGTTGTTGTTGTTTTCGCTGCTGCTGCTGCTGCTGCTGGTGACAACGCATTGGTTGTCTGACTACTTGACCATCCCTGATCGCGGCGACGCACGGACTTGGCCTCGTTCACCTGGGCGGCCCCCTATGCTATGCTCAGCTCTGCTGCTGCAGCCGCAACAGATAATAATAACTGTAATCATGAGAATGTCCGACAATACTCATGATGCCATTTTAAGAATAATCATCATTTTCCTTCTACTTCTATGTGTCCTGTTACTCTGTTTGTCTTTGCCTGTATCGTATTGTTAGGGTCCGCTCGGTCTCTCTGTCTGTATGTCTGTCTGCCCATGACTCTGCAGTATTTCATGAATCATTGGGAGGAGAGGCAACGGGGTGACACAATCACATGAAGAAGTTCCGCTGCCACGTCGGGCTGGCTCGTTGTTTCTTGGCCGACATCTTCGACCATTGGTGACGACTCGCATTTGCAGTGGCCGGCGCAGCGGCCAAGTGGCAGGGTGGCTGTCCCCCATTGTCAGCACAACAACGACAATAGCAGCAATAACAACAGCAACAATAACAACAACAGCAGAAAAACCAAAACATTACTGCGTGAACACATAGGGTGGAGATAGCCATGCACGACACCGAATAATTATGCCAGGCGAGGTGTTGGACTGCAGCTGAAGTCACCACTGTAGCCGTTGCGGCGTTGAGGATAGTACACATCATCTTGATTGTCTTGTCCTGCAATCTCCCTCTCTCTCCCTCTCTTAATCTCGCCCTGTCCACAGAGTGTGTATACCTCCCTGGTTGCCGCTCAGAAGATACTGATGAAGATTCTTCATTATCGTTAGGTACAATCATGCAAAAACAATCTAGCACTCAGGAAGTGAGTGATCATCAATCACTACGAAATACTGCAACGGTAAAAGCACCCTAGCTCCGCTTAGCAGCATCATGAACCGACCTCGACCCGCTCACATCTACAATCACCACCACTGCCAAACAACACCCAATGCACCAAAAGAAGAAACTTACGAAAAGAGAGAATGGAAGGGAAGAGATGGAGGAAGAATGCGAGAGAGGGAGACGTGCGGGAACCCGCTGCAGGCGAGCATTTACTTCATTGCCATGGGATCTTCGAGAGAAAAGTCTCAACCAACCAAATGACGACCGTTGTGCAACGCCAACCCCAACTGGAGAAAAACTACGGCACTAACAGGTTATGGGAACAGGAAGAGAGATAGAGCTCTATCTCGAACCTTACCAAGAAGGCAGAATAAGGAAAACAAGCGCGCGCGCGACAGAGAGAGAGAGACAGAGAGAAAGCGAAGGGGCTGAAAGAAATTCGGGCTATGACGCTTCTGACATAGCGGGGACAGCGCGGCAGACGGCCCGCTTAGCTCACGCAGCTGCAGGCAAACGAATTGCCAACAGCAAAAAACAGCAATAGCTTATAATATCCAGACATTGTCGCCGAAAGATGATAGAGCTCGACACACTAGAGATATGGCCGGCCAGGCTGTTTGGTCTTGGCGTGAGACGCGGTCTCTTTTTTTCCGATGGAAGAACATGGTGCCGGGCTGGCGGCAACAGCTCTTGCGTTCCTACGTTGATGATGTTGCTGGTGTTGTTACTGTTGGTAATGGTGGGCAGCAACAGTGACCAATACTAGAAATAGCAGCTACGCCATCATTTCATTGTCCACAATGGCCATCTCGTTTTTGTTTCTATTATTGGCGCTGAGATCACTGAATTGACTATAAATATGCAGCTAGCTACTCATTGCGGTACCCGAGACGCGACGTCACACGCCAAAGACGGCCACGGGCGTAGTATATCGTTTCTTTTCAGATTTTTGTTTTGTTCTTTCGTCGTTGTTTTGTGACTCGTCTGAATAAAGATGTAGCTACGCAGCAGTATCCTGTGTCCGCGGAAAGTCGAGATGTCGGCCGACGCGCAAAATGATGTATCATCACCGTGTAATGCGCTTACGTACATACACCCCTACCGATAGGCATGAAGGTTTAGATGCCAAGTTCATGACAGTTAGTTATACAAGGCCAACAAGCCTCAAACGAAGGACACTTGACCGGCGAGAGCGGCCGAAGCTTGGCGCCGACTCGAGCTTGTTGGCACAGAAATATTGGTTCATGCACGTGCGTGCATTTACCTACTTTGCGTTAATGACCTTTGGGTCTAATCGATTTTCGCTACGCGTTCGCCTCTCTTTTTCTCTATTTCGCCTTGTTGCCTCGCGTCGTCTGCGTAAGGGCTATTTTTCACTGAGGAAACGCTGCTAACCCTTGCCGCAGTCCCCCTTCCCTCTCAGTACTGGCAAACCCTATGACTACGGTAAAAGATCTTAAACCAGAACGACCTTGAGGGTTGACGACCAAGGCCTCGAGCGCAAGTAGCACGTCCGCCTGCGGTCAGTGACCGAATCTGTCTGGCTTTTATTTAGGCGGTTTAAGATGTGGGTTGAAGGCTTTCGTTTTTGCGTGTTTCAACATTAGCCAACGAAACAGCACATGGTGCCTTTTCCAAATCGTATACGCAGAGAAGGCAGCGTCGCATGAGTATATTTAGGACAACAGTTCCGAAGTACTAGTATGGCCCGAATTGACGTCAGATTGAGAACTCAGGAAGGAAGAGAAAGTGCGCGTGAGAAATAGAAGTTAGGTTCTAGAGGTGAAAACGTATCTTGCAATGCCAACGCTTTATTAGTACATAGCGTGCACACGTAAGTACGCATGCTTATACACACGTTCGTTTTTTAAGTGGCTGATAGTGTATTTGCAAGCCTGTAGTTCTATACTGCGTAATCAAGAAATCTCATATTAGCCCTTCGACTAATAAAGGCTAACAGTGGAGACGACAATAGAAAGCCGGTTTTTCCGTAATTAAACTGTGTGCATACGTGTGGGTTTTTGTTGAAAAACAGTCACAGTATTTTCTTTACAACAAGTCTATTTGCTTGTTTTGGGCAACCTTCTAGACGTATTAGCAATCAGTGTGACGATAAATGCGTTGCTGTGCTCCTACGGCTGGCTAGAATAAATTGGTGGACGCTGTAAGTGGATAGCGGATTACAGCAAAAGGCAGTGGGTGTTGTAACATCCACGTACTGGACCCATTCAAAAACTAGTGCTTGGACAAGTGGACTTAGCAACGTCAAAACTTTCTCGAGAACCCTGTGGCACATTGAAAAAGCTCCTCATTGTCTCTCTATGACTACATTCGCTTTTTTGTTATAAACGGTTTTATACTATTTTTATTATATTTGTTGACAGAGCTATATATATATATATATATATATATATATATATATTGTTTCGATCAAAGCAACTGTTGCAATTTCCTTAGTCTGCGTAAGACGAGAATAAAGAAAAGTAAAGTAACGAAAATAAATAGAATGTTTTTTTGCTACTAGCTGACTACACACGTAGAAAATAATAATAGTGTCATTAATTCAAGTTTATTTACGGAACTGCATATTATATGCTTTATGTCCGTTTTCTCAGGAGTGAGAAAACGGACATTGCCGTTTTTTTCTTGACATTGTTGCGGGGCTGGTGTATAATCTTGACAGAGTATGGCTCCTCCTCACGCTGGCCAATTTCAACCAACTTTAGAGGTGTTTTCTATTCGATTTGAAGCGAATGTTGTGTTTGTCTAATTGAGCAAAAAGCCGCTCTGTGTATTGCTTGCCAGGCTTTCTACCAGCTACTCAAACAATCCGACTAAGTCTGAAAATGTCACTATGAGTTTACGAATGTTTTATTTCGGAGTATGCGGTGAAAGTCAAATAGGCCAAACGGGAGATCTGGGGTTTGGACGTATTTAATGCCTTGCATTTTTGTTCTAGTCCTGTATATGACAGCCGCCACGTATACATCCGTTACATAGTGCATGATTTTCACTACCTGGTATGTTCAAACGCCACCTTTCAGAAAAAGTAAAAGTCGTGCATCTGTCGGTCCTGTCTGCAGATGTATACCAAGTATCATGCAGTGAACTGCGCAGCACTCGAGCATAAATCGTTGCACTGCTTCTCTCGCCGAAAGCGTGAAAAAGATAAAAGCCTACGAAGACAACCTTATGGAATGTATAATCTACACAATTTGAAAGAAATAACAATTCTTGGGTTGAAGCGTTATAGCGTAAGACATCTGCCTCATATCGAAAGGTTGATGGTCGACTTGCGGTATATATTGCCGGCTGTCTGTAATGGCCAAGTAGTATATAACCACTTTTTGCTCACCATCTTGGCCTTGTGCTATATATATATATACAATTGGGGGCGGTGTAGTTTAAATGTATGCACACTAGTTGTGTGCGTACAGTAGGGCTGTAGAGGTGTGCAGACCCGTTGGCATACTGTGGGCAAAACGCTTATCCCAATGATATATATTTATATATATATATATATATATATATATATATATATATATATATATATATTGTTTCAATCAAAGCAACTGTGACAATTTCCTTAGTCTGTGTGACACGAGAATAAAGAAAGGTGGGGTAAATAAAATAAAATAAATGTTTAAATTGCTACTCAAAGATACGCAAGGAGTACGCAAAGGCGTTGTAAGTCTGTGCACATGGGTCAACAGTGTGCAAATGCATGCCGTACAAGAGTACAACGCTGCCGTATGTACGTGCACATGTGAGTTGAAGTGCGTAGAGGCGCCGCAGACTTATACAGAGTCCCGGTAGGTTTCCTGCGGTTTTTAGTTTTGACATAATGTCAAGGCAATACCAAGCCTGAATTCTGTGATAGATATGATTGTATGTCTGAATGTATGACTAGAAACTGTAGCCAGGCTGTCAGCATTCGCGGCCTCGACCACCCGCTGGCGACCGCATCGACACAGGCAGGGCAAACGCAACGCAGTTACAACGCGAGCCCTGCCCTCTGGACCGGTTTTTCCCGGTTCTGCAACTGTAAACGATAACGTAGTTGTTATTGAGGCTGGCAGGGGGACCTTTTGTAAAAGAACGCTCAGCTACCTAGAAATGATAGAAACGCTGAAAGAGGAGAAGGGCGAGAAGGGGAATGAAGGGAAGAAGGAAACATTTCGCGTAAGAAGCCATCTTCTCGTTGAACAACTCATGATGATTGCGATTATTATCATCAATATTATGGTTGTCGCTGCTGTTGATGTTGAGCAGTGACACCTGCTGTTCTAGTGTTACGACTGATTCCTCTCACGTTACTCATATATATATATATATATATATATATATATATATGTATATATACATATATATATACGTATATATATATATGTATATATGTATATATATATATATATATATATATATATATATATATATATATATATATATATATATGTATATATATATATACGTATATATATATGTATATATATATATATATACAGCTCTATGTGTCGTTGATGGCTACGTTGTTTGGTTGTGGAGAAGTATCTTGCGGTTACTTTTCGGTTTGCTGCTACTGCCTTGCAGACGCCGCCGCTTTTTCGGTAGATATCCTAAAGTCCTTGACCACATGCAGCAAACAACACTCTCCTACGATTTCGCATTTATTGTTTATCTCTGCTTCTTCCTTCCTCCCCTTTCTCTCTCCCTTATTAATAATATTAAAACTGTCTCGCTACCTACTTCTACCATTTTCGCGTTCCATATGACGGCTCACGTCAGACATGCCTTGTTGGGTAGAGACGCCCGTCGGATCTCGCCACCTGCTGCTGTTGGAAATACAACGCAATAGGCTAAAAATAACCACGCTAACGACAACATTGTGGTTATACTGACAAACTATATACACACTATACGTGCATGCACACAGACATAGATATATGCAAATAGTTAGATATAGGCACACAGATAGATATATAAATGCATGCATACTTGCACATGTGCATATAAAAAGAGTTGTTGCGGAGACATGCCTAGTCGTGATGAAGAATCCAAGAGTTGTTTGCCCAAGGCATCTTGCATCGGACATTCTGGCGCAAACAAATTACATTTCGCGGTAGTATTCCTTATTGATCGCAGACCGTGGCAAAAGGTGATTCAGGGATTTTTTTATAAAAAAACAGCCAAAAAAACCTTGGTGTTGTCTGAATTTATTTGATGAATCCTCTCCTTGCAGACACAACTGGAAAGATTGGGATTTTGTCTTGATGTCTCAACCATATATACATGACCCGACTCATGTAATCACTTTTTGAAGCAATCCAGGGTCGCCTGAAAGTTCAGTTCGGATATTTCACGACAGGCGTTCATTTTATGGAAGTTTAACATTTTGGAACCTTACTGCCAGTCTTTTGACGCATAAAATACCGGTCAAGACTGTTTCAACGGATCCCTAAGATATTTCCTGAGGTAATCGACGGTACCATGTGTACACATTTCGGGACACTGCTTGATTACCACAAGCAGTTTGTAACGTCTCCATCACATTAGAATATATGATTTGGCTTTTACCACAGGACTTGATGCAGATTCGTTGTTCCTCCATTTTGGACTCCTAAAAGATCGCTGTTTCGGTCTGGCGGCAAAGTCACAGTACTAATACTTGTCGATCCGCCCTCGTATATATATATATATATATATATATATATATATATATATATATATATATATATATATATATATATATATATGTATATGCGTGTGTAATGGTGGAGAACTGCGCAGTTGCGGTAGATATGACAGCGTCGACAACCGAGACGAGGATAACGAGACAGACGATGTCATCGGCGTAGTGAAGTATGCGCGCATGTTAGACGAGACAACGATTGCGGCTACAATGGCGCCGGCGCAGTGTCCGCGATTCGAGCGCGCGTTGATGGCTGAATTCGGGCGGCCTCGTGGGAACGGCCGGAAGGAGAAGGGAACAAATCTCTTACCGTTACGTAGAGGTGTCAAGCCTAATATGAACCAAGCAGCCGTAGCATGATGATGGTGATGATGTCTGGCCATTGGTCTGCGGTTTTTGGTTATCTGGTCTAGTTGGCTATATACATATATATATATATATAGAGAGAGAGAGAGAATGAAGGGCAGGACGGGATATAAGTATTATGCACAAGGTAAGGCTGCGGACGCGCGTTACTGGCAAGGCAAACTTTCTAATAAATGTTTAACGTGTGACCTTAAATTCGCTCAATAACTAACTCAACATTAATATTAAGAAAATGGCGGGATGTACCCTTGCAGCAGCAACAACATCTTTCTGTCGCGACAACGCGTATTGTCTGTGACGATGTTTGGTGGACTAGGTTTGGTGGCAACGGTAGAAATTAATCGCAGGGAGTATTAATAACTCTTAGTCTTCTTATTTTCTCATGACTGTTCTTGTTGGTGCCGGTTGTTGCGACTGTTGTCGTTGTTGTTGCTCGTGTTTGGCTTTTTGAAAATATTGGCCGTCAAAACTGTAGCTAACTTGCTGTCTACTGTTGAGCGAGCCACCTTGTCGGAAACGACGCACAGAACGTGGTACTAGATTATAAAGCAAGCGGGTAGTTTGATTGAAGAGAGAGAGAGAGACAAATAATCAGATCAGACGCGTCGTATCGTCAAGCAGAGCAGCCGCAGCAGCAGCGGCAAAGCCATGGCCGTCGTGCTGTAAGGATGGACCGTACGACAACTCCGTACGACTAGCTCGGCCACCAACTGGCAGGTAAATGACTACAGCAGCAGCAGCATATCGCTTCGTACCGAGTCCGTGAGGGTTGTTGGGCCAGGACGTACGGGTGAGGTGGGCGAAGCGAGCCCTTTGACACAACGATCTGGAGAAGCAGAGGAGATTTGTCTCTAATCTATAGCCGCCGCTACCGCCGCCTACCCATCAAGTTAGTTATCTTGCTAGACTTGACCTAGTGTCTTGACGAGCCAGATGTCTGGCCAATGATGGCCGATTACTAGATACTACTTTGACGGCGAACGCGGCTGCTGCTGCTGTTCGTATGTTTATCAGTACTGCTTCTGGTAGCAGGTAAACAAGTATCGGCAGTCGTCAGCAGTTACCGCCAGCTGTGATGATACTGCCCGTGTTACTTACTATCTGTCGCTCTTGCGACCCACTACGGCTAAGCAAACTGCGACGGCGTGCCAGTGAAGACGTTGATGGTATTCATTTTAGCGATTAGACTACGACAGCGTTGATCAGGCAATCCCAACTACGTTGAACTTGAACCTCGTTGTTTTGCTCGTGCCAACAAACAGCAACTCTTGCTAACAAGCAACTCGTTCTCAAAGCGCCACAGGGGTCTTATGTTGCCGTTTAGACGCATTTTTTTTATAAAACTCGCAGATTATATATATATATATATTTATCAGATACATGGGTGTACTAATTATTTTCCTGACGTAGTACAGCAGCAAGATTGATCCCATTTATACGCAGAACTAGCTTCAATAATTCCTTCGATTAACCTCCTCCAATTGAGGCCAATGTTGCTGCGGCGCTCCCTCGTTAGATGTCCACTAATAGCTGCTGCAGGATATACTGGCCTTTCAAAGGGTCGTCCTCTCCCTTGAGATCCTTTCTACCGAGTTCGGTAAAAATATATCAGTTGATTTGCATAGGCTCCCGTGCGTTAGAATGCTAAAGTAGCCACCACAAACTCCAGACGAAAGACGGCATAAATAAGCCTTTTCTGGCTTTGATCCCCTGTAACGACAGCCATATGAGCGGTGAGAGCCACCTCAGAAACGCACCTCGTGATGTATTTGCATCCTTAACAACACTTTTACCTGCCCTATAAGGCCTCTTTCGGTCCGCCGGCGATGCGGCGGCGGTTCCCGTTTAATGAAAAAGCCAGCCTGTTGTGTGCGGGGTTCAGCAAGGAGACCCTGCAGTCTTGCTTTCTCTTGCTTTTCGTTGAAACAACTCAACGTTTCTCATAGGTTTGAAATTACAGCTAGTTATCTAAGCGGCGTAACGCTTGCTGGTACACCGTTTACAGTACTGACTGAGAGAGAAAAAATACACATGTCACCCTTTTATATCAGGAACGCTTGAAGCGGCAGCGTAAGCGGACATGTTCAGATATCTAGGATACTCTTAGCGGTATGGTCGACCATCTACGAACTCGTATTCTCAATGAGCATCGCTCATAGAATATTCGATCAACAACAACGGGGATCGAACCGGCGACACCTCGGTAAATGACCATCATAACTAGCGGCCTATATCGACACCCACACATATATATATATATATATATATACATTTTACTAAACGCCGTTATGTAATATGAAGGATGTTTACACACTCAGAGGAGCGGGCAGACACGGTCGAGAACTGTTTCTGCAAAATGTCCTGAATTGTTAAAATTTTTGAATTGTGTAACTATGAAAATTTCAAGCTCAATGAGAAATTATTAAATTTAAATAATTTTGCCGTCCGGAGAAGACGGTCCCATAAAAAATATATATATAAAGATTGCCTCAGCCGTACAAGCCTACAGCTAGCAAGCAGCATCTTCCCGATTTTTGACGTCACACTAGAGGAGAGGGAATGATTAGGCATACGAGGGGTGTGTTTTAACTTCGACGTCGCCAATGTCGTGCAGCACGTGCACGACAAGACGGCACTCACGTGCACGAGCCTCATCATAGGCATTATCTACCACGGTGGCAACAAAAAATAAACAGCGCATCAGTGCAAGTGGTGGCCATTACAGATCGATTCGTAGAGACGTACGCGGCATCGATCTAGTCTAGCGCTCACAGAACGTGTTCTATCTAACAGCCAGTGTTGATTGCCGTTCCGAATCGTCGTATTTGTTGCGGTAGCTTTGTCCGGTTGGCCCTTGTCCTGTTGAGTCCATGGTTGAGGTCAACTTGAGGCCTTTTCAGTCGGCTTCGTCGCTTCTCATGGAATCGGCGGCAAAAGTGTGTTATAGTAGCGGTGGTATCATCGCCGACGGCCAAATGTTCGACGTGGACATTTATTTACTGAGCGACAAAGAGAGATATATCATCAGTCGACCTAGTATGCACCCTGTTCGCCAAAAGCGCTCACCGGCCGTCACCTGTTTTCCAACATTATTCTACTACTAATTCTAACTTGATTGAGCAAATCAATGTTAAATTGACCAGGTAAAAAACATACTTGCAGCAGAACGTTTTGTAGATGAGCACCACATGAGTGTTTTATTATCTTGTCGTCGTGAAAGTTACTGACTTAGTGGTTGTTGTTGTTTTTGTTGTATGTGTGCAAGTAACAAATGGACATTTTAAAGCCCTTTGAATGTGGCTCATACTGTCGGCTACCGATCACGACGGTTGGACGCATCATCTTTGCCTTCGCGATCAATATTAATCAAAGAGGCTTCAGAGGTCTAGATATCATGCTTCTGCGGTCGCTTTCCAGCTGCGTGAAGTGCATCTGTCATATTCGGTTTGTCAACGCTACGGCCGCCCCGCTGCCACCACCCGCATTCAACGTCGAAAATTGCACAAGAAAAGCAAAAATCAGCAGTCTACCTTAAATGGTGAAACAGTATGCTGATTGTTTACACAACGGGCTATAAAGCAATAACTATTATCGGCGTCATTGTTACATTTCTTCTTCTTCTTATTGTTGTTGTTTCTGCCATCTCCGTTGCGGTGCCCGGCCTTTTATGTGAGTACGAGCTCACGAGAGCTGGTTGTGCTATTGTGAGACTTTGTGGCTACCGTAAACTCTACCAGCCAAGTTAGCATCTTTGGGTGGGTTTAGCGTAGCGATCACATTAGCAGTTATCACGGATTCACTCCAACCGCTGCTGCGTCTCAGCCGACCAAATAATCAGTTAATGTCCGTCAGAACACAACAAAAGCCATAGCAAAAAATGAGCAAAGATAGCAACAACTGCAAATACAGCAGCAACAAAAAGAGCAACCACAATTTTGCTTACGTTTTACAGCAGCAAATATATATGATTTTTAGCAGAGACTGCTTTACCAAAGCAACGCTAAAGGGCTTAACCTTACAACGTTAGCAAAACCACTATCTTCTGGCGCATTGGTTTTTGCCTACGCAGCAATGTGCAAGCCCTTAATATACCATTGATTAGTAAGCCTTAATTAGCACCTTACAGGGCATGCGTCGGAGGTTAGGCAATCTAGCAAAGCACACTTAGGTATTAGGTCTACAGACAGACAGATATAAGATAGAGAGACGTAACAGATAAACACATTTGTAAATCTAGCCAGCTGGTTGTGTGTGCCAGTGCACTGCAGCTGTTATGTTATTGGCTCGGCTGTTTTTGCCACGTGACAAATGAAAAGCGTGTTGTTCGAGCGAGCATGACAGTTACGAGCGGCGCCCACCGGAAGCGCGAGAGACTCTATAATGCTACGCAGAATAGCGACAGACGAAGCAAATGTTACGCTCTCATTATTATTATTATTATTATTTCCAACAAGGGAACACTTCGTCCAATGGATAACACGAGGGTTGGGCACATGCATATATATGTTGGGACGTCCTATATATTTTTTTTGTTTTCGATATATATATATATATATATATATATAAATGCCAAAACGAAGAACGTGAAAATTCATGCAGTGGCGTCAGGTGTGTCAGTATGTCGTCATTACCGGTGTTCATTGTTACTGCCGCTATGCCTGGAATGTCGTCCTGCTTTTTGTCAAGCGGCCATCGTCAGGAGGGAAATATTACCAGGAGAATAAGAAGAAGAGCAACTCATGGAGGAGTTCCTCTGTTCCGTATACACACATACGTATTCACACATACATACTTACATCTGCTTGCCAAAAACCATTATGACTAGTCATGTTATGGCCTTTGCTCCTCTTTACGCCTCTGAATCTCCCGAAGGTTAGCTTGTATATAAATAGCACCTGCTTGCCTCAGACAGAAAGGACAAAGCCAGTGTTTATCGGCGCATGAGTAGTAAACGACCACTGAGATGGCCATGAAGAGTCTCAGTAACCCATTCAAAAAGGTACGGCTGCCGCACGTGTTCTGAGGTTGCAATCCGGTAAAGGCACGGTCCACCACAGATAGCCTTGTTGGCGCCAATACTATTACTTCTTTTATTACTGCTAAATTCTACCTCTTCGAATATTCCTCTACTCTCGGCATTGCGGTCAGTACACAGCCTTTCTTTTTCACATGATGATGATGACGGCAAAGTCCTTAATAGTACTCCAGATTACAGTTTCGCTCAAGAATGTATGCGCGATTTTTTTACATGCGGAGTTCCCATTAAAGGAGCCGCGCCTGCAGCACCTTAAACGCTGCAGTACATGTCGTGCATGTTTCGAGTGTGTGTTTGACGTCGTCTTCTTCTCCTGAGTCACAGAAAATACACGCTGATGGCGATAAAACCTATCTGATAAATCTTATACATGCAAATCATTTCTAAAACGACCGTGGAACATCCAGCCAGCGGATAGAAAAGTGAAACCCGGCTTCAAAACGTAAAACCTAAATTCTTGTCTACTAAAGAGAAAATCATATGTGCCGCCTCTCCTGGCTCTCATCGGTTAGAACATAATTTTTCAACAGTGTTCTGCGTAAAAGTCGACACGTCACGTTGTCGCGTTCTTGCCGTTCCTTCCCTACGTTTCCGCTTTGCTACAGAGTTATATCCCGCTGTCGCTTGACACAACTCTGGGCCTAGGTTATGCATGACATGTTTCCGTGACGAAGTGGTTTTTGTTGTGCGGCTGATTGCCACTGCTGTTTACCTTCAATACGCCTCAGAGTATCTTGTTCTCGATAGCGGCCATTAGGTAGTGCTAATAGCAAATTGGCATCCGGTAAAGCAGATTTAGCTAGATGACCCTAAAACGGCCTTAAGGAAATGTGAGCAATAAACGCCCACTTTACGGGCGTTAATCGGTTTTCTGTTCTGCACAGTCGCCACCAGGATGTTGTTATTTTTGTTGCTGTTGTGGTTGTTGGTGATGAGACTAAACGAGGGTGAAGAGAGGGAACATAACAGTGACGAATATCGCGATGATAAGGGCGTTGGTGGCGGCAGCAGCGCTTTTTCCAGAAACGAAGCCAGAAGAAACATAATAGTGATAGGGTGAAAAGTTTTCTTCCTGCCTGCATCCCTACTACCTTTGATTATACCCAATTTTTGTTGCTAGCACGACGTTTTACGGCCCGTCGGCGTGTTACATCCGTGTGAAGCGTGTGCGCGAGGAGATCAATTGGATGTGTATACAGTGAGCCGTGTTTATCCATGAGTCAATTCAGGGAATCACTCAGCGTTGTATTGTGGGTCGCCGAATAGCCGCATCGCCAAATTGCGACCAGCACAATTTAAAAACATAATTTGTTTGTACTTGCTCGCAACACGTTATTGACAGCCCGGTGCATCATATCGATGTCATTAAGTCGCCTCCGCAGGCATCGACGTCACGATTACTATTCCATCAATCTTTTTTATTACCGTCTATTAGCTACCGCCCGGATTCGGCTGGCGGTTGATACAGCGTAAGTTAGCCGAGGTAGTTGATTGATAACAATTTTTCTTGTTCGCTTGTTTACGCTATTCACTCAACAATACATGACTCATGACAGCGTTCACGTAGACGCAGTAGCGCACGGGCACGGCTTGTGACCTCCTAGTATTCATACAAATCGTACACCAGAAAGGGATAGTGATTTAAGGGGATAGAGCGGAACAGGAGAAGCAAGGTCTCATCTTTATGTATACTGCCACTATGTGTGAGAGCCCGGAAGACGTGATGATGATCGGATTGGTTACTAGTATAATAATTGTTGTTATCCTTACTCTTATTATAGTTCTGTAAGCATTATTTAGTAATTCGCCTGGTGTGGCTTAACATGTGCTACGGAAGACGATAAAGTGTATTACCGAACGTATCTGATACCTTAATGCAATCAGTTAACTATGACATGAATGTATTCAACATGAGAAAGGCCGTTACATATATAACAGCGGCTGCCGGGAGTAGGATATTTAGCATTTCATAACAGTGATTTTTAGTGTGGTAGTGTGCTGAAGGTCAATGTCACAAGTTAGTTCATCTGAAGTCATTCCTTGTGATCCACGACAGAACCAGCCATATATATATATATATATATATATATATATAATGAGAGCAACAGGTTATACTTTACGGAGAGCACGCTTGCCTCTACACTTAGCTTGCAAGATTTTCAAAAAGCCTTACTTAACTGCTGGGCCTTTCTACTATATGCCTGCGTATGTGTACACATACTCGTATGTATGTTTTTTACTTCTTACTTCGAATCAGCGCAATATTTTACTAAACATTGAGGCAAAACTAACAAGGGAATACATCTGTGTTTGATTCTATTGCAGCAAACAAACAACGCGAGCAGCGCGGCGTTGATGTCGCAGGATCCAATCCCTCAAGTGGTGGTAACCCCTTCGAAGGAAGTGGACGAGAACAAAGAGAGAGGCAACTGGAGTTCACAGTTCGAGTTTCTTCTATCCTGTCTCAGCTATGCGGTCGGTCTCGGAAACATCTGGAGATTCCCCTACCTCTGCTACCGCAACGGAGGAGGTTAGTATTTATACGTGCATGCTTGTATCGCCGTGGGTTAACGTAAACAATGCAGGTGTCCTTTCATCCTTAATGGCCTGACATACGCTATACGTTAGGTGCAGTTAATATATTTGCTGAACTTGCATGCAGCAAGTTGCAAGCAGCTTCTTTCACTGTGGCAGGCAGTGTGAAACTAGAAATCTGGTAAGTTTCATAGAACTCAAGGAGGGACCTCTTTACGGAAACCTGGTTGCAAATGAACATGCTCATTGGAAACGGGTAGCGTATGCATGCTGGATGTGACTAAGGCAACTTAATGCTGTTGCAAATGTTGCTTTTGCTCGTTGTATGAGCGCGTACTAGTTAAAAGGTTGGGGCGGTGTCAACAACGGGTTTTCTGCTGACAACGACACCGCCAGTTAGTATCACTATGATGCTGCTAATATCCAGTTGAACATTGCTCAGCGACCTGAATTGACTACTAACTTCTGTGTCATCTATGTATTACATACGTCTTCTGCAGACAGACTTTACAAATAAGACTCTGTTAGCGTTTATGTTTAAATGGCATCATTTGTGCGCTTCAATGAGCCGAGCTCCCTTTACATATAGTACGTCAAAACTTCCCTTGTAGCTGAACATTTCCTTCAGCTAATCAAACGAGACATCCACGAATCTAAATTAGTCTACTAACTGGTCCATTCGATGTCGACTGAGGCATTTTGTCATGAACGACCCGTTATTTACATGAAAAATCCGTACACGGGCAAATGCCTTACGAGAAATCTAAAAAAAAAACAAATTTATGGTAGGATGTATAATGATCAATTTACATTCAAATAGCTAGCAATTGTGACTAAGCGAACAAGTTGACTTTCAATTTAAAATAACCCTGACCTGCACCATTCGGTAAGCAATCCTAGAGTTAAGACCGTGTTGTCCCATTTGGACGTCAATGGAGAGTATTTGCCGTAGAACCTGTGCGGTTCTCTTAGTTTCTTAGGTTCTCTTAAATCCTCCGTAGTTATCTTCAAACGCTTGCGCAACTTAGTAAGTAGTCTCCCTGCGGGCCAGAACTTCCCAAAGTCTCAAACGCCACTGGGTTAAAACTATGGGCTCTGGCAAGCTCGACGTATTTGTTCGTCCTGTTGCTCTCTGCTAACTTTGCGGCGTGAGGAGTACCGAGTCTGAGACCAACACATATTCTCACAGTGGAGACATCCATTAAGTTTTCTAACGATGAGGGTATTTACTCGCTTGCATCTTTTCCAGAGATTGCCTATTAAAGGGATTGTTGGCTTACTCAATTAGTAAACGAACATATTGATCCGTTAGCAAGCATGGCCATTCACTCTGAGATGTGGTGTCTTTTGTTCAAGTTATGAGAAACTCAGCCAAGCTGCTCGTGAGTCGATCTTTCATGAAGGTATATCCAGTGAGGTCGTTGAAGCATTGCAGCACGTCGGGTTTGCTAGTAAGGTTAATACCGTTCGAAATGTGGGTCAGGCCAGTGGATGAGTTAGAGGCACCTTAGCACGTAAAGGCCACCATGTAGCTTACCAGAAGAAGGCGCTCTAAAGCAGTACTCTGTTTATTGGGCCAACGTTTGCAGTACGGGGGACACGGTCTTGAACTAGAGGGTCCCCTAGGTCTACTTTGTCTGCGTTGTTTATATTGTTGTCCTTTAACTTATGCGTAATGTTGAAGGTTATTGAGCTAACGTTTCATATGTACAGTTCGCATTTAGAGAGATTAAGGGCCAAGCCGCTAATCTTCTCGAAATCGATAATCTTCTGTAAGTTGCTAGCAATTGCAGGAGCGTCGCCTACCAGTGCTTCATTGTACAAATACCATATGTTAAGCGCACAATATAGGAAGCTCAAGTGAATTAATAAGTTTGTTAAGTGCCAGGCAGAACAGAGCCTCCCTGTTGTCTCCCTGCTTCGGATAGTATGATTAAGTCTGGTGTGACAAGACAAATTGAGTATCGATTATTTATATATTTGTATGTATTGAAATGTTATATCTGAGTTTGCACAGCCAGCTGATAAAATCTGCCCTTTTTGGATTTCAGGCGCCTTCCTGATTCCGTACTTCACAATGCTACTTTTTGTCGGAATACCGCTCTTCTTTATGGAACTCTCGTTCGGGCAGTATGCGAGCGAGGGACCGATTACAATATGGAAAATATCACCATTCTTCCAAGGTAGTTCGATAGATAAAGTAAAGTAAGGTAAGGTGTGATATGTATATAAAGTTGTCAACATTACAGTGCGTATTGCAAATAATCAGTAAATGTGTGTTCTGTGTTTTTATATATATATATATACCCACATGCAGCTGGTCTTGACTTCCTTGGGCCTTTGTTTCTCCGGAACCCGCCGCCGGGTCCTTAGAATACCTTGCCGACAGATGCATTAGCAAAGGTTGTAGACATTGTCCGGTCAAGGTCTCCCTTATAGCTCTTTCGCCGATTATACTCGCAGAACGACTAGTTGCTTTCAAGAGGAAAGATGGCTATGTTCGCGTAATCGCATGTTTGTCTACAATCCGGGGGTTGGCTTTGAAATAGGCTACGCTGCCAACCAAGCTGCAAAATTATCGCCAATTGGCCTTCACCAAAAGGAATTTGCAACTACTGGCATTATCGTGATCAGAATTCACACCTCCGGTACCGTCGCAAACCCTCGCCGTCAGCGTCAGAAGAGACCACTTGCTGAACCCAGTGAAATACTACGGTACAGAAAAATCTCACGTTAACAGCATTATCGAGAGATTTGTTTTATTGTGCGCTTTTATACTCGCTGACACCCTCCCAGAAAGGCTGGTCGACCCCACTGCAAAAAAAAGTCATTCGCACATTTCCTCGAGCAGTCCCCACTTCGGTTGACAGGACCAGATTCCGAGCGGTCTCTGGAAGACCCCTAATCTGGTAACATTGCGGCAATCTAGTGGGGCCACAGGCACTCTTGCACCTAGAGATCAGGTCAAGACCGATACGCAACACTGAACGACATGTTTGGCCCAGCCTTAAGATCTGCTGGTTTTTCTTGCATCATCGTGCCTCCTGTCTTCTGCAGTGGTCATGCATCTATTTTGACGGAGGCCACTAAGTCTAGAAAGTAGGCGAATATTACCTACTCCCATGACTTACGCCCGCTAGCATATGGGACACTGGGGGGACCTAGCCCGGAGACCTACAAACTTAGCCAACGAGTCGGCAAGCCGCTCCATCGTTTGCCAGGTGACACCAGAGCTGTCGAATATCAGCACTAGAGACTAGCGCTAGACATTCAGCGGGATAAAGCCGCCTGTGTGGGTGGAACTCTGCTAGACTCTGCTTCAATGAACTATATATATATATGTATATGCCCACACGGGCGATAGCCTTTTCTGCAAAATGCCCTTAATGGTTACAATTATTTGAAATGTAAAATGAATAAAATTTTAAGCTCAATGAGAGATTACTAATCCAGAAAAAACGGTCCCAAAATTTTTATATATATATATATATATATACAGCTTAGCGGCTGTGCCACTATCGTCCATTAAATGCTAGAGCCTAGTACTAGTAAAAGCTGTAGCTGCAGTAGGCTTATAGAACCAGCAACGTTGATGGACAGGCTAGATCAAATGTTGTCTACCTTTGTTCCGTCGTTCACTTGATGTGCCATTCTGCGTGTTCAGGGATCGGTTACGCGATGTTTCTCATGTCATCGCTCGTCGGCATTTACTATAACATGATTCTCGCATGGGCGTTCTTCTACCTGTGGAACTCAATCACTTCGATATTCGGCGACCTCCCGTGGAAGAGTTGCGACAACTTTTGGAATACGCACATGTGCCAGAGGTACGTAGACACGTCGTGTCCCATACTTGTTGATTCACTGCGTCAACGTTTAGGCCACAGATATCAGCATACATACGACTGAACGAACCGACACACATTCGCATATACACATTGTGTGTTCTACTATACGCATCAGTTTTGCAGACGTTTTTTGCCTAGTTTTGTATACCTAATGATATATGCATACACATGTATATATAAGGTGGATTTAAATTATAAGACACTGTGGGTATAATGTACGGCGCAAGCTGCCCCGTTTTGTCTCTGGCCCGAAGTGATGGCACCAACTCTCGTTACGGGTGGCAATCCGTTTTAAGGAAGCGGGATCTTTACGACACGGCTCTATACGTAGTTCATTTTGCGGTCGGCTAAGCTTTTTCAGAACCTACAGCGAGCACACTTTCTGGTAGCCCGACTAAATGGTGACAAAGATCGGCCAACTAAATACCTTTCGCAGTCAAACTCTGATAACACCGCGCTGCTCCTCAGTCGTCAATTTTGCAATAGAAACGCTATACTGGCGCGGCAATTGTGCGGTGTGACATACAACTGCCTGCGCCTCTCCTCCGTCATGCACATAGCCACGCCGGGCACTCCGTTCGCAATCTAGATGGCTCACAATGTTCTTTTAAAGCGGTAAATTCAAACTTCAACCGGTCTGGTTGCTATGTCGTGCCTTTTCATTTGACTCTACCTTATAGGTATATTCATGTATCTGATGTAATATGCAGCGTTTTCAGAAAGAGGGCGAGTGAGAGAAAGATTATTTGCGATTTGTGTAACGCGAGGTTTGGATGCGATAGAGCCAGCACGCGCCATACACGTGCATGAAGATGTTAAGGATTTACTATGTCGGTATAATTTGTGTTTGCAATTGGGGTAGGTTCGACAAAACAAACTGCACGGGCCACGATGGAGTGATGGCCAAGAATGGGACCTGTTTTCTGCCAGGCCAAGTGGACAACGCCACGTTGGAGCATATACGAGCTCTTAATGTTTCCAGTAAGACGGCCAGTGATGAATACTTCCAGTAAGTTAAACAGCTCTTCCTGCGTATATATATATATATATATATATATATATATATATATATATATATATATTAAAAAATTCGTATTCGGAAAAAAACATATTAATTCGACGTCTAACATGATATGATATTATATTACTACTGTTATTATACACATATCCTTTCTATATCGGATATCCGGACCACTCAAACAAAGAGAAGCAATAGCACTACATAATCCACACCTGAGAGTACTACATTACTTACACACGTATGACCCTCAAAAATTCCTGTTACATTTCTAATGCGGTAAACATTTACTTGCTGTACCATGATACCAAGTGAAGTACGTTTTAGGGTGAATTTAAATACGGTATTTAATTGACAAGGAGCTAAATCGGTCTGCGCTTCATTCGTATACTACAAAGTTTCCAGCGACCGAATCTCAGACTCGTGTGAGTTAAGCAATTTGCTCGGAATGAATATTTCTAACAAACGAACGGACGTTGCTTGTGTGTCGCGGCCATTTCAGCAACTACGTATTGGAGCTTACAGAAGGTTTGCACGATCTCGGCAGCTTTCGCTATGAGCTCGTGTTCTGCCTGCTGTTGTGCTGGGCGATCGTGTTCTTCTGTCTTTCGCGTGGAGTGAAGACCATGGGCAAGGTGGTGTACTTCACCGCCTTGTTTCCCTACATTGTCCTGGTCGTTCTGCTCATCCGTGGGCTGTCTCTGCCCGGCGCCGAGAAGGGCATCATGTTCTACCTGACGCCGCAATGGCATCGACTCCTCGACGCTCGCGTGTGGGGCGACGCAGCGATGCAGATCTTCTTTTCGCTTTCGCCTTGCTGGGGAGGCCTGATCACGCTCGCCAGCTATAACAAATTCCACAACAACTGCCTCAAGTGAGACTGCCTTCTTTAATTTTTCAGAACCCGGTAGATTCTGATAAAAATTCATTTGGCTCTTAATAACGACCACAAACCATTAACAATTAGTGACCGCAAGCAATCTTAACAACTACAAATGCAGCGTGAATAATAACAGCAACAGCGACGTTTGAACCTAGAATAAAACGGTGGCACCAATTCCAGCAGCAATAGTACACGCATGTGTTGACTACAATAACTTATATATCTTATGTTTAATTATATCAGGTTCAACCTAAACAGGAATCTCTGTGAGTCACGCATTGGGCTACCCTCCTGCCTTGGATAAATAGGTTAATGAGGGCTTTGTCCTTTAAAAAATGGTTGCGTAAGGCTTTTAAACTGAGACTGAATTCACAGAGCCCGGAAACTGTTAACGTTCTTCATACGTTTGACTGACGATTCAATTCGTTAAAACCACGTGCATGCTGTAACTGTCGGCTTTTCCGTTTCTATATCCGCCTTTTAGGGACACATTCTTCATCTGCATCGGGAACTGCGGAACGTCGTTCTTTGCCGGTTTCGTGATCTTCTCGATCGTCGGCTTTATGGCGCATAGTCTTAACATCGAGGTGGAGAAAGTGGCGTCGCAGGGCGCAGGACTGGCGTTCGTCGTCTACCCAGAAGCGGTGGCGCGTCTTCCGTTGGCGCCATTCTGGTCGATTCTATTCTTCTTTATGCTCATGACGCTCGGCATGGGCACGCAGTTTACAATCGTCGAGACGGTCGTGACCACGATTGTCGACACCTGGCCGGAGCGACTGCGTCACCGAAAACCGCTCGTGCTGTTGTGCGTCTGCGGCTGTATGTTTGTGTGTGGCAGCATCATCTGCACGCAAGGTGGCATGTATGTGCTCCAGCTAATGGATGATTACGTCGCCAGCTACTCTGCGCTCACGATCGGACTCACCGAAGTGATTGCCATCTGTTGGGTATACGGCGTCGATCGCTTCCTTGACGATATTAAGGTGATGCTTACGGTGTATCCCTTTCCGCGTCTCTACTGGAAGGGCATCTGGAAGTTCGGCGTACCCGTATTCATCTCGGTTAGTGTGCTGCAAATAGTTTCCGTTGTTTTAACCGAAAGCCAGAGCTTTCTGAAGGGCAGCTAGTTAAACGTATACTCTACCTGATTTTCTCGGTCCTTCGCCCTTTCTTTCTGTGCTAATGAGCGTAGTATTGTCGACTAATCTCGCAGAGTCATTGCGTATTGCGTTTGTTTTTCAGTTGATTCTGGGCTTCTCACTCTACAAGATGGAGCCTTCCAAGTACGGGGGATACGTATTTCCTATGTGGGCGACAGCTGTAGGCTGGAGTTTATCACTGGCATCTATTTCGGCGATACCCGGTGTCATGATCTACAAACTCAGCAGAGCACGTGGAAGCTATAGCACGGTGAGTGGAAACACTCGTTGATCGTTTGATGAAAACATGAATACAATCAACTAGTTTAATAGAGTATATTGAGTCATGATTGAGGCTTAAATATCACTAAAGTTCACTCGCGTCGATTCCGTCAAAATGTGGCCTAAGACAATTTATGATTATGCTACGATAACGCTCGCCATCTACCGTTGAGTGGAGAAATAGAATTCAATGATTGTTTTTACTAGGGGCCGCACCAGACTGTCACATATGGCACATGTATCGACTTGTAGTGAATTACGTGAGGGCTCCAGGTTGCTTAAATGCAATAGTGCGTGCATGCACCACCATTCACACCGGTAGCTAGGCGACGTAGTTACTTTAATTGTAAATTAATTAAAAAAATAATGTACTATTGACGAATCTATAGACGCCAGATGATGATCGTAATGTTTCACTAGACAGCATATATGCAGCACATTAGATATTGATACAGTCACGCATTAACGTGTCAAATGTTTTTGGATTTACAGAGGCTGAAGACGCTCACGCAGCCCACTGCCGATTGGGGACCAAAACTTCAGGTTCATCGCATTGAGGCTCACAGTCCCAAGCACACCGACTCCCAAGTACGAATCGCACACGCTATATACATACATACGTAGGAAACATAGATCTCAGCGCCGTACGCAGCAAGTAGATTAGCTCTATAGGTAGGCGTACGATCGTCATTAGGAGCTGGCCTCAATCGCCTACTAGGGCACGGTGGTGAACTTCATCTTTTTGGACTCCACATGCCAGTAGCGTAGCCACTAACCGATATTTGACAACGTCTATTTCGTTGTCTGCGTCGTGTGATTGAATCGTTCGTTCGTTTGTTCAATTCGGCAGGTTCCGTTGGCTTTGCCGAACTACAACCCCGACGGCGATCTCGACATTGAGTCCGACTTTCCGGTGTACTACAACAGCGCTAAGGCAAACGGCCAGAACGCAGGTTCTGATGACGCTAACGACAGTGGCAGCGAACATGGCATCTCGTTGAACATCCCGCGCTCCCGCCAGACCGGTCTGTAGACAGCTCAACTCGAACCACGCAGCTGGACAATGTCAGGACAGCTGTTGCAGTAGCAGCATCGGCACCACGGTGTGCCAGTTGATACCGGTGGCGAGGCAATTGAATGGTGATTGAGGGCGTGGCGGGGGCGGCTGCCGCCCCCGCTACGTCGCACCTCATCACCGTCATCAGCAGCAGCAGCAGCAGAAAAAGAAGAAGAAGAAGACGACGATGAAGAACAAGAACAACAACAGAGTACATGACGGTACCCATTTGATGATGCTGCTGCTGTGTCTGCCTCTGCAAGTGATGCATGCGGTTGCTGCAGTCGCATCAACACTAGCAGAGACGTATCGAGCCGAGCCTCATTCGGTTTGCGGGTCGACCATATGGTCTCAGTCCTTTCAGTTTCGTGTGTACGTGAGTAGTAATAGGGCGGATGCACCGGATCGCCGGATACTGCTGCTACCGCTGCTGATCGACTACGGCACACTTCGGCGGTCTTCATCAACGGAAGCCGAAGAGACTGATGACTATGATGACCTGGTGGTGATGCTGCCGTGGTGACGAGGAGCAGAAGAAAGACCCTAACCTTTGCTAGCAGACTGGCAGGCGGATGAAGTTATCGGGGTGCCCGAACGGGATGATAATGAAGTTCGCTTCGCTAGCTGAACCCATCAATCGGTTGGTCGATTGATCGGACGATAGCTCGCTTCTCCTTCGGGCGATGGTCGGTCGACGTATCATACTGGCCCATCGGTAAATCAGTGATCATTCCATCAAATTATCATCACCATCATCATCAACATCCATCCATCCAGCAATTAACTCATTATTCAGTCAATCGGCTAACCATCCATCGGAGTGTGGAGTCGGCCTCTCCAGTCTGTCCCCGAAGAAGCAAGCGGAAAGCTAGCTACCCTACGGTATGAACGAAGAACGCTCAAGGAATATGGCCCAACAGAACAACTTGTCACTCATAGCGGCGACAGCGGTAGGAACTGCAATTGCAGCAGCTTTGGTTATAACTGAGGACGACGACGATGACAACAGAAACAGCAATAACACTAACGACAAAAGCAGCAGCTGTTTCAGCATCATCAGGCACGTCAAGAACATGGTGACAACGGTGGTGTGAGAAAATACATCGATAGCTACAGAGTGCTGTGTTGTAATACCTTTTGGAACGTCGAGTACCTATGAGCGTATGCTGTTCGTGTCGCGCCCTTTGTCGTTGCTGATCGGAAGGCACCGCATGCTTTAGGTGGCCTTTGCTGTTACTTACAATCATCACAATTTACCATCATACAGCGTTAACGTTAGTCAACCATCAACAGCGCATTCAATTCGGACTCTAGCAGACAATGCAATAAATCAAGCTCAACAGCAAAGCAATATTAACGCTACCAGCAGCAGCAGCAGCAACAACAACAACAACAACAATACTCAGACAACAAGGTCAGGCAACACGATCAGCATAGCAATGGGTACGGATGGACGGGTGAAGGCGTTTGCAAGGCCCGCACCCAACGACAGAGCTCAGAAGAGCATCAGCTCTCGTACTGCTGGCCCATCTGCCAAAGAACAGACATTTTTCTTCGTACTGTGTCTGCGAAGGACCGACCAAAGCTGCAGCAGCTTCGACAACGTTGTCGCTCGTCGTCTCGTGTTGGCCCGTCTTGTGCAGTCGCACCGTCGGAACTTCAGTCATCAACGTCTACTTATGATTCAATCGCGTTCAGCTCGAGTCCTCCAGCCGGAAGTGATACCGGAAGCAGTAGATAGATCTAAGGTACTACCCGGAGCGTGAAGCCGACTGACAGAGGATAGTCCTCAGCGTTGCCAGTACACCGTGTTGAGTCACTCAGTCGAGATCGAGAGCGAGACACAGAAACAGGAGAGACACACCAGAGAGAGAGAGAGAGAGAGTAAGAGAAAGTGTGTATGAGATATCGAGCAGAGCCAATTAGGCTACAGCGGAGAGCGCTGAACTTGCGAAGCTCAGCTCAACTCAGACCATTGAACTGGCTGGCTGGTGGATGCAAGTCGGTGCATGTTGGAGTCCCTGGTGTCTGGGATTGTGAATTGTGAGCCGAATAACTAACCGGCCGATGAAGTGCAACAACGTTCGCCAACGAGTCTCAGCTGCGTTAACCCCAGTCGAAAACAGCAGGTGTTGGCTGTTGATGGCACTAATGGCGACATCGAATGATCCTCCTCACTGATACGTCCAGTGCCGACATCACTTACAAGAAAGGTGGGCTCATTTGCCTTCCGAGCTCTTCTTTTAGAAGACGTGAAAGCCTCATTTGCCACCATACTGGCACCCACTCGAAACCGGCTCGACGACGACACCGAAATCGCTCACCTAGGTGTCGAATAGTACATGTACAATTGCCACAGCCGTACGCGCACGATGGCGGTAATCTTCTTCTTCCTAGTGCCAACAATGCAACAATCGATCAAGCTTGTGTGGTGGGAGTCGTATCCCATCCACCTTCATGCCGTAGAAATAGAACTTAATCAGGGACGTAACGCAATTAACTAACTAGCTCTGATCATAAAGCCCTGTATTTTCCTTTAATGCTGTATCGATAGCACAATACACACACACTCGCACCGATTCGTAAACAGCGATCCCAACTCGATATATGCGTCGTCTCAGTGAAGATAAAATATCAATGTATTCATGGACGTAACACTGTAACAACACTAACAAAAAAGCAACAGTGCCAACAACTGTACAACCACAGCATTCGCAGCAATGACGACGACAACAGCAACAACAGCAAACACTAGGTCAGTTATAAATTTCTTTCATAAAAGTCACTTTTTGCCACTTTGCTAAAACGGCTTAGGCCGTACGAGCAGAGTACAAACCACTGGCCGCCGGAAACTGACGATATGTAGGAAAACGAGGAAACAACAACTAAACGGTGTTGTTTGATAGTCTTTGCTTTTAGTCCTGACCCCAAGTCGTATCCGGGTTCATAGACTATCTGATCCTAGTGTTGTGTGTCTCCATTGACCATCGCTTTGTGTGTCTTCGTGATCTTGTATCATAGTTGGGTAAATTGCCGCATCTTTATATCGTCATGCAATATATTGAATGACAGTTACAACATCAACAGTAAGCTGAGAGTAGTAAGTATTACCACCAATAGGTGCAAGATGCAATTTGTTAACCAACAAAGTGACCAAGGATGGCCATTCATGTTATCGTCAGCGAGGTGAGATCAAGTCCGCGGCGCACCAGGGCCCTTGCCTTTGGGCTTTTTGCCTGTCGTATAGAAGTCTCTCGGATTATACGTTGGCACGTAAGCAGCGAACGTACGACAGGAAGCAACAGAGTGTGGTCCTTGCCGGTGCTAGCTCAAATGCGCCGTTTCCACTATTCAGCCGCAAAGACGAGCTACCCAGTAGTCGTAGACGCAAGGTCACATCTGTCCAGGCACGTGGCCGTTGATTTCGCTTCCTAATTGGCGCGCCTTGCATCTGGTGTTTTCCTCATTGCGCAACTATGCTAATGAGGTGCACGATGTATTGTTCAAACAAACTCGTGACGTGTTGCTTTCAAAAACGACTAACGTGGTGCTTATCGATGCTGAATTGAGCGCCTGAGAGAGGCGAATATGCTGGCGTCCCTGGGGGCGAAAAGAGAAACCGGACCTATCATCGCTGCGCGTTACATTCGTTGACTCAAATAGAGTAACTAACTGAACGGGACACACAATGTGCGATAACAATGATCAAACGTGAAGCATACACTAGGGGACTGGATTTGAATAGCGTAAGTGCGCTAGATCAGTAAAGCGGGTACGACGAGTACGCCTAGGACTAGCAATACACGCATCAGCAACTGTCACTTCAGGAATGAATAAAGCAACATGTTAATAATGAGACAAGTCTAGAAGCACACAGACACATACACATCTAAATAGACTGAACAATATTTTCATTTCAGTAATTCATACGTTTCTAGAAACGAAAGTGTGTTTGACGATGCCTAGTGGAAGAAAGTTAGACGCTTCAAGTCCGGAGCATTTCCCCAATATGCGAAGGAACATACTCAAGCCCACTTGGTTACACTATTTAGGGCGAATATAAAGTAGGGTATGCATTTTCCAGTTACTCTGTTTCTTTTATTATGCATATGTATGTGTACATAGGGTTTCGCCAGATCCATTTGGCAGTTGCTTCTGTCCTCAACCTATCGGGCGGCCAAAATATGTAACTAAGCGAAAAAGGATTAATTTCGAGGAAGCTTTTAACTTTGTCGAAACAACAAATCATATGCGAACGCTGTAACGATTGCTTACGAAGGTTTATAGAACGTTTTTAATGACAATGAAATTTCATAAATAGTACTGATTTCATAATTCGTATATCCCACACGCATACATATGCGTGTTTTTATCGTATGTACACATATATGTATATATACATCTATAAAAAAATATATATATACATATATATATAAAACCGTTTCGCTTTTGAGACGTACAGTACCTTGCCATGATATCTAAAACAAAGAGCCCCAGGCATAATACGAATGACCATGATGATGAAAAATCGGAAGCCAATGTAGTCAAGCTACAAAGCTCGTGATCAGCGTCCCAGGGAGAATTTGAGGACGACTCTTAAGTAGAATCGATGATTTCCTATTCGGTTAGTCCAAGTTAGCGACGCTACCGTCTTTCAGAAAAGGTGGTGGTGCTTCCGTGGTGGCGTGCTAAAGATTACAAAGGATGTTTATGCGTGTGAGACATTTCGTGCGCTCTCGGCTGTTGATCGATGTTGCACCGATACGAAAAAGAAGAAAAGCTACAAGTAATAAGGAGGAAACCAGTAGTGCAACATAGTCAGCAACCCAAACCTTGATCATGGTCCTTGCCGACCTACGGTCGTTCGTAAGTCAAACTAAAAGCACGTTATGATAGCCACGCCCCACTTTAACCAGAGTGAGGGCATTGCGTTCTCACATCAAGCGAGGTTGTTGTTGTTGATGTTGTTGAACATCATCCTCACCATCATCAGTCGGATGGATCATCAACTGAGAGATGAATGAATGGATGGATGAATGAACATGAAAGCAAGCATAAACGAATCGATGTTCCTCCTCGCTGGCTGTTCTGCAGCGAGCCAAGTAGTAGAGATGGAGGTGCATTGATGGAGGCCGACCTGCCGAACGACGACCGTTGATTCTCATTTGCAGAGAGCTACGGCCTGTCCGGTGTCTGGTGGTGATTCTGACAGTGAGTGAAAGGAAACGTCCTCCAACAAAGTGGACATATCCACGGCGCAACTAGTAACAAGATTCAATCCATACATTTAGCCATAACTTTAATCAATATTACCGTTATTATTATTATTATTATTATTGCTCGTTTGAGTATTATTTCAATACGAAAATAACTACGACGACGACAATTGATTTAACACTGGAAAGCAACACGATAGATCTACTTGTGTCGTTTTCATCAATTGGTCAACAGAGGCTGACAGCAGAGTCAAGCACAACACAAGTACACTGAAGGCGGTTTGATGTCTTGTTTTCGTTGTTGGTGTTGCTGTTGTTGTTATTGCATCGGTGGTGTTTTGAACCTCCGAACTACATGGAAACCCTGCACATACACTTATATATGTATAGATATATAGTATAAAATTAAAGAGGTACATAGCATATACGGCGTGTATATATGCGCATGTTGAAACAATATATATTTGACGACCGAAAAGGCAATGCCTTTTTGACGATGGGCCGCGCTATCATATACTGTTCGTCAACAGCAGCCAGCGGAGGAAAAATAATAATAATTCTAACAGTAGCAATATTACTTACAGTGGCCATAGTCCCCAAGCGAAATCGACTCTCCCGTAAAAGTGTTACTCTCTCCCTAGCGCAACTCTAACTTGCAAATCCGGCTCTGAAAGACATGAGCGGCAACAACAACAATAAGAAACAGCAGCACGCCAGAGGAGATAGCTGTGCGTTGCATGACAAGCGTGTCTGACTGAGTTCAGACTTCATAAAGGAAGTGTCGGTATGAGCTTACAAAGTCGACGCTGCCATTCCGTCGTGGCTGTTATTGACTTCCCCCGGCATGGCTTCGACCATCACTGACACTGACATGATCTCTAGAGGTGTGCGCTTTATTTCTCTACTATTCGGCTACCTATGTCCTTCCTCTTTGTATGTGGTATCTGTGGAACGAGTTGAGCGTTCTTGACGTTACATCATATATCGCTACTGCTATGCTACAGCTAGTGTGATGATGGTAATTATGAAAATGACGATGATGGTTAATATTGTTGTTATTAGTATCCTTGACGTAAGTGCTCAAGTCACGGCTCGTTCAAACAACTAGACTCTCCTCTGCGTCTCTCCCTTCCCGCCCACCGCCAACCCGGTCGGTGGTCATCTTCGGGGACGCGTATTGACCGATTGATTCGCTAACCCATCTAGTAAGCCGGTCAAGCGGGGAATCGCTACGTACGCCTCTACACATCGTCGTTGCAATGGGAGCTCGTTAGTTAGTCATCTGTTGTCAGAAGTCAGTAGCAGCGGCACGGCAGGTGAAGAAAACTGTGCGCACGAACGAGGAAAGGAAAATCGTCGTTGCTTCCGATCGATGTATATATATATATATATATATATTGGATACTTTTATTATTATTATTATTATTATTATTATTATTATTTTGTAGTAACAGTGTATAGCCCGCCCTGTGATAGTTGTCATTGATGCTCATTAAAGGCGACAGAAGGAGGGTCACACACACCCAAATATTTATACACATACATCACAAAGAAACGTATTAACTAACAGATCGAAATGGCGATGCAAATGATCAAACAAAGCAAGATTTACCTATAATGGACTTAATGGACCGACTACGATCTTTTTTGTCACTGTCATCCTTAAGAAAGCTCGCTTACGGAGCGTCTATATTGCAGACAGCAGGAGAGCAATGAACGCGGGAAGACTCGTGAGGCGAAGGTAGGGTCCCTGGAAAACTCTTTTCTTTTTCGCATTGACTCCGACGTATGGATTTTCCGATATTGGACGTTGATGACCGGTTGTCGGTACACCATCGACCAATATAGGCGGCAGGAAATGCAGGGATGCAGTAGCAACTCGGCCGTTTAAGATATTTTGTGTGCCATTCCCGCGCAAAACTATTTCAGATCAACGTCATTTTACGGTCGGTATCGGCCGTAACGCCAAAATGTGAGGGCACCAGTACTAGTGACAAGAGAAGCTCAGAAAATGACACGAAACGACCGCATCGGGTTTGATATTTGCATCATAATGCCACACTGCATCATCTCCAGGTTCCGATCGAAATGCGTACGCTGGCACAATTCAAGTAATAAATCGGGCGACAGCATAATCGCGGCGCAAACAGAACATAAAACGCGGCAAAATCAGTGCAGAAATCGCTGAAGCTACAAAATTTTGATGTCAGTTTTAGAAAAAATACCTCAAAGCCATATATGCATAAGCGTATACTAGTATATATATATATATATATATTTATATACATAGTGAAAACATATTCTTTGGTGTGCTGTCCGCTGCGTTTCTTGGCTATTATTATCGAGAAAAACTTCGTACTTCATGGACCCTTTGATTGTCGCAGCTCTTGAGTTAACGCAATACCCAATTGTCACAGCTAAGTAATGAGAACGCGTCGCCATTTAGAAACGTATACATATATATAGTCGTAAGTAATAACGTCTGTGCAAGCATCGTGATGAAAACCGAATCTCCTGGAACTTTGCGAAGGATACGAAAGGGCCACGGTAACAAGCATATGATAGCATATAAACGATCATGTACATAATAATGTAAGTTACGGCAATTAAATAATATTATCGTGATGTTACAATAATGATGACAACGACAATAATAATTCATGAAACATATGATACAAAGAGATAGCATTCTAGCTGATTTCTAGTGTGAGTAGAACGGAAACGGAACAGCAAAGGGAAGAAAGAGTTGCCCGGTCGAAACGATACAGGCCTACCTACTATGTTACAAAACAGATATATATATATATATATATATATATAAATGGTAAGAGAAAAAGAGTATTGCATATTATGGCACGTTGACTAGATGCATAGTTATAACTACGATAATGGGCACAATCCTCTCAGACGGTACCGCATTTGCCGTGTCGCGAAAGTTTGATACAGTGACCCAAAGCGGCAAGGTGCGACACTTAGAAATTAAAACAACGCCATAAATATACGAACAAATTGGATATGAAAAACTCATACTTCTGATAGCACAAAGGCGACCACAAAAACGAGCTTATTCAAGTCTCATTTATGTGTAAAACACTTGTGCGCCCCTAAAACATGAGCTGAACTGTTTTGAAACATATTTAAGCTTGATTAGTACGGATATTAACACAAATATAAATTTTTAACTTACTAACACTTACAGGTAAACAAAAAAATAAAATTAAAACCTAATAACAGTTGACTAATCGTTTAAATAAATCAGTGTCGAGACGTCGTCGAGAGTGTCAATGCGTGTGTTGATTTTCCTGCGGTATATAGGTGCCCATCAGGTCGTATGCGTCACCGCTGATTATATATATATATATATATATATATATATATATATATATATATATATATATATATATATATATATACAGGGTGTTCCTATTTGTGTGTCCAAAACGCTAGGGTATGGTCAAACTCGGTGAGAAAATCATTTTTGCCAATGGGTGGAAGCCGGGAAAACGTTTTGTTTAGGAGTGAGGATGAAATTTATAAAAGCAGTTATTCTGTCTTTTTTCTCCTACATAGTTGTGCAAAATCTACGTTTGCGGGAGAACCAGTCAGCGCACAAAGGAACCGATCATACCGGCGTGTTTGGCGGAAAAAAGCTTAGTCACTTGGCAACTACGTAACGCAGCACCATCACTTTGGTACGAATGTAGTGGGCATTAAATCTGCTATTGCCTGAGAGTAGTCTTTTGGACGTGCATTTTTGGTCGTAATGGAAAAAATTACGATGTTGCACAAAAAAGCGTTAACGTAACATTTTGACTTTTTATGACTTTCCTTAATCTGGCTATTCGCTTTTTTTCTACGCAAGCTATTAATGTATACTTTATTGTGCAGAATTTTCCGCCAAACACGCCGGTATGATCGGTTCCTTTGTGCGCTGACTGGTTCTCCCGCAAACGTAGATTTTGCACAACTATGTAGGAGAAAAAAGACAGAATAACTGCTTTTATAAATTTCATCCTCACTCCTAAACAAAACGTTTTCCCGGCTTCCACCCATTGGCAAAAATGATTTTCTCACCGAGTTTGACCATACCCTAGCGTTTTGGACACACAAATAGGAACACCCTGTATATATATATATATATATATATATATATAATAGATTCATGTTATAATACATGAGCATACGAACTATATATATATATATATATTTTTTTTTCTTTACTAAATGTGTATTTCGATTTAATTCAAATTTGTACATTGTATGCATATGAGGTTACAGTTATTTCCTTATGGACGTAGACACCGGGTCAAAGAAATGAAAACCTCGCACACTCCCCGAATTCGGCCGTGTTTAGTTTAGAAGAGTTTCACAGAGACGGCGTACCCCGCTGAATGTCCAGTCTCCTGTCGAACGGCTAAGCGCCTTACCGATTTGTTGAATAAGTTCGTGATTCTTCTTATTTTTCTTCGGGTCTTCCTGATATTGTCATATCTTCTGCACTTATTGGGTCCCGCCAACAATCGATACGCATTTTAGTTGCATCGAGGTGAACACCGCCATGATTGCACTTTTTATCTCTTTATGACTGTTATGCCGACAGACTGGGTCACGGGAGCAAATTGTTCGGCTAATTATACCGTTCGAGTATCCCATAACAGAATAACTCGAATGTGCTCGGAATACTCGATGCGATAACTTGTGCAATAAGAGGACCTGTGGTTGGTGGGAAAGTAAGACTATTATAGTAAGTCCAACAGTGTAAAACGTTATACTGGAAGAATGCAATGTAAAGTATCGAACTTGGCTGCTGAAAATGCAAGCTGGGTCTCTAAATGCAGGTCCATAGATGCATGGTGTGCGCCAAGAATCGCCAGGTTCTGCGCAACCTTGCCTACTCTCTTTGCTACATAAGTAATTTGCGCCATGCCTGTAAAGTCCGTGTCGAGAAAAACTCCCAAGTAATTTTCCTCCGTTACATACGGTGCATGACTTGCGAGTCTAAGGTAGATAGCACGCGTCTGTTTCCGACCCGTGAGATACAAGGCCTCCGTTTTACCAAAGGCAGGCTGAATGTGATTATTGACCATCCATGCCTCCACCATTTCAAAGGCGTGGCTTGCCTCTTTTCAGGCCGTAACGGCCATGGCTAAATCATCAGCGTATGCAATATTCTTCGCATCCGGTGATATGTAAGGGGTGCGTTCCATAGTACGCTTCCAGTACTGACCCCTGAGGAAACCCCGCCGTTACACTGTGGGTAGTGCCGCTTAAATACTTGCTTTCTCGTCACCGCTTTGACCTCGCCGGGCAATACAACTCCGGGCCCGCATGCTGGCTAGGTCAGTCTTGTGTCACGCCCCGTGCGTTGCCTTCTCCCTCTTCTGCATTTGACAATATTTTGAGTGTCCTTATCTGTTTGCCCTTGACCCGCCGCAGAGTGAGCTGTGTTCAACAGCCCTGCCAGTGTCTCCGGAGTAGCGCCGCTCCGTTCTATATGTGGAGCTCTGGCGTTCATCATCATCAGATTGTTTTATTGACACGCTCTTTTACAGGCAATCTGTCACAATTTATGTCAAAGTCATATTTCATTAGAAATACCTATCGTTGGACCACCTGCGTCTGTCAAGTGTAATCACAATATTATATACACAAACCTATATAATCTAATCTTGCACAATGTCGACATTTTACTGATTTAAAAACTAAGAACAAGTGTTTTCAGCATTTAGTTCCTTTGTTAAACTTCTTCTAAAAACGCAGACCCGCTCCGTATTTCGGAGGTGCTCGTTCTATACTTTTGGCAGCATGCAGGCTAGAGAATGCTGCGGCGAGAGCTCGTTCCATACTTTTGGCAGCATGCAGGCTAGAGAGTGCTGCGTTAGGGTCAACCTGCATCTGGGAACCCTGAGTTGGCCCTCATATCGCTGAGACCTGAAGGGGGTGAGTTGGAATTCGAAATCGCAACCTGAAGGTAGTTTGCCTTTAACCACCTTATGGCAAGCACGGCTAAATTTAATCGTGCCAGCTGATCGAATTTGAGTAGTCCGAGTCTGCCGTACCATGGCGACACGTCGCCCCGACGAGACAGACCAGTAATGGCTCGCACCGCTCGCAACGAGTGCAGGGTTCCCGAGTAGGTTGCGCCCCATATAGTGATTCCGTAAGTGAGAATCGATTCCAGGAGCGCCCTGTATACAAGGACCACAAGAATGCGGGAGACCTTGGCCTTCCTCAGACGGGCCAGCGATGCCACCACAGCACAGCAGACCCTGACGCTCGACCGAACGTGACTTTCCCATGAAATGAACAGGACCGTTCTCATGAAGCGTGATACCGAGACATTTTACTTCTCGACTTAGAGGGACAGCTCTAAGCTTCGCTTATATTACCCGTGTCCAGTTTCAGCCTCGATGCCCGCTGAGGTGTGTTAAACAAGACGTTTGACCGTTTGATAGCTGAGCAGGTGAGATGCGGAACAGCAGAGTTGTCTCCTCCGCATATACCACTGGTCGACACTCTATATCCCTTTCAATGCCACGCAAGACGAAATTTATGTAGATTATGAAGATGAAGGAGCCAAGAACCGACCCCTGGGGACAGTCCCAGGGGTGGAGCTCAAGCCCGCCACCGACACAAACTGCTTACGTCCGCCTAGGTACGATTTAAACCAGGCAGTTACACCTGGTGCGCAACCCATTTCTCGCAGCATTTAAAAAACTATAGAGTGGTCAAGACAGTGAAAGGCTTTCGCTACGTCAAGGAATGCGCCGAGACGCATTTTCCCGTCTTCAGCAGCTTTGACTATTTCCCACCAGATATGGTTTTGAGCCAACTCCGCTGATCGCGACTCCCTGAAACCAAATTGTTTTTTAGAAAGAAAATTGGTCGCGTTTAGGTATTCCTCGAGCTGCTTCTTAATAAGTCTCTCGAAGACCTTAGATATGAATGACACCAGCGATATCGGTCGATAGTTTCCAGGTTGGTTCTTATCGCCCTTGCCTTTGTAAAGCGGGATTACCGCTGATGTCTTTAGGCGTTCTAGGAACACCCCAGTTCTGATCGACATGTTGAAGATCGCAGCTAGAGGGCCTGATAACGCGTCGATTAAATTCAACTGTAATCGACCAGGCACGTTTCCCCCGGCTTCAAATAGATCCGATTTCATATTTTTTGCAGCGCAGTGCAGCTCCTGAGCTGTGATATCACTAAAGGAAAATGAATTGGGCTCGGAGCTCCCTATGCGAGAAATGGCGTCGTCTACCGCCTCCCGTTGGGAAAGTCTAGCCGCGGTTTTAGCACCGATTGAGGTGAAAAACTCGTTTAGTGCGTCTATCACTTCCTGGGCCTCTTTAAGCTCTTGGCCGTCGACTAGCAGACGCTTGGGTATCGTGGCCTTTCTTTTACCACGGCCGCAAATTTCATTAAGAGACGCCTACAGTTTTGCAGGCCGATTACTGACAGCTACAAACTGTTTCTCGAAGTAGGCGTCCCTTTTTTCTCGGAGCCTCTTCCTATAATTTGCCTGCCACCGCTGCAGCGTCTCCCTGTCATCTACGGTTCGTTTGTGAAGCCACCGACGACGTGCTCTGTCAACCACACGTCTTAGCTCAGCCAGTTCATGGCCAAACTAAGGAGCACGATTTACCTTTTTTGGAGCCCTACGCTGTCTCAACGGGAAACTTTCGTCGAACAGATGTCGAAGCTCCCTATTGTACGATTCGTAAGCCGCATTAGGGCCATCTGAGGCAAGAACTGAGGACCAGTCCACCCTGGAGACACCGTCCTCAAAACGCCCCAGGCCCTCATCATTGAGCTTTCGGTAGGCAGGGCAAGCCTCAGGTTTTGCCACAAACTGTGACAACAGTGTCGTGCTGCCTGCTAACATGATTCCTAGGGGGCAGTGATCGGAAAATACCGTATCAACAACGAAAGGAGTAATTTGTAGATATCGTTCACAGTTTGCAATAAAAACGTGATCAATGCACGAGCCCAAAGAGACAGCATTGGACCTGAGGTTTGGACGTGTTATCATATTGATTGCATACTCAAATCCCTTGCTGGCAAGAGCAGTAAAATATTCAACAGAGATAATGTTCCCTTCTAGTAGGTCAATGCTGGTGTCCCCCATAAGAACGCAAGGCAAATCCCCAGTCGCTGGCAGAATATCGTCAAGTATCTCCATGAGAGTGTTCGACGATCGTATGTCATTAGAGTATACTCCGACGATATAGCCGTCAAAGCCAGGGCGGCGCAGACGTAGCCTTATGGCCTGTACATTGCCGTCATCGCTAGACTTTATAGCGGTACCCATAAGGTCGAGCGCACAATGCGAATAAATTGTAAGGCCTTCTCCTCCACCCCCAGGTCTGCAGGCAGATATGGAATTGTAGCCCTGTAAATTGTAAAGACGTTTGTCGGTTTCCCCAAACCAAGTTTCTGCCACTACGACAACATCCCAATCAACGTGTGAGCCGTCCATAAGGGCCACGAGCTCGTCAAACCTCGTCCCGGAATGGAGGTCTCTTGCGTTCACATGTAGACCTGCAAAACTCGTATAACCGTTGGACACGTCGTCAAGCGGCACCAGTCCACAGAGACGGGATACCTCCAATAGCTCAACGTCCTCAGGTAGTTTGGTCATTGCATTGCGAGGTGTGCCCAATACTGACGGGTCCTACAGGCGGCAAGCCCTCAGCGCCTGCCTGCCTACGGCCTCGGTAGTCAGCATAGAAAGGACGCACCCTGAGCCCGTTCTCTTCCCAATAACCATGGGATCTCAATCGTCCAATGTCAGCAGCAGGAACCTGGATTTTAAAAGAGCAGGATATCTGCTCTTCCCCATGCCCTCTCAGCTGCCAGCAACGGGCATCCGGGAACCCCAGCGATTTGACAAACCCGCGGAGGTCTGTGAGAGAGTACCCGGGTCTGCAACCACCAAGGTATACTGAGGCAGTTCCAGGGGCGTCCTCTCTGTAGCGTCTCCTCCGGACCGTTTCGTATGGGGCAGTCGCATCAGGCAAGCCGCCGGCATTCCCGTCTGGCGGGACTACAATGACCGGCTTAGTCGATCGCTGCTCCTCTTGAGATAGTTGGTCGTTCGTCTCCGTAGACTCTTCTTCCACTGTATATAACTGGTTGCTGCCGTTCATCTTTGTCTCCTTGTTTCTTGCCTTTTTCTTCTTCTTTTTGTTTTTCGTTGCCTTCTCACCATTGCCGATTTCTTTTTCACCTTCGCCTACAGCAGCGTCCGTAGCAGCAGGAACAGTGGCATCCGAAGCTGCGTTAGCAGCAACAGCGGCAACAGTAGCCTCAGCAACAGCGGCAACAGAAGTCTCAGCAACAGCGGCAACAAGAGCCTCAGCAACAGCGGCAACAGGAGCCTCAGCAACAGGAGCCTCAGCAACAACGGCAACAAGAGCCTCAGCAACAGCGGCAACAGTGACAACCGCATCCTCAAAGCTAGCAGAGCCGGCAGCATCAGCTGTAATGGCGTCGTTTTCGACGTCCTCCGCCGATAGGCCCAATCGTGCCGTCAGTTGGGCTATTTGTAGCTGGAGATGGCTGATGGCAAGATGGTTTTTTGCCGACGCCAGTCGCACCGTTCTCGGCGCTTCCACCTCCGCATACCAGCCGCTGTCACACTCCACTTCTGCCCACTTATCACAGTTTCTACAGACGAAATCTGTGATAACCTCGCCTGGTCTTGTCGGCGCAATCATTGCGCGGCAGACTCGACATCGGTGCGGTTTGATAAGGTAGGCCGCAACGTCCGCCTCCTCAATACCGTGGCCTGTCGTGCCGCTTTCGCCCTCCGTTGGCTCCAACCGGGAGTCCAACAAACTCTCATCATGGTCAGACCAGCGCGTCGCTGACCCTTTGGGCGTGAGGCTTAGTTGCAGGCTGCGCCGGTCTCTGATAATTGTCAGTGGCGTATGCAGTGTCCGACGCCGGTGCGACTTGGGTGCTGCCGGCGTCTGTAGAGGCAGCCGGTTTCCACAGTCCATCGTTTCAGCCGTCACCTCCTCCGTTTTCTTCCCTTTCTGTCCTTCTCTCCGCCCACTATGCAGCAACCTTCGGTTGTCTCCAGCCGCTTACGTTGACGGCGCAAAATCCCTCGCTAGGGTTCATAGGGGGGGCTACTCTAGACTAGAAAATCTGAGTCCAGATGCGTGCGATCCAAGTCAGTGCCGATCTGGTGGTGGCGTTAGTTTGGATCGGAATTCTAGTCCGCTAGTCCAATGTTTGGACTAGATGAACTAGAAGATTCGATTAGCTAGGTTGATTTGTCTAAGCGGCCTCTTCCACTCATCCCGTCCTAGGCCTAGGCCACGTAGTCCAAAATTGACTAGAATGAGCTAGAATGACCGGACTAGGCTAGCTGGATTGGGCTTGAGCTGCTGGACAGAACGGTGGGTCGCACTCCTGTGCTTTTGCTGATCAGAAGAATCATGGCGGGCGGACTAAAACGAACTAGCGTGCCGTTCAGTTGGCTGGCCCGCTTACCGACTTGCCGCCGTTTATAGTATTTATGCTATCAGTTTATCATGCGCCGCGCCTGCCAGATTTGCCGGGGTGCTGCAACGTGCGTTTGCTCAGGGTTGCATAATTTAAAGCATATATTCGTCGCCGCTTAATGAATCATCCTGCTTCAGTATTGTCGAGCCCTAGATTGATAAGGCCATACCATAAATCGATCAAATGGAAAGCAATATAAATAGGGGTACACTAGACACGGATCTAACAGGATCATCACATCTGAAATACATTGCAAGGAAAGCGTAACATCTCCCTTGAAACCTGGCAATAACAACGCCCTGAAGGGGGTGTCAGAGGCGAGGCTCTAACGAGTACGGTGGAATCCATGACATTGTAAGTAGTTCTCATGTGAACGGACATGGCACGGAGAACGGCGGGGAGCACAAAGCACTGGTCAGCAGGTGCTGACCGAAAGGAATTTCAGACCTACATCACAAAATACACAAGTGAACGGACTGGACTACGCTCCACGGGGCTCAAACAAACCAGGGACACTGACTTTGTGGCAGTGAGGGCATCGCCGAAATGCAAATGTAAGTTTTGCAAACGGTAACGCGGCCACTTATAACAACGCATTAAAGCGTCATTACAGAACAAATTATAGTAACGACTACGTGTATGTTTGTACTATAGGGCTACAAAAAGTTTTTTTGGTTTTGTCCGTAGAGAATCATTAAAAAAGCCGAAAAAACTTTTTTGTTGACCCAATATATACATATAAGATCCGATTATTCTGTTGCATCGACGCTTTCTTGCTTAGCCTATTTCTGTCACAGCGATTAAACTTTTACGCCCAGCGTCCGGCCCTCTACCGGCGCACCGTTAATAGCCGGCCTTACATCGTCCGTCTCCTTCGAGTTGCACTACGGCATACAGGGGAGTCAGTTTTACCAATGCGGTGTAGGTATTGCTGACAACAGACCCCATGGCCTGTTAGCAGTTGCGCGTGGGTAGGTAAGTGAGGCTGTACCACTTTTTAAGATCAGAAAGTATTGATCTTGTCCAATATCTAGGATGGCCCGGCTGGATTGCTTCCCATTGCTGACTCCAATTGTTTAGTGTCGGTTCTACTGATTAGTGTTTCCTCCGTCAGGCCGTTGATTAAGGATTTCTTGATGCCTGTTCTTTAACTCTTAGGTCCCAGGGAATTTGTCTGGAAAGGACCTGTACGGCTGCTGTGGAAGCCATGCGACTCGCTCGCTTTATGTTAAGCCCCATAGGTCTTTAGGTCTTGTTGAGGAGGCGACGTGTTGTACCTCTTGTAGTCGTGCGCTCCCATAAGGGTGCGGCGTATAAAATGATGCTGTCTACTACTGATGCCAAGAGGCGGCGCCGAGAATCGGTTGCTCCTCTGGTCCGTGGGCATCAGCCTCCTTGATGCGATGGAGAGTAAGCGGCGGTGTGAAGGGGGGGGAGGAAATGCGCATACTTAAAGGAGCAGAACGCAAACCCCATGTCTATATTGTTCGCCGGCAGAGAGTAGGACAAGGTAGGAGGTACGACAGCATTCTATTGCCATTCTGCTTGATATAAACCCCCCCGCAGCAGACTCAATTACTAGGCAACCGCGCGGACGATCCATATCTCTAACGGGGTACAGCGTTGGAGCACACCCTTAAAAAAACATTTGCTGAATTGAATATTGCAGGAGTTTTGCAACTGTCAATAAGGCCATATCTGCGGAGCAATTCGAAGTCAGGAAGGGTCAAGGTACACAGATTTACCTTGGGGTCGATTTGTTACAGCAGACATGATACCTTGTTGTAGCCAAACGCTGGAGTTTGTCAACTCCTCTTCATATTTGAGTCTGAGGCAATACTGTATGGGAACGACCTTTACCCAGCATCGGTAACAGTTGTCGGGAGTCTACTGCATCTGTTCACACAAAGAGACCTTAGAAATTGTCTCTGAATGCGGCAGTGCGTTTGCCTTAAACTGTACCAGAGTTGAGCTACAGCAGTGTGGGGTCATCTCTCAGCGACAAATTTTGTGCAGCTAGTTCACAACATACTCGTATATAAAACGCGTTCTTTTCTTGCCGCGGATGACAAACCACTTTGTATACCTTAGGTTGCGCACCAGTAGTGGAAACAATACAAATCAGGCTTAGGACACCTATTACAGGTATTTCTACATTTTTAAGGGTGATAAAGGCCATCGACATCAGGGGCTCGGATCAGTACGCTGGTGCTCAAAACCGTGGGCAGTACTATATCAGTGGTTGATTTCAACTCAAAATGGAACATTTATTCGCCAGGAATCGCCAGAAAACACAGATAAATATTACGATACTGGATGGAGAACATGACTCCATGTTGAACAGCCCATATAGCATCTTAACCATCCTGTGAGCAGTTTCCGCTACTCCGGTGACTAGCTGGCTCTTCACCGATTTATACCAATGATATTTGTCGAAATGCAACCGTTCGCGCAGCACCCTTAAGGCCACCACGTGCTGATCGACAGTCTCGCCCGATATCTGCTCTCTGTAGGTAGTTCGCATTTCGCTGATGTCATTCACGGTTATCCACAACGTAGCCCTGCAGTCCTTCTAATCCAAGGGCCTGCGGGAGAAATGTGGCCTTACCTAGTTGTTTTGCCTTATTCGGTCCCGAAAATGTCAATAACGTCTAACTTATCATCTTTATCTGCGACTGATTTTCACTTTAATTTAAACTTAAAGTGCTTATTAAGAGTATGTGACAATTTTCCCGCTTAAATAAATTATAATACCCTGGCAAAGCACTGCATCTTAAATTGAAAATCTCAAGACCAAAGAGAATACCAAATTAATTTGTTTGAAATGCCTTAATTAACCGACTGGTGTACACAAATATCAAGGATCAGTCCACATAGCTCTAAACTGCACTTCACATTTCTACTAGATTCCGTCGTCTTTGTTACGTTGAAAATTGCTTTAAAAACTACAACGACTTTTCGCATGCAATTCACTTAGGATATTTTTCTCTGGCGCCCAATCATGTATATCATCATCACGGAAATTTTACTCATATAATCATTATATGCATTTAACTCATCATATTATATGCATATAACATTGATGCTTAAACTGTTGTCAACTGCTCTCGGCATGCCATTCGAGAAAGGCAGTGCAGTGATCTCTTCGTAAGAGCCAGGCGGGCAGCTGCATGATAATTCGGACACTCTTGAGAGAACAGTCGACAGATGCATTCGGTATACTCCTTATGGAAGTTCGTATTCAAATAGACCAGATGATGACAACCATGAAATATATATCTAGTATAACCGTGGCAACTGTCACTTGCAAGATCAGGCCTGAGGTAAGAGACACTGAAAATATCCAATGTATGCTTGTATAAAGCGTCTTCTTATTCGCATTAACAGGAAAAATGCTCGCTTCATGTACGCGTGTGAAACGCCATCCAGACAAACCTAAGCTTGCTCGAGTGAGAGGTTCCTACACTCTGCTGAGGCTGTACATCAGCCTTAGAATATTCTTGAGGTAGAAGAGTGCCACTGCTGTTGGGACGGACAGTTGCCGGCGGTCCATAAAGAGAGACGGGCTGTGCATACAACCCCGACGATGTGCGTAGTGCAAGTCATCGTAGAATAATGGAGCCAAAGCCTCAGCTGTCGGAAAGAGTTGACGACTTCTAAGGATTGCTTGCCGCAACATATAACGTCTTTGGCAGCCAATTTACCTTCTTATCTAAATTTCACAGCCTAGGTTTTCATAGTGTATATTTCCAGCTCCCTTAAGACAAGGAACCCCTCTGGCGATAAGTGATGCGCTTTACGGCATCTATATATATCATCACTATGTCGGTACTATGTCATCTGCGTACATCACAACTATGGTTTTTAGGTTCACCTGTCGAATAGTCAAGAAAATTGGCAAGTCGAAGAGTGAAAGAGACATAGCTCAGTGGGTCCCCTTGCGGGGTTCCCACATTTCAATCATTTTTATTCTGTTAACCTGGTTGGGTTTTTGTAGCAACCCTTCTATGCCACCCACGTTGTTATCTTAAAACAAATTAGTTGAAGTATGTCTTGAGCCAAATATTATACACATCGCAGTAGATCAGATGGTTAAGCCAATCAATATGATCTACTGCTGCCGTCGGACACCTTAGCCATAGATGCGTAGAACGCTATTTCTAAAAAAATGTCCTAAAACATTAAACATATATTTAAAGTTTCCGATTGTATTATTTTGACAAACTATAGAGATGGATGAATAAACGTAAAAAAACAGAAACGCAAAAATAATAGAAAATTATGCTTCTAGAGACGTGAATGCCAAGCGAAGGGTAATAATAGTAATTATTGTTCTGGACATTAATATTACCGCAGACGAACGTACGCAGAAAGACAGTGTTTCAGCCACAATAGACAACAGCTTTTTGTATGATTTGCGGCTGCTAGCCCATCCCTTAGTCTTGACAGCAGTCCTGATGACGAGGATAGTCTGGCGCCATGACGCATAGCGATCCTCTGTCTTGAAGCGCTGCACTGGTGTGAGGGTGCCCTTACTCCAGCCCACCAGGAAAGACGAATGATACAACTTGAACAAGAGGCAACAAACTTCGGATGAGGTCACGGGAAGACGGAAGAGTGCCGAAGGAGAAAGGAATACGCAGTTGTTAATATAGATTTGGCATTCAATACGAAATATTTATTAAAGCTACAAAGTCATTCTCCTCAGGACGGACGGCCCAACCAATCCTCCTCTTAGCTCCCCCTTCCCCCCATACCCTTTTAATGCCGTGTTCACGTCATTGACCATGAATTTGTGTTTGTGTTATATTCGCATTCTGTCTGCAGACTTCACAGCTTCACTTTGCGCTGACCTTCGTTCTTCCGACGAATGAACAAGTCTCAGCCAAGAATTGTCATCATAATCGTGATGATAAAATCAATCGCCAAAAAACTGCTTCATTTTTTAATTTGGAGGTAAAACTTAATGTAGAACACACGCGATCAAGCACTGCCAGCCAGCTCTAGTTGGAGTCATTTCTGTCTGACGGATTATGACGGTTTTTCTGTTCTCGTTAGATTTATTGGCTGTTTTCATGGAACTCCCAAGTGTCTCATAATTGCAACTTTCGACACAACACTGATGCAACGACTACCTCCGCAAAGGACCCGGTAACCCAATAAAAAAGAAATCTTGTATAATTGTTTATTGTTGCATAGATTATAGCATAGACGGCAGAAAAACCTTATTTGACCTGATTTTTATATGGCATTACACATCCATATTGTTTCTAGATGCAACATATATCTATACATATATAACGCATGACCAACATAAGATAATGTAAATATATATGGCGTGGTCTATTGTTATCTACTAGTATAAAACATCTTTAGCACGTACGTTTAGTATATATATATATATATATATATATTTATATATATATAAAGGCACGCAATAATATATGTATATATACATATTGCAAACGCTGTTCGCTACTACTGTCGAACTGCGAGGTATGTTTAGTTGGGCTAACATAAGCGACAACCAGTAGACTTAGATTCGCTGCATTGGATCGAGCCGACAATTGCATCGTACAAATAGATCTCGTGTGTTTTTGTGGTGTTTACGAGTGGGTGGTTTGCACACTCGCTACGAGACAGTCTATGACCATGGACGAGAACAGATAGACTGGATGTAGAGGAAGATCAGCGAATGCTTGCAATATTTTTGATCTTTGCACAAATGCGACGACCGACCGCATCCGATAAGAAGAACAGAACCGTAGGGTAGCAGTCAAACAAAGTGGCACCATTTTCAGCCAGTACATTGGGAAAATCAACGGTGTTTGTTTGATACTATCTAGGCAGGGAAAAAGCAAGCTGCGTGTGGATTGAGCGGCAAGTTATCACTGTTATATCGCCTAATTACCAATACCATAAATAGATTCTGATCCGGAAATTATTCATTGCGATATGGGCGATCCGTTGCTGTTTCATTGGCCTATGCACATACCTACGGTGTACTATATGATCGCTCTGTTTCTTTTACTCGCCTAGATCGCATATCTATATATGTTATGTATGATTCTCGTCAGTATATATATATATATATGCCCGTATGCAATATTGTGTTATATACACAATATATATAACATTGCCAAAGCGCACAAATTTACAACGGTAAAAACGGTACGTGTGCCTGCCGCGGAGTAGAAATACTGAGTTAAAAAAATATCGGTAAAACATAGAGAAAACAGAATGGGTACACTGGGTTGACATCGTTTGGCTGCGTCTTGGATGTAGGCCGAAAGGGCCTGTAACGTTGAAGCAACACCGCACTACTCGGAGTCGCTATATGGCACAATCATGAGCCCATCGATGTCTCATAGTAAGATGTAGCACACAATCAGTCGTCAAAACTAACAGAGGGAACAGTGGTGGTAGTAGTAGCAGTAGCAGCAGCAGCAGCAGAACTCTAACAGTCGTCTTTCTTTCGTACTGATACAAATGCCATTATGCCTTCCATCATGCACACAAGACAGAGTGAACTAGCTGCAACTAAGCGATCCGTCGATCCATCAAACGTCGTTGACGGTATCAAAAGAAGTACAAGACAACAAGGATGTTGCCATCGCGTGTTACTTCCACGGTTCCTTTGGAGCTCGGGCTGGGGCCATGATTCGCTTAAACTCCACCTAAGAATCAAACCAAATTGCCACACGTATTAGCGACGTCCACCATCTATAATAAAGCGCAGTAAAACGCATCAATTATGATTGCGACTTGATAATGATGAGAGTACTGTTCAACAGTCAAATAAATGCACGGAAACCGGCCAAGTAAACATCCTGTTCATCCAATTTCATGAATATTCTAGGCAGGCTGTATAGTCGGTTACTAGTGGTTGGTATTTTCTGACAAATTACTAACAATGATCACCATTTACGTAAGTGAGCCTAACAAAGTGCCTGTTTGTCACGTATGCAAACATAAACGCACATATACCTAATTGCAGACGTGTATACACACCCCCTTAACCATTTGGTGATCGCCAGCTGGTCTATCCATGCGAAGCTGTCCGGACAGTGTCTCCCGATGCCCGAATCTACATCGGCACGGGTCGTGCTTGTCCAAGAAGTGTGCCAACGTGTCCCAACCTCCGCCGACACGAACCATGATGTGTTTGCGCAATATCTGCAACAAAAAGACAATTTTGACGATTGAACTCGCAATTTAACAAATAATCACAGACAAGGCGTTGTACTAGTGGTAGTACTGGACGTGGGACAATAGATAACCATATTAATTACGTGCAAGTCGTAATGGCATGTACTGTATAAAAATATTTTCAAATACAAGCTACATATATTGCTCTTTTGTAGGTTCTACGTGAATTTAAAAAATATAATATTATACATAATGAACGCCATTAAACACATACTAGTGTAATAAAACATACAGAGAAAATGCAGTAGAGTAGAGTTAATAATAGTGACGTTATAATATTTCTTCATACCAAGATTGCATCTATGTTAAGTCTCGGGTGAAAGAGTTCGGTGTGCCCCTCTTACAATGTCATCTAAGGTTTATATCTAGTCTAACGGCCAGATTCGAAACGAGTCATTCTAAGTCCGAGGCTCTTAGCTTAAAAGCAATGTGGACCACACAGAAACATCGATGTTTAATTTCCAAAAGTTTCACGTCTTGACGATGCAAAAAGCTAGAATCAAGGGCGAGTTCGTATAACAGCAATTTCCTACTGTGGACATACTCAAGTGCGATGCTTGTCACAATCACTCACACAATCACTTGTGCTTCCGTAATCAAATTAAATGTGTAATATGTTTCGAAGCTCCGTACTGGTATTTGTCGTTCTATAGCAAGCGTTCTCTATGGCTGTGAGAATATTTCATGGCCAACGGATTCATCAAGCAAGCTGACCACTGTGTTATCGTACATTTTCGTCTACGGTTTGGTCATCACAATAAGGTGTTTTTCTTTTATTTTACACAAACTCTTTTACGCAAACAGAGTTGCGTAGCTTAAGGTCATGTGAGGCGTTTGCTGTTTTAAGTTAATTTAAGTATATATATATATTATATCCTAATTGATCAAACTGCATGAATGTATATTATGTATATTATAAAAAATGCTAATTATGTGTATAGATAATAATAAATGCATATATGCGCGCAATTTTGAAACACGTACCCTAACAAAGATAAGCATTTTTGACTCGCCGATTCTGTATTGACCCTCGCGAACACGAATCATTGGAAACTGTGTCGGACAAGTGCATTGTGCTAGCAATTCGACCACCTGCAACAATTATGAGAATATACGATTTAATAGGTTAGTGAAGATTGGTGATAAACTTGGTTAGTCATATCCTGCATTCATTGGCAGGGGTTATTCGAGGGGCTACAGAATACTTAAAGCTACATTATCCCGTTTGCTAGAGTGGCTCCCATGCTATTCTACAATCGGCTGTCTTGTCTGACGGCTTTGCTTGATGGTGTTCTGATAATGACACGCTTTTTTCTCACATACCGAAGGCATCATACTGATCCGCAGCACACTTGACTTTGACTTCAAAAACAACAAAAGCGTCTGAGTTATAAACGTAGCGTATATATTGCTTTCAATATTGACTTCAGCTTTTACATTACCAAGGCATCATTGCGTCCCGTAAATGCTATTTTCCGTTGCTTCATTCTAACGACCTCTGATTTGTACATTCGCATACTGATATCTTGCTCTTTTCAAACTTGCATATTGATCTCTCGTCTAGGAACATTATCAATATGAAAAGACAAGCTGGGGAGTGAAAAGACACGCTTTTGAGTCGCCTATGAGGCTCTTGAGACTGTGATGCCCTGCTCACTTACTTGTGCAATCAGCTGTTGACGGCAATTATCTATGGTGTTCTGAGAATAACAAGCTTTTATTATCTACCAAGTGCGCCGCGATTTTACGTTTTGTATTACTGTTCTATACATGCACGTCAACCTTGGTGCCAACCAGATCGACACTGACGCCGGTATCCCCCGGCTTTTATGTAGATATAATTGTGTCCCATGACGTTCAAAGACGTCCAGCAGAATAAAAAAGTCGATGTGAGCGTCATGCCGCTCATGCCAGCGGCTGGAAGCGCCGGACAGTAACAACGAACCCGTTCGTGAAGTGATCGGAGATCGTTGGTGACCGTTTGTACGCTCGGCAGCGGACTGGACGGTACCACTTGCACGCTCCTGTCAACGGGCGATGAGGACGGGTCGGCTATCGGCGTCCCGGAGAGCGCCGATTGACCCGCTGCTGCCGACGGGGGTGGCGAATATTGACCGTTGGCCGTCTTATTTTCGTTGTTGATGCGCATCGTCGGACTGTTGGTGGGTGTTGACCTGCCCGAGCTGATGCTCGACTCCGGTGACGAAGTCCGCTGGGCAAGCTGCGAGTCTATCTCGAACTCCATCTTGACGAGAACAGGGGCGGCCATCCCTGTACGGTGAAAATGCATAATTTCATCAATAAATCCGTAGAAACAGCAACAATACCCACAATAACGTTAGCGAACCGACGTAGATTCGTCCAATGTAGAATAACATATTATTATTATTGCCCACAAATAATTGCCCACACGGCTCGCACCTTCCTCGAAAACAACGAGAAATGCTGCCTCCTAAAATTAGATTTCAAAAATGCGTTTAACTTGAACAAACGAGGACAACTTTTAGCAGATGGTTCCAAGCACGCCCCGGTCCTCTATCCAATGATGCACCAGGCATATAGCAGGCCGACTCCTCTGCTCTGATGTTCGGTGAAGTTGAAATCAGGTCATCAGCCAGTTGTCAGCAGGAAGACGTAGCGGCTCCTCTTGCGTTTAGCCTGCTGTTGCATCAGTACGTCAAACAGGTGACATCCAAGGTCCCTCTGTTTTACCTCGACGATAGGACCCTTCTTGACAACGATCCTTCGGCATTACTCAAAGACATCAAGGATCTCAGAGCGTTCGAGCAATGGAGCGGGATGCAGCTTAACCCATCTAAATGCGAGTTATTCCTACAGGGTTTCGAGGACGATGAGAGACAGCAGGTGAATGCAGAATTTAACAGCAACCTCCCGGGCATCCTTGTAAAGGACCGGTGTGAACTGGACCTGCTGGGTACGGCGGTCTTCCCCGAAATGATCGGCCCGGTACTGGCCGAGAAGGGAGAACAACTCTCCCGACTTTACCAGAGGCTGGGTCATCTCGGTAGACATCAAGCCTACTTTCTGCTTCGGCACGCAATGGGAGTACAAAAGGTCCTGTATGTACTACGGACCTCACCTACCTTCCTTTTGCCGTCAGAAACTTTGGACCTCGAGGACCAAGTGAGGAGAGCCTTGGAAAACATCCTTGACCTGACGCTCGATGATAAGGCATGGATGCAGGCAAGCCTATCGGTCCGGCTGGGTGGAATGGGCATTCGCTCGGCCACGGACCTTGCCTTGCCCGCTTTTCTTGCTTCGTCGCATAGCTGCGCCTCTGCAGTGGCCCCTACTACCTGCGGACTCATCAGCCACCAACAAGACGCCATTCGGATCTGGGACGCGCGTCAGTCTGGTCGTCCTTCTGAGGAACAGGTCACTAGGCGAAAGGGGTGGAACCAAATCGCCACTCAGGCTACCCACTTAACTCTTCTGTCTGCCTGTGAGTTATATATAAACGGCATTAGACTGAAAGCGGTTTCATCCGACGCCGCCGGGGCGTGGCTTGACGTGTTTCCGTCCGAGCTAGTCGGCAGTAAGCTGGCTGATGACCACTTCCGTGCCGCCAGTGGCCTCAGACTTGGCATTGCCATGTTTGAGACAGAGGCATGCCCGTGTGGTGGAACGGTGGATGAACGTGGCCTGCACCGACTTAGTTGCACCAAGCTGGCTGGGCTTACGCAGGGCCGCCACGATGCCATTAATGACATCCTCGGGCGCGCTTTCAGACAAGCCGGCTACCGCGTTACACTGGAGCCTAGTGGACTACAGAGCGACGACAAGCGTCGACCAGACGGCCTTACCAGCCGAGACTGGGACCGCAATCGGGCGCTGGCATGGGACGTCACCGTCTCCGACACTCGGCTATCGTGCACTAGCCAACGCGGGCGTCGGCAACAATATCCACCAACGGGAGATGCACAAACGGCGCTTATACGCGCATCTCCTTGAGGACCACTTTCCTTCGACAGAGAGTGTCATTCGAATTACAGAGAGGCAACGCCAAGATGATGTTGAGTGGTCACCGACACTCAAGCAATAAGAATAATATAAGCAATATTGTAGATATTATATAAGTAATATATTGATAATTGTGATACATGTACATTGATAAAATAAACCCTTGTTCAAAACAAAAAAATATTATTATTATTATTATTATTATTGTTATTATTATTATTATGAGCCGGAAAGAACACACGGTTGCATTAAGTTCTAGAAGTGCGCCGCATTGTTTTGTCTTACTAGTCACTTAGCGCAAGTTTCAGTATATATATATATATATATATATATATATAACCTTACCAGCATGCGGCTAGTTACAAAAGAAAAGGCGTAAAAGATAGAGTTAGTCGAAACAAAAGTTAGATGCATCTTGAACGTACCGAAGTGAAAACCGTGCCGGGCCACTTCAAGTAGACAAAGTATAACCGACTTCTCGTTTTTTCGAAGAACGAGATCATCGGTTTCAAAACGAAGACACTCGTTGATCTGTAGATCATGGCAAAACTCAATGAAATGCGAAATATTGTCCCGTGCCAGCCACGACCCTGCAAAACAATAGGAATGCGTTCGTGATTTAGCGTTGCTCAATGATCACATACTTGAACTTACTTATCTATCTAAACTAAATGAACAAAAGCACTAAACACTTGCGGTTTTTATTTTGCCAGCCGTTATTCAATATTCCGCCTCTTGTAGCTCGAATCAAGTTTTACATACAAGTCGGCAACTCATAGAAACGCATTTGTCGAGCAACCTACACCATTTTCTGCTAAGGAAAACGTTTAAAAAGCTTTGGAATTAGCGCAACAGGTTTTTTTACATGTTAGCTGGCTCTAAAAAGATAGTTTTTAACAGAGTATATAGATATATATTTGTATATTGACCACGGGTGGCACCCATTGTGAGTGGTTAAGGTGTGTGTGTGTGTGTGCAAACATTGGCAGTTCAGATGGGTGAGACCAGAAAGGACGAGGCAAGTTTTGCTTTACTAGTAAACCGTAGTTGACTATTGTATGATTCCAAAGCCACTTTTCAAAGGTATCGTCGGCACACCTCGTAGAACTGACGTATACGAGCCAAAGTTTTATGTTACGTGGCAGCGCTGCATGTGCGCCAATATTTAAGCGTAGAGATGCTTGCGATGCAGCTTTCAACTATGCGAGAATGCCACTGATTGCATGTTGCCATTCCTGACAGAGAATGCATACCCTGCTAGAAGAAAACTGCATTCCCTGCAGTTCTGAGGCTTAATTGGCACCAAATTGTCTTTCAGTTTCTGAATACACGCAGTCCTTCTATGTGCACAATTTAGAAGTTCCGGACAGCGCGCTATTATTTGGTACAGTCCCTAAATTCGAAGAATATAGCCATTGCTAAATAGATTTTGCTGCCTATTTTTAAGCAACTGATTGAAAATGATTGACTTTAACGTCGAGGCTCGGGAACAAAAAGCTTTAGTTTTTTTCTGAGAAGATAGGGAAAATTACATTTACGCACATCAGCGTCTGCAGATAATGTGGGATTCGAGTCGGGCAATGCTAATGTCGCGAATAACACCCACTAAAATACCATCTGCTTTGTGCCCAGCATTTGTTGGGAACAACTTCTAGGTAATGATCTCAGGCGTAGCCAGTCGGCTCTATGCTCGATCCGTGTTCTCTTTGGCTTCTCTTATTACGTCTCATAAGTGGTCCTCTACAAGCACCCAATAGACTTCCAGAAGTTCCAGCACTAGGTCGATCATCTTGTCGGGCGTAAGCGAGCACCTCTCATCACCGTAAGCTAGCCTGGACCGACTCGGATTGCCAGTTGTCGTTTGCACATCGCAGGCCTCTTGTGAAGCTCGAGTTGGCGAGCGGCCCAAAAGGGTTTCTTGCGCAGGTTGCCTAGCAACGGAGCCACCGCTGCGTTGTTGATTATTGACGTCAGGATGACCACAATCATTCTCATTGCGGACCTCTCATGAGAATATCAATACCTAGAATCTTCTTAATGGCTAATGATATTGAGAGTTCGCGGCGACAGCTATATTGCTACCTATCAAGACGTTTCGTTTTTCTAAGCCTTGGGCCAGCTCTTCGGCTATGATGTGTTATGTAGCATTTCTAGCTGTGCTCAACAAACATAGAGAAGGATAGGAGGATGCTTACTTACAGGTGGATTATTTGGTTATGGCAATGAGACTACCCTGACCATTTCCCAGGCTGCTGGAGATTTTTTCATCGCTGAGTAGCCTTCCGCTTATCGTCTGAAAGCATCAAGACATACGTCTGAGATAATTTCGATCTCCTCCAGGAGAATGCCATTCGGGCCTGGGTCCTTTCCGCCTTTCATCCGGGTTGCCTCTGTTACTCTTTTGCTGTCACAGGTAGATCAGGTGGATAATCTTGTCGTGCTCCTTAGGCGCAATTGGTTGCTTTGAAAGTGGCGCTTAGTCATATGCGGGTCCCTTGTGGACGATTGCCTGCAGCTTTTTGTGTCTATAAAATATCCTTGACTAGAAGCCGAAGTACTCCTCGGGCTTCTTTGCATGCTTTACCACAAGCTTCGCGTATCTGTAAATCTTAAAGCCTTGCTTCCATGCGAGTGCAGGTACTCATGCCTGCATCCACCAGCACTCTGCAGTGCGGTGACACTAGGCAAACATTAGTGGTTCGTCTAGTAGATACCTTTGCGCAGAGCTCCGTGAGGCGCTTCATGCCTTCGTGTCCGTCCGGTGTTTCGTGTGACTCACCCATGGGCTTCAGTGCTTTCCTATAAACTATAAACTGTTGCCAGCTTCTTTGTGGGGCAGGAGACAGGTCATGTCTCAGTTCTGCGCAAGAGTCGGTGCTTTTAGACATTACGTATCTGTGGTCGCTAATTTAATGTATGTTCTTGAGAACCCTCTGCGTTTAAACCCTGGGAAAGCTTTCTTGGATTGGAATCTGGCTGTTTAATCGCCATAAAACAGTTTTCTTTATGTTATCAATATTAGTAAAAAATATAGTACTAGTAAAATGTACTAGTACAGTAACAGCAGTAAATTAGTCAGTCTCTGGGCGCCGCTAGTTTCGCATTAGGTTCACTGTCTAAGAACATATCTGTTCCAACCCGGGGGTCGTCGCTCCAAGAGATATTCGCGGCTGTGCATTTATTCATGTTTGCCTGAGAGATCTTCACCGTCCTTGTTTGAAACTTAGATTCTCTAAGTCGGTTAGGTCATTTTCCTCCCTGTTTGAGCTTTGCCAGCCTGAAATTCCTGCGCACACATCACCGGTTTTTGGGGGGTTGCAAGGCCGTGGCCCCGGGTATTAGCGGGATTCTTCTGTCGGTGCCGGTTGTTTTGTGCGGTTAGCTTTCTTTTCGCGGTACCTTTTCAAGTGCGTCTCCATGACGCCTTCTCTACATTTGTCGCACCACCGACAAAGATTGCCTGGCCGCGCTTTGTCGCAGATGTAGGATTTAGATAGAACAAAAACATTTGTTCAGCATAGTCGTGCTTTTCCGTGGTGTACCGTTACACTTGCTGGTTATGTGTCCAAAGTGCTGTTGTCAGTTAAGATGCTTACTTGCGTGCACACGTGCTCTGATGTGATTTTGGGCCGCAGTTGGTGTTCAATTCGTCGTATCCGGCAATCGGCATCTTGGACTTAAGCGTTATATAATTCGCAAAAACGAATTCAGCTCCAGGCTTGATCTACATTAGTATTTCTTGGTGAAATTTTGTATGTATCTTATTGGTCTTGGTGAAATTTTGTATGAGCTCTCCATCTTTAGGATGTGCCGTTTCTTATAGCTATCGGAAACTTGACTACCTTGGCTATCATTGTATTCACAAATCTAAGCACTTTATGCGTTTTTCTCTAGTTTTTCCTTTTATGATTTACCTCAGTATCCGTTTGAATAGCCATTTGAATGACTGTGGAAGTCCAATAGCTGCACTAGCCGAACTAATGGCATAGCATGGTCAGCCGGGTCCGGCTTCAAATAGAAACTTTTGTAAAGGATTTGCTATATAAGTATATATACCAGGTTGGACGTGCTGGCGGTAAGTAAATCGCCGGAACACGCGAGGCTTGAGATCCTTGCCAATCGGGCTGCCGCTCACCCGGGTCACCTTGACGACCTTGAGCTTTTCGGCGCGATCGATGACGTTGTTGGCGTGCCGACAGAGAATGACTCCATCTTCCAGCTTGTCGAAGAAATTGTACGCGTCCATTCCTGTTTGGTACATTTCGTTGAACCACTCAGCCAAGTCCTCCTGCAAACCGGAAAGATAATAAACATAGGCATCGGAGATGAACACTTCCTTATCGTTCACATCTTGGCACGTCGATCTTCACAACGATACATTTTATAATGAGCAATTTCATAATGGAAACCTTACTACCTTTTCGCGCCTATATATATATATATATATACTCATTAGCCACATCCATGGACGGTGCAGGTGCGGACCAAACAGGTCACTCTTCCAGGTTAGCAGAGGCTAACAAATGCAGAAAATACTCTAGCGTTTTACAGGAGACTCAAGAGCATTAAGGCTTTTGCGTCAGAGGGTGTCGCTCTACATTCGACGAGCAAACGCAGCATCTGTTCAGGGCACATTGTTAAACTGGGCTAACCCTGGGTTAGAGATACCGTGACCACACGTTCACGCGGAGTTAATTGTTCATTTCAATGTGCTAACATAACAAAGCTAGATAACTAAATATGCAATCCCTATATAGCCTATGTTGAGTCTAGAACGTACCCTCATGGCCCATAGATATTCCTCGGATGACTTGAAGGGCTTCAAGCTTCTCTGGTCGACCTTGATCGCCCCGAGGCTCACTGCGACGTCCGCCGACATTTTGTTCAGATCGGCAGTTCGGAAGCGCCTGTCGTTGTGCGATTGCCACCTTCGGACACCCACCCCTGGAATAAAGGCCAAAGCAACGCAAGCTGTTAGTAGATTGCTCGTTGGTTGACTGATCATTATTTACGATGGAATGCTATTATGCACCTGTGCGTCGCAATGCAATACACGTAGTGTATACATTGCGAAATTAATTCATTGGTTGTCACACACCGAGATAAGACGGCATGCTACATGTTCATAACCAATGACATATACCTATATGGATTCACTGCCTACACATACTATGAGCTCTCCTCTTTTAACACGGGTTGCATTCATAGGCACACTATAGCACTATCGATTGCCATCATATCATGTGTCGGATTGTTTGGAAAAGAGTAGTAAACATAATGATAGAGTGGGCCTTTAACCAAACAGGTTTCAAATATCTCTGTCAGAGTGTGCACGTGTGGCCATGTGACAGGCGCGATCGTATTGTGGATGAACTTGGAACATGCGACAGCCTTACGAACGAAAGAGTGTGGACTCCGGAGCCGGTGGGTCTGTCGCAGACGTGCTTTAAAGCATTAGCTGAAGACGAATCCGTTCATTAGATTGTAAAAATGGGGAGTCAAAAATAGGTAAATACGTCCAAATTGTTTGGTGAGCATCCCCGCATTTAACGGAAACATTTTAGAAACGTGTTCTACACGCTTTGCGCCAATTTTCGGTGTGTAGGAAGATGTGATTTTATGAAGTACATGCATCTACGAATTATGAAGACCTGCATAATCGCATGAAACATTGAGATATTTGATGGCAAAGCACCAAAAATATTGTGGGCATAAAAGCCTAAGGGATTGCTAAAAATAAGTTGATTTGATTGGAGTTGTTGCGCTGGTGGCCAGAGCAGTAGAACGTTGTCCTTATTGATATAGTACGAGATTAGCATTTTATTATATTCTCGTGACACGGACTCTCAATCCCGTATATCGAGGAGTGGACAGGGCCATAAGGTTTCAGGTGACTTACTAATAAGTATAGCAATCATTTTATGTCAGGCGGCAAACATTCACTAGTGCTAGAACAGAAAGGGTATACTGAGAATGAAATGCCAGATATTGCAAAAAAACAAATACTTTAATTATTAATCCTTACCCGAAAAATACGGTCGTTACAAAAGAACTTGAACCACAAAGGTGTACAAGCGTAAAACCTTATATGAGAAAAAGGTTTGAACACAACCCTATCAAGGACGTGCTTTTGACTGAAGTAGATACAGTGATCATTAATTGGTAATCAGTAATTGATAATTGATCAACAGAGCCCACTCCAGCGCCGTAATGAGTGTTTGAGAGAGTATGAGCCTGGACGGCATCTAGTAGACTAACGGTGTGCTTTCTGATAAGGCGTTAACCATCACTGCACGGTATTAGATATTGAATATTGTCTGCTTTCGTTGCCGATCTAAGCGTCTCGGATATAGATTTGCGACATATGTTTTTAGGTGAACACGCCAAGCGAACAATGAATCCATCCATCATTTGAGCGTGTGCTTCGGTATCGAAGGCAAGGTATAAATAATATATGCCAAGAATTCAAGGGAATTCAAGGAAACGATCTTGCTAGATTGGATGAACGATAAGTTGAGCCAGATTGGTTGCCGATGTCAAGCTGAAGTTCGTCTCGGGATTTTTCGTTTGTCTTAAATTAGGCTTTGTCGACCAATACAAGTGTATTTATGATGGATGTTTTCGTTTTAGTTATGCTGTCTCATCTAGCTGACAAGGCTGGGAACACACCTCGCCTGGTCTGAGAGTCGAGAGTTTGCAAAGGCAAGATCGAGATTCCTTGGAGTTCAGTGTGCTTAAAGTGTAACTATCATTTGTAAAATCATGACTATGCTTAACCAAAATGTGCACTTACGCTATGCACGGCTCTGTTCGTTTCGTTTTCGGACTCCGGCGTGGCGACCGAGAATGATGCGCATTTCGATTATTCACTTCTTCGTCAACGCGTAGTTAACGTGACATTAGAGGCATGGTCGCTCGTGTCCCTTTCCCCCCACTGCTATTGGCCTCAGACAACGACCTCGTCGTGATCACGCGACTGCGCCCCGCTAAACGGCGGACAAACTGATCCGCTTCGTCTTCATTGTAACCGTAAACCACGAAAGAAATAAGAGTTTACTAGCTTCATAGGGACTGATGGATTTTCTGTCACAAGGATTAATATTCCATTAGAACTGTGGCTGGTTGAGGAAGTTCCGGATGCAAGAGAAACACGGAGCAAAGTCGTCATTCACGGAGCGTCTGCAAGATTTCTATTAAAGTACGATCGATCTTCACGGCACATCCTATATGCTCATTGTCATTACGGGAGAACGGCGTCGTGGAGGTAGCTTAGATAATCGTATTTACTGCAACAAAGGAATTGCAATTGGGTAGACAACGTCTTTATTAAAAAAGGGACTGCTCGGCCGTTAACAGTCTGAAGAAAAAAAGGCGCCAAACACGGTTTGGATAAAGCTGTACAACTTTTCTCCTGCGAAAAGTTTGCTGTTAATAACTTATTGCCCTCACTGACCTTCCATGATCTACGTCGACTTTCGGAATGTACCATGGATTAATACTGTGCTTATATTACACCTGGTGTTTTGAGGGGCATTCACAAAAGCATATTTGTATAAACAAAACATTGCAGTCCTATTCCGCATGAATATTGTGAAGCGTATGTGTTACTTTGTACCGCACCATTCCGCATATATATATATATATATATATATAAAACACAAAACAATTTACTTAATAGCCCTATATTTTATCGATTCTCTACTGAAATCTTCTTTGACCAGGTCAGGTTTGCCTTGGCCATATGTTAAATGCAAGTTGCTCAGTAGCGTCGACTAACGTAAATGCGTACAGTGATAGCACTCGTAGGTCTAGGAGAATTGTCAACGACCTAAATATTTTTTCTATTTGTGGCTGTCGTATTTTTTCCAATGGAACAATGGGGCGGAAATGTCTTCTTTTGGAGTGAGATCGAAATGACCAAAAGTGGTTGTATCAAGCTGTAGCACTTTATCTGCGATTGCAATAGCCTCAGTCATCCTATCGACAAACCAATCATGCTTGCGTGTTTGGAGAAAAAATTGCATCTGTAGAATTGTATTCTACATTAGCTCAAGGCAACAAAAGTTATATTGAAGATAATTCTCACAAAGTGAAATTCTTTTGCATTTATTATATTTTGACTATCGCACTCAATTGCCCATTTTTAGAAGACATTTTCGCCCTTTGTTCAGTTTGAACTAATAATTTTTCATTAAGTTGTACAAGATGCCAAAGTTTGTTGGACGAATTCTGGGAGAGTATATATATATATATATATATATATATATATATATATATATATATATATATATATATATATATATATAAATATATGTTTTAAGCACTCATTTGCCAGCGTGCAATAATAGTCATGACACTACATAAGCGTCTGAATAAGGTAGTAGCTCAAACCAAATGTAATACACATTGTAACATACAAATTCCGTTTCGGTTCATTTAATCCGAATGGAGGTGCCATTTCTTTCGCAGGGCCCTGCCAAGTACACTCAGAGCGAATTATCTTAGGTATTAAAATTTGGAATATAAATGAATATATCATTGATTAACCCTAGGACTGAGATTGTTCTCAGAACGATGAGGTAGTATAGCGTTCACGTTATTTCAGATAGAGTTCATACCGTCTTACGCCTGGATCCGCTTCAAAACACTTTCGGAACACATCCCATTGACGCTCACCTAAAACATCTTCCTAAATAAAGTACCAGGCAATTAACTATTTCCCTTTAAATAAGCACTTATATGTTACGACGACAGGTTACTCTACTAAATAAAGCAATAAATAAGATGCTTACGACTACTGGTATAAATTAATCAGCGAACGAAACAATGGCGGAACCAAAACGATAAGCTGGACAATGACAAAATCGTAATGACGAGATTAAGCAACCACTAAAACAGTGCCCGAGTAGCACTTCGGCACTACTTCGCACACGGCATATATATATATATAAGTTTACGCAAGATGGTTAATTTGATTCAGTCATAACCACCGTCGCTTTTCTCGGGACTACATAGCTTTCCTACGGCTTCCGCTACCCAATTCACACCACGCGTTTTAGGGTCCATTGGGTTCAATAATGTATTAACCCATTTTGGACGTGTCCGGAAATATTAAATTTTGTATGTGAGACTTTTTCAACAATAATTTTTTTTTTTTAATGCTGAAACCTCTCAGCATTAATATGGGGGATTACGGGAATCGTGATGTACATGCGCCACCACAGCCAGTGACTAGTGTGGGACTCACAAACCCACTAACACCCGCCTCCCCCCACCCCCAGGGAACGGTAACTGCTAGGCATCGCTTCGTATCCATGGGAGTGGCCAGTTTGCCTCTCCTCCCTACTCCAGCCTTCCTACAGTCGCCCTAGCCCGCTTTGGTGCGGGGCGGCGACTTTAAGAAGGCCGTTGATACCTTCCGCAGCCCGCCCGCCTGTGGGTGCGTCGAGAGTCATCATCTGGGGAATCCTTTGCTGTATTTGCCTAGCCTGGTCCGCCTGCCTATCACCCACCCGCCTCCCGTCTACAGATTCCCCCTCTCGACCGGAGCCTGAGTGGACGCTAAGACGAGCTCTCCTGGCAGTCTCTTTGACCACCTTCGTGGACATGATCGCATCAAAGTGGGCAATACCTTCTTTCTAGGCCGCCGCTGAAGTCATCATATGGGTGACGACCTCGTTGACTGGTCGGCCTCGCACAGCGGCCGCCCCCGCGTCCCGCGCTTCCCGGAGGGCCCCACAATGCAGAACAGTGTGCTCTACATCATCCGCTTCCCCCGAGTCGCATAGTACGCAGGAGTTGACTTGAACTTTGTTAATCTTAACCATATACGTCTGAAACTGACCGTGGCCGGTCAGCACCTGAGACGCATAATAAGATAGCTCGCCGTGTCTGCAGTCGTACCATTGCCGTAGGTCCGGGATCAGACTTTTGGTCCAGCGACCCTTGGTGACCCCCCCCCAGGAGCTGCTGCCCTCACCCATTCTTTCTGCCAAGAGTCCAAAGTAGCTAATCTAGCTCGTGTGTGGTCTAGATCACCGTCCAGCGCTCGCTCTGCTCGCTCCCCGGCCAGCAAATCCCATGGCAGCATCTTAGACACGACAAGTAGTGCCTCAGTCGACACGGTATGGAATGCGCGGCAGACCCTTATGGCCACCGGCCGTTGCGCCGACCTCAACTTTTTCCTGTTGCATGCCGTCCTAAGTGCCCTGTCTGTCCATGCCGGTGCTCCGTAAAGGGCGACGGATTCTGCAGCAGTTGCCAAAAGGCGGCGCTTTTCTTCTCCAACTCCTCCGACTCTTGGCATCAGGCGCGCCAGATTGCTGGCCACCTTTCGGGCCTTTGCTGACACGTGCTGTATGTGCGCTGCGCCAGTCAGTCCCTTGTCGAGTATCACCCCGAGGTACTTTGCCTTTTTTCCCCCAAAAAAAACAATACATGCTTAGGGCAAAGTGGAATGACCAAGCATGGAACCCGAGTGCGTCGCCAAATTGTGTCATTTGTTTCTAATTCGTTACAGCACATACACTCCTTACATGTTTAAAGAAGGTGGTCCCATGCCCGCACCAATTAAATCCAAATTAGATTTAGGCCTCAGACTCGGCGTACAGTGCCATTATCAAATGGACTGCCTCAATTAAAGGCGGTATTAGGGCACCGAGGATGCACCACGGTATGGGCTGCCAAAAAGAGCTTCGGATGAGAAAATTGTGCTAAGTCTGCAACTCGGTGACAACCGACAATTGAAGTTGCGCGAAGTAGCGGAAGAGACGGCATTACCTACGGCGCGGTATATCAAATATTGCATAAGCATGTATGCATGAAAAATGGAAGCAAAGTCTTTATAGCACGATCTAACAATTGAGCAAAAACTGACATGCAATGTCACTTTCAGAAAGCAATATAAAACGTTTAAGACAAAGTCCGCAGAATAAGTAACGCGTGAGGGATGGCATCGGAAAATCGTTACATCCTGTACTTAACTTAAATCATATGGCGCTTGTTTGGATTTAAATTAAGTTAATATATGGCTAACGCTGTCATGGTTATTAATGAATAGATCTAGTATTGTTATAGTAATTAATGTTATTCAAAGCTATAATGTTGTAGTGACTCATATTAGTTTAAAGCTAACATGTTGTAGAAGGAAAGGATGGGAAAAAGAGGGCGTTTCAAATCCCTGTTTTGTTGTTTGCGAGTGACATCGTGCTCTTAGCACCAATATCCAGCTTCTTAAAGACACCGTTAGACATAAAATCTCAGCTTGGGAACATATTTACCTGCAAGTTGAGCTAAGGAAGGATGCGATAATGGTGTATTTAAAGCAATATTTGAAAACGCCGTTCCGCTTGACGTACAGGGCAGCTGTACCGGAAGAGAAAACATGCATCAAGGAACTATCTAGCAAGTTGAAAAAGAGCATACGAAATAAATATGCAAGAACGTCAATTTCTTATATTGCACGTCTTCACGTTTTTGTCTCGATATGACTATTGCTTGCAGCCGGCTTGTCAGGCAGTTAGTTAAGAAATAAACTGAACCGTTAAATATATTTAAAATCTAATAGTACCAGTAATAACCTTACTTGCGTCTGATTAAACCATAACTATGTAAACATGTACACAATACATAGATAAATAATTGCAATAATACGAGATACTACGGTGATAATGTATAAAATGTTACTGTAACTTGTACATATGCTTCGCACTAGCCTGTGGCTATATGAAGTTGTAACAAAAATGAGAAACTACAATTAAGCATCAATAAACGTCATATTATATCATATCAATAATACGAGCACTTGCGTATCGAACTGCAGGCCTCGCTCCAACACCAGGAACTCTGGTGTTGGAAATTTTAGAGGTATCAGTTTAAAATGCGGCTGGTAAGTGGACGTTAGACGAACCAGTATCACAACATTGAGTAGAGAACATACTATCGCAGATTTAAATAGTGGTAGCAGCACAGCCTCTTAAACTGGGAGAAGGTTCGTTAACTCTCAGGATATGGGGCTGGAGACAATCTCTGCTCTTTTCCGGCACAGCCCTGGATAGAGCCATGGGGAGTTTCTGATTGCCTGGAGGATATTCCGCAGGTAACACTAGAAGATATCAGACGGGCTGGAGAACGGCTGGCGCCTTGAAAGGCTCCTGGCCCTGACGGCATACCCCCTGGGGCGACTAAGCTGTTCGTTACACGCTGGCCGAAGGTATTCTAGACTTTGACCAACGGACTGTTTAGAAAAGGGAGATTTCCTAGGCTATGGAAGAAGGCAAGCCTTGTACGGATTCCTAAACCTGGAAACATGATAGGCCCCTCGGCCCAGAGATCTATGTGCCTCCTCGACACCTTGGAAAAGATCCTGAAAATCGTTCTGGCCAATAAATTGAACGTGAAAATTGAAACCAGAGAAGCTTCATCAGACACCAAGTTTAGTTTTCAGAAAGAAAAATCTACAATTGGAGCCCTGATAGGGTTCTGGAACGAGCCGGCCGCGAGACCGCTAAGACTCCCAGCATGAGGGAATTCGTGCTTCTAATCATCTTGAATGTTAAAAATGCCTTTAACACGATGAACTGGAAAGTACTGGTATACGCGCTGATGAGAAGGGCAATACCTACGTACCTATGCCAAATGATTTCATACTACCTGGACCACCGATGTCTGGTAGCAGAGGGTCAAAGATTCAGCGTTAGTGCCAGGGGCCCACAGGGTTCGATTCTAGGATCTGCCATCTGGAACCTGGCCTACGACGGAGTGCTGGACATTAACAAGTTTCTAGAAAAGGCCGAACTCCTTGCCTACGCGGATGGCCTTGATGGTCACGGCGTGGACCGAAGCGGCTCTACAGGAGACAGCCAACGAAGCTGTATCGCTGGTGACGGAGTGGATATCTGACGCTTGCACGGCATGAGACTGAGGCTGTATCTGACGACCGGAAGAAGACAAAAAGAGTTTGCGTTATGCAGGCGGGCCTCCCAATAAAAAATAAAAAAAAAGGCAACGTACCTTAAAGTGATTCTCGACTCGAAATTAACCTGAGCAGTTTAAAGGTACTTCTATAACAAAAACCTTGGCTTGGTTTTGCTAGTTCTGTGGCGAGCAAGTATATTAGACGACAGTCACAGACAGAGGTCTAAGGTGAAAAGGTAAGTAAGATGTGGTGCTGGTCCGGAAACAATAGAACCTGTTAATTTTAATGATTAATATAGCAATGGTTAATACAGGGAAGATTGCTTAGTGGCAGCCCTAGATTTGGGAGACCAAAACCAGATTGCACGGTTTGACCGTAGAGACTCTAGAAGTGCAGGGATAAAAGATAAAAAGTAGATAACAAAAGCTTCCCTCCACAGATCTATCTATCCCTTTTTCATTTTGTCGCTCGTACAGAATCTGAGGCTCCATCCTGTATCGTCAGCGCAGGTAGGCGAGAAAGACACCAAACCCTGAATGAAACCTCAGTAGAGCCTTGCGATTTAGTAGCTTTTCGTGCGTCCTGGAACCCTTCGGACTGGGCAGGAAAGGCGGGAAGAGACCTAAAGGCCTGACCTAACTCCCGTTTGAGAACGGTTGCATGATGGTTTGGGACGCGACAGTTTCTTACTCATTAGCCCCTTTAATGATCAGTGAAGACGCGGCCCGGACCGGTTACGCTTCAGCTCGCGCCGAGTCAGGCAAGGCGTGAAAGTACCAGAACATTGGGTACCCGTACAGGTTTTATCTACTTGTCTTCGGGACCCTTGGCGTGCCGGGCCAATCCACTCGCGGTTTGCTACAGAATGTCGAAAAGCGACTAATTCTAGTCAGCAGAGATAAGTAAGCGGGCGGTTTCCCCAAACAGCGCATGTCGCTGTACGTGCAACGGGGCCCGGGGACCCTTCCAGGGATGGCTGGTCTCTTTACTGCACCCTGCGTAAAGATGCAAAAGTTCGCAGGGACCCAATTGTCATGTTCTTAACGCTAATAAGTGATTACATTGGATAAATGGTTTCATTATATATATATATATATATATATATATAATATATATATATATATATATATATATATATATATATATATATATATATATATATATATATATATAATATATATATATATATATATATATATATATATATATATATATATATATATATATATATATATATATAAGAGCTAAAGTAGTGGTTGTAATATCTGGGTACTTAAATAACAATAACCATTATCAAGGTAGTTTCATAGCAAGGCTATTGCCTCGTTACAAAAATATCCTGGGATCAAATTGACCACTAGCTCTTTGTTAATTGATATTTTAGGACCACAGTTCAAACATAGTTTGCAACTTAAATCAGCGATGGCGTAGTTTCCTAGGGCCCAGGAAAGAGTAAATAAAGGAAGCATACGTAAAGGACGTTTAGAGAAACGACTGTCTTTACATCTTCCATCTGCAGCGGTATGCTGTGGCAGGACGGCGATCGCAGTCATCTCCAGCGCTTGCTAATCTGTTCTACAGTGAGACTACCGTTCGAGCGACACGAGCACTCAGTCAAAGTGCTAAGCGAGCTATAGCATCAAAAATCGCTAATTGGTCAATGTAAGTCAGTGAGGTGACTAACGACTTGACGACAAAGACGGGCCTTTTAGAAGCAGCATTGAATCATTGATTCATTCGCGATTGCATAGAATTGCAGCATCAGTGTAAATGGTGTACGGAAGTATGGTATAGGCAACAAACAAGCGACAGCGGCAAGTAGAGGGTTCTAAATTATTCCGTAAGAATTTGTAATCCATTCCGGCATTTACCTTGTCTAATTTGGGAACTATGAAAACCAACTCAAGAGTGGCCGGTCTTGGTATGCAAGGCAAAGGCTTTGCCACTAAGACATCTTGCTTGGTGGTTGCCAAGAGAAAAACGATAACTATTCTGCCGCAAAGGTAGCGGATCGATAGTATCGCCGACTTCTTTGCTTCTCACTCGTATGGAGGACCCGTTTTCGCTGCTCTGTTGCGGCCATTCCAGTTAATGGCCGGTGTCATTTATTGGTGATTGTCGATTATTACGACCCGGACTTTGATTATTCTTACAGCCGCTGTGGACCACGTTCGTATCATCATAACCACCACCGCCGCCATTGCCAACTTCAATGCTCGATATGTATACGTATTAAGATAGAAGCGTCCTTAAAGTTGTTCATTATTATTATTATTATTATTATTATTATTATTATTATTATTATTATTATTATTATTATTATTATTATTATTATTATTATTATTATTATTATTATTATTATTATTACTATTATTATTTATTAATATTGTTTAAATGTTACAATTGTGAGGTGTGAACGTGTACTCCTTGTCTTCTCCTAGCTCCTAAATATTATTCCATGGAACCGACAATACAGCCGGCGTTTCCAAGCGACAGCAGTTGCCGTAGAAACTCGCCTTCGCGCCGATTCCCTGTGAGATCTGTAATCCGTTGGCCCAGCTGACTGATGAATCTCTTCCCTTGCTTACAGGACCCATTGTTTCCATAGATATTGGCACTACGATGTAACTTGTCTCCAGTTCTTGGTACTAGTGTTGTTTCCCATTATCTGCGCGCTCGGCAACCCATCCCGCTTCTAGTGAACTGTGGCGTATATATGAGGGAACCACTGTACAAAACACTGTAGCATCCCATACCAAGCATCTGCCGTTAGCCCATAGCGGGATTGTTACACCGTCAGGCCTTTTGTCGTCATGAAGTCCTAATCTGGGCACGAGCGTATCTGGTATACCAGCTCTGCGTAAGGCTCTTCTTATAATTGCATTGATTTCAGCGTGTCTAGAAACTCTACCATGGCTTTTGATGCAACTAATAGGGTGAAGTCCATCCTCAGTTACTGTGGTACCACATGCGCGGCAACTGTAGGGGTTGCAAACCGGGGCACCTATTCGAAGAGCTGTTACCATACGGAATGAGGTGTTGTCCAGCTGCGGGGAAGGGAGACACTTTAGAAAGCCTCCACTAAATGTTTCCCGCGCTGCCAGAAAGACAGCTTTTTCCACTGGAGATTGGAGGCTGTCTAACAGCTCTCTAGGTGCAGCGCTGCATTTGTAGGAAGTAGGTAGTTATTATTATTATTATTATTATTATTATTTGAAAAATACAAATGGAGCGAAAATTGCAGAGCAGATATTACTATTATTTATATGCGCCGCCAGGCCCACTTGTGGCGGAATCTTCAAGAAAGACGCGAACGTATTGTTTGTCAGCTATAGCAGCGGTAGTACGATCCATATTCGTTCGCAGTTTGTACCACCACCACCACATTACGCGTATCTGTCTATTTAACTAACAATTAATATTTATATATACAGGGTGTTCCTATTTGTGTGTCCAAAACGCTAGGGTCAAACTCGGTGAGAAAATCATTTTTGCCAATGGGTGGAAGCCGCGAAAACGTTTTGTTTAGGAGTGAGGATGAAATTTATAAAAGCAGTTATTCTGTCTTTTTTCTCCTACATAGTTGTGCAAAAACCAGTCAGCGCACAAAGGAACCGATCATACCGGCGTGTTTGGCGGAAAATTCTGCACAATAAAGTATACATTACTAGCTTGCGTAGCAAAAAGCGAATAGCCAGATTAAGGAAAGTCATAAAAAGTCAAAATGTTACGTTAACGCTTTTTTGTGCAACATCGTAATTTTTTCCATTACGACCAAAAATGCACGTCCAAAAGACTACTCTCAGGCAATAGCAGATTTAATGCCCACTACATTCGTACCAAAGTGATAGTGCTGCGTTACGTAGTTGCCAAGTGACTGAGCTTTTTCGACAGTCATAGTTGTTATGTTTCACGTTGAAGTTTTCACGTCCAGAACCGTAGCATTTTGCCAAGACGTTTCCGCCCTTTCTTTCCATTAGAAAAAATATTCTCTTGCTGAGTTCTACCAAACCTCAAAATATGTACCTAACTTTCTCATACACCCTATGCAAGTATGCATGCCTTCGCTTTCGATATGACTGTCGAAAAAGCTCAGTCACTTGGCAACTACGTAACGCAGCACCATCACTTTGGTACGAATGTAGTAGGCATTAAATCTGCTATTGCCTGAGAGTAGTCTTTTGGATGCGCATTTTTGGTCGTAATGGAAAAAATTACGATGTTGCACAAAAAAGCGTTAACGTAACATTTTGACTTTTTATGACTTTCTTTAATCTGGCTATTCGCTTTTTGCTACGCAAGCTAGTAATGTATACTTTATTGTGCAGAATTTTCCGCCAAACACGCCGGTATGATCGGTTCCTTTGTGCGCTGACTGGTTCTCCCGCAAACGTAGATTTTGCACAACCATGTAGGAGAAAAAAGACAGAATAACTGCTTTTATAAATTTCATCCTCACTCCTAAACAAAACGTTTTCCAGGCTTCCACCCATTGGCAAAATTGATTTTCTCACCGAGTTTGACCATACCCTAGCGTTTTGTACACACAAATAGGAACACCCTGTATATATATATATATATATATATATATATATATATATATATATATAAGACTTGTAAAGCCAGCAAACAAAAAAACTGTCATGTAATGTGCGTAGTACCGCAAGTTCAAGTACCAGGTGGGTGCTAGCCGGTGCTTTGCTGTCAGTTTGCGCCAACCCATCGGCGTCGCTATGCAGTTTGCATGTTTTCTCCGCCCGTCAAACTTTAGCTACGCGTTGCCTTGTGAGTATAGTATTGTTGTGTACGTGGGTGCGCACGAGAATTGATTTTGCGTGTGAGTCAGCTAGAGGAGTACTGCAGTGCACCGCAGGTAGACGAAACAGTTAGTCGTGCAATATTTCAATTATAATGCGCCTCATGTAATCATGAGCATCATCAATACCATGATAAACTAGATTCCACTTTATTGTCATTTATCATCCTCCACCCTAATTTGTGTAAGTGTTCAAATCAACAAATATTGCCTGTGGACGACCATCATTTACTGCACAGCTATACGTTTCCCTTTGTTTCTGTTGTAAGGACCATAGCAGCAAGTTTCCATGGCGAAAGTCTATATAGATATTGGGTCTTGCGCGTCCCAATTCATGTCATATTATGTGAAAGCATCTGTCGATAGCAAACTTACGGGAACAATGATTTTTTTTTAAAAAATGCGAATTCTAGAAGGCAATTACACTCTTACGTTGTTATGTCAGTGACATTTTTGTTAATCTGATTTTAATCTGTTTTATTAATCAGGCTAAGCTACACCCGCATTCTGAAAACACCACTGAATTTGTTTGAAAAACAAGTGGCAAAAACAAACGCCAACCTCGTCAGGGCCAGTACTTATGATTAGTCGTAGCGTAAAAATAATCACGGTTGTTGCCTTGAGTGTGACTAGTGTCGCCCTCGCCAATAGTAACGCTATCATCAATTGTCTTTTATACACAGCGCTCCACAGTATATCTGCGAGCTTTACATATCGAACCAGTAACTGCGACAGCGTTATATATATATATATATATATATATATATATATATATGTATATATGCGAGGTTTTTGCGGGTCGGGGAGCGCCGCTCTTAGGAACTCGACGTCATATTTGGTGATCTTGTCCTGCCGTGCTTTTGCCAGGTCCCGGTTCAGGCCGCAAACCTCGGCTAATAAAACCCAGATCTCGGTAGGTGTTGTTATTACGAGGTCGGGCTTTAGACCCGGTGCGCCCGGTCGACGGAATACTCGCTCACGAACCACCTCATGACCCCTTTCGCGGAGAAGACGCGCCACGCGATCACAGACGTCGTCATGTCTCTTTATGGCTTGTTTGTGTGTTGTATCGCACATCTGAGCGACATGAGCCAACGTCTCAGGCGCATGACACCCGTGCCTACAACGTTTGTTGTAGCCCGGGCGTCCCCTGGCCAATCTGGCACGCGTTGGTAGTGCGTTGATCCTGAGCTTTAGTAGGTTAAAATACTCCTTACCAGATAGGTAGGGCATACCCTTAATCCAGTAATGTTCAAAGGGCGTTTCGTGTGCTTTTTTAAAATGCGCCGCATCGAACGTGTTGTGTAGTTGTGGAGACCAGTAATCGGTCTCTTGTGAAGCGGTCTCAATGGAGGTTATCAAGCGCTCGCAAAGGAGTCTTGTTTTCGCAAAATCTTTTTTGAAGTGCTCGGTGGTTAGCATCCATTGGACCCCAAGGTGCGTGGAGTGTTGTAGTGCTGTCAGGCGGGAGAGGCGGAGTCTGGGAATGAATGTTTGTAGGCAGGGGATGTCCAGACCGCCGTGTGCTGTGTGGGTGTACAGGTAGGCGTTCGGCACCGAGTTTTCGAGCTTAAGTCATTTCGACTTAACAATCTTTCTGATCTCTTTATCTAGGTCGCTAAGGAGTGCGTAAGATGGTATGGGATTGGACTCGCAGATTCGGATTCATCACTATCTCTATGAGTGGCGTATGGGACTCCGAATCTGCGAGGACGCTCTTGGGGCTCGGCGTTACGAAGAGGATTCTTATGGATCTCACCGTTTTAACCTTCTAGAGCGGGGGCTACCATCAAGCAAGGACACGGACAACTGACTCTTAACTTCACGTGACACCTTTTTACCACAATTTTTATCCAGGCGAGCACTGCCGAATGTGCAAACGTATGGTAAATGATTAACAAATCATCACAATATTTTACGACACGATGACAGTTTTTATATATATATATATATATATATATATATATATACTTGGCATAAACGATACGGCCACGTGATAGAGATCATACACGCCAGCTATTCGCTTAGCTAATTGTTCGTGATATGTGTAACGTATACATAATGTATTTTACAGAAAATAAATCTTATTAGCTTATTTATAAAAGCAATATATATATATATATATATATATATATATATATATATATATATATATATATATATATATATATATATATATATATATATATATATATTTATATATACAGGTAGTTCAACAAGTTCTTAGAATGAAAACCAAGAATTTTCCAAATCTTGTTTTTAATTTTTTCTTATTCGATATACTCCCCGAGAAGCTCAATACACTTTTCCCACCGAGATTTCAGAGCATTTATACCTCTTGAGTAGAATTCCGCGTCTTTAGACTGAAAATAGGCATTGACAGCAGCCTTAACCTCTTCATTGCTGGAAAAACGCTTTCCACCGAGACTATTCTTCAAATGTCCGAAGAGGAAATAATCAGAGGGGGCCAGGTCTGGAGAATAGGAAGGTTCTTCAATAAGTTCGAACCTCAGTTGGGCCAGTTTTGCCGTTGCTTGCCGCGACTTGTGTGCGGGAGCATTGTCCTGGTGAAACAGGACAACCTTCTTCTGCAAAGCGGGCCGTTTCACGATGAGTTCTTGCTTCAGGCAGTCCAACAGTCTTGCATAATATTCTCCCGTGATCGTTTTACCGCTCTCAAGGTAGTCGACCAGAATTATTCCACGTTGGTCCCAAAAAACCGTAGCCATCATCTTTCCGGCCGATGCCGTTGTCCGCACCCTCTTCGGAGGTCCTTCACCAGGTGCACACCATTGACGAGATGCTTCTTGGGTCTCGGGAGTGTAGTGATGGACCCAGCTTTCATCGACGGTCACGAATCTGCGCCAAAAATCCGACGGATTTTTCGACATCTTGGCCAAATTTCGCTGTAAAGCGGAAACACGCGCGTCTTTTTGGCCTTGGTTGAGCAAATGCGGCACCCATTTTGCTCTGAGCTTTTTCATCTTCAAGTTTTCGTGCAGGATGAAATGCACTCTACCCAAACTGAACCCCAAGGCCTCCGCTATCTCCCTAATGTTCACTCGCTTATCTGCGGCAACGATTTTCCGCACTTTTTCCACGTTTTCCTCATCAGTTGCCGTTTTTGGGCGTCCTGAACGTAGTTCATCCTCGGTGCTCCTGCGACCTCTTTTTAACTCATTAATCCAGTTGGAAACAGTGGCAAAACATGGCGCAGAGTCACCGTACACCTCGTCTAACTCAGTTTTCACTTGGGTCGCATTCCAACCTTTGAAATAAAAATGCTTGATAACCACTCGAAACTCTTTTTTCTCCATTTTTCAAAATCACGCCGATACGTTGCACGGGAAAAGCGATCAAACGAAATCGCAACGGCCAATCACCATAATATTTTGACTGCTAGCATTCGAAAAGTTGCCGTTTCCAATAGCGGTGAAAGCGCTATTGGAAAAATTTGAATTCTGAAAAGCTCATTTTAAGAACTTGTTGAACTACCTGTATATATATATATATATATATATATAAATATATATATACATATATATATATATATATATATATATATATATATATTCATATATATATATTTATATATATGCATATATATATATATATATATAAATATATATATATATATATAATATATATATATGCATATATATACATATATATATATATTCATATATATATATATGTATATATTTATATATATGCATATATATATATATATATATATATATATTTATGTATATATATATATATATATATATATATATTTATGTATATATATATATATATATATATATATATATATATATATATATATTGCTTTTATATATAAGCTAATAAGATTTATTTTCTGTAAAATACATTATGTATACGTTACACATATCACGAACAATTAGCTAAGCGAATAGCTGGCGTGTATGATCTCTATCACGTGGCCGTATCGTTTATGCCAAGTATATATATATATATAAATACTGTCATCGTTACTAGATCGATATAGTAGACAAACTGCATATATATATATATATATATATATATATATATAGGCGTGGGCGGCGTCGAGTTTGGCGGCACATTTAATGAAGTTCTGCGGAGATGGCAGGAGATGGGTCTTATGCATCCGTTTGTAGTCAGTTGCACGCAAATCGCAATGGGATCGATCCACCTACCATCTGCCGAAGACGATGGTTGTTTGCGTCACCACTGTTAGACGACTGTAGCAGTGGTGCCCGTCAATATTTCAAGTATTGGTTACCGTCAATGCCGCCAAAAAATAGAAAAAAACACGCTACTGAAAGAAAGGGGAAGGCCAACACAACATCAACAACGACAACAGCAGCAGCAGCAACTGAAGACAGAGAATATGGACGCAGCGGCGAGTGTGAATTTCGACCGCCCACGTGTTGTTGGCGTTGTTGCCGTCTCTGCTAGCGCTACTGTTGTTGGTGCCGCCGCCGTTCGCCAATACAGTTGGTGTTGTTGTTGTTGCTGCTGCTAATGTTTTCTTGCGGACGGTGTTTTTGTTGCTGACTTTATTTGTGCTAACGTTTTTGTTTTTCTTGCAACTGATGTTATTGCTATTGCTGCTGCTTTTGTTGTTGTTGTTGTTGTCGTTGCTGATGTTGTTGCTGCTGCTGTCGACGATATCGACGTTGCCGTCACTGTCACCGTTGTTGTTGTTGTCGTCGTCGTCGTCGTCGTCGTCGTCGCTGTTTGAATTCCAGCCAAATGCCGCAAATGGCAGGTCGTTGGCGGCCAGTCAGTCAGTACAGGTAGAGTGTGGCGAGAGGAGAGTGGCCAGTGGAGCCAGCAGGGGAAGCAAGTGCTGCGTATCAGCATGCTGGCGCTCATGCCGGTACAAATGCTGGTGGCTGTTCGTGCGTCGTAGTCGGTCCTCGGCCCGCAAGACGTGGCGTAATTTAATCAATCAAATTTCGGGCTTCGTGCATTTTTGTTGTGCATTCGTTAGCGAAGTAAGTCAACCTCTCTATGGCTCACGGCGCCGGAAAAATCGTTTGGAATGACAAATCCTTCCAGAGAGGCCAGAGAGAGAGAGAGAAAGCGGGGATCGGAAAATAGAGAGTACGAATAGAGAGAAAATCATAAGAAGGTCAAAACGAACGAAGAATAAAAAAAGAAGAAGAACAAAGAGAGGAACACGATGAACGAACAACAAATCAAATCAAATCAAATGCACCTTTATTTAGTCAAAGGGGGGACAATATTTACATTTTAGAAACCGTTACCTAGATACATACAATAGTCAGTTTACTTGTGTGGCGACATTTGCACTGTTAGCGCTTTAAGTTCTCATTGCCCTCGCCATCCGCCACGAAAACATGTTATTTACACGATCTGTCTTGGCAATTTGTTTCGACGAGATGGTGTTACCGCTTCTAAGATTGTTCAACCGAATGCTAAAATAATTTGACTTATTTGATGAGTTTATAATACGATTGAATATGCGATAATCCGCTCTGGACTGAAGTTCCCGAATAGGGCTTATCACAATAGAATTTCGGGCAATGTTACACCTTAACGAGACACGACGAAGGAATCTCCTCTGTACACTTTCCATTGCTTCAATGTGTTTATCTAAGTAAGGCCGCCAAACCTCACAGCAATAGAGAAACTTAGGTACAACCAAACTATTATAAAGCCTCATGTAAAAATTGTAATCATTAATTATGAAACAACGAAATATGGTATTAGATATAAGATTAGCTGATGACTTGTGTAATATGGGTGCTAAAATCCAGTTGCGGTGTCACCGCAACCCCTAGGTCCTAATACAATTTAAAATAGGGATAGCCTCCCCATGTAGCATGTAGTTATGGGCTTCTTTTAAACACAATACAGCACATTTCGGCACTGATATAAGCATTTCATTATCCACACACCACTTAGAAGCCGCTTCAATCGTACTCTGTAGTACTTGCCTTTCGCTAGCGGTGTTGGAAGGTCCGTATAGTTTCAAATCATCAGCATAAAGCTTATAAGTTATCGACTCAGGAATAACGTTTCTTAGATCTAAAACAAATGTGCAAAATAAAAGTGGCCCGAGGCTTGATCCCTGAAGAACACCTGAGGGGCACGTGCCCGACTCACTAAAGCTATTGTTTACGCGAACGCAGAACTCTCTACGGGTAAGATAACTAGCAATCCATGATATAGAGCGAGTATCTACATCCAAGTACCTAAGCTTTTGTACAAGTTTTACATGGTTTACTCTATCAAATGCCTTCGAGAAATCAAAATATATACAATCAAAGGCCAGCCTATTGTTTATCATAACAGCCCAATCTTGAGTCATTTCGACGAGTTGAGTTGCCGTGGATTTGCCTTTAGTAAAACCATGTTGATTCTCATCCAGCAAGCATTTAGATTGAAAAAAATTAAAAATGTGGTCCACTAGCAGTCAAAGATGATACATGCGATAGATGATTGAGCTACAGGTCTGTAATTATCTACATTTGACTTTAGACCCTTCTTATGTACAAGGGTTACGACTGATTGCCGAAAATGTTTTGGCACAATGCCATCCTCATAGGACCTACTGAATATCAAGAAAAGGGGTACAGTTATCGCAGACGCTACATTTTTATAAAATATGGGTGGGATTAAATCAGGAGTAAATCTGCATTTAGTGGGTAGTTGTTTGATTTTAGAAAGAATATTATATTCTGATATTTCCAAGTATGGACAGCTATCTTTCGAGACCACGTCGTTGGAAACACCTTCGGGAACTGAACTCCCTTGGGCAACATAAACCGACGAGAAGAAGTCCTTAAATGCATTTGCTTTAGAAGCGTCGTCTACGAGGACCGTCTGATCTATATTTAAAGCCGCAATGTTTTCTTTTCCTTTTAATCGTTTATTTGCATATCTAAAAACGACTTTGTGTTTTTAAAATCAAGACTGGCTTCTTCCATTATACGAAGTCTTCTAGTCGCCTTCCTCAACTTTTTTTCATACTGCACATTTGGCTCCTGGTCAATCAAACGTTCTAGATTGGTGACATATTTACGTAAATTTGCATTCTTTTTTGACTTGCCATTTCGTTTAGGTACAAACTCTTCAATTAGTGAATGTATCTGGTATACAAAGCTATCATACATCGAGTCAACGGTATCGCAATTTAAAAACAAGTTTCTCCAGTTTATACAAGCAAGCCTACAGCGGATTATTTCATAGTCCCCCTTCCAGAAATTATAACCTCCGTCTACCGTAGGATAATTAGCATCAAATAAAATAGAAAACGAAATGGCATTGTGGTCGGATGGAATTGGTGACTGAAATACTCGTATATCTTCAATGATGGACGGGTCTGAGGTTAAAACTAAATCAATAGTAGAGCCCAGATTGTCGTCGTCATCGTCGGAGATACCTGAGATTCTTTCATCAGTAACAATACAACTATTAGTAAAACTAGTAGCTAATTGGCTAACACTACTATGGTTACCATTACTATTAATGTGACTAGTTGCATGACTGTCATTACTATATCTATTACCTTTACTATTGGTGTGACTGGATAGTTTACTGAAATTATTAGTTATGTTAGTGTCATTACATTGAGTAGCGAAGTGATTCTTAGCATTACCTACAGTGGCGAATGTGCTACCTATTTCATCATTGGAACTGACCTGCGCAGCCTCAGCACCATGGCAATACAGTCGAGGGCGAGTGACCTCGTCTATTTGTTGGTGTAAGCCGTTGGTGATGCAGGCATTAACAAAGGTGGACTCCATGGTTTGCGAATCTAAAAGCGTAATATCCTTCCAGTGTATTTTTGGAAGGTTGAAATCTCCAGAAATTAAAATTGGTCTGGTTGTATCACAAATTAAGTCAAATGAATCACATACAGTTTTCATGCGTTCCTTGCGTTTAGCAAGGGTGCCGGCGTTTGTCGCATAATAACAGGCAACCCTGATGGAACTATATTTGGAATATACGTCTAACGCGACAGCTTCGATGCCACTCTCTAGTCTTAGTTCACAAACTTTCATCGTGTTTTGAATTAATATACAAACCCCCCCTCCTCGGGAGCCACGATCACATCGAAATACTGAGTACCTATCATCACACGACAGTTCTCTATCGGTTACGTGCTTGCCACCTACACCTAACCAGGTTTCGGTTAGAAACACTATATTAATATCATTTAAGGCAGTATATGAACTGAGCAATTGTGTACGATCATCTTTACCTATCGAACGTGCTTTAAAATATAAACATTTTATCGCGTTTTTATCCGCAGGGGTAAGTGATGCCAACTGTTCGGCGGAGACTTTGGGGTGGTAATTTAATCTAGATTGTTTTAAAACAGCAGGTAGTCTGGGAAGAGGCTGGGAAGTGGAGGTACTGGTGGCAGAGGTGGAGGCGGTATGTGGAGCCGGGGGGGCCAGATGGCTGGGAGAACCGGCGGTGGAGGAAGGGGTGGAGGACGGTGTTGAAAAGAAGCGATCCCGGTTTGGTAGTTAAAGTTGTTTATACTACTGCCGGCAACAGAGGAGGAAAATGCCCGGGAGGAATGGTCAGCTGGTTGACGCCGAGTTGCATTGAACGTAATGTTAATTCCCGCAATATTAGGTTTCACTCCCAGGAAACTGGCGGCTTCACGGGCGATAGGCCTGGCCGCCTGCCTTGCTCCACGGCGGTTGAAATGAACTCCATCGGTGTCCATAGACCGGGCACAGCGCTGGATATACGAGAAGTCACGATAAAGCACGGCCGAATCCTTAAATTTAGCCCACATTTTACCGCTAACAACCTCGCAATCCGCGCGGCGGTCTTTGCCTGGACCGCCTGTTACTACCGGGATAGAACAGACGGTCAGCCTGACGTTGTTGGCTTCGCAGAACTTTACCAGGTCATTCAGCTGATGCTCCATCCGCCTCCACACCTCGACAATATCCTCACTGGCTGGGCTCTTCAAGATATCATTCAGCCCGGCGTGCAGCATGACGAGCTGGTCCGTCGGCTGTGTGTTATATATGGCAATATGGCGACGCACGTTTGCGATAACCTTGCTTAACGTGGCGCCGCCTTGCCCCGAGATATTACAGCGCACGTCACCACCCATCATGTCAAGCACGTTCGTCGCAAGCCGGGAGATGTTGGAGTCACCGGCCAGAAGAACGGACTTGACGGGTGGTGAGTGGAAGGACGACTCTCGGGTAGGCTGAGAGTCGACTGCAGTGCCATCGATGCCAGCCTGCACGAAGATGTCTGTTTGTGTGCAAGCGGTGACATTGCGTATAGCAGTTGGGATTCCGTTGTTTGTGGATAAAACTGCTGTTTTACTATTTTCAATCAGCGCGGAAGAAGCTGCAGCCGGCAACCCGTTGGTTTTGGTGTCTGATGTTGAAGCTACCGCTGCTGCCGCGCTGTCCTCCACCACTGCAGCAATCAGTGAGCCGATGTTTGATACGCTTGATGTTATTGTTGCTGCTGCTGCTGCAGTTTCAAGAGCCTCTGTGACCCTTCGTGCAACAGCCGGTAGGTCGTTGGTCTGGTCGCCTGTTTTTGTTGTTGCTGTTGCACTGGCCATTGTTGTCATTATATTTGGTGCGTTTTTCTCTGTTTGAGGCGAGGGAGAGAGGACGGCGACGCTCAATTCACCGTGAGCTGAGATAAAATCTAATTTGGTAAAAATAGCTCTGAATTTTTCATTATGATCGTTGTCCGTTCTTAAAATCGCTTTCTTGAGATCTTCAATGGCGGATTTAAAAACACACAATGTTTTTCCGACGTTAACGCAATAGTTATCATTACAAGCAGCCTGTTCATCCACAAGCTCAATTATATTCGTTTCCTTCACTTCTTTTTCAATTCTGAATTTACAATGTATGCACACAAATGCATCACTGTTTGGTTCTGAGCTCCTGAACAAGCCACCGCAGTATATACATGCGATAGCTGGTGTCATAAGGCAGGCTGGCTGGGTGGACGGGGTTGAAAATGGTGGCCGCCGTCTTGTTGAGCGGGGCTCAGCCGGAGTGTCATAGTTGAAACTCATATCCAAGGGGAGACGCGGCGCCTCAGGCAAAACAGCGGATCCTGATCGGTACATTATTGTTAATCTTAAATAGTTTATTATTATTGTCACAAAATAAAATGCTATGCTGCCTTTATGTACGCCACGCCAGATACTTCTTATATAGTGCAGCGTTATCCTGCGTTAACTCCGATTAGCTGAGCAGCCGTTAGAATTTAAATTTGAAAGCACGGCGGACCGCTAGGAGCCTTCCGACCGCTGCGCGGGTGGTTTCGTTATGCTTCACACTGCTGAGAAGGACTTGTTTGAACTTCACAGCGGCCTGGCCTCCTACTTTTCAGTCGTACGGCTACACACAATACACCAAAATTATCACTGAAGTTCACGGATCACTATGGTATGTCACAATCTGGGTTTCCCTTCCTGCATTCACACAGGCAAGCGTGATCTCTCGGAGCTCCGTAGAAATACGTCCGCACTCTTCGGCGCCAGAAAAAAAAAAACAACAACAACAATAACGACAACAACAGCAACAACAACAACGAGCTCCGCACACTTAACCAGGCGACGACATTGATTTGTCGCTTATAGATTTCACTATCGAGTGCTTCTTCACTTCTACCGGGACTAATACTACGACTGTGACTCCCTTAAACAGGTTGTGCTGGGTGGGTGGTTTATCAAATCCTCCCGAATTTCCAGTTCTACGTATTTTGAACAATATATATATATATAAAGTTTGTCTAGTTTGGTTTTAGCGTTTGCGGTATCCGGGTGTACAAAATCACGACATGACTTATAAAGTGTGTTGCAAAAAATTTGCAACTCATGTTTTTTAGTGATAATTTCGGCTTGGTGTATTTGAATGGCTTGACATTTTAAGTGCATGATGTACATGACGAAACACGAGTATAGTATTAATTTCGTTGCAATCTCACAATCGGTTCATACAAAAAATAAAAAAAGTGTGAAAAAACAGTGTTGCAAAATATTAGCAACAATCACGCCTTACGGCGTAATCGATTCTTAGCAGGGCTGTATGACTTATTTGATACTACATTTTCTATTCTTGAAACGGGGTTTTCGTCCCTTCTTCTGAAACAAATCGTAAACTTAGTCTTTCATGGAGTTAATGAGCTGTTGTAAGTACGAAAGTGGAATATTAGTCCATGCTTGCTGGACAGCTTCTTTGAGGTCCGACAAATTATCATATTGTCGACCATTTGCATAAATCTGCTTCACCAAATGTCCCCAAAGATTTTCGATGGGGTTCATGTCTGGACTCAATGCCGGCCAGTCAAAAAGTGGCACTCCTTGTTCTGGAAAAAGGCTATAGTGCTAGCCGAGGTATAAAACGTGGCGTTGTCTTGTTGAAAAAACTGCGTCCCCCAATTCTTCTAAAATGGGCTTCGAACTGGGAACCGACGATACGCTGGTACTTGTCGGAATTGTTTCGGCCCACATTCGCGACTGGATCGAACTTCCCATTATATCCAAACGCGCCCTAATATTTCACAGAACCACCACCGGCCACACATTTCGAGAACCATTTAGGTTTCTTCCGTAAGTCGTGCCAATAGTACTGACAGCCGTCAGGGCCATCGAGATTAAATTTCTGTTCATCCGAGAAGACGATGTTTTTCCACTCGTTATCCCAAGTTTGGTACCATGCGAAAATTCACGCCGGGCGACAATGTGCTTCGGTTGTAGTCGTAGAATATTTTGCAGCTATAGAACGATTGCTTTAGCTAGACAATATTCCTGACATTTGATCCCCGGGGTCGAATATAAGCTGTAGTATCGACTATCCTCTACAAACAAGAGCAGTGTTGTTAGCATGTTATTGTTGCTAATCTTGTAACGTTGTTGTGTTACGCTAAGTCAGCTTGGGGATGTAAACTCATCCGGACGGGTACTGCAGCCCGAGGGACTCAGGAACAATGAATGACGACACGCAGCATTGGGTCTAATGCAAAGCACGGCCGAGCAACGGATGGTTGACCCTATCCAACGTGGAATGTTGCAGCACATGGACACACCGGTCGAACCATTTTACACCGTTGGTATCGACCTCGTCTCACTCAATGAAACAGCCTCCGGCAACAAAGTGATAGTGACCGCAGTGTGCCATCTCACCAAATTCTTGATCGCCGACGCGTTACCGAATGGTTCGGCTGCGGAGGTAGCTAAGTTTCTGGTGAATAAGATCATCCTAGTGCATGGTGCACCGAGAGTGCTCATTAGTGACCGTGGAAACCCGTTCATGTCCTCTCTCATCACTGAAGTGACCAAGAAGTGCAATATTGACCACCGCCTGACGTCACCGTACCATCCCCAGACCAACGGCCTTGTCGAACGATCCCACCGAACATTACTCGACATGCTCAGTAAATACATAAGTGAAAGGCAGCGTGATTGGGACGATCAACTGCCATTCGTCGTCCACGCATACAACACAGCACCAAACGAATCAACCAAGTTTAGCCCGTTCTACTTAGTGCACGGACGAGAAGCCCTCTCCACATTCAATGCGCAGTTGCCGGCTCCGCCTGTCTCGACCAAGCACGCACTACACGACTACGTTTACCGTCTCATCCTCTACGCTGAAGAAGCAAGAGACCTGGCGAAATCATTAGCTCACCGCGCCAAAACAACGAATAAGGACCGCTACGACCAAAAGAGGCATGAACCAACATTTAAGATGAACGACTTAGTGCTCATATACACTCCAGTGCGCCGAGTCGGCGAATCCGGCAAGCTCCAAAGAAGATACTTCGGACCGTATAGAATTGTAAGAGTAACCGGCCCAACGATCGTGGAGGTCGAACCAACCGAGACCAGCAACACCCCCGGACCCCGACGGACGCGACAAACAGTCCACGTGTCCAGAGTCAAGCCATTCATCCAAATATACAGCCGAGAACATCCAGGCGATTCACCAAACAATACCATTCATCCAGCTACCGACAACATACACAAAACATCGACCGCTGAAAATCAATCTCAACCACAACTGATCCGACCTAGCCGCCAGCGTCAACCCCCGACATGGACGCGGGATTTCGTATGCTCACTAAAACGCGACAGACGTCCACTATTGGCTCGGGACGAGCCAATTCAGAGGGGGGGGCAGTGTGACGAAGTTTCACGTCCTCTGGCCAGTACGACGATAGACCAGCCACCCACAACACCGTATGTGCATAACGGCGCAATTCAAATCTACTTCAACGGCCCACGACCAGCGGCCACAGCGTCCAACGTTCACCGACCGACACATATCTCAACCAACCACAGCCTTTCGCGCCGAAACACCAACGACATCAGCCGTCCAAAACGATCATCGGTCGACACCTGGAGAGGGTCGACCTATGATCGGCAATCTAAGTCAGACCTAAATTAACCTGTATTCGTATGCGAAACAAACACAAACCACTGTAAATTTCGACCGATTTGAGAGCGGGTTCTGAGACTCTTTTGGGTGTCAGCACGCCGCGGTGTCTCGTGAGTCAATAAATAGACCGAGCAGCCTGGCTAAAAACACATCCGTTGCTCGGCCGTGCTTTGCATTAGACCCAATGCTACGTGTCGTCATTCATTGTTCCTGAGTCCCTCGGGCTGCAGTACCCGTCCGGATGAGTCTACATCCCCAAGCTGACTTAGCGTAACACAACAACGTTACAATATTTTGCAACACTGTTTTTTCACACTTTTATTTTTTGTATGAACCGATTGTGAGATTGAAACGAAATTAACACTATACTCGTGTTTCATCATGCGCTTAAAATCTCAAGCCATGCAAATAAACCAAGCCGAAATGATCACCAACAAACATGAGTTGCTAATTTTTTGCAACACTATATATATATATATATATCGAATCTGTTTGCCCTTGTATCATAATCACTTTTTAGACATGGTTGTTTCACAAAAGCAAGTATGTTCATCCCAATAAAAGTAGTTGCAAAATTAGCGAAATTAGCGGGGAGCTTCAATTGATTATTCAAATTTTGCAACGCCTAACAAAAAGTGCTTCAAAATCACGCTGAGATCGAGCTCCTGGCTCCGGGTGTCCGAGCTTCCACTACATTCCGCAAATTTGTACTGGGCAGCGTCTCGAATGGAACTGCGACAAGATTGTTCACTTAGTTTGGTATTATTTGCTATATGCGCTTATCTAATTCAACGCCTGCTAATCGCGACGACGATCTTTTATGAGTGTTGCTTTATATATATATATATATATATATATATATATATATATATATATATATATGCAAGCAAATGTATTAAGAAGCAATACGCGCCGCCGCAGGCATAACGGCACTTTCCGCAGTTTCTGGGATAAATCCTATTTGGCGAAGTTACAAACACGTCACGTTCAACCCTCAATTAGCTGTCAATGAAGATAATTAATTGGTATCTAGCAGGTCCAGTTATGGCTATCTCAAACATTTTGTAACTTCTGCTGACTGACAGACGATTATCAATCGGCTCCGTCATTCGTGGCATTGGCTTGTGGTACACTACAAATACCTATTACTACAACACTTTGTGTCTTTTCAAAGACTCTCATACGCTTTAAACTCGGAGCGTTTCGAGAATGAAAAATATTTGACGGCCCCGACGCCAAAAATTGTTCCCTTCTAGTTTAAGCCTTTGGAGTAAGTTATGACAAGGCTACCCTTCCCACCTCAGTCGGAGGTTTAAGAATCTGAATATATCTGGCTCAAACCGCATTCTTGAGTTCAATCACTACCTTCAAGAATCGTTTTCTCTCCGAAGAACCTCCGAACGCCAAGTCATTCCTAGAACAACTTATGGAGTTAAAAAAAGAGAAGTTCGCTGGCCGTCACCGGATCCCCTAAGCGTTGTCGAAGTAATGCCAATACAATCCCTGACCTTGGGGGTGGGGACGATATCGGTTTTAGCGGGTGCGAGTCCCACACTAGCTGCTGCTAGCTGCCAGCAGCGCAAAAGCATAACGCATTACCAAGACGTTCCAAAAAAAATCTGCTCTGGATAAGACTCCTTCCTGCGGAATTCGCATATCCAAGACGTCCTGAATCCAGTCTTTAGCGATAATTGTGTTGCAAGATTAGTTGAAGTCATTGCGTGGGTCACTGTTATTGTGACGTTAGGTCACTGTTAAGGTGAAGCCAACCGTTGCCGGAGCTCTAGACACTTCTTTTTGCACGAGCCTGCCTGAACTTCCAAAGAAGGATCGGTTGGTACATCCAACATGTTCATTCGGGAGGTGCGGCATGTTAGGTCGTAAAATATGTGCTATGACGTTAAAATTTCCTCCTTTTTCATGGAAACTTGGTTCATATTGTATATGCTTCATTGAAGTTTTCCCAGCGGCCACTTTTACCAGTTTTTGACCCCTCCTTCCCCGTCCTTCCATCTCCAAAATCCACTCCCGGATGGCACCGCAATCGCACGTCATTCGGCGATTTCTTTCATGTATTAGACGCCCTAAATAGTTTATTTTCTGTTAGCTAATAACAGCTGGAATTAGTTTGAAGAGCACGTGAAGTACTCTTTTGGAGCTAAGTTTAACAGGGTTAGGAAAAGTCAACGATGAGCTTATGAAAATTTCTGTCAGTTGCTTTTCTACGATATTTTGTATATATTTTATTATGGCTGGCTCCCCAATGTCAGGGAATCCATGTTTTGCCGTTTTCAGTAGTAGGCACTTCGTTGGCAACATCTGAACTCGTACATGGGTGGCCTTAAGTTGGAAGTGGCACGCCTCATATCTGCCCATTGTGGCGAGTGGAGTAAGGTCGTTGGCCCCGCTGATCACTAATTCTCACGCAATAGTTTGCTGCACTGGCACTGGTTGTGCAGTAACCCACTGGATTTTGATACACCTGGCGGGCCTAGCCGAATGTTGCATATGGGCGGGGGTATTCTACACCTTATCTTGAACTGATTAAAATACTTTATAAGAATGTTTGGAGTTTCGACATTTGAGTCTTGTCAATAAGATACGCACTAGCAAACCATTTAACGGGTGGATCTGCCCCCTTGAGGCAGGATTTCCCTTTGGGCTAGAGCAATACAGTAATTCCATATCATCTGATAATTTGAACCCAGATCAACCAGCTGCTGAGAAAGCCGATAATTTTGATATATATATATATATATATATATATATATAGGCAGACAAACAGATACGATCAATCTTTCTGTCACTGTATATATGCATACACCTGATGCGGACGAATATTGCATCAATTATGATAAAACCGCTAAGCTTTCCGAAGTGAAATAAGCTCGCTGGCTTTCTTGACGAATAATGCGAATAATAATATACAAAATACGCTGTTTCGACAAAGTCTGAAGATGACATTCCACAATGGGTTGCCTAGTAACAAGCCAATGCGATTGTGATGACATCTAATGCGATTGCGTTCGCATTAGCTATCTGTATGCATGTATACAGTGACAGAAAGACTGGTAGTACATGTATGTTTGTCCATCCGTTCATCGATCCGTTCATCAACAATTATAGACACAGCGTCGTGTAGCAATGTCAGTCAGTCAGTCAGTCGAAACCGATGATGACCAGACACACGTCGTGGTAGCAGAAGCTGCCCGGTAGATCGCCGTCTCGACCGGCTTCGATAGGCGGTTGCGCTGGTTCAGTAACATGCCGCCAATCGTAATAGCGCTAATTACAAGAATAATCACCAACCATCAGAGCTTCATTATACTCACTATTACTATCGTTCGCATAATTCTCATTCATCAGAATCATCATCACCAGCATCATCGATGTTGGTGTCGTCAACGTCTTCGTCATTGACGTACTAGCAGTAACAGTGATTCCAGCCAGTAGTAGGCTGGAGACACCTTATCACGGCTGTTGGGGCGACACACTGCGACGACCGCGAAAATGACCCTGGTGGGCATCGAATCAGTCACGCGATTTGGCCATGTTGTTCTCGACGCTGTGAGCTGGTCGCGTTGATCACTACGCATATGCCAAAACTCTAGGCAGGAGTTGCTCGAATGGCACGGTGAATTTACAATGAAGACAATCTCCACTAGTTTGCCGTAATCTATTTCTTCCAAAGCAGACGTGATCTGCTGCTACGATTGTTGTTGTTGTTATAGCTGCTGTTGTGTTGGTTGTTGCCCATGTCGCTGTCATTAGAATAACGTTGGCTTCTGGTGTTATCACTAGCACTATGCCGTGTAGAACACGCTATTAGATAAATTAGATACATTGTTGCATCCGTGTTGGGTCAACTCGTTTTATGATAACAATTCATTACTTTATTTATACATGTATATATATATATATCAGATGTTTCAATTCTGTTCTATAAAATTACATATTGCAAGTTATGCGAAAGATAAGCGATATTGACAGCGATATGATCGTCTGTCGCTTCGATCATAAAGTTTTTAAGATATATATATATATATATATATATATATATATATATATATACATTTTTTTTCTTGGCTCGACGCGTGCATGATGCTAATCTGTGATACACCCGTGCGATTTTCTGAAGGAGATGTCTTCTGCTTGGAAAACTTTGTCTTTCCCTCCTTTATCGAAGTTGTCGGGAGTCATTGATTGCAGCGTAGCGTTGTGACGAATGTACAAATACATCTCAAAATATGCAGAATATGCAGTTGTTGCCAAAGGTGTGCATGCGCCCGTGTATGTACGATCCCCATACAAACACTAATAAACACCCAATTGCGCGGATGTGATCCGGGTCTAATAATGAACTCATTCAATTTCAGATTTCAGATTTTTTTCAGATTCAAAACGTGGTTTATTTGCGAAACTGCATTACAAATGCTTAAGTTTTCGAGAGAAAAAAAATGCATTTCATAAAATAGAGTGATTTACACAGTCACATGGTTATATATATACAGGTGTGTACACAGTAAACCGGTGATCAGTTCATCAGTGTGACTCAACATTGTAGCAATGAAATACGCTCGTCACAACAGTATTGCCGACCCTTTGTATGGTGGCTCCTATAACTCATGAATCAATTTCCATCTCCACAACTCTTCACTTCACAACGCCTGCTAATACCCTCACCGATCTGTTATACCAGAGCCGGTAGCAAGATACTTTTTTAATTCCCGCACAAATATACTCACAGAGGAGAGAGATCGTATGCGTCCTGGTAGAGCGCTCCAAACATGCGGCAGCCGACACAATAGGGAATGAGACCTAAGTTTCTTTTTGGTCCGCGGTATCACAAATACTGTCGCTCTACGCAGTTGCCTTCTTCGCCTAGGTACCAAGGGAAATACTATATCCTCCGGTAGTAAACCACGAGAGGTTTTGTAGGCAAGCGTGGCCACTTTAAGAAAATATATTTTTGAGACTGGTAAAAGGTCATAAGCAGCAAACAGATCACTAACTGACTCGTAGCGCCGTCTAGAGAAGATGGCGCGAAGTGCATCATTTTGAATCACCTGGGCCCTTCGAAGAATGCCTCTGTACCCACCACCCCACAAGAGAACACCATAACATAAAATAGATAGAAACAGGGCCTTGTAGACCGTTAAAAGTCCCTCAACGGGAACCCCCACCTGCCTTAATCTTCGCAAAGTTGCAATAACTGCATAACACTTTGGTATCAGTTGATCTATATGAGAATGCCAGGATAAATGTTCATGCAATACCAAACCGAGACACCTCACCGCCTGGGAACGATGTACCGTATTAGCACCCAGTTGAAAACTATCGGGCAATTGAAGCAGCCTTCTAGCGGGTCGAAATACTAAGATTTTGGTTTTGCTTGTATTTACAACCAATCCGTACTCATTGAAAACTTTAACAACTTTTTCAACTAACTCAAGGGAAGTGCTAATACCACTAGAAACGCTGCCCGGGTCGAGCCAAAACAAGATTGTCGTGTCATCAGCAAAAGCTATCGCCTTTCCCAGGTTATCGTGCTTGATTTTCAAGAGTATGAAGTTCAGTAATATAAGAAACATAAAGGGACCAAGTACCGAGCCCTGTGGAGTACCCAAGTCAACAAGCTGCCAAATAGATTGAACAGACCCAACCTTTACAGATTGAGATCTATCCTCAAGATAGGATCTAAACCAGCTAACTGTAGAGACCGTGCAGCCCAAGTGGGTCAACATCTGGGTAAACAATCCATGGTCAAGGCAATTGAAGGCAGACGCCACGTCCAGGAACACGCCCAAACAAGGCTGGTCCATTTCGACCGAGTCAACCACATGCTGCCACAGATGTGCAAGGGCTAAGTCTGTCGATCGGTTTTTACGAAAGCCAAATTGGTCTGATGAAAGGAAGTTAATGTCCTTTAAATAACGAGTTAGGCTCAGTAACACTAACTTTTCAAAGATCTTTGAAATATAGTCAACAACTGAGATAGGACGGTAGCTGGACGCAAGACACCTATCCCCTTTACCCTTGTATAATGGGATTACGTTGGTAGATCGCAGACATCTAGGAAAGTAGCCGCGTTGAAAAGATAGATGAATTATTCTTGCCAAAGGAACTGCAATAACGGAAGAAGCTATTTTTAACAATTTAGCCGGAACACCTATGATTCCACAAGCCCAGCTAGCATTCAAGTTCCTTATCACACTCTCAACATCAGAGGCCTGTACCCGAGGCAATGAAAATGATTTGGCCTCCTTTGGCCATAATTCGTCAAGGCCGTGCCCATCAGTACACGGATTTAACAAGTTTATAGTTTTATATCCAACCGTAGCGAAATGTAGGTTTAGTTCGTCGGCGATCGACTTTGGTTCACTAATCGTCTGACCCGTGCTGGAAGTTAAGACTGATGGAAGCTCTGCCTTAGAAAGCTCTCTACCGCAGGCTTTGTTAATATATTTCCACAAACGCCGCGAGTCCGATTTAATGTCATTAAACCGATTTTTATAAAAAGCCTCTCTGGCTAGGCAAATAGCGCGTAAATACCGTTTTCGAGCGCATGAGTACGCTTTTTTTGTCTCAGGCGTCAAGTGCTTACGATGCCTTCGATAAAGCTTGTTCACTGTGTGCCTCAACCGACAAAGCCCCGGGGAAAAAGAGAATGTGTGGCTGTCTCGAGAAGAACCAGGACCGTCCAGACTAATATTAGGAAATGCTTTGTCATAAATCTTGCTCACGGTAGCCCGAAACGCTTCGAAAGCTGAATCTACATCTAAAGCTTCATAGACGTTGATCCAGGAGGCCCGCCGTACCAAGTCAAAAAATACATCAATACTGCTCTGATCATGCCGCCTATGCAAAATGGGTATGTCCCTCCCAGGTACAACCGAAACGGGTTGACCGTCGTTGACAGAGATAATGATCGGATAGTGATCTGAAAATAATGGGGTCTCTAACACAGCTGCCTCAATAGAACTAAAAACAGAACAATTAGCTATAGCGATATGATCTATACAGGTTGCTGAGCTGGGACGGGTTACCCTATCTATTGTGTGAACAAACCCCCTCGCCATAAAAAAAGATAGATATTTCATAGGAGGAGGGTTAGCTAAAATATTGATATTCGAGTCCCCCATTAGCATGCAAGGCAGGTTGCTACTTCGCGGCAATAAAGCTTCAAGGGTATCTAGCAGCACGTCACTGTGACTAACACGACATGAGTAAAAAGCTATTATAAACCCCTCAAACCCTCGATCGTTTTTTACATGAATACGAACCGCTTGGACATGACCATCGGGACTACAAAGGGATCTAAAGGAGAGTATTGCAAAAGTGTTTTTTACTAAAATTCCGACTCCACCTCCAGGACGATCATTTCTGCAGGCAGTGATAAAGTTATAGCCACTAATTCCGTGAGTGGGACAGTCCAAGTCTTTTAGCCAAGTTTCACTTATGGCAACGACATCAAAGCCATAGCCATCCCGAATCATAAGGTTAGCGATTGATTCAAGCTGCCCCTGCTTTAGCAGACCACCAGTACCGGCATTAATATGGATAGCTGCGAATGAATTAACACCTAAGCGAATGTCATCCCAGAGCACACACTTTCTGATATTCCCCAGAGACTGAGGAGCAATGTAATTAAAATTCATGAGTTATATAAAACAAATGAGTTAACTACTTTAGCTTTAAAAGAGCATTTAGCATCGGTGCTAAGAGATCTACGAGCTCTTGAAGGCATTGTGCCGCTCTTGGACTAAACACTTTTATGATATCTTTGAGAGGCGCAATCACCGTTGTCAATAACTTATCGCTACCTACAGCTTTCTTTATAGGGGACTTCTTGGGTTTTTTCGTCGAGCGCGAACGATCTGTAGCTTCAGGCTCGGGAACCGGTTTGGCAGTGTTTTTCGGAATAGCTGTTGCACCGGGTAAGTTCACCCGTACCTCGGATCCCGAAGCCGAGTCGACCACTACTGATCTTACCACGGCCGCATATGATCGGCGAGAAGTTTGAGCCAAGTTGGAATCATCTTGCGGACTTTCTGTTACAGGACCCGTTGCCTCCAGTGGCACCGATTCGACCACCTTGACTGAGACGGCCGTTGGAGATTCCACAACCAGTTGATGTACTAATCTAGATTCCATCAACACTTTGCGTTTCTCGATCCCGCAGGCACGCACTGGACACGCCGATGAGAGGGACGAGTGCGGTCCTTTACAATGAACGCACTTAGCTTCATTCTTACAGTTAGCGGCAAGATGCCCTTTCTGCCCACAGTGCCGACAGGCAGGTTCATTCGGACAGTTAGCCACCATATGCCCAAACCTCAGACAGCGGTAGCAAGAGAGTGGGGTACCAGCTGACATCACTACCTTGTACGAGCGGAAAGCCAGAAAGACCTCAGCTGGTGGTAATTTATTAAACTGAAGAAGCACTCTGTCCGTGGGAATGCTAGAAAGTACATCACCAGTTTTTCGCTTGATTATCTCCCTTTTGGCTGAGACAACGCCAGCGCCTTGAAGAGCTTCTAGAATGTCCTCGTCGCCAAATCCGCGATCGACACCATTAATTTTTGCCCAGTAGCTGGCCAAATCGTGGCACTTGGCCGTAACTTGAATGCCCAAGACTGAGTCAATCTTTACTGCCTCCTTTGCTTCATCTGCAGTATTAAACCACAAGTTGATAAAACCAGCCTTGGATTCAGGTTTGGCTGAAGGAAATAACCTGGCCAATTCGCTACAGAGGGGCAATAGTTTCTCCGTAAAAGGTACTTGCGAAGTAGTCGGCTCCCCATTTATCAAGCTCTCCGACCGGCGTGCAATCACAACTCGAAAAAGTCCCTTAGAACGCTTGATTACGCCTTCCCGTATAGCCTGAATTTGGCCTTGTACTTTGTCTATACGCTTAGCTGCGTGTTTATTGACAACCAGATTCCAGCCATTCGAATTATCTGATTGGTCAGCAACGTTTGGGCCACTTGAAGCCCCTCCAGTCGGCGCACCCGATCCGCCTGCACCTGTCACCGTGCAATTCGTGGTGCAGTCTGTTGTCTCCATTGTAGTAGGTGCCGGAGCTAGCGCCGATTCAACAGCCTTGCACGTTGCGTTGCATGTGCCAGCCTCGCTCATGGCGGCCGCTGGGGATGATGCCGCCATAATCTCCTTGGATGCCACGTCTGCGACAGGTGCCAAATCATCATTTCCGTCACGAATAGTTACCGCACGTTTACTACTCTTCACCCGTTGGTTTGCACCAGCCTTCAGCCTTGTGGAGAGGGCTGCTTTCATTCTTTGCTCCATTAAAGTTTTGTTGATCACCATGTCTTAGCCACACTACAAACCGACGTGGCGACGCACGACGAATGCTACGTGCATTCACACTTCGCACGTAGCCAATCTACCACCGCACGTTACAAACGATGCTGGTAAGGCGCAGCTTCACACAGCTGTCGCACGAATAAGAGTCACGCTCAAACAAGCAGGACCGAACAGCACCAATTTGGTAACGCGTGTCGATACAGCCAAGTCCAACAATATAGCCAATCCAGAGTTACACCAACTCCAAAATGGCACAAACGATCCAAACGAAATGTCACAGGACACACACATCGGGGGCACAGAAGTTCTAGAGTTCCACCACACCAAAGTAGAGGCTCAGACAGGCCAAGAACGACCAAAAAACACCGAATCCGCACGGAGCCTGCTTACACCGTGTGCCAACCGAACGGTGAGCAGACGCCAATTCATTTTCTATATATACATTAAATTAAGCTCATCACTAATTTTTATTCGATTGAGGAATATTTGTGTATTCGCAATATCTCATTTGTAATACAGTCGTCATTATATATAATTTGAACACTTCAGCGCAAAAAGTGCAAAGACCGCCGATGCGTCTGGCAGCCCGCTGCGTGATATTTAGCGCACATCAGCGAACAGAACCGGCAACGACATTGATCGCGATTCGGTGAAATCTTTAGGTCAAACATACCAAGTGATAATAGCCATACACAATGTACCCTCTGTACACGTGCCGACTAGTGCATGCCATTCTATCTCAAAGCTCCCTAGCAAGGTACACATCTAGGTGCACTGTCTCTGCTGAGGCTGCGGTTATTTTCTGCTGATATTTTGCTGAAATGGTCCTGTATTAGGTGACCTAAACCTGACTCTGCTTGTTTCCATTGCCGGTCCGCAACCCGCTAGCTAGCAGGTTCACAAAGCGGTTTCTTGCCATCCGCGACAAGGAAAGAACACGCTTCATACATATTGTGAAGTATCTTTCTAGCTGCGTGAATTTTGCCGCTTAAAGACGGCCTCACACCCTACCAATGCTGTACCTCATCATGGCGCAATCTTAAGCTCTTACGAATCTTAAAAAATAAAAGAATGTTTTTTACTATAAAGCATCGGTGAGTAGCTATCTCGTGTTTTCAAACGAGAACGTGGTTAACGACAACCACGACTACACGAGCAACAGCTAATGACGAATCAAAATTGCAGAGACAAAAATGAGACTCCAGGCCATAAAATACATTAAAATGGAGTGTAAATAACCACACATATTGTTAAATTCACCACTCGTAGCTGTCGGATGGCCATGTACCTAACGTACGTATGGCTTTACTTGATTTAGAGGCCCAGTAAAACATGTTAAACAACGTATAACAAGTAGAAAAATAGAAGAATAGTTCAAATGTTTTGTATATTTTTGCTACAGTGATCTTAGAACTTTTAATGCTATTATTACAGCTTTCAACGTAATATTCGTTGTCATCACGAACATTGGCGACAATCGGATGCGCCACAATTATTGTAGAGTTGATCCAGGTCCTCATTTCGGTAAACATAGCCCATGTTCTCCGTTCGAGAGACCGACCAACCAACCAAGTGACCGAGTGAACTTTCGTGTCGTTCTTGTTTTTCCAGCATCAAATTGTGTCATTCGACGGCCTATGTGTCGCCTATGCACAGCCTGTCTGCAGCTGCAATAACAACGCCTCGTCCGCTATTTCTGTGCTGCCCACTGCTGCTGCTGTTACTGCTGCCGCCGCCGCCGCTGTTACTGTCGGCATTGTTGCTGTTACTGGCTGGCTGGCTGCCGCTGTTGCTGGCTCACTGGCTGGCTGGCTGGCTGGCTGGCTGTCTGGCTGGCTGGCAGGCAGGCACATGGGTCGGGATCCGGATCCACACGCTGCGCAGCGGCCGTAACGACGGCAATCTGAACAGCAGCGCAGTAGCAATCGCGCGGGGTCCGCTCCAACCAAGGTCCGACAGTTTGGCCAGCAGCCGACCGCCCGACCGTCCAACCAGAAACAATAACGCGCAAAAAGAATACCACCAGCAATAGAATGGAATCGAGTAGTCCAGCAATCGTCGTCGTCGTCGTTGTCGTAGTAGTAGTAGGAGTAGTAGTCGTCGTAGTAAGGGTAGTCGTCATCAGTAGAAGTAATAAAAAAGACCCACTACACAGACAGATGAACACATCAACGACGTACAGACAGACGGACAGACCAAAAGACAGAACAACATACAGCTACACGGACAACAACAATAACTATCATCATCTAGACACGAGACAACAATAACAACGACAACTACAACAGCCCTAGCTAACCACACATTCACACAGCATACGTTTGGGCACGCGACGTCCCCCCAATGACACCACCTGCACCACGCTACTGCTACTGCTGCTGCTGCTGCTGCGTTTGGTGCAGCTGCCCTTGATGCTGGCCGGGGTTGAACGAGAACGAATCACTGTCCCAGTATTCACTGGCCGATTGACTGCAGCTATGACGCCACACCTCAGCTACTACCACCATGTACCACCACCTACCGGAGACGTCAGCGGAATTGGTAATTGTACACCTAGTGGTAGTACTTAAGTAGTGGTGGCCGTATTATTGAGTGATACTTAGAGGACAATCGTAACAGTAGTAGAGCGGCATCAGTTGAGTTTTGATCTTTTTACGCCGATCCGCTGCTAACTAAAAAATAGAAGAAGATAAAGTAAAAGAAAAATAACAACAACAACAAGGAATTCAAAGTTTTGCAAACTCTTAGAAGTTTGATACAAAGGCTACCGCGCACGCAGATGATGATGATGATAATGCTGCAATTTAGAAAAAAACACAGTTACAAGACAGACGAAAGAGAAAAAATAGTCGTAAAAAATGAAATTGACGGAAACCAAAGACCCCGAAGGAACAGCGCATGCCGTTGCCGCGTTGTATCGAACGCTAGTCGGCCAAGGACATTCAAGGTTGGTTGGTTAGTTAGTAGCCGCGCCCGGATAAGTGGGGTTATTTATAAAAGCATAACACTGTTGTGGCTTTGACAGGGTATAGTTTCATTGTTAGTGTTCTTTGCACGGGAAGACAGATCTCAGGGACAAGGGTCTAGGAGAAGGGTAATTTTAAGAGTGGCTCAATTTTCTCTCAAAAGAGTAAGGAGAGACAGGACCGCTAGACGTATATAGATAGGCATGACGCGTCAAACGGTGACTGAATCGCTACACGTCGCAAACTAAATGACTGCATCAGAGGTGAAAAACAATGCCAGATGTTGGTCCAAGCATTTTTAGCCGGTCAGCCCGCTGTCACAATAAAGAAAAGTCAATTGGTTATGTATATCTCTTTTCTTATATATATATATATCTTTTCTTATATATATATATATATATATATATATATATATATATATATATATATATATATATATATATATATTCGTGTATATCTCAAAAACAAACGTAACGATCAATCAATTATTTCCTCAGTAGAAAGTATAAAATGTCCGATTTGAGAACTTTCTCCTTTTGCATTTTACGTATCACGTACCTCACTTTTTCGGGCTGACCCTCTGCCAACGTTTAACGTCTATGTAACTGCTTCCGCACTGCTTCGTAAGACGGACACCATAAGTACGAACGCGTAACGATGGACCCTATGTGTCTCCTTCGGTCGCCACCCCAGTGGGCTCGACTATGACTACCTTACACATTACGTAACTTTTTCACAAAGCTCAAAGCAAATCGATATAAGGCAGCTATAATAATGGCGCCGCAACACTACAAAAATCAGCTCTGCCAGACATGTGATCGCATTCGTACGCACCGAACGTGTTAAAGTACATGCATAGCTGGTGTATGTGATATGTGGTAAGACTCACTATACAACGATAATGCATTGAATTAAGTTTGGTTTTGTTCGGTTGTTTTTGCTTTTCTACATTCTCCTCTCGGTGCTATCTAGTTATCCATTTTTTAGGTGCTGAATCTTTGTCTGCTAGCGATGCTGAGCCGCCTGCACAAAGAGTTTGACATCCGGAGACCACAAAGCAAACGGAACGAGGATTTTTTTAACAAAAGAAAAAAATGATTGGAGAGAAGGACGTGCTTGGAATTTAACGAAGTCCTGCCGTTTGGCTTGATTCATGAGGCCGATGAATGGCCCGCAGCCGACCCGGTCGAGGTGAGTGTCATGCCGACTACTACCGGCGACCAGCGGGCTACAACGATGTGATTTCTGACGCTCTGCCGCATGGTGGTTAACTCTGTGGGTGGTCACTTCGTGCACCACCTACCGTTTAGACCCGTTGCTGACCCTGTTGCTGAGCTTCTGCTGCCGCTGGCTCCGTCACATTGGCTTCGCGTGATAAATACGCGGCACTACCACATTCCAACGTCAAAGTCTTATACACACACGCCTATAAATATATATATATATATATTCTGTGCGTACGGCGTGTATGCTGATGTCAGCATACACGCCGTACACACGGAATCCAGCAAATGCTATAGTGCTAGTAAAATGTGTTTTTTCTAAATACCAACCAAAACACGACGACACGATGGGTAATTCTACGAACGAAAACCTAAACAGCCAGTTTGGTTAAGCTTTCACGCTTTCATTAGAATCGAGATTTTAAAAAGTAACGCTTTGTGTTTGAAGCGACTAGTAAATTTAATACAAGCCAGCAAGGGAAATACAGTTCTTATTTAAAAAAATAAAATATTTGCTAAAATATTCCTGCTTTGTTCTTGAAAGTATCTTAAACGGTTTTTGTTACTGTTATATATATATATATATATATATATATATATATATATCAGGTAGTATACCGAGCTATATATATATATTGTAAAATTGATTCGATTTTGTTATATATATATATATATATATATATAACAAGATCGAATCAATTTTATATAAAACAAGACATTATTCTTACAATATACATATATAGCTCGGTATACTACCTGATAAATATATATATATATATATATATATATATATATATATATATATATACATATTCTGTGCATATAATATTGAATAACAATTGTAGGAACGACATAAACGACCGCGGCAGCGACCACGACAACAATAGCACCTTCACCAGTAGCAACAAAGGAACAATAATAGCAGTATCAGTAAGTAGTAGGAACAACAATAACTGTTCGGTGCTAATCTGTTTGAGCGGCCGAAATTATAACTCTAGAGTTTCTTTTATTATCGAGTTCTTCTCTTCCTGCCTTCCCTCTCGTGACACCCCCTCCCTCCCCCTGCTCCAACTATAACAGCTTTCCAGAAAAACAAAATTGGCCAAAACGTTGGCAGCGGCCAACTTCGCGTGCAGTCGCCTGGCTTTTATTGCAGCAGCAGCAGCAACAACATCCGTGGCCGTGACATCCGTGGCTGCTTACCGCGACAGCCGCAGTAAGCGGCAGCCGCGACCGTTTCTCCTCTATCGCGCGGTGAATTTCGAACGACTCCAGCGTAAATGCCGGAGTTGTCTTCTGACCGAGTTGCCACCTTTAACCCGCCGTGACCCGCCGGAGGGTCCGGCAACCCACAGTTGCTTAACAGTCCTCCAGGTTCTCTTCCCTCGGAAAGGCTGCCAAAAAGGACTGCAACGCCCTCGCGTACAAAGCATACATTCAAGCACGATATACGAAGTATACGAAGGCGGATCGGCAAGTTTAAGTACTTTGAGTTTTGCCGCCAGACCAAAACCAACAGGGTCGGTCTTCCGGTTTGTTTTGCTTAGGGCGTTTCATATCACATTAAATTAATCAGCTTTTGTTGTGTGAGTTTAGTACAAAAAAGTTGAGAAAACGAGGTTCGGCGTTGAAAAGTTCGTGATCTCCTAGTCAAAGTCGTCGAATAACTGCTAATCGTCGAAAAGCTGAGGAATTCGAGATATTTTATGAATCAGTTGCAACAGTCGTGACGGATATTATATGCAATAGAAGCGCACTATTACCGAATTTATTTTCAAAAAATGTTGAATTTCCAGCAAATGAACGCCCGTCGGGAAATGTCCGAATTTCACCTTTAGACGATAGCAAAGGGCCCGGTTGCTTCAGAGAGAGTGATTACAGAAAACGAGCCATCCTTGAGACCAAAGCCCAATCTTCCTAGTGGTCCTTCGTTAAAGAAATTCAGTCTAAGCACATTGCACACCAAAGTTATTTTGCCTGTTTTTACTACAAGGGAATAACCTTCTACGATTTTTTCGACGCAGGCTTGCACGATGGGCAAACAACTTTTTGATCCCTTATCTCACCAACGCACTGCGTTACTGATTTCGGATTATTTGATGGAAAATTCGATTCCGTTATTTCCGCAACCTCCTTATTCACCAGAAGTGGCTCCGTGAGCCTTCTTATTTTCCTACAGATAAAAAAATGAAGAGACAGCGTTTTATAATTTTTTTTTGTAGACAGACTACAAAGGAGGTAAAACACATTTGCAGGACCAACTCAACTCGATTCCGAAAAACGCGCTTGAAAAATATTTCGAAAAGTGGGAAAAAAGGTGGCACAATTGCATTGCAGCGGGCGCTACTTCGAAAAGAATAGAGACGCTTTGGAAGAATAATTAAATATTCCTTTTAAAATAAGCATCTGAATTTTCTAACCCGCTCTTGTACATATATATATATATATATATATATATATATATATATATATATATATATATATATATATATGATTGATTGATTATGCGCTTGACATATTCATTCATTCATTTATTAATCACCTTTGTTAGGTATATAGTCAAATATTATACATAAAAACACGGTCACTGAGCCAGCCTGGCCAGTGATTCAACTCGGGGGCACTCCCCCGCATGATATCTCCCACAAGCTCTCCCACACCTGTTACAGATACATTCTTCTGTCGGCTCATGGTACCCTTGAGTATTACAGAGAACATGGTGGAAGCCATGCACGGCATAGCGCACTACCACACTTCGGTTGGTGCGATGCAGTCCCTTCCACCCATTGTTTGTCATTGCACCCGTACTAAAGAAGTCGGGGTCCACGTCTGACAATCTCACCTCCCACTGACAGATAAAGTCCCTGTAGGCCTGTGTTTCCGGCAACCGGAACTGGCGTTGCAGGTCCTCTATGAAAAGCGGGGTACCGGCGAGTAAATAGACCAGACGATTGCGGCATGACGTGTGGAGGCCGAGCACTCGCTTGAGAAAGGCGGGTTTCACTCGATCAAGCCTCTTGACATGTATGCGCTTGACATGTATACCGAAATAGGCATGTCGCCTATTTATGTCAGAGGCGCTTAGAGCGGCACCATATATATTATCTAAGCATCCATATCATCAATGTATCCTCCAACACTCACTGAGTATTTGCCCTTCATTGGGACAACCTTCTTTAAAATATCGATCTAGTTCTTTCTAATATTTGGTTCTTAAGCCAAGGCCTCCCACGGGCCTATATCTCTACTACTACAAGGCTGCGCATTCTTTTACAATATGTTTAATTGGCTGAGTCCCTAACCCTCAAGCTCTACATTTTGTACTTTCCATCTCCCTATATTTAGCTCGTTGCATTCTTGTATCCAACATCCCTGCCCTGGCATCTGCCAATAGTCAATCCTGGTACATACATGGTCTTTAAAATCTAAGTCACCGAGCAAGGTGGCTTAGTGGCAAAGCCTTTGCCTTGCATTCGGGAGGACTGGGTTCGAGACCCAGACCGGCCACTCTTAAATTGGTTTGCATGGTTTCCAATTTAGACAAGGTAAATGCCGGAGTGGAGTAAACTTAGCCATGACATGAAAAATCCGTACACGGGCAATTGCCTTACGGAAAAATCTAAAATTTTTTTATATATATGTTCTGTTACTATATATTTATTAAACCCCCAGAGGCTCTTACACCTTTCTAATTTCTTCATATTTCAGCCTTTTTTCTGTAATATCTGTAATATGGTATGTAAGGTACGCACGACTTAGATAGTCCAATTGCCATTCCTGTAATACAGGCTTTTTTTTCCTATATATATATATATATATATATATATATATATATATATATATATATATATATATATATATAGGGTCTCCGAGAATTCGTCCAACAAAATTAGTGCCTTTAACAAAAAAAGGATTTATTTTCAATGAATCAAGGGGGCAAAATGTCTTATAAAATATGGGCAATTGAGCGTAAAATCCAACATATAAGAATTAATTTCAAGTCTTGAAAATGATCTTCAATGCAACATATTTTTCGCTTAAGGTTAAAGTAGAATACATTCAGCAGATGCAAATTTTTCCTCCAAATTAGCAGGTATGATTGGCTTGTCGATAGATTAACTAGGGCTCTCGTAGTTTATTCATTAGATTTAGTGAAGATATGTTGGACGAATTCTGGAAGACCCTGTATATATATATATCTATATATGATGTGTTCTTTAAGTGCCCGCCACGTTTTATAGAGATTTGCTATCTTTACAAAACAGATGTCTATGTGAGCACAAAGGAATGTAAAACCTTCAAGAGCTTCATAAAATGATGTCCTTTGTTTGTTTTGCTACGTGAATTCTGTCGAAAAAAACAACAACAACAATTGCGGGTGATAGTTTCGCATGAATCCAAAAAGTTCTTACGGCTGTGGAAACTGTCTGGAATATTTGGTATTCGGCGACAACAGCATTTCAAACGCTTGGTGTAACAACTGGTTCGCTAAGTTTCGTTGCGGCACCTTGAGCCTTCTTGAGAAATCTCCTTCTAAAAGGCATGTTAGGCTCGAGAAAGACCGCTGGCGCGAAACTGTAGAACAAAATCCCGAGTGGCTAGACGTGAATTAGCCACATACTTCGATGTGTGTTACACAACCATCGTCACTCGCCTTCGCGCCTACGGTTTCATGTGAACGTTGAGCTAATGACTACCTCATGATTTGAGTGAGCGCAACAAAATGGAGTGTTTATAAAAGTGCTCCTCTTGGCTTGTCATACACAACGAGTGCCCGTTCGTGGATCAAATGCGGGTCCCTCGCAATCTTGGTGCGTCCCAGGCCAATTCCTAAGAAGACGCCAAAGTGACTAACCCCTTCGCGCAAGATTTTGTTTTGTGCTTGGTGGGACAGACATTTCGTTTCTAGTGGCCAAACGATAGACACAACTATCTACTGTGATCAGCTATTTTGGATATTTTGTTGGATTTTCCGTAAGGCAATTGTCCGTGTATGGTTTTTTCATGTCATGGCTAATTTTATTCCTCTCCGGCATTTACCTTGAAAGCTCGCTCTAGTTTTTGCCGCCTTTCAAAGAAAGATACGCAGTCTCAAGAATAGCAAGGGTGTTATCTTTCACCAAGACACGAGAGGACGCTTGTAAGTTTACCTAGCCTCCGTAAAATAGCAAGCTTCGATTGGAAAAGGGCTCATGCCGCTGAGTGCAACAACATCAACAACAGTTGATACGGCTTCTGCGCGAGGTGAAAACGGCCTATCTTTTCCCGTCTGTGTATATTTCTCTTCATTTCTAGCTTAGAACTGATTTTCCAGTTTATTCGTTTATTTGCGCACTATTATATCTATGAGTTTACCATAACGACAGTTCCAAAGGCGTTATATCCACTATATCGTCATTGTTATCTTTATTATCATCGTAATGATTGTCGTCACTCACGACGCTTCAGCCGGCACAAAAGCGAACTCGAGAATGGTCACGCTTCACGACTGCACGCCTAACTGCCTGCCCAATGTTTGCTGCGCGCCTTGAGTCGCAGCGCTGGCCTCTGTAGGCATAATACCTCACGCCATACTGATAAAAAGAAGCACGCTATAAACGGTTGGGTTAAGCGTCAGGCGAAGCAATCGCAGAATGGCATCGGTTACTGACCTTGGCTCGGTAGGTGTTACCTCAAAATGTGTGCAGTATTCGATGCACATATGTAACTACGTGTCTTTGTGTGCACATGCTGTATATCTCAGTACGCGTACGTGAAAGTAAAATTTCGCGCAAACAATCGATGCAGCATGGGCGGTCGATGTGACAGCGTGGTGGTGAAGGTGGTTATGTTCCTGCTAAAATTCTGAACGGTGATTTTTATGCTAAAGAAAGTCAAACAGGAGATAACAGATAACTAAGCGTTGTGTCTGCTCGTGAACAGGGTGGGGTTTCGGCTTGTCTGCGATGAACGCGCACACCCTTGCCTCCGTTTTATGAATTACGGATTAAACATACGCCATATATATATATATATATATATATATATATATATATATATATAGAGAGACCTCGGCTAGGCGAGCATACATACAATCAGCTTTACCGCTAATTAATCACCACTTAAACACTCGTTGGCACCATCGCCGGACTCTGTTGAGTGCAACAGATAGGCGTTAACAGCGCTCTGTGCCCGCATCTCAGTGTTTCGGCATGTATGTTTGTTTGTCGACCGAACATTATCGACGTGGTTTCGACAACGCGTCCCACCGCCATTGAGCCATGAATTATCATTGTCGCTTGAAGATCCACAACGAAATCTACCCCTTTACTGCGTATCCAACGGCCGTCACGTCTATACCTTGTTTATCGCTCGGCTGCTTGACATCTCATCTCACACCAATGTAGTGCCTTGGATTAGAAAACATTGGTCATTTGCCGTGCTTGTGAGCATAGAATAATAATACATATATAAAAAAAAGGCCGCCAACTGGCCACCATTGATCGGTGGACGACACGTAGGGACCGAACTGCGAAGCACTCATATGGCAGATATTTTGTTAGCGTCGGTCTCGGTAATTACATATTTTTAAAACTCCGCTGTTCTTTTAGCCCAGATGACGTTTAAATCCGGATGTCCCTCCAAATCCCGATCTTCTTCCAGCGCCCTCTTCTCAGTTCATCTCAGTCTTCTAACGTCGTTTCAAAGCGCAATACCCTTGCAAAGCCTGCTATCACTTTAAATCTAGTATCAACTTCAAGTAGTATGTTAGTGGCTGTGACGGCCAGCCGTCACCGCTATGGCCACCGCGACCATCGTAGCGCGGTTCCTGTTCCTGCTGCGAAGACCGTGATAACGCGACGATACAATGGTCGTTTACGGCCCTTCAGTATTCGCGTGTTCTTGAAACGCCCTGCGGCCCTACGACCGGTAAAACACCAGCATAATCATGACGGCCACATGGAGGTCAACCCATAAACACAGCAGTGTGTTCCTCGATGTCTTGGCAATATTTGCCCGCGGACTCAACTTGCGCCATCTGCCCGGATCTACGGCAAACCACTGCAGCGCCTAAAAGCCGTCATCATGAGAAGAGTCTTTGGTATCATTATCAACATGGCCCGATTACGCGGCCATCCGCTGTGGGAAAGCCGAGAAAAGGAGATGGATCACCGTTAAATAAATAAGCACGGACCATAAAATGCGTGATATATATATATATATATATATATATATATAGAGAGAGAGAGAGAGAGAGAGAGAGGGGGGAGAGAAAGGGCGAACGAGAGGGAAGGTAACAAGAAACAACCTAAAACTCAAAGTGCATGAATAAACAGCGATAATATTAAGAGACACATTTACAGCAGCAATAACATAGGCTCAACGGCATAAACACATGAATGAGCACCCTAGCCTAAATAGAACTGTGTTTTTCAAGTTTATATATATATATATATATATATATACTCGTATATTCACATGCACTAAAAGAGTCTGATCTAATGTACCTATGTATGTTTTCGTGTACATGCATGGTTTTATATGTATGACTTTAAATTGTAGATTATAAGAAAACAACGCAATATGAAGTGGCGTCACTCAATGCGGTTTCCTGTTGCTGACTCAGCACGCAATCCAAATAACGCCTGGTTACCGGCACACTAGTCGGTAACATATAGTATATCGCAAGCAGCGGATCTTCCGTCCCTTTTTTACAGAGGTCCAGGAGCCAAAAATGCATAATGCACACTCTTTGGTCTTGGTAGTGTGGGTCACTCAAACCCATTAAAAACCTGGTATTCCCATAACTTACACTGACTGGGATATGTGACATATGCTTTCGGTGTATGTAGGAGGCCGTCGTTCTGGCTTTTAGTCTGCTGGCGACGCTCCATGCATTACCGCCTTATGGTTGCTTGCGACTTTATGTGTTTTGGCAGTCGCATAATTAACGTGTGCTGTACAGCTCAAGCTTCTGTTAATCATTACACCCAGGTGTTTAACCTGCTTGTTTATCTCGATCATGTGCCCGTTCACACTGTTGTGTTAATTTTCTGGAACTCGTCCCTATATAAGTAAAGATTCTATAATCATTTTAAGGGCCGCTGGGCATTTCTTCAATAGGCATTGATCGAGACCTGCGGCCCTCTAACATCTTTTCAGACCCTCACTAGATCTCCTCGGGTATAGCTGGTGCAATATTCTCCTCAATCACCACACTTGGTTCTCTGTTGTTGTGCGTCAGATCTGATGCGATCGTCGGTGCTCTCGCACCCAGTTCTCACTACGATTTTGTAAGGCTCACGCGCTTTGCCCGATGGTCATTAAGATTGTCCTCGTATTCGAGGAGCATTCAGTCCACTACTCTGTAAATTGTGTCCGCAGCGCTAATCATCATGTCGATAAAGGCCTTTTGGTCTTTGCGGACAAACGTCGCCAAACACGGCATACATACATATATACATGTCGTGCAACTAAAACGTATCTATTTTTTCGTTCGGACAAAATTTGGTCTTTCTAAAATAAGTATATATATATATATATATATATATATATATAATACCGTTGGAATGTCTGACACTGCTAATAATACCAACATTTAACGACAGCCGCTTTAGAACGAACAAACTATGTCCTAACGGAATCTCGAATCGGCTGAATAAAGAAAGATGCTTGACTAGATGACTAGAAACGATATAGAGCTAGATCGATGATGTTTGGCATCGGCACCTTGTGTCGGGCCAACAAGCGACAACAACAGCAACAGTAAAAGCAACAGCAACAAGTTATTTAGCAGCTATTTTAGAGTGACATGACAACAGTCGGCGCATATACGTACACACAAATATATACGTACACACAGGTATATACTTACACACAAACGCACATGTAGTTTCATGTACACTTATAGCAGCAAACAAACACGTTCAAGTCAAGGCGGCAAGCTGTTTTTATGTGCTTTTATGTCTCACGCTTTAATTCCATCATTTCCCAAGGTCTCGCTGCTGAATTGATTTTTCACTTTACTACTTCTCATGGCGCCAAGCAAAATAGCGGCTCCTGCTTACAGCACCCAATGCGGGGCGTTGACAATAACAAAGATTGACACAGACGCATATGAAACCATCAATGTTTCACGCAAATCAAGTCGACTGCGTGCGTCAGTCCTATTGCACCGTATTGACGTCGACGCTGCGGTTGGTGTAGATCTTTTCGTGCAACCTGCACCATCACCACATACGTACTACCTTGTGTGTTTCGTTTTCGTCCTTCTGCCCCTGGTTCCGCATTGACTACGCCTTTCATTTCTGTGTTTACTAATGCTACTGTTAGCTGCATTGCCTGGCTACGTACACTCTTCGTGAGAGCTAATGAGAGGCTTAATGAGAGAATTATCCAGTAGACGCCTTTACTTTGGAACGGATGTGCTTTAGATCTGCGTCCCGATACTGTGCGATGGTCTAAATACAATTCTAGATTCCTCTGGTTGTGTTAATCAACGGCACATTATTCTTTTATGACAAGTCTATCGACTGTCGATCTAACTATTAATAACATTAAGTAACTATTTAACCTACTTATTACCGAATTTGAAATTAGACATTAGACGGTGGAAGTCCGGTTCTGGCGGTAAACCAGCCAACATGATTACTTCTGGATGTGCGAGGCAAAGTCTAGTTTTACCCCTGCTTCTTTTCTTTATTCGAAACGATAAAGGAGATAAAGCTAGACGAAATACAGCGACCGTGAACTGCGGTGCTTCAGTGGATCTTTGAATTTTTCAACGAAGTGCTGTTTTACATGTTTTCGATTATCATACAGACTTGCTTCATAAAGCGTCAGGTGTTATTATGGCGTTTGTGATCGTCATGGCGATGAGGGGGGGGGGCTTTTACCGAACCCTGGCTTTGTTTTCAATGATTTATTATATCACTTATTATCTATAGGTGTCGTACGAACACTGAAAATGGATAGCATCGGAGGGCAGCATTAATCTTGCTACGATGTCAAAACTACGTGCCAATGTATCCTTATGTTAGAAAGTAGTCAAGCAAATCGGTTGGCCACATTACACGGTTATTGCGACGCCCACAGTCAGCAGTGTTCAACCAATATCCCTTGCACCTGTCAGAAAACGTTGCTTAATTCGGTAGCTGCTTAGTTACGTGATTGCTAAATTATTTGTTACTTGTAGCGAATTAGTGGTTTCTGATATGTATGGAGGCATAGCTCTACTGCGCGACTGATCCTAGCGTTCGCCTCTCAGAGTAAATGAGACTTTCATGGCCCGGGAAAATCCAACCGGCTGTTAAGTTGAAGAAAATACTTCTGGTTACTCTAAATGTTCTCCCAAAGCAAGAGTTTTAAATTCATCCGTTACACACATAACGTATGCTCAGTCTTTTCATATATTTTTAAACAGATCTTGATTAAGCTCGATATATATATATATATATATATATATACATATATAAGCGGTTTATTGACGGATATAACGCCTAAGTTTACAGAAAATATATATATATATTTATATATATATGTATATATATATATATATATATATATATATATATGTGGAATTCCGAGATAACCGTTTAGTAAACCGTTAGTGGACAGTCTAACGAGCGTTATTGGTCGGAGTTGTTCGGCCGTGTAGACTAGTTTATTACTTTTTGGGAACAACAGCTTCTCGGCAACAATAGTGGTAGTGGATTACGTATTGCTAATGGCGACCGCAGTAGCAGCGCCGCGATGCTTGCAGTCTTTCTACTGCTTCAGCAATAAGTGCCCGCTCCAATATTATCTGATTTTTGTTAGTCTTTCTTCTGAACTGAAAAAAATTGTGTGCGATGGCTCATAGCTCTCCGGTCACTAAAACAACTGAAATCGACCAGTGTGTCTATGCATAATGAATTGAGATTGCAAGCTAGGATTCCTGCGGCCCAACCCAACAAAGACCGATAGCACAAATTCGGCATTTGTGAGAGTGGTCAGAAGAGTTAGAGCCGCAGTCGCTGCCGTGCAACCTCGGTTTCGTTTTCTAAGCAAAGAACAAAATAAGAGTTTTCGCAACGCACAGCAAAACTTCTGATAAACAAAGGTTCCGCTTCCAGCGAGAGTTCTGAGGATCTGATATTCCATCATATCACCTGTTTCACACGGACATATATATATATATATATAACGATGCGTATAAACGAGGAACGCTAAGGAGGAGCATCTCACAAAGTGCTCGAAGAAGAACGTTCAATCTCTCATCACGATGGTTAGTGAAGTTCGCGACGCTGCTCTCGTCACGCGACGATGTGGCTATCGGCGTCGCGGGTGAATCGCGAGTGAACGAATGTGTTGATGCCAAGCGAGATGCCTGTTCTGGAGCTCGCAACAGCGATAGCCGCAGTAGCAGCAGCTGCAGTGTTGGCCTCAGCTTGCTACATGTAAGTTGCGTACAGACCAAAGAATATAATAGGTAAATAGAATAAACATAATAGACACACATTGTCAGCATACACGAGAGAAGACACAACCAGGCCAGGCCACTGCTGCGTGGCAGCGTGTCGAATCCGTCAATGATTGTGCCCATGTTTGTCAACGCGATTCATGCCAGTCGTTTATAGCCTAGCCGTCTTCAGTGCGGCTTGAAGGCGCTTCAGCCGTTAAAGTTGCCGTAGGTGGTATGGTGATGTTGATGTTCGTTGCCATGCAAATACGTCCCCAGTGTTGCAATAGGGCTCTTCTACACAAAGCCAGGAGCCGCACTGTGTATCTCATATCAGTCTGTCCACCGGCTGCTGAAACAATCCGACTAAGGCTGAAGATGTACTGTACCTTACGAATGTCTTATTTTGGAGTGGGAAGCTAAAGTCGAACAGGCCAGACGGGAGGTCGGTGGTTTAAACGTTTTCAATGCCTTGTATGTGACAGTCGCCACGTATATACCAGATACATAGTGCATATTTATCACTACCTGGTATGTTCAAAAGCAGCCTTTTACGAGGAGTACGAGTTGTGCACCTGTCGGTTCTGCCTGCAGAGGTGTGCCAAGTACCACGCAGTGGAATGCACAGTGCTGGATTAACAATCGTTGCACTACTTCTTTCGACAAAGGCGTGAAGAAGATAGAGCTTTATGAACTAACATTCTTGAACTGTAAATGATACTTAATTTGAGTGAAATAAACATATCTACCTTTCATAAAAAAATATAGCTCTTCCATCCATAGATGCTGCTGCATGGGAGACTTATGGAATCGCTATGATAAGGACCAAAATATAGTTTTAATATTCGAGCGGTTGTTGTGGACACCTCTAATGAGAAAAAAAAACATGACAAAACACATATATACATATATATAGATGTGTCTGTGTGTAAACTGCAACAACGAATGTTCGGTGAAGTATGCATGCTAACTCTAGCGATACGTTAACACACTTTTAATAACCTGCTAACTTCATTCGTATTGTCTGCTCGCCGCCGCTTGCGATCGAATACTAAATAGCCCGTCTATATATATATATATATATATATATATATATATATATTTGGCATTCGTGAGAGTGCTCAGAAAAGTTAGAAACGCAGTCGCTGCTGTGCAACCACGGTTTCTTTTCGTAAGCGGAGAACTCCTATTCTCCTATTATCGTTTCTTAGTTGTTCCCGGGTGATGCACGTGTACATACACTAATCCGTACGTGTAATTTTATTTTAATTTATTCATATACTATATGGAGCACATATCTCCTTGAATGCATCCGGACCCTTGCGTTAGATATTCTGCGCGTGCGCAAATCTATATATAATATACTTATTTTGACAATAGCTTACCACCGAACATAACGGTACGGGAAAGCGAATTGCCTCGTCTGTCTCGCAGCAGAAGCAGCATAAACTCCCGACAGCAGCACACCCAATAACTGTATATATATAACTTTTCAGTACGCCATCCAATATTTGCTTTCATGAACCATTGCGTCATATAAAACGGTAATCCGCTAAAACCGCTACCACATGATGACCTGAGCAACGCAGCAATCCTTTTCTTCTGCTTTTGTCTGTCTCCTCCTGCTCCGGTTTATTCTGTTTCGGCCGTTTCATCGCTTCGCGCCAGCCAGCCAGATTGGCGAACAGCGCAGCCAAATCGTTTCAATCAGCCTCTTTAGCACCAGCAGAAACAATCTTCTCGCGAACTTTTTTGTCGCGGTCCCCAAAGAGACACGAGACAGAGCGAAAACAGAATGAAACGACATGAAGATAGAGAGAAGGAGAAAATACATTGACGGGCGACGCTAAGCAGAGTTACGTCAATAGGTCTCCGACGCCTTAGCTGTCAGGTGTTGGCGTTCAAATAATTAGAATAATGACAAAGAGAATGTATCTAAACAGCGGTTTCTGACTACAGATTTCACTAACGCTCACCATTCATCTGGAACACGTTACCAAACAATTTGAGGACCGAGGCGTCGTCACTTCATTCAAAGCGAAGCTTGCTGCACTTTTCTTCGAGAACGTACAAAGATCGCGCAAAGTTTCTTAACGTAACGTGTGGAATAATTATATAATTCTTACTTCGATATTGACAGGTTGCTAATTTACGTACCGACAACGCTTGCGCAAATATTTCCTCTGTTCAACTGCTCAATGCACCATCATCATTGTATTGAGACAAGGGTCATCAGGGATTGGCATTCTCATCGCCTACGCCCTCGTTATTGTTATCTGGTTGTTGAGACACCGTCACCGTGGCAAAGTAGTGGGGAGCCGCTGTGAGTTACGATGACGAGCAAGTACGTATCGTTTGCACAACCAACACGACAAGATATACAGCGTTGACACGTACAGTATATGCGAATGGCAATCCAACAGCCTCGATTATCGAAAGAAAAGCGTCCCGCTCCGTGACACGCTGATGATCATCGTGTAACAACAACGCCGCCGTCATAACCGCCGGCAATGATTGATCTACGCAGAGAGCAGCAATAATAAGAAAACATCTAACGGGACGGAGTGGAAAAGATGATCAATAACTTTGGCTCTAGGCAGGTATCGCGGGTTCGATCCCGATGTTACATGTATCCTCCGGAGCGCTTTCAACTGAAATAATGGTACTAGATAAATCAAATTACAATCCACAGCTACAATAGCAACACGACTGATAGGACTCGTGTCCATACAATACTCGTGTGCAAAACGCTAATTCACTATCCGGTCAAGTGTGCACGCTCCTTCCCTAACTTGGTCGCATTTTAATCTATCGTTTACAGTTCTCTTTGCTGTACAATTCGGCTAGCAGCTATTTTATATCACACATATACATTTACTTGCTGTGCGGATCTGTTGGCAGGTCCGAAACATTTGTTGCAGTATCTACTACTCGAACTCTACTACCTTGCAATACCTAACTGAACCGTTCGTACGTTTAGCCAGACTATGTAGCATTATCATCCTAAGCTAAGATAGGCATTTTATAGTGAATCAACATAGAAGCAGGAGATGTACTCAATGATCTAACATGCGAACGGAACAAAACGTGCTGGATTTGTTTAGCTTTCCGACATTTTGTCGCTGTCGTTTGGCGGTGATCTTGTAATATTTGTTGACATTGTTTGTAAGTAAAACCATTGTTAATATTGTTGATGGTGTTTAGCGAAGATGTTGTAGGTATTGTTTTGACGATGATATTGTTTTTTCATAGTGATGCTCCTGCTGTCGTTGTTGCTGGTGGTTATGGTTATGAAGCAACAGCGACAACATTCGAATGCGATCAAACTAACCCAGCTCGAACAGGGAATTGAGAAATGGGGAGAACGCCGAACAAAACACGCATTCCCGCCATAGTGACGCCACCGTAATGTGAGAGAACACATGAACGCTCTGCGACGTTGTCGAAAATCATTGGACAGCGATGAAGTCTAGAGTGGCAATCGGTGCCGCCCTTGCCAGGTGGTGGGCGGACGCACGTATGGCGTCCATTCCCCCCAGCTCATGGAACCCCACCGTTATTTAGCTAGCTTTTGTTGTTCAACAACAACGGCAGTCACTATGCTGACAACCACTCGATGCAGTTTTGTAATCATGTCTTATTGTGTTGCGTTCAATTTGCATACATCAAGAGACCATGTACAACAACGTACTTATAAAAAAAACATACGAAATCGTCTGCTGGTTAATGACCAAACAGCATATATCTCAATGAATATATATATATATATATATATATTCATTGAGATATATGCTGTTTGGTCATTAACCAGCAGACGATTTCGTATGTTTTTTTTATAAGTACGTTGCTGTATATATATATATATATATATATATATATATATATATATATATATATATATATAGGGGACTCTATTAAGTGCTTCCAAGCCAGCCAATCCACAGGAAAAAAAAATTTAATTTCTAGTAACGTCATACTTACTGACTGTGTTTGCATCTGATATTAAGTAGTGATAATATAAAGTTTAATATTACCACACGCGCAGTACAATATTTGTAACAAAAAACAATCATACAACTATATAAATATCGGGCGGAGGGAAGTGGGGCACTGCTCATTAATAAATTTATACCTATTCAAGTATATGTATATATTAATAAACCTCTGTTAAGGGGTATGTTTTTGTCAGCTTTATGCACCGGTAGCCTGTGCAGAGTGGAACCCTCAAACCTACTAAAAAACTGGTAATTTCTCGACAACATACATGCTGAAAACATAAATGGTATAATTTCGCTGTAGATAGGGAGCTGCTAGTCCGGCTTCCATTTTCCAAATTTCCGGAGGAGCTCGATCCGTTTTCGTCTTTCTTTCTCTACACTCGTCTTTGCTTTCGTAACGCTTCCTAGAAAGCCAGGCTGGCGTCTTCTGTCAAGTGGAGCATTTTTTAAATTAGTTCTCTCTTCGTTGAGCTATATATACTTAATCGTGATTGTCAAGGTTTGTTTTGTGTTGTCTGCACGAAAAACGTGTCTAATGTAGTCCTGGCTATGCCTACATGTATGTCCATCTGAATCCTGCTGACTTGCATTAAAGGCGCCTGGATTCGGCCATGGCCGGCGAGAGCCTGGGTCAGACAGTACGTGGATTATGCGTGCCCATATTGGCACCACTCTACCAGGTCCGAGAGTCACTGTTCTCGTAAACGACGGTAGTGTTTCTCGTGAATAAACTGGTAAATGGTTTAAAAAAAAAAAAATATATATATATATATATATATATATATATATATATAAATATGCTACAGACATACTAAAACAATACGAAGCTCTGTTTATCACAGCAGGATAAAGGACACGCGATTCAGTCACCGCACCCTAATCACTGCATCGACCCCGACACGACACACGTCATGTAATAATAGAACATATGTCAGGCGGATAAATGTCCTATATATGCAACAACTCGGCAGAATAATTAATTGCGCTGTAGGAATGGCAGGCTATTTCTTAATTGTCGTGTTTTCCATACCAAAAATTGGGTTGCAAATCGTTGCGGCGCGTAAAGTAGAAGTAAACAGTCTAACAAATTGAACCTAGACAAATGACAGAGTGTCGAGTTTATCGGCGTCCATTTGTTCTGGCTTCGGTCAGTGAAATGCGATCACCAGCACACCACTTAGCAACTAATGAGACAAGCACTTTCCAGGACTGTGTAGTTAAGCATGATCATCTCCTACAGAAGGTGTGGCGCTCTTGTAAACTTGTTCTATCCCGGTTCGTTCGACGTGCGCCTTCGCATAACTGTCTGGCCATCAGACGATGACTACCAACGAGTTGAGTCATTGCTATCAACCGAAGCATTGAACGATTCTCGACGCGTGGAATAGGCTGCATCAACAAACCTATAATCATTATAATGGTACCAGCCGCAAAGACAACAACGGCGACGACGGCGACGACAAGAAGAACAACCACAACAATGCGCTTTCATACGGTGGATCCAATCGCCCGCTGAAAACGTTGTAATGGCGACGCGTGTAGAACAACGGGTTTTACACGCACACATTTTGATCGGATACCGGATAAATGAGCAGAGCAAAGAACAACCCAAGAGCTTACAGCAAAAACGTACACCGAACACAGCGTCTTGACGATACAAGAACGGAGAAGCAGAAGAAAAACAAAAGGGAAGGAGGGCGAGAGAAAAGACGAGGACAATAAAGACAAAAAATAAGTAGAGAAACTAAGATTCAAAAGAGCACAACGAAAGGCTGACAAGCACGTCTTGTCTAGTATGTCTGTGGTGGAGCTTGGCTGGGCACGTGCGACGACCGATATAGCCCATATTGGTAGAGAAGTATTCATGCGGCGCTCAAGGATGCCAGTACATGCGCCGCTTGAGAGGATGGACCTAATCGTGCACTTGCTTCCTCGCTCCCTCATACCGTCCGGCCACCACTGACAACGCATACCGAACCATCTTCAAGGCACGTACCGAAAGTCCGCTTAAGTCGTAAGTGGTGCGTATCTGTCTATATTTGCCTAAGTTGATTGATGCATAGGTGTGAAGCCGTTGGATTATATCGCATCGAGCATTTTGTGAAAAAAAAAACGTGTACATGAAAAATCACGTCCCAGAACCTTCTTTATATATATATATATATATATATATATATATATATATATATATATATTGGCTGGAGAGCATCATATCGTCTAGTTCGGAGCGATGCGGACAAGACGGGCCACTAGAGTTGAGACCGCTGCCGGTGCCCTTCCAATGGGGTGGTGTCGCTACGCCTCGGTCAGCTCTGATCGACTCTGAGCGCTGATCGTGTCTTCTTTCCGCGCTGCTCTCTGCTTCATTCGTAAGCCGCTTTGAACTGAGCAGAATGTCGTATCGACATCTATCGCCTGTGACTTGACTGCTGCTACTTCGTATAGAGCTACCACTACTACTATTACTACTACTACTGCTAGTAGTGAACGAACTCATACCCAACCAAGCTTCTTGGAGCCAAGAAGGTCAAGGTTTCTCGCCCTTGGCTGCTGTTTTCCTCGTCAGACCAAATGTATTGTGCCTCGACAGAACACGAAAAACCTTTTGACCATTACAGTGAGACAGCACTGCATAAATAATCATCATATTAGTGATCTTCTTTTTCTTCTTCACCACTCATCATTATAGTATTTGTGTTCCTGTGGCAAAATGGTGCCCGCTCTCTTAGCCACCTGTCAGCGTGCTCGACATATATAGGCGCTTACGAGATATATATATATATATATATATATATATATATATATATATATATTGAAGAACGTGAAACTACCACCATTACTAGCAAATATTTTTGTCAATTGCGGTCTCAGAAAGAACTGTAAATACAGCGAAATCATGTAGCTGTATTTTGCACCTGAGAAGCGTGTACGAAATCAGATGGAGTAAGGCGACCACATCATATTCTGACATTAGTGCCATTACTGTAATAGGCTGTTGAGTAAGCACACTCCGTGTGAGAGTTATGTTGAAAGCGAGAAGAAAACAATGTGCTTAATAAAAATACTAGCAAGATCACCAACATCAACTACAATAGGAGCAGGGCCAACCACAGGACGAGAGTTGATGTAACGACCATGACCAGGATCGAATCGCTTCAGAAGGAAACTGCATAATCAGTAGAAAACAGTCATATTAAATAAAAGCTGTTTTGGATAGAATTAGCTCTTGCTTTTTAGTTGCTTTGATCCGCTTTCATCATTCCGATTTGCCGGTTATTTGCTGTAAGCTGCATCTATCAGCAGCCTTTGCTTTATGTCGTTGCTCTTTACTTCCGTGCTTCACCAGCTACTGCTAGAACAGACGACGCACGTGGCACTACAGTATTTAGCTAGGTGTTAGTATTAGTAAAAAGGGCAATGGCCGACACAATCTCGTGCTCTGTCTATACAGGCGGACAAGTAAGCGGCCATTCAGCCACAAGAACGGATGCTGGGGAAGCCCTAGATATCTCCTCTATGTCCGGCCCTTGATACATTAAAATATGCCTCACGGCGATTCCAAGCCCGTATAGGACGGATAATAGTCTCGACAGAATGCGAGCGAGAGGGGGAGAGAGAGAGAGGTTGCTATTGTTTGGCACTCGTGTTATCCACCATCCCTATAGGCTTTTCTCATTACAACTTGATGAATTTCGATGCTTACGCTTTAAAGGTCACGGGCTCACCAACGAGATCAATACGCGCACGAGGAAGCGCGCCAGGACCATCCGCATACCGCACTGCCCTAACGTAGCGCGTTTACCTCGTCGAGCTCGCACGAAGCCAGGCCTATTAGAGCGGTGCAGACCACGCTACAGATGCGTATACAGCCACTCTGCTACCCTAAATAGTTGATAAGCGGGCCCGGACGGCCACCTAGGTAGTTGGCAAGCGGCCGTGGCCAACCATGCAAGCAGTTTGCCGCTGCATTAGATGATCCGCCGGCGACGATGGCCATTTAACACTGGATACGAGACAATCCTTAACTACTCGCTGGCGTTGTACGTCCGTTGTATGAGGCGCCTTCTGTGCGAGGTATATCGTGCAATAAGGGAGAACGAAAGAGCGCCCCATTGAATTGTGGAGCCAAGAAATGCGAGAGCGCCCCAGTTATCAGCGGTGGCCTAGGCGAGGGTTTACGGGTCCACGGGTGGATCAAGTCTCACCTATGTCTGGCTGTCGGCCGCTCAATTTGCTGTATAATGGCCCGCCAGAATTTATTCCGTGCACTGCATAGGCCGACAGTGATAGCATCTACGTTAACGCAATGTAGGCGCTCTGGTGTGCACGTAAACTAGCTCAGTGCTTAGCGCTGCGCGACAAACAATGCGGCAAGCAATGATTTAGTCGAACCACTCCAGTGGATACGAACAAATGGCTATAAACAACACTTATAGCTGAATATTCTGTACATAGAACGCCCTTCCTTTTGAAAGGGCGTTGTATATCTTGACCAATTTTGTTACACTATCATAAACGTGACAATATAGAATTACCTAATAGCTAACAATCGTTTATATATATATAATATATATATATCTATATATAAATATATATATATATATATATAAATATATATATATATAATATATATATATATATATATATATAAATATATCTATATATCTATCTATAATTATCTCTACTATATCTACTATATCTATATATATATATATATATATATATATATATCATATATATCTATAATATATATACTATATATATATATATATATGGCTACTAAAAGGATATGAAACGTCCGACAGATAAGGTTGTCATAACGGGAAGATATAACGCGTACAGAAAAGCAGTCAAAAAGTTGCCATCACCACATTCCATTGCATTGCATCAAACGACGACGACAACGACATGCCATTATCGCATATCTATAATTATACTTAATGATGCCGCTCTCGCCAGCAACGCGGACGACGGGCGAAGAAAGAAGGGAATAGGTGTGTGTGTGTGTGTGATGTCCAGCTAAGATGGTCAGAAGGTCAGTCAGCTAATTAGCGACAGTTATGCCTCTAATTTTCGATCAATTTTGATTTAATCGGTTTCGGATGTTGTTACCCAGTATCATTCTTGTCGGTAGAAAGACAGATATCCAGCAGCCGCCGCCGCCGACAATGGAGCAATTTTTGGACAGCTGACTACTCAACGCCGATTTGGTTGCTCTGACTCGTTATAACGGGGCTCAACGGTTATTCTTATTACCGCACAATTGTAGCACGGATTGAGAAAACGTCCCGAGTCCGGACCCTTCGTTACCTAAAAGAAGAACCGCGAACGAGCACCTGGGGGCCGGTCGGACAAACAAACGCATATAACATAACATAACATCACTTTTATTTCACATAAAAGGGTTGGTATCAATATACATACTTTTTTAAGACAATCGTGACTAATCACCAAATAGGCGAGCGCTATTTGGATTATCATGGGCCCATTTGGCCATACGCCAAGCAAACAGTCCGTTCACGAATTCACCGCGGGCCACGGCTTTTGAGGTGATTGATCGTTAACTCCTTAGGTTATTGGAGCGTACATCAGAAAAGTGTCCTAACAAGTCACATTTTCGTAATTGATGTAGAACAGATTGGACTGCATTGCACTGCATGAAAAGTGAGTCAATACTTGGAACAACGTCATCTAACACGCATATACGTGGGTCGTTTGCCAACTAACCAGAAAAAAAACTATTGAAATCGCCTTCGAGCACAAAAGGCAACTAAATGCCAATACGTGTATAAAATAATAAATCTTCTTGGAGCTCAGCACACTTAGACCAGCTATGTTCCAACTCTTAATTTCATCGGAAAATGAGAAAGTATCGAAACCTCCTATCCCCAAGAGAGACCTTGATGTTTAAAAATCACTCGAAAAAGCTATTTCAGGAGAATAATAAGGTGGTTCGAATAGCAATTTAAACCGTAATTCGTAAAATTATGGTTGCGTATGTGTTAGCTGAGGCATTGTCGTAGTAAAAGATTACTTGTTGCTCATCAATCGTTTTGTTTGCAGCTATTCGTGCATATGGTTCAGAAGTGTGGAATTATATGCTTCCGTAACTGTTTAATCTCGCTGGAAGTAGTCAATAAACACAATTTTCTTAGGAATCCTAAAAACAGGGATCATTAGCTTCTCGACAGATGAAACAGTCTTCGTTTTGCTCGGCACACGTTTACCAGACGATGTCTACGCCTTAATCTCGTCATAACTGATGTTTCAACTCGGGCGATTAGTTGTAGAAATAAATCTCGTCCACAGTCACGAATCGGTGCCAAAACTTTTGCCGATTACGCTTGCAAGCACTGATATTAACAAAATGCAATTTTTGTGTTTTTGGTGGATGGTTAGCAAGCGCGGCATCCATTTTGCTCACAGCGTTTTAATTTTTATTGTTTGTGCAGGATATAATGCACCTAACCTACCTAGTGGATGTCTACAATCTTTTCCCTATCCTACGCATCTTCATTTGGCGGTCTTCCATGACGATGCGATGGATGTTTTACAGCATTTCTGGCATCGTCGGCCACCTCAACTGGACATTCAGGGCGTGCCTTGTACATGACGTTCGGTCACGTTTCAGTTCATTTATACAAAGATAAATGGTCACGGTAAATGCTCGTGTAGACTCCTTGTAAACTTTGTTCAATTCGGCTTTGTTTTACGCAGCTACCCACTTCTTGATATATAACTGCTTAATCACGGCATGGAATCCCTGTCTATTTGTCCTTGCCAGTTACATATTACAAATATTATAAGGCCGTCACTTCGTGGAAATCCTGGTTACTTCCGAGGACCTACGCATATAGTGCTATACGGTGATGCGTTTATGATAGAGCGACCACAAAGCCAATTTTTTTTTTTTTTTTTTGTTTTTTTTTTTTTTTTTGTTCTGGGAGGTTTCGGTAATGCATGATGCACATGCGCCACTAGCAGCCTGCGTGACTAGTGTGAGACTCGCAAACCCACTAAACCCGGATTCCTCCCCACCCCCCCAGGCTCGGTATTACTTTGGCATTACATCGAAACCGTGGGAGAGGCGTCCCTGCCGTTCTCCTTCAATCAGCTCTATCCCTGACTATCATCCCGCATGTCTACCTGCGGTTGGATAGGGGGATGCCATTTTGTAATCCGTCCTGTGAGGGTGCGTCGAGACCATGAGGGCCTGGCTGCTGGGTGGTAATTGTGATCGCAATGTGTTGCTGTATGAATTCGGCAAAGATTTCAGCTGCTGTTGTCGAAACGTTTCTACAATCTTCGGTGGCGAACATGGACTGCCAAGCTCAGAGGTGGAGATTTTAACCTTGACCAGGACCCAATGTCAGATCGACCCTCTTTTCAAGAAAGTGACGCTCTGCGCCTAAAGATGTGGCAATCTAACGTTTACTACTCCGAAACTCGCGGAAGAAGTTAAAATCAACTAAGGGACTATTGTCAGGACACTAAAAACCAACTTGGAAAAACTTCACAGCTCTGTGGGTTTTTCACAAACTGAGTAACGCTTTCAAATTAGAACGCGTGTGTGCACTGTTCTCCTCAATCGCCAGTTGCCACCGACAAGGTCCATTCGAGGATCGTTTGTAATCTTGTAATGAAAAATTTGACTTTTACGAAAATGTAAATAGACAAATATTCTGCTTCGAGAGTGCGGGCAGTTCCCAGATATAACCCAAACGAAACTTCTACGCAAAGAAGGTTATGCTGCATTGTTGGTGAATGTCAGAAGCATCGTTTGTTTGAGCATCGTCCACTTAGGAAGGAACCAGACGATCAACACCGTTTACCGCTAACAACACCAATTAAGTAAACAAAATTACCTAAACGAGCCCGCATTTCCCAAAAAGGGTGTGATGTATTATTAGCCCTAAAAGTATCTGGGCTGAGAAAGTAGTGAGCTCCCACCATACAAAATGAGGCACAATACCTTTTTGTTTCTAGAAAACAAGAGTTTACAAAAGGGGATAGAAATAACAGCTAACTGTTGACAGGATGTCAATGAAAGAGAAGGAGACAATATTGGTAATTGAATAAATTCGCACATTTTTGGAAATTCGTGTTTTCGCTTTAGGAAAATACGGCACGCATTTTTGCATCAATATATATATATATATATATATATATATATATTCGTGGAGACGAACATCCAGACACTTAATATGTTAAGAAGATATATATATATATATATATATATATATATATATTTATATATATGCACGTACAAAATATATATAAAACCCTATTCTTATCTAGTGTGTTTCAACAAGACCTCAGCCACGTTTAAAACTTAAATTATATATATATATATATGTATACATCAGCGCTCGGCGACAAACCCGAGACGCCCGTTGCAGCCAGAGAAACTGGGAGAGCTAAGTCTGAGAGACCTACCCGGGTCGACAGATGCCGCCACCTCATCTTGGACAGTCCGTCGCGTTAGCGAGGGCCGTGACACCGCGCTGACTCACTCGGATGATGCCAGACAGGGGGTCGGGTGTGGCCAATACGTGGGTGGTTACGGACACAGGTCAGACACGACGAGTGTTCTATGAGTTTCAAGCTCAGCAAACCTGACAACGGCAGCCGGTGTGGCCGCCAGTCGTTGTTGTCGCTGTCATTGCAATGTATGCTTTTTGTTGTCACCATCACTGTCACTGTTCGTCGGCCAAAAAAGCAAAAAGAATGTGCACTGCGTGTCGAGACGCATTTTGAGTCGGTGTCGAGTACGTCATCCAGCGGCAGCACACTAAACAACCATTCCAGTGGACACTCGCCAATGCCGCCTGAGCGTATTTTTCTTCTTCTTCTTCTTCTTCTCATGCTGCTCCAATAGAGGCCATGTTTGAGAGCCATCCGTGTCAATCATCAAGCGAATATATGTTAATTGACTTGTGGCACGTAACAACAGATCACAGAGGTTCACGTGAATACACGTGTTTATATACTTTTAGTATCGAACAGCCATATACGAATATATAGGTTATATATATATATATATATATATATATATATATATATATCAAGTTTAGTTTATGTATTCTAGATTACGGAAATTATTAATATTTCTACTAAATACTACTGCTATTATTACAACTGTTATGGCTATTACCCATACCATGTGACCTCAGAACTTGTTTTTTATTGCAGCTGAAAGCTTACGGGCCCGCTGTCTTTGCGTTTTGCGCTTCTATTCTAATTACTCATTGGTAGCTAACAAAATGGTTAGCAGTGGTTGTTGTGGAAACGGCTAGTCGGGTCAACTTCGGAGAACACATAAAAACACCAGTGGCACGAGCAACTCTGACAGTGCTCACTGTTGAGTTTGTGGCAATTGACCTACTACGAGCATGACCAACAGCAACACAACAAAAATAGAAACCAACACGAGATACTGCTTGCTGGCAGCCGCGAACTTTGCGTCGACTCGACGCAACGCTGAACGATGACGCGAAGACCAGCATGCAGGAAATAGACGCTTCGAACGCGTGAAGTCGACGCCTTGCACAGCAGGACACCGACCGTCGGCACACCCACCTCGTGGTGAGCCTACCAAAGTCATACTCATGACTTTTCTTGAGAGCTTCAATTCAAGCTGAGTCTGTTTGCCTCGCGTTGAGTAATCATCGTCATCCCACTCTTCTCTTTTAGTTTCGATCATCAGACGGAAATTGAATCAAGCTCAAAACAAAGCTACAGACATACATGAAAAGATCATACCTACACCGTACAACGTGCTTAAACCGTTCGGCATGCACAACCAACTAGGAGAAGAAGCATTTCCACGACGGGCTTCAAGTTGAGCATTCAAAGACTTTGTCAATGTCTCTGGGGGCGGGCGTAGCGCTTTGTTTCAAAGGCCAGAGTCCCAGGGTCAAACGCAGTTATTCACATTCAATTCGACAAGATAATGCAACCCTCCGTAATGGCCATGACGTGAAACAGCAAAAAATATGACAGTGCCTACTAGCCATGATGACGACGACAGCAGCAGCAGCAACAACAGCGCTAACCACCGCAAAAGCCAGGCAGTAATATACTGTCAAAAGACAATTATCCCCTTAGAAACAGCGTTCGAAATAACGTCGACGACCGCTGCAGAAGCTGTTACGGCAGTTGTTACAGCATAGCTAAAGTAGTAACAGTCAGACAGACAGGCAGGAACAGCAGCCGACCCGGCTGCTGCCCTCGGGGGTCGGCTGCTCATGCCCGGAAACGCGCCAATCAAACAAACGCCACAGTGCCCGCCACCCCCGCTACCCATACTCCCGCACCCCCCCCCCCCCCTCCCCCAGAAGGGTTCGTCGACAGCAACAGCGACATCAACAATATCAATAGTGTTCGTAGTAGCAATAACAATGACCGTCTGCGAATGTTGTTTTCTTAATTGAGATTCCTAAAATGCGACAGTGAGGACATCGCGGTGCAGTGCGGCGCTTCTCCGTCGCGGCGACGGGGTCAATGAACGTTCATTTAGCGAGTTATTTAGCTTAGTAACTAACATAAGTACGTACGTGCGTACGATTGTTGACACCAAGTCGTCCAAAACGAAACTTGGGCTATGTACCCAACTAAGGCCGGCTAATGCGGTGGGTTTTATGTGGTGCCATTTCTTGCGTCGTTGTCGAGCGGCCAGTCAAGTTCGTCATTTGCCGCTGTTGGCCTAGTCGTTAGCCTATAGGCTGAATTAACCTGGACGCCGGCGCTATTACGCCTAGTGCAATAATTTCTTAACTTCTTTAGATTATTGGTGTTAGTGTAACTAACACATTTCAGAGATAACTTCAAGTTGGATAAAGCTAAGGCTTGACGGGACGTCATTCGATGATAATAATGTACAATACGCAGCAAAATGCACTCATGTCAACGTTGGCTGATCGCGAGGATATATTGAGAATGTATATATACCTCCAACATGCTGTTTTTCGTTTTGGGTCTATGCGGCGCGTACGCGAACTACTCGAATATTGTTCTCCGACAGAGAGCTACTGCAAAACAATTGTTGTTGTCACTGTCGCCGTTGCTGTGGTTGTTGTTGTTGTGTTTGCTGTTTGCATTTGCTCTCGCTTGCCATCTTAGCCGTATTTCACGCGTGCCTGCGTAACAATTCCAGCTTGAACGAACTACAGTGTCATGGTGAGATTCAGTATAGTATACGCATTGATCCACTTTTACTGGCACTGGTGAAAGCCGACCTAGTGAGGACCGTGTTTGTTGCGTACACCCCACAACGAAGGATTGAGCAGTGGATGAGCAATGAGTGCCTAGCCTATCCAGGAACAGCAGCTGTTGTTGTTCTTACGGTTGTCGCTGCTACTGCTGCTGCTGCCGTAGAAATCATCCTTGGCCTGGCGGATCGTTCAACACGGTGTGCGCTTTCTTGGTTTTGACCTGCGGCACGTGAGATCGCGGCAGATGCAATATATAGTATTTCCACTTTTACTGATGCGTTGTTTTTGCGGCCTTTGTCATCAGAGTAATGTTTTCTTAGCGGAACATTCCTTCGAGCTTTTATTACCACCGATGTTGTTGTCATTACCGCTACCGTTAGAGACGAAACTGTCTTTATGACTGATCACCAGCGGCTTGACAAAGGCGAACAGAGGCATGAAATGCAGGCGTTCAGCCACAGCCAGCCGAGTGTGCAAGCGTCGTCCCCTAAACGCGTTTAACTGATGATGATTGATTATGATGATGATAATGCTGATGATAATCATGATACGAGTGCCGATGAATGAATGACTGTGATGACGATAACTGTTATTAGAGGATTCTAACGAGTAGTTTCTTTTCGTTTTCTCCTTCCGCTTTATACCTTCCTGTGAGGGGCCCCAACAAAGAGTGAAGTGTGCGCTCAACAATCGCCTCTGGAGCAGTAGCTATAACAACAACAACATCACTAATAATAAAAAAAACCCACATCAGGAACAACACCACCAGTAACAACGACGTCGGTAAAGCAGTCGCCATTGGTTATCGCAGTACGATCCGCTACATGACGACATTGACGGGCGCAGAGACCCGACGACCCGATTCACTCCTCCACGAGGCCAGCGGGTCAGCGACGTATTTCGGACTGAGTCCGAGAACGACAACAACAACAACAACAACAACAACAACAACAACAACAACAACAACAACAACAACAACAACAACAACAACGGCGGCGGCGGCGGCAGCGGCAGCGGCGACGAGTGAGAAAAGAAGCAAAAGATAAAAGTGGAGGAAAATAAGGCAGAAAAGGCACGCGTTCACAATCATTGTGAACTCTCCAACAAGCTTGCTAGGGCGTCATCGACACCGGCCAATAAACTTGTTGAACGATGCTTAGAGCTTGGGATTAGACTATGTGGCAAATAGTCATGGAGAAACTAAACGAGCAGCCGTACAAGCGAATGATTAAATTCCGCGCTTCATACAAGACAAACTCATGTCATTTGAAAGAATATATATGTATTGATTATTCTTTAATAATCAAACATGAATATATATAAATATATAGATTCGTCTGTTTTCAAGATTTGATTTTTTATCTAGAATAATGAACGTGGACGACAGCAAAAAACCCAAAACAGAAGCAACAACAACACATACTTATAACTATTAAACAAATACAGCTAAAATACAGGGTAGCTATCATAACAAATTTCACCAATACACATGTGTACGGTAGAGCGGTTGAGATATCAAAACAGTGCAGATCAAGCTAGAGAAATAAAAAATACAACCAAAAATCGCTGGCTTTGTTTTTGTCCCAATAATCGCAAAAGATCTAGAGATATCAGTAATAAGTAGCAGCGGGGCACGGCTGCTTCTATAGATGTTATGTACAGTGTTGATGGTGTCTGATAAACCAGCTCCTGTCTTACTCGACTACTCTTTGCCTGATTAATATAATTAACAGGAATACTTCTATTATTATGATTATTATTATTACTATTCGGTGACAGTGCAGTCCCCACATCTTTTTTCCATTTGTGTCTGTTCATACATCTCTCTCTGTCTCTGTCGATCTTTCGTCGCCGATAGATCATCGTTGTTTTTAGGATCTATGTGGTCTGTGGCTCGGGTGGTCTATAAGCTTATCCATATTTCTCTCGTGTTTTCGTTGCTTAGCTTGCGCGCTGACATCTTGTGTCTATGCTAGAGCCGTAGTGCAGGTCGTCCTCGACCGCCGCCGCCGACGGTCGTTGGCGGCGCAGGGTCCCTTCTTTCCTAGGGCTCCCCTACAGGAGGCACCGCTCGAACATCTTCCTTTTCATCCGTCCTGCCTGCCTGCCTGCCTGACTTGCTGTTGCTCGCCCGCCCGCGACCGCCCGCGACCGCCGTGGTCCGCTCGACCGGCCGGGTGGGGCCTCAGTCTCGTCGCCGCATCTCATCTCGTCTATCAAGATCACACCGACCTCGACGGTCCGATATACATATAGCGGCTTCCGTGATTGTCCAGAATGCTAGCGGTGCCGTCGCGCTGCTGCGGCAACTTCGAGAACGGCGGTAGCGAGACATCCGCCTCATAAGACCGAACTGTTAGAAGTTCGGATGGATGTTGCTGGAGCAACAGCACTGCCGCTACCGCTTACGACGGCCGGCCTACTCTTAATCAGGCGACCAGCCGGCCGGGCCATCATGCCTCCCAGCTAATTCAACTAGTACTGTTCGTTTTGAATGAGCCAGTCCTGCTGTGTCCAACCGTATAGTTCTTCCCGTTTCTCACATCAACGCTTGAGACCGTCAGTAAAAAAGTCAAGCCAAACAGATGCACATCCACCGAGCCCTCACGTACGACTTTCATACGGATAGCATGCGGTGGGAGGCACACATGAAAACGAGCAAACCAATAAACGATATTCGTGCTCTGGAAATCCCTTCTGTGTGTATATTTATATATATATATATATATATATATATATATATATATATATATATATTTAAATATATATATATATATATATATATATTTAAATATATATATATATATATATATATATATATATATATTCAAATATATATATATATGAATATGTATGTATATACATACAGGGTCATTCATATTGTTGTGCACGCATTTCGAGGTTTGATAGAGCTCGGCAAGAAAATAAGTTTTCCCTATGGAGGGAAGACGTGGAAACGTCTTGTTTAGGAGAGAGAGTGAAGTTTATAAAAGTAGTTTTTCTGCCTTTTTTTTCTACATAGTTTTGCGAAATCTCTGTTTGCGGGAGAACCAGTCAACGCATGAAGGAACCGATTACACCGGCGTGTTCGGAGGAAAATTCTGCACAACGGAAGACACTTCACTAGCTTGCGTAGCAAAAAGCTAATACCCAGATTAAGGAAAGTCATGAAAAATCGTAATTTTTTTCCATTGCGACCAAAAATGTACGTCCGAGAGACCACTCTCAGGCAATAGCAAATTTAATGCCCATCATTTTCCTATCAAGATGATGGTGATGCGTTACGTAGTTGTCAAGTCACTAAGCTTTTTCGATAGCCATATCGAAAGCGAAGGCATGCATATTTCCATAGGGCGTATGAGAAAGTTAGGTACACATTTTGAGGTTTGGTAGAACTCAACAAGAGAATAAATTTTCCTAGTGGAAGGAGGGGGCGGAAACGCATTGGCAAATTTTTACGGTTCTGAACGTGAAAACTTGCACGTAAAACATAACAACTATGGCTATCGAAAAAGCTTAGTGACTTGACAACTACGTAACGCAGCACCATCACCTTGATACCAAAATGATGGGCATTAAATTTGCTATTGCGTGAGAGTGGTCTTTCGGACGTACATTTTTGGTCGCAATGGAAAAATTTTACGATTTTTCATGAAAAGGCGTTAACGTAAAATATCGACTTTTCATGACTTTCCTTAATCTGGGTATTAGCTTTTTGCTACGCAAGCTAGTGAAATTTTTGCTACGCAAGCTAGTGTCTCCCGTTGTGCAGAATTTTCCTCCGAACACGCCGGTGTAATCGGTTTCTTCATGGTTCTCCCGCAAACAGAGATTTCGCACAACTATGAAGGAAAAAAAGGCAGAAAAACTACTTTTATAAACTTCACTCTCTCTCCTAAACAAGACGTTTCCACGTCTTCCCTCCATAGGGAAAACTTATTTTCTTGCCGAGTTCTATCAAACCTCGAAATGCGTGCACAACAATATGAATGACCCTGTATATATACAGTCCCTGAAAAAAATATAGGGCCACCCACTTTTGCCACATTTGACGCATTTATTATAACCAATTGTGTAAAAATCACAGTGATACATGCTCACAGAGTAACAACGAAGACTTCTATCGACATTTGGGGTCTCGGATTACTTTGAACCACGAGATTTCCACATTTGGCACAGCTACACCGCGAAAAAATGATAATGTCACTAGCAAGATGCATGTATTAATGAGTAAAATAAACGGAATGACGACGTTTGGGCTCATTTAACGGCTCGACAGAAACAAAGGCAGACCTCCTACCAGAAGTTTTTTCTTTGTTGAAACGATAGGCTTAGGCTGGCACCTCATGGGTGAAGAAAAGGCCCATATCAAGGCTTATAAGGACATCGGCCTCTCTAATCGCAAAATTTCCTGTCAATTAGGGTGTTGTGCCCAAGTAGTAAATAACTTTGTTAATTTAGGTAAAAAATACGCCGTAAAAAGGAGTTCCGGGCGTCCAAATTTTATTTCGGAACGAAACAAGCTGCAATTCTGAAGAAAGCGTCGAACTCTGCGCCCTCGGCGAGGGCAATTGCGGCGACGGCCGACGTGCAAATGAAAGTGCGAATTTGTGCACAGCTTCCTCAGGAAGACAAATTGGCAAATACACAAGAAAAAACAACGATTGACCGCTGACCGATGAAAGCTCGTCTTGACTTTGCCCACGATAAAATGTCATGGACCACTGAGTGCCCGCGAAACGATGTGATGGACCACTGAGTGACATAGAGCGCCCTTTCGAATGACAAAAGTTTAACTTTGATGAATCGGATCGATTTTACTATTATTCGCAGGATGTCCGCAAGGAAGAACGAATTTTGTCACAACGTCACTCAAGTGGCGGTTCAGTGGTGATCTGGGCTGCTGTCGGGTATTATACAACGTCGTCGATTGTGTTTTTAGACGGTCGTGTTTATTCAACGCCATACGGGGATTTACTAGAAGAGCAATCGGCGCATTTTAAGCTGATAAGAGGGCCAGACTTCGTTTTTACACACGATAACGCCCCGATTCACACCGCCAGGCTGATCGGAAGATGGTTCGACCAACGTCACATTGAAGTCCTTCGCTGGCCTGCACTCTCACCTGATCTTAATATGATCCAGAATGTGTGGAGCTGGCTTGAAAAATAAGTTTACACGGATAAAAAACAATTTTCGAGGCTAGGGACGAGCTCTTGCAAAACGTCATCCAAAATTTGTTTAACACTAACCAAACCGCACTTTTGAGGTTATCCGACTTAATGGGAAGTTCATTGAGTATTAGGTATAGTTGTTAAATGCCGTGAGATTAACCCAAATGCCGTTAATCCGCTTAATTAATTTGTTAAAACTGGTATTTTGCTAGTGGCCTTATAATTTTTTCGCGGTGTAGCTGTGCCAAATGTGATAATCTCGTGGTTCAAAGTAATCCGAGACCCTAAATTCAATAGAAGTCTCCGCTGTTACTCTGTGAGCATGTATCACTGTGATCTTCACACGATTGGTTATAATAAATGCGTGAAATGTGGCAAAAGTGGGTGGCCCTATATTTTTTTCAGGGACTGTATATATATATATATATATATTTAAATATATATATGTATATATATATATATATATATATATGTATATATATATATATATATATATATATATATATATATATATATATATATATATGTATATACATATATATATATATATATACATATATATACAGGATATCCGGAAAATATCTAAGAATCGATAATAAAAAATGTAGGGCTCGTTATGGCAAATGTTTTTTTCCAATGGAACATGGTCTCTAAGAAGTCTTGTTTCGGAGTAAGAGTTAAATTACTACAATTTGTGGCACTGGTGCTTTTGTCCGACATAGGACTATAAAATGTGATGTTGCAAGACAACTAGTTCTCTCATACAAAGCTAAACACATCGTCGTATTTGTGAAAAAAAATCTGTTTCCTCCGACGTATGACGCTGAGCAGAAGATGCGACATTGTCATTTAGAAGAGAATTAGCAAAACTGAAGTTCTTTTAATAGCCTCTTCGCTCAGTACCTCAAAATTATAACCCTGCGAGCATTCACTGTGCTTAAAACTAACATATTCAGTTAGTTCGGCAATGTGGTTGCGGAGTAATTAAGATTTTTCGGGGGGCAGTTCGAGATTGAGCGCATGCATAAATGACCTAGAGTAATTTATCTGATGGAATAGGTAATTTATGCGTGCACTCAATCCTGATTACTCCGTAATCACGGCTCGCATTGCCATGTATTTGATACCAAAATTATCATCATGAAACGCATTTGCCTGAGTGTGGTAGTTTTGAGCGCTGAGAATGGTCGTAGAGCTATGATTTTAAAGTATTGGGCGTGAAGACAACAAAAATAACTTAATTTTTGCAAATTATTTTTTTTAACGACTATGTCGCATTTCGGAAGAAGCAGGATTTTCACGAACACGACGATGCTCTTAGTTTTTGTACAAGAGAACTAATTGTCTCACAAAAGCACATTTTATGCTCCTATGTCGGGCAAAAACACCAGTGTGACAAATTGTAGTAATTTAACTCTCACACCAAAACAAGATTTCTTAGAGACCATGTTCCATTGGAAAAAAATATTTACTTTAACGACCTCTACAATTCTTATTATCGATAACACATACTATATATATATATATATATATACAATTGGATGTCGTCTATTGTTGCAAAAGTTAGCGGACTGGTCTCTAGTACAACGCATTGCCAACGTCATCGTTGATCGTGCGATCGGTTGCCCCATGACCGGTTGCGAATTCCAAATTAGCCAAAGCTCTCATTTTCAACAAAAAGTGTTGAAGTGTGTTATTTTACTTAGGTGGTATATGGGATATATGTCGCACCGGGATCGAACCCACGATTTCTATGCAAAAGCCGCCAGCCATATCCTCCATATTATCCCGTCGACTCTATCTCGTTAATCTTATTGTTATAACTATGTATGTGCCTACATTTTCAGGGGTCATTTGCTAGAAGACAAACAAGTATTAAAATTTGAAAGCAATCAAAATATCATGTGTACTTTCTACATAGTTACTTTAGAGCTCGCCATCCGTTCTCACCATCCGTTTAGTCTAGCAATGATCAAAGTGGTTGGTCAACCGGTGAGCCTCAAAGCGAGAGAAGCGTATTTACTATCCCTCATCATGGCCGCCGGTAGCGCTGCTAAAGCTACGCAAATAACTACGCTGTCGTTGCTGTTCTATGATTCAGTGCCAACTGCGTTAGGCAGAAGCCCCACTCATTGCTATAGTTCTAGTAGCAGTTTTAGTAACAGTGGAAACACTAAGAGTGACGTCAGTTAAGTGTCCGTAGTGCTGGCCAATTCTGAGAAAATTGCAGCGAGTCGAAGGAAAAGCAGTAACCAGCGCCCACTTGTAACGACTCGATATGCCTTGAATCAAACGCCTACGTATACGGACAAACACACGTACGATTCTGCACATGTACAGATATCGGCAGGTGAAATATGCAAAACCTCAAACATGCCGAATCACGTCACATGTCATTGCCACATGTTGAGCCTCAACTTACCTTACTTTTACGATTAGTACGAATAATGTTAAGAACGCTGATCATATTGTCGTGCTCTATCATTACTATTATTGCCTCTTGCTCTCCATACAATTGTTAATATAATCCCAGCATTGTAGCACCTGTGCTGAGTGAATACGAACGTAGTGTTATTACCAAAGAGATCACTAGAAAGAACGCCCTGATGTTGTAGAGGTACAGAATAGATGCACAAATCTCTGGCAAAACGGCTGGACTCAAAGCCGATCAGGTCGCCGGTATCGGTGCAACGTCAGCAGACCGCGCGGGAGACGAACGCATTGCTAAGCCATCCAGCACCGATGCGCTTGCTGGAGCTCTCGCAAGAGGTTCTTCTTGGCTTCTAATTCCTGAAGCTCGAAGTCTATGCCACACAAGTACAAAGTGTTAATCTAGAGAGTCTGTGCCCCCAACCGAGCAACCCCAGAAAACCCCGTTGGTATGCCCAATGATGCCGGTCTCTGAAACACTGTATCGTTCAGACTATATCCTAGCGAGATGGTTACGCTCAGACAGCGCGCTTTAAGAACAAATGGCCACACTCTGACAGCGCGTCCAGCAGCTTGTTCATTATCACCTGAATGGCTAGGTAGTAACTTTTTGATACATGTTCGACAGTTCTTCTACGGTTCTCAGTTGTACTCCAAGGTATATCTCCACATAAGGCCAATGGGCAACCGAAGCCCGGCAGGAGCTGGCTCGCTCTAATGATATTTCGGAGGTGGTGGATACGATAATAAAGGCGTCTCCAGAAAAGTCTGCGAGCCCAGACCGCGCCCGGAACGAACATCTGCGACAGGCGGTAGTTCTGGTTCCTTGCCTCGCTGCTCTCTCCAACGAAATAATGAAAACGTCTTACTTGTTCGAAAAATGAAAGGTCAGCCTCATAAGTGTAATACCGAAAGAACAAGGGATTTTTTGACACCTTCATCGCACCATGGCGTAGCAACGAAACGCGTAATTTTAAAGTTCTACTTGCATTGATTGCACATCGGCTGGAAGACTTATTAGAAAGTACCGACAGCTTACCAGAGCAGCAATTGGGTTTTAGACGACGGATATTTGTTGTCTCCGTAGGCTTCAAGTCAACTTTTGAGACCGCGTCACAAACAATGATCCTCGAGAAGTTAGAGCCAAGTGGTGTTTTAACGGTTATACTAAAGTTATTACAAGCTGCGCTACGGTAGAGGTCTGTAATTATTGAAGATGGGGTAACTGAACACGCCTTAATTAATAAGATTACAGGTAAAGGACAATGCAATAACTTCAGCCCGCTGTTGTTCTCAATATTGGTAAGCGACCTGACGAACAAAATCCAGCGGCGCCACTCTTCAATGAGTGCACTTATGTATGCGGATGATCTTGTCTCTACTAACGGAGTCAATTTAATTTGCGGCAATAGCCTGTATCACTGCAAACATTTATTGGCCTCAACTTTCTAGGAATAAATCTATCAAAAACTAAAGCGATGAAATTTCACAGGCTCTTCAGAAAAGATGAACTTCGCTTGAGGTCAGCACCAAGAGAATTTTTTCAGCATTTTTTTAATTGAAGAAGTCTTTTCAACGCAAGGATTAAGCTTTACCAAAAAAACTGAGGAAAGAGCTCGCAAGAGCATCCTGTCATTTCATAGTTTACTGGAGCCGTATCGGTGTTCGCTAGACGTCGCTTTCAGCCTCTTAAATTTAAAGATTGCACCGACCCTGCTTACAAGATACATGGTCATATTCAAAGCGAGCTTAAAAGCGCTCGACAAAATGAATGCCAGTTTTATAAAAACAATGCTAGTAGTCCACCGCACTAGCCCAACCGGCTTATCTATCTATTAGCCTCGACACTATCCCTTATGGAGGACCTCAGGACGACTTACGCTTTTTGGAGAACGGAGGCCTTCAACAGTCATCTTACTGAGTGAGAACATGAGTTTGCGAATGTTACTTGGCGTTTTCATCACTGAAGCAATAACCACTAACCACTGGAATGGCCCATGTTGAAAAATAGGTACTTCGTCACCGGGTTTGCAATACATGAATTTCATATGCAGATTTGTAGTCGAAATTAATTTCATTAAATGAAGACCCAGTGCGAATGCAAGTAATGTGCAGAATCTTGTGATCTGTATTACCTCCAGCAGCGTACAAGAGCGATACTGCTGACAAAAGTGATGCAGTAAAGCTGAACAAACGAGCATAAATCAACTGCTGGGTAAATTCATACATTTCGGTACATATCGATCTTGCTGACGAAAGTGATGCAGTAAAGCTGAACAAACGAGCATAAATCAACTGCTGGGCAAATTCATACATTTCGGTACATATCGATTTTGCTGAGGTGTTTAATGTCTTATAAACTAGTTACATAAACTGTATATACTATCTAAATATAAGCCTCATTGTATGTGATCCATAGCTTTAGTTACATACATGCAAATACGAAAAAACCAAACATATTTTAAAACGCCGGTAAGCACCACCCTGGGCCCGTTATCATTGAGAACCCACGTTCCGTTATCAAGATATATTTGCAAAGCAAATTAGCTCAGGTAAATTCTTTCACGGACTCCAGTCGCTATTCGACGCCGGAAATAAGTGCGAATTCACAGAATCTATGAGAAACTGTGGATATGTATATGCGAATAGATCAGGACTAACACGGAAAATATTTACATTAGCTACGTTTAACTAGCAATATAATGCATCAGACACGTTAATTCTATACCATGTACTACCCAAGTGCCTTCAACCCTGCGACTGGAATACTGTCCAGCTTGCGCATAAAACAGACTACTACTAGGGTAGGCGTCTTGCTGAGATCAACACCCATCGACTCCCCTACCCATCGTGCCAGAGTTAGTAGACCCCGGACAGCTTTCAAGCTTCCAAGATCATCTGCAGATCTAGTATTTGCTACATCTGGTTATCCAATCAACGGCTATCACTACACGTTTGTATTAATGATTACATCGTAGGCTGAGTAAAACACATTGTAAAAAAAAGAAAAAAAATATATATATATGGCTCAAAAACATGGTAGAGGAAGCAAATCGACGTTGAGCAATTCACAATATGAATTGTTATTACTAAGGACAAGGGAAGTTGTCGCGTATTGCTTCATGTATGTATGTATGCATCTGTGTATGTGTCGCGTACTCACTTTGGTGAGTGATCCTGGTGATGTGTCGTCGTTTTCTTTCGTGCTTGTTAATCAGTACGCGTTTTCTTTAAAACAATAGGTTGGAGTTCTTGTTGCTGCTGCCGCTTCTCTTTCTAGCGCAACTCTCATTCTTGCGGCCAGCCCTCTTGTTTTCCTTAAGTTCGCTTTTATTCTTGAACATCTAGTATTGCTGTCCTATGTGAGCACCGCACCAGCTGGAGAAATAGTCGTAGTCGTAGTAATTGCAGTAATCCATCCGGGAAGTTCACTGTAGATTTATAGCGACAAACAATCACCGATCACTGAAGAACACCGCAGATCAACATGTAAACACAACGACACGCGCACCGTAACAATGTCACACCCGTGCTGTGAGCTTTCAGCTGCGTGCCGGCATACTAAAGGCAGGCATCGATGATGCCGATGCTCGTAATGACGACACATGACAGCAATGACAACAATCCGAACGACAACAGCAACAACGATGATGATGCGGAAGGCGATGATGGCGACTATGTCCGATAGAACACCACTATGTCATCACCATAGCTCCTACAATCAACAAGGACACAAACAATAAGGACAACCGTAATAATAACTCAACAACCACAACAACAACATCATCAACAACAACAACACCAGTACCAATAACTCGAGAACAACAATAGCCACAACAACGACAATCGCAACATGAACACCATCAGCGCCAAAAGCCGAACGACTCTTCAGGCAGCAGCACAAGCAGCAGCGTGAAGAGGTGGCAGATGAGCACGTGCGCGCGCTCACGTGAAGTAAGCAACTCTTCAAGCATCACCAGCTGATTCTCGACAACAGCTGAGTCGAGCAGAGGAGGCAGAGGTCGGCTCATCTAGCGGCTGTTGAGCAAACTAAACTACTGGCCGCAGCTACTGGCCGGCAAGGATGATTCATCGGCGTTCATTCATTTCGTTGACTTTGTTTAACCACCACTAATCGGGTGGGTATTGCCATAGTCCTTGCCGCTGTTTCGGCTCGATGGTTGTTTTAGTTATTGTTGCTGCTATTGCTGTCACTATGTCACACCCTCCTTACCGCGTGCGCTTGATACAACAACAACAACAATTACAATGACATCAAGGAGAAGCAATTAAAATAGGGAAGGTAGTTGAAAACTGACTGGTCTATATTGATTGGCTGGTAGTAGAGGTAGAAATTACAGCAATTTTTTTTATGCTGTACACTAACAATACGTATCAGTATGAGCACGTAACCGATGGAGTAATTGTTGTTGTCGTCGTCGAAGTGTGAAATACTCGTCGGCGATACCTCGCTGGAGGCAAGACCGACAAAGCGTGTGTATCACTCATGCATATGCATCTGCTTGCAACAGTAGAGACGACACTACCCGTTCACGGAAATGTACCCTCTACATACAGATAAACAGACCCACACATAGATAGACCGGTAGATAGATAGATTCATACATAGATACACAACGTATGTCGCTCGTACGGTCGCGCTCGAGGAGAATACAAGGTGCACGTTGCACGTGCGACGGTGTTGGTACTGGCAGATATGACAGCAGTAGCAGTGATTATTGTTGTTGTTGTTGTTGTTGTTATTGTTGTCGTCGTCGTCGTCGCCGCTGTCTTTGTTACAGTTGTTGTAGTGGTATCAAGTGAGCGTGAGATTTCTTAGTCTAACAATATAGCAAGTGATGATGGTGGTACATTTATCGAAACATCCACAAAGGTAGAACTGGTAGTAATTGCCCCAGACGAAGTAGTCGTCGTACCAGCTGAAGCTACGCTGACATCGCCGTCTAATGAACTAACATGACGGAAACCACAACAGCCAATAGTAGCAACAACAACAGCCGCAACAACAGCAACAGCAACAACAATAACAACAGCAACAACAGCAGCAACAACAAATCTAACGTTACCAGCAGCAGCGACACGTCTGCTTTGCTTTACTTGGCATCACAACCACGCACGTCGGCAACAGTAGTGACTTCTATCTAGTTCTAGAACAGCACGACTACCGCCAGCATTAGCAGCACCACGATATCTATCACCAGCATCACTTGTTACTACTAACCACGAACGAAGGATTCTACGGACGACGGACGGACGGTCACACACAGTAAGTAGTACACAGCTCGCGCAGCTACGCGCAGAACCACGGCTGACGGTGAGGAGATGGACGGTGGTGGTGGTGCTGGTGGTGACTGACGACCGACGGATAATCGACACAGCGACCCTTCTCGCCACATGGGAAAGGACAAGGACGTTTGCCCCCTCCCCTACCCCCTCCCCCCATCCCCTAACCATGACATCCAACCACCCACCCCTCTCCCCCGGGTCACTCCTTCACTAGCTGCTGCTGGTGCCGTTCGTTGGCGCTGCCACGGCGACTATTGCTGCTTCTGCTGTTGTTGTCATTGCTTTGTCATTACTTTGCTGTCGTTACGTCGACAAAGGGTCGAGGGATGATGGTCGTGGTGGACGTCGCGCACGCATGTCGTACTAATGATGATGATGGTGAAGGTGGGGCCGGGCGGGCGGGCGGGCGGTTGATAGGGGTGATGGTGGTGGTGGTGGTGTCAATATTACTGCTGATGATACGAGTGGTTCTGATACCACTCGCCATAGTAGCCGCTACCATCTTAGCCTGCTTAGTAGTCTCCTCTTCCTCCTTCGACGACGATGACAACGAGCTGCTTGTGAATAACGGCGCATCAAGAACTGCCACCGCAATGACGATCACAGCAAATGAAAATCCCAACAATCCCAATAACAGCAACAACAGTGACAACAGTAGTAGCAGCAGCAGCAAACAACAACAATAACAGCCACAGCAACAACAACCGCAGCAACAACAACAACGACAACGACAACAACATGGTGATTGATAACACGAGTAGAAACAACAATGGTAACCATAGCAGAGGAGGCATTTTTTTTTTCTGGGAGGTTTTGGGAATGCATGATGCACATGCGCCACTAGCAGCCTGCGTGACTAGTGTGAGACTCGCAAACCCACTAAACCCGGATTTCTCCCCCCCCCCCCTCCCAAGCTCGGTATTACTTTGGCATTACATCGAAGTAGGGGGCAGCACATGCCTAATGTAACTTGATGATTTAACGCTGTAACCCGTTAGCTGTTGGTTAAAGGAGAATACCATTTGCACTGTTTGTTGTCATATAACAGTAATTGCTAACGTGTTCAGCCTACGCCAAAGAATAGCTTGGCCTATTTATTTACTAGCTTTTCATATTTCGTCGATTTTGCTTGAGTGGCATATCGCTGCGCATTGTGTCAGAACAAAACAAGCAGCCAAATGGCTGCCTAAAAACGCTGCTACTACTGAGCAAACTCACTCAATATCAAAGTCGCTCTTTACATGTCAGGATGTCGAGACGACGTACGCGCGAATAAACGTTTTAAGTTTCATGCCGCCGCGCTAATACAAACCCAAAGTACAAAATAATAATAATAATAATAATAATAATAATAATAATAATAATAATAATAATAATAATAATAATAATAATAATAATAAAGATTGACTGGCCTAAAAACGCCAAAATGCGGACAAACAATAAATCTTTGTTCAATCAGATTGACCAAGGAATCTTTGGGAATCAGAATCTTGCGCGCATTTGAGAGCGCGCATCGGCATGAGTCCGAGCTGTCCCAGCTCTATAAGGTTCACCTTATTGCCGTGCTTAGGCGTCCGCGGTCCTCAGAGCGTGACACACTTCGGGCAGTACCTTAAAAGTTTTGCAACATTTGGTGAACCGTCAACCAGCGGGAAACAGCCCTTAAAACCTTCAGTTTATATTTTTCCTATCAAGACGACGTCAAAGCCTTGTCAGTAGCCAATGCAGCCCGAGTATCCAGGCATTTGAAACGCACGTTTCACTCGCTTTAGCTGCTGGTTCCCAAAACACGGTCGACTCAGCCAGACACAAAGCCGGCTTTGACGTACGATGCCTTTAACGGGCTAGTATTTCTCACAAGTGTGTCATACTACTTACATTGCACGCTGCACGTATTATAAGCAGCGTCATATCACGCCCGACGACTCAGCGGCGACACCACACACTCGACAACACATCATACACAATAAGCAACGATTACCAACTGTTGTATGAATCACGGGACTGTAAGTACCGTTGCGCTTATATATATATATATATATATATTGGGAAGAGTAAACAATGCAATTAGTTATTTCTTTCCGCTGAGTATTTTGTGGTACCTAGCCAAAAAGTCGTGGGCGCAATGCATATATAAAATGTCATATTGCTTAGTGTAATCTAATAGTCCAATATAAACCTATATACGTGCTATATCTGATCAAGTAAAGCTTGCGAGTTAGACAGAAAACTCTTCTCTAATATGCCGAGTCAATGTATTCGAAAATTTAAAGGCATATTGTGGCGTTCTCTAGACATCGTAAGCTCAGGCCATCTCGACATCGATTTTGCTTTCCAATAAAAAAAAACGTTCTTAAGTATTTTGCAATAAGCCTCTGCTTTTTGTCTTAGCAGACACCATGTGTACATAGTTGAGCAAAACGGACCTCTGATCAATTGCCACCATATATGCTAACGCCGAGAGATACATTTACTCGAAACAGGTAATCCGGACTCCTTCTTTTTGTACACACAGCTAATACCGATCAGAAGTATCACAGATAAAAAGCATCACAGTTCCTGCTAGTAGTGTTAGTCGTTCTCACTGAGAAGAGGAAGAGAGGTATATCCGACAGTATTATTTACTATTCTGTTTTGCCGCTGACTGCTACATCCGTCAAAATTGCCCTGTACAAGTCTTATCTACATCTACTGACCAACGAAATCCATTATAGTCCCACACACTCTTATCGAGTCTTGCACTGCTCGGCCTGTGAAAGAATCTATAACGTTTGAAAACATGCATAGCAATGTATTTTATGCATTTACACGTTTGAGACTACTCATCCGTGTTACGAGTATGCCTATCATGTAATATCAGCAACAAACCATGCGAATCCCAGTAGCTGCGGCTTCTGTTATGCTTAATAAGTACTGCATGTTAGAAATCGAGGAGACGAGGTTTGCCGACACACAGCCTATTCTACTGTCTTTTAAATACTACATCAAGTAAACATGATGCAACACCCCTTTATGCGATATTAAAGACGCCGTTCATGCATGTAAGTTTATTTAATAATTTATCAATTGGCGAATGTATATATATATATATATATATATATATATACACCACTGAAGCACGAATCATATCTAATTCAAAATAGGCTACGTTAGGCTACGCCAGCCGCTAGCAGCCAGTAATTATAGTGTAAGCAAATGCTACATGCAGTGGGCCTCTGCGAATGACCATTGTATGATAGAGTTCCTTCTGTAATGTCAAACTAGCCATTACACTGGAACGCATCAACCCCACGAACACGATTGTGGTATTTTCTAGCAATACTGGCACATCGCATCAATATACGACGCAACGTATGAAGATACATCATTGAATATTCGCAAGCATGCTTTCAACTAGGCGCAAGAGATCAACATCACCTGAAATTGAAGAAATTAATGAAGACACGTCACAAAGCACAATGAACCACCCCGGAGTAAGCTCGGAAATGCGCTCTTCGATGCACCAGACGGATTTGTTTGGAATCAGCTTGCTGGTGCATTAGGTTGCGAACAATGCCGCGATCTCGCCTCCGTGGTTTCTTAATCGTTTTTGACAAATGACCTGAAGACCGATTACGACACCCCAGCGGATCCCAGCCAAACATATACACACAGATCACACATTTAGAGAATAACACGTGTAAACTGCTCTTTATGGTATGTTTCGTAGTCTATTTAATTTGTCCCTAAATGTGTGATCTATATATATATATGTTTGGTTGTGTAAATCCGAGTGAAAGGCCGGAATGTAGAAGAGGCTCACGATAAAAAGAAGAGGTAGATACCTGGCTTTACCTCCGCAGTTGTCGTAAAGCCAGGAAATGCGTCCTATGCCGACGCTCCACATGCTCTCAGAGACAACGTTGACCCAGCTACAGGTAAAGTAAACGGTAAAATAGTCTTAACGGGTACAGGCGAAATTCTTCATATTGTGAATGGTTCTACACTCGATGAAACTGGCAAATTTCTTCAACATTTAAAGGACAAAGCATCTTTGGAAGTAACAGCCCAAGCGGTCTCATAGACCAAGGCCGTGATAATTCGAGACATAGATGAGTCCGTCGAACCCTAGGGCATTCTTAAAATGCTTACTAAGGATGGAGCAACGGAAATTGAGTTTACTCTAGGCCTCTAAAAAACGGACAGGAGGCTACCCGTGCATCGCTAAAATGTCACCAAAGGAAGCCCAAAAAATCCTACGCAAAGACATATACACCTTGATTGGATCCGATGAGGACGACTTCGCAGAGGGCTGCACAGCCAATGTTAGGTGCTATATATGCAACATGGATGGACACTACGCCACTACGACGCAAAGCACAGCATACAGACAACGAGTCACAAACCTCGGAGGAAACCACGAACAAAATGACCAGTAAGATTAAGATATTGCAAATAAACCTTCGCTGAGCCCCTAGAGTATACGAGCTGGCGCTCCAATTCGTGGCCGAAAACGACATAAAAGTCCGACTTCTTTCCGAGACACCTATAGCACAGCTTTCTTAACCCAGACTCCACGCTAGTAACAAATTTGCATTGTTTAATGCATTCCGTACAAGGCCATCGCCCACCTCAGTGGTACAAGGCACGCACTTCTCTTTTATTACTACCTCCGGCCTCGGGATCTACTCAGTTTATATTTTTCCGAACTCCACCCTACATGATTACGAGAACTGCCAAACTTCGAAAGACCTGCCATCGCCTACGACAATATGCACGCGCCGCAGAGCAAGGCACCGGTCTGCAGCATCCTCTACGGAATCTAAATTTACACCTGGAAGGTCACCCAGTAGCATCTACGGCCATGGTCAAGTACCTAGGCGTAATCCTGGATAGGGCTCTCACAGGGACATCTCATTGTGCGCTATGCAACAAAAAAGCAGCCAAAGCTTCAGCAGGCCTACGACAAATCCTCCCACGAACCGGAGGTACAACCGGCTCTCGGAGCCAACTCTTAGCATCAGTAGTAAACCGCATTATGTTATACGCCGTACCCTTATAGAAGCGCACGACTACCGCATTAATAAACCTGACTCTTACGTGTGCCGCACATGCAACTGAGGGGAGGCTGAAGATGTAAGAAACTGCTATAAACGCTGCACCTTTTTCAACACTGAGCGAGAGCTATTGCCCCGAAACCTAACACTGGAGAACCCCCTGACATGCCAAGCCCTTAGAGAGGCGCTCCTCAATTATCATGAATCCTGGATTATGGTAAAAAATATTGCAGACACTGCCTCCGCGGTAAAAATGACCGCCACACAAAGTCGAGCAGCCTAAAGGCAAGAAGAGTGGCCAGGCGAAGTAATCTCAAGAAGACAATACTGCGGCCACCCCCTGACAAGGGGCAAATACGACGACTGGATTTTAGTGAGTTTATGAGGCCCGCACTACTGTGGCATTTTCACTCCATCACGCAGTTTAGCAGTTAGTTATGAGGCCGAAGATAGAATAGCGCTTTTCATAGCTGAAATCGGGGATTACTACTCTAAAACCAGTACTCAGTCACTTAGGGCTATGTATAATGGATTAAAGCGCATTTTGTCGATATGCAGCGGCCCGGAACATCTACTAGAACAAGACCTGTATGGTTGCTGCGAGGTTAGCGCGGGTTGTGCTTAGAGTCATAGAACTTCTATGGTCCGAATGGTGTTTTTGCAGTCTCTAAAACAGTGGTTCTCGATTGTCTTGGCTAAATATAGTTTTAAACGAATACCACCCGGCGCTGACATGTACTGGCACAGGATATTCTCAACTGTTATAACCTCAGCCAACTTGCTTGATCCGAACCTATTCTGCGGTTCTTATGAACGCCAGTCACAACCACAGTATATATATATATATATATATATATATATATAAATTGCTAGCCATTCGCACAATGACTCTATCATCTCATACAGTACCAAGAGAGGCTGAGCGGTATCTAGAGCACGTGCGCCTTCCGCGCCGCATATAAATATAAAGGAATAAGGTCTGGCTTGAAATAGTTTTAGATGTTTTTAATAAAGCTGATTCAAAGTTTTGGACAAATACTTGTTTTATGAGTTCACCCACAGACTATACTCATAAACATATGCATGCACTCCTAAAAGACAGGGTCAAAAATTTGTCTCCATGAAGAAGGACGTTATATCACACAACGGCATCGACTTGCTTCTCCATCGCACGAGAATATGAAAGACCAAGGAAATGGCAAAATACAGACAAAGATCATCCTCTATCGATACGTTCACACACACACATATATATATATATATATATATATATATATATGAGAGAGAGGTGGTTATGTGCACAGTTGTCGCGCTCCATGTCGTATCTGGGGAAATCGCACGCGGTCGAAGGTAAAGAAGCATGCACAGAGTGAACAGTGACTGGTCATGAGTAAGGCCTCTCGATGGTGTGTCAGTGGCCACCATGAGCTGGCTTCCATCACGAAAATCAGACCGGACGACGCTCAGTTCGTTCCCATCCGCCTGCTCTCTGCCACGCGAAAACCGCGATAGGCAACAGCAACAACAATAATAACTCCAACAACAGCAAACACGGTAACAACTACAACAACAGCCAGAACTGCCGCTAGCGCTGCAGCCAAGACGAACCTTCTGCAAAAGGCAAATAGTGCATAATCATCGTCCGTGTTGTCACCTGTTCGTAGACATTACTCGAATAAGTCGCTCTCGTGAGCCACACACGAGCGAACCAGTCGTCTACCGAACGAAGCGTGTTAAGATCCTGGGCTTGGTGTCGGCCTCTTCTTGTGGCCACGCTCTCCCGCCGCCTGCTTTCCCTTTTTCGTCCGCTCCTTCTCGTCTTTTCATTTCTGGCTTCCTTCTCCTATCTGAATCTTCCCGGCGTGGGCCTGATTTGCATCAGCTGGAAACGCTGGCAGTTCAGCGAGGCAATGCTTCGTCCGTCATTCGCTTTAACGTTTACTCTTTCATTCGGCATTAACCGCAGGAGGACGAAAGAATCGCTGCAGATGTCTACGCTTGTGTCTGTAATGTCGAAGCCGGTGTCAACATAGCTCAGCGGCAGCGGTTATGTCTGTAGAAATAAAAATAGAAATAGTAACAGTAGTGGAAGTATTAGTAATATTAATAGTAATAATAATGTACGGCACTCTTATATACGCTTTTAGTAAAGCGACACGTCGGATGCAATGTTAGTTCACTTGAATTGTTGCTAATGTTGCTAATGTATAATTGTCTTTATTTTTGTCTACATATATATTTGTGTTCAATCATTCGAAGGTTTTTATTTTGGTATTGTTGTAATCGTCCTGAATCGAAGTATGACACACCGTCAGGAGTGGCCCATGTTATCGATGACAAATGCCGCAGACCCTACAAATAAACAACTCGAGCTTGGACACGTCACCAGGTGCATCCCCATGAAAGCCAATGCAGAGTGGCGGCGTTTCCTGGCAGCTTGTACACCACGCGTCCCTGGTTTTTGGTAAGTTTGACCGCAGGCTCAATCTTGGCTGTAGGGATCTATTTATGGTACTCGAACATATCAGGAGTGTATACAAAAAAGCTGGCACACTTTGGTGGAGCACTTGGGTTCTGTGCTTGATCATGTTATACTGCCAGAACGATATGTTGCTAAAAAATGCAAACATACCAAAGCATTATTTCTGATCGAAGCTGGATAAAGTTACAGCTAGATCAACTAGTGAAATACATAGCGTAACAATTCATATATATATATATACAGGGTGTGACTGAAAGAATTTTATAGCGATACATAAAATTGTAGAGCTCGTTAAAACGAATATTTTTTCCAATGGAACATGTGCTCTGAGAAGTCTTGTTTCGGAGTTACAGTGAAATTACTACAATTTGTGACACTGGTGTTTTTGCCCGACATAGGAGCACAAAATGTGCTGTTGCGAGACAACCAGTCTTCCTAGACAGAAACTAAGCACACCGTCGTGTTCGTGATAAAATTCTGCTCCATCTGATGAATATGCAAGGCCGGTCAGAAGATGCGACATGGTCGCTTAGAGGAGAATTCGCCAAAAATAAAGTTCTTTATTAGCGTTCACGCCAAATACTTTAGAATCATAACCCTACGACCACCCACGTGTTCAAAGCTAACATATACAGCAAATGCGCATTTCATGACGATCATTTTGGTACCAAACGTATGGCAATGCGAGCTGTGGTTGCGGAGTAATTACGATTTTTGGTGGGATGTCCAGATTAAGTGCATGTAAAATGACGCGCTGCGGCTGTCGCGCGACACGTCGGCGGTAGTGAACGTCGCCACACAGTCATTTTACATGCACTTAATCTGGACATCTGTTTTTTTCTGAGGTTTCTGTCTAGGAAGACTGGTTGTCTCGCAACAGCACATTTTGTGCTCCTATGTCGGGCAAAAACACCAGTGTCACAAATTGTAGTAATTTCACTGTAACTCCGAAACAAGACTTCTCAGAGCACATGTTCCATTGGAAAAAATATTCGTTTTAACGAGCTCTACAATTTTATGTATCGCTATAAAATTATTTCAGTCACACCCTGTATATATATATATATATATATATATATATATATATATATATATATATATATATATATATATATATATATATATATATATATATATATATATATATATATGCGAAATCCCTTCTATGGCCTTTTAAAGTAATTTTCTAAGATGTACACCCGGGATCACATAAATGCCGAGGGGAGTGGGACCGTAGTTAGTTAGAACTAAATTGTTTATCGCTGACCAGAGTAACCTAATCGCCGATGCTATTTCACACTGGTTAATGTGTTATTACGTAAAGGAATTACTACATATTTATATATATTACATAAAGGAGTTATTGTATAATAATCTGACATTATGACGTGCTTATTTTACAATATAAAAAAACATATGTTTATAAGAATATAAGTTCAACAAATGAATGGGATTCAAGGTATCGGGTTTTTGTGCGCCCACCTTGCGCTATTGTGTATTTACAATTCTACGCTTATGTTTTGCATTTTTGCAAGCATTCAGGCTTGCTATTTGAAATGCTTTATGTCGACATGTTGCCTTTGATCTTATGTAGTGTCTCAAACACTTTTACTTTAAAGCTTTTAATCTTTTTAACTAATACGTTTCGCGGAATTTAGTCGAGTAAATAGAGAAGTCAAGCCACAAAGGGACCAAACTTTTCTGAACAAGCTTTGCAAGCTTCACAAGGAATCCTACACAGGAAGGAGGGGGCTAACAAGCTGGTCGGAAGCACGGTCGGACTGACTTAACCTGGCCTAATGTGGCGCATATGCTAGATAGAGGATGCTTTCATTTACAAGAGACGATTAGTCTCTCGCTGACGTCGACGAGGGCGGGACTCTGCTCTTGTTGGGGCCGCGGCCCCGTTTGCTAGACCTGGCTGACTCCTGATTCCTGATGTGTGCGCGCTGGTGCAAAAACTGTTGACGGTCAGCAACCTTCGGAGACTTGATGTCTGGCTCTGGTATGACGCGGAGCGGGAGGCTGCTGTTTTTCAGTCCGTTCGCTCCCATGAGGTAGGTGCCTAAACGAGGAGACTTGCGAATCACTTCCCTAGGCGTTTAGAAGGATCTGCCAAGGGACCACATCAAATCAAGGCCAAGCAGGAGCCCGATCTACAAAACGTGATGCGGCTGCTAAGGCAATATGTTCACCTGATAACCGAATTCTGCAAGGCACATTGACACACATCAAGTATATTTCATTCGGCCTGCTCTAAGTCACAACGGGACCACACGCGCTCTTATTACTCCTCACCGTATTTGCAACGAACTACGGAAACACATGTGCCGGCGGATTTTAGGCAATTTTCGCAACTCTCAAGATGGAATGGCTGTCGCAAATTGATATATATATATATATATATATATATATATATATATATATATATATATATATATTTATACAATGCCTCGTTCTGCTGATTAGATGACAAAACGTCTCCAAGTTAAAGATTTCCAGGTATGAGCGTCTATCACATTATATATTGTATAGTGTTTAGATGATACATTTAAACAAACACTGGCGACCTTTTATCAAGCTTAGACACGCTTTGCAACAAGTATACATATACATATTTGCATGTATTTATTTTCTATCCGATCTGCGAATGACTGGCATCGTTAGGTTTTTAATGCTTAACAGCGGTCTTATGTGATGTTAAATCATCACCTAAACAACGATAGAACTTTCCATCATGTTTGTTTCTGTGGTTTCTGAATATAAATAAATAAATAAATAATATATATATATATATATATATATATATATATATATATATACGGGAACAGTATATGCACTTTCGGCAATAAAACATGTTCATTTTGTGATTTGATTTTGAAAACATGACAAAATGTGGCATTAGGAAGGACAAAATCACTACAAATAAATTTGTGATTTGCATTTATTGCATAATACTGATCTGCTTGGTGCTCGCCATAGTTTTGAGGGTAAACTCAGAGGAAATTCTTAAACCGTTCGATATGGTGTTAAAAAAGTAGCAAGTCGTGCTGGACTGTAACTGAGACAAAATACTGATGCTTTGACGCATCACGACATCGGCCCGTAAGGTACTAAGTACGTGAGATGTATTTTAGGAGCGCTTTTAAAAAAGCCAAAAAAAAAATTCCTCAACATAAAGCAAGCTAAGGTATCCCTTTTGGTTCGATTTACATACAAAACATGATATATATATATATATATATATATATATATATTTTAAGGCGAGCACTGTCGAGTGTGCAAACGTATTGTAAATTATTAATAAATCATCACAATATTTTCTATATATATAAAATGAATGATGGTGATCATTTTTATACAGAAGAGCCATGCAACCGTTTGTTTATAATCGTATATAATCCAACCCTTAAAATTGAAATTTGCCTCAGATAGAAGGCAGTAGTGGCCTTGGGGGCCGGTACATTGCTGTTGATAACTTATTTATTGATACACGCAGCAGTGCTTTGTTAATTGTGTGCCATTGAACGCAACAATTTATGACGTATTTATAGTTTTGATTGTCATGTGTAAGGCAACACATTTTGGTAGAACGTTTTGAAAGATTATTTATACATTAGAGTCATGTTGTTTCCGCTATTAGGAGGGTTTAGGCGTTTTAGAGGACCTACTGAAAATGGTAGCTTTTAACGAACGTGTCTGAATAGAAGAGGATGATGGCAGAGATTGATCCGCTGTTATATGAGCCCCAGGCAAACGACGTCTAGTTCGCAGCAGCTTTGCAGTTACGAGAATAGGCGATAGACATCTGCTGTACGTAGCCTCCACATGAAAATCTGTGTTTCATAAAAATCCATGATATCTTTTCGGTGTACTTGTGCAAATCTACGGATGAAAGTGTAAGTAAAGCACCTCCGAGGTTGCCATAGAGCAATCCCGTTGACTCAATTTTTGGAGCTGTTATTAATATGCGGATACGTAAATTATCCATTGGTTAATAAAGTTATGTCTACTGACCTACACAAAGTAACTAACCATCACCAACTTGTTGCAACTTTTCCTGGAAACAATGGGATTCAATGTAGTAGCTCATATGAGATATTTTTATGAGAGACAGGCAACTCGATTACAAATTGGGTTCATTATCAATCAGCATTTTCGCCGAATTAATGTATTCCTAATGTAAAGCACTATCTTTAGTACAATTTGTTTTTCCGTTGTGACCACTACTATTATCATAATTATGCTTTTTCGACCTTTTCACAACTCGTACTTTCCTTGTTGTTCGCCTTAATTTAGATTTCCAGAGAAAGTACTGTGCATGCTACTGTGTTCAGTGTAAGGCTGTAACCGCTTTACATCGTTCGCACGCAAATGCGCAAAGCTTAACGCAAATCTTTCATACACATGAAATATAGATCTAAGGTTAGTCAGATAGTGCTATTCAATGTAATACGCGCACATGCGTGTTGGGTTTAATAAGATTTTTCAGTTCACAATAATTGGAAGATAGAATTATCGAGGCTTGCTTTCTGTACCGTTGACACTTCCACACTGTCCTAGAATTACAAATCGACCAAAGACGGCTCTCGGCGGAAACATGTCCATTAACGGAACAGGTCAAATTCGTAGAGAGAGTAAGCGACCGTGTTAACCCACATCGCATTTCTTAGAAGTGGTACAATCCACCAACGCAAAGGGATGTCCGCCGTGCGGTGCCTATTTCCTCTCCAACTTCCTTTTACGCACCGTCCAACTTGCCGAAGTAGGGCACATTTGAGTATTCTATTTAACATAGAGCGTAGCTGATCGGAAATACATCCAATTCTATAAGCAGTCAACTTTTGTCTTCAAAAGCTCACATCGGTTCCGTATTACGTATTACACAAGGAGGTACAACAGCCATACATTCGTCGTGAGGTTAGTTGCATAGTTTTAGCTTGTAGAATAATGTATGAGGCGAAAACGAGGCCGAATAAGGCAAACAACTTATACAATAATGATATTATTAAGAATGATAATAGCAGTAGAAACCGTGGCTATATGGCGGAAAGGTAAACGCTATCTAGTTTGACAGACTCAAGTCAGCGCCACTGGCTTGATTCTGGCCGGGGTCAACTGTGCAGGGTGCCAATCTAGCTCTATATAGGGGGTTTGTGGGCATGCCGGGCGCATCGGTCCAGTCGGCCGCCTCATGGCCTATCGCACCCGCCCGTCAGTTGTAATATATATATATATGTATAGGTGACGTAGTATAGTGGGCGCGGGGCGTTTTTATGACGATGGGATCGGGCGCACGAACTGTGTGTTCGACTACTACACGGATGATAGTTGTGCTACGAGTAGTGTTCGACGACGTAGTGCAGCCACCTTAAGAAAGCATGCTGAGAAAAGAAAGAGTGATTGATTGATCCCGTGTTGTGAGAGAGCGCGAATGATGATTATGACGACGATGCCAGTAGCGACAAGGACCACGATAACGACAACGAATGGGGTCCGGGTCAGCGGCTCCGGTGTGAGGCCTACTCGTCCTGCAGCTATGTAAATAGATAAACGACCCAACAGATAAATCTAGGAGACAGCAACTGCGGCGGCGACAGCGGCAGCAACCACACCGGTAGGAAAAACTACAATCTCATCCCAACAACAATAACAACAACAACAACCACGACTACAAAGCGACAGAATGAGCTACAACAATAACGGAAGCGATAGGTAGAGCAGCAACAACAACAACAACAGAAGGCACACGAGAGAGGAGCAGAGGAGACAAGATAGTGGCTATCACGCGAATACCGTGAACCGTATGAGAATGGGTGAACGGACGAATACTTTATCCTCACCCCGGGTCACTTCCACGATATGACGCAGTCATAACGTAAAACAATAACAGCGACGACAACAACAACAACAACAACAACAACAACAACGGCCACGATGTTGCGGTCTTCATAGCCGGTTGAAGACGGTATCGTAAATTAGCTCAGCGGCAGCTGAGCAGCCAACTGTCAACAAACTGATTCAAGTGAGGAGTGACTTGATTGCGGTTAACTGCCAACAACTGACGGTGCTTGTCGAATGACCAGTCGCCGCCCCCCCCCCCCCTCCACGGAGACGGCGCGACCTGCTTCTGATACAACCTGATTCCTCATCAAACCACTACTCCCTCGTTCTCGCCCGATGCGTCTCGCTTTTCGAAAGATTCTCTACCTTTTGCTCTTCCTCTAGCCTGTTGTCTCTCTCTATTATTCGGGCTTTCTTTTTGTAACTGTTCACTCGATGTCATGCCCGCGATGTTTCATAGGACAGCCCGGGTGACAACGCGAACAGCTGCTGCTGTGCTGTCCTGTAGCCAGTGTGTCATGCGGACGACATGCATCATCACCACCATTGTCGTCGTTGTTGTTATTACATTATTATTGGACCTGCATGGCTCACCATGCCGACGCCGCCATGACTTTGCCAGAAATCTCCCGCGCTCTGCTTCTTCCAAGCGTCACCTACGCCAACAGTCGGTTCATCACGCTCCGACCAGCCGTTTCCCAACTACGACATAGCCCCCCCCCCCGCGCGCCCGGACCCCGACCGGGTCTCCTCTTGTCTTTGCTCGGCACCCCGAACAATGCGCCTCCTAGGGTCCCTATCTATGTATGCAGCTGCAGCAGTTGACTGATGTCTTTCGACGTGTCTTGTCTGTCTATCTATGGGTGTGTTGTCTGTCTCTGTTTGAACTTGTCAGCGGCGACCGCTACTGCGATGATGAAACAACAACAACAACAAAAACAAAGGGATTAGAAATGATGAGATACAAATGACAACAATGTATGAACGAGAGCGTCTGCGATAGAAACGGTGACAGAACGTTGGGCAATGACGACGGCGTCGACAACAAGAACAACAACGGAGACAACAAGAATAGCAACAACGTGGAAGTGCTGTACTGGTACACCCGGCTTCCGTAGGGATGAGGGCAGCATGCCTTATGTGCGATATCACTACTAAAATAGATAGGTTCACAATCGCCGATGCAATACTGATCTAGACGTACATCTGTCTGAGATCATGTCGGAAATAACTAGATTTCTACTAGATAAGCAAAGCCTCATAAACACAATGTTTCACAAATAACGCGCCAGTAATGAGTGACGAGTAGCTGTGGGCAAAATGTACTCATTTGATAACCTCCCTGTTATTGTATGATGGAATTACATAGAGCTTACTAACTATTATTATTACTACGAGGACTCATAAGAGCCTTATCGCTGCAGCGAATACAGTAGAGCTCGTGCCGCAGTGTTACGACGGTGCCGTCATTTATCTTGTCTACATGTCGTGTGTCAGCGAAGCGTCTTTTTCTCGTTTAGCCCAACTCTCTTTACCAAGCCATAAATTATTCACTCGAATTCTAGTGAGCGGAGAAACAATTGTTCCCAGTAAACGTGTGATAGATATGTCGTCCCTAAAACATTCGGCCACGGTGCCGTCTCAGTCTAGCATCTTATCTAATTTACTATAGAAATTCGTGGGAACCTGTCGAAACGACGCCCGTTATCTCTGAAGAGTTTTTTGCAGGTTCCCTAGTGCAAGAACGACCCGCAAATTGTAGTGTTATGAATTGCAGTTTGTTGAGAGAGAACTACGGCCTCTACTCGCGCAGGCCAGTCGATGACAATCGAGAGAGAATTACTGCCTTCAATTACACATGTAGAGCTCAACGAAGCGTCTACTCGAGTTTATGCTAGTTTATGGCCATCGTGAACCATAAACTAGCACAAACACGATTCCGATTTGCTAGAGTTTGCGCTTCGCTAGTGGTTCTGGTGTATCTGGTTTAATATTGTTGCTACTAGATGAATCTGCAATATACTTATGAAGTCTACATAAGAACAGTGCGATAAAGCTATGGTCTAGATTGAGTGATAATACGTTGTGGTCCGGCCAGCCGACGCGCAAGAACCCGTAGACTTTGTTATGCTCCCCTACGAACTTTGAAGTAATGAACTCGAGGACAGAAATAAAGGCTACGAGACTGCAGCCGACAGGGACTGAACTAAACTCGCAGATATCATTGGCCAGTTTATTGTCCGCTATTGTGTCCAGGCACGTTCAAGTAGACACAATGTGCATGCACAATATAGATATAATATGTCACCGACTTCGCTTTCCACTCGGTGTACCTTGAGCTCTCCCCATTTTAGCGTCTTAATTCAATCGCGACAGAATAACGTCGGAAATTGAAAGTCGTTGACTAGGTATAGCCGTAATAATCGAGTAATACTGCGATACTTTATTTGAACTTCTACGAAAGAATGTGGCTTCACCTCGCTACCATTCGTAACTTATAACATAATGTCTGGCTCATGGTGTATGAATTTCGGCAACTACATCACTCAGTAGAATTCAACGGTTAAAAAAGATGGAAACATCATGGAAAGTGGACGAGCATTGCCACACGTCGAAAAATTCATGGAAGAGGAGATGCCGTGGACATTTTGGTGCCGTTTCCATGAATTTATCGAGCTTATCGAGGACACCGAGAGCAAACGTGCCTTAGGTGTGCTGAACCACCTCTTATCCATGGCGCAGAAAAAGCTGCGGGACCAGATCTTTCCGGATGAGTTATCAGAGAAGACGTACGAACCTGCGCTGGGTCTTATCTAGGCCAGAGGTACATCAAAGTAGGTAACAAGAGTTGAGTGCCAAGTTCTAAAACAAGAAGAAGATAAGCAAATTCAAAGCTTTGCGCAGGTTACGAAGAAACGCGGAAGAGTGCAAATGGCCTATGGAATGTCTGACGACAGTACTGCTAGTACAATTCATTAGCGGTCTCAAGGACGACCACGTGAAGAATAAAATCTTGCGCAAGGCAGAAGCAGAGTCACTGTTCGTGCGAAAATAACGGCTGACGGTACACAAGGTTGTTACTGGTACACCTAAGCTGCTTTGAAAGAAGCAACCGAACAGTGATTTAGGCAGAAAGGACAGTACAGCTCTACCTTGCCCTAGCCTCTTGATTTCTTGCCGTACAATTTTAATGAGCATTTAAGAAGACTTTAGGTATAGAAGGTCGAGTGTGCTAATGCTACAATTGAAGTGGACAGCGGCTGTGGAGCAACTGTATTGACACTCTCTCTTTTCACGGCGGTTTTGCCGAAATTCGTACATCATGAGCCAGATATTACGTTAAAAGTGACGAATGGTAGCGAGGTAGAGCCACACTTTTTAGTGGAAGTTCAAGTACCGCAGTATCACTCGATTATTTCGGCTATACCTAGTCAACGACCCCCAATTTCCGATGTTATTTCGTTGCGATTTGATGAAGGCGCCGGGATGGAGGAAGCTCGAGGTTCACCGAGTGGAAAACGAAGTCAGTGACATAGTATCTGCATACCCTAAGCTCACTGAGCCAGGGATTGGAACGCTATCGGCAATACATGCACTCACAGCTCAGTTCAAGAGCTAGCCGAAATCAGTGTACTTCAGGTCTAGAAGAATACTTTATGCCCTCGCCGAGAACGGTGAGAAGGAGTTACAGGTAATAGAAAAGAAATGCATTAAGAAAGTTGGATTGCCAAAAAAAGAAACCCCCAGGATAGCCCCGCACTTTTATTTCTCGGGTGACAGATTCGTATGTCTTAGCGAAACGGCAGGTACCAGCTGAAATGGTTTCCCGATTCAGCGTTGGGGAGTTAGTTTGGCTTCGAACTACTGATGGGAAGACTAGTAGTGTGTATCCAGTGTCGTAAAGAAGCTCGAAAAAAGGTTCAGTCAATTGAGCTTGGCATGGTGAAGAGACACACTACAAGTGACCGCACGCGATCGTATGTCTTTCCTACGTACTCGACTAGCGTAAATTCAATTGACTAGATAGAATAACTCAAATAGTCAGTGTGTACAGTTCAACTACATAGTATCCACGTTCTTTTATATAAAACGCGGTCTATATATATATATATAGCGATGATTATAGTATTGACATGCGCGGATCAAACTGCAGTACCATTCATCGTTTCCCAAAACAGTTTTCCAAATTTGATTCCTCCCTGCCGGACGCCCTTGAGTACGTCGACGCGAGCTTTCGAAAATTAGCGTAACCAACGAATTAGCGAACGAAGCAGTGGAATCATTTATTGCCGATTACTCCTTCATAGACCGCTACCGTACTTATGACGTTGCGACTTGATGTCTTCAACGCCGTTTATAAACATACGTATATATTACATCTACCCGCGCGTATATATATATATATATATATATATATATAGATTCATATATTTTGTATGTACGCATGTATACATATGCGCGTATGTACAGATGGATACATGTATTATACATACGCATATACGCGCATTTATGTGTGTGCGTGTCGAAAAGCGTTCGAATTTCTGGTAGCTGCCTGTCTGGTAGCCGAAGTGGCGGTCGGTAAGTGTTGGCATGGCCAAATTGGGTTAATTTTACATCGCGTGCCTGCCAACAAGCGCAGCATCGGCAACATTGGTCGAATCCATCGACACCGGTGAATGCATTTCCTTTTTCGCTGTCTCTCGCTCTCTCAATCTGCGTGAATCTTTTTCTTTCTTCATTTCCTCTTGCTTTCGGTGCGTAGATTTTTGGTGAATCGGCGCGTCGCGAAGAGCAAAGCCAGCACTGCCTCTCTCTACATGTGATCGCGAACAATCCTCACTTTGGTATATATGCTAACCGGGCGCTGCTGTTGTTGCTGCTGCTGCAGTCGTCGTCGTCGTCGTTGTTGTTGTTGATACTGCTACGGCTTCCGCCCACATGCGCGGATGGATGATAGTTCTGGCGCCGCTAACATTGTCGTTGTTGAGCTCAATGTTGCCACCGCTGCCACCGCTGTCGTCGTCGTCGTCGTCGTCGTTGTTCTCCTCATCATCATCATCATCATCATCATCATCGACGTCACAGACATAACGCAGTCATCTGTTACTACATCTTCCGCCGGTCGGAAATTCGGAAAGCGTCAGTTTCGCTAGTAGTCGACAACGTCGTCTTTGGCTGTACTCTCAGACTAACGAGATCGACGGCAGCAGCAGCAGCAGCAGAAGCAGCAGCAGCGGCAAGAACAACAACAACAACAACAACGCATCGTAGACAATATACTGGCGCTTGGTCTGCCTCTGTTCGGTTTCCGCCCTCTGCTCCATGATCTCTATTCTAGACAGACGGCTGAAAAACAGCTGTCTTTAAGACAGGACAACTGACAAAAACCAGGACCATGATCGGAACAAGCTGGGGGTCTGCACCGATTGAGATCTGACTGGGCTTAAACAGTAGCTTGCCGGTAAAATGGAGGAGTTTGCGAGAATAAAATGAAAGCCGCGCAAAACCAAAAAGATGAAGAAAAAAGGAAACAATACGCAGACACCCACAAAATAAGAGAAATATAAGTTACGACTAACCGACATGTATTGCTAGCCAGAAATGTTCTAGAGGAATAAACCTTTCATACAGATTAATGTATTAACACGACAAGCTCTCATAGAGAGCTTGTCCTTGGTCGTTGCCTTGTCTGTTGTTACATCACACATTTACAACTAATTCTCCATGTTACAATTGAGCCATCGCGTTACTATATATGGTACTGGCACACATATGAATGTTAGTCTTATACGCAAGATAGGACCAGCGTGTATGTTGTACGTGCAAACCATTTTCATGATAATGCAGCACACATTTACTGAAAAAAGAGGTCGTACAGGCTGACTAGGATTATTACATTAGCGGACCTTTTGCTAAGCAAAGGCGTAATTTGCAATATCTTGCCTTGCAGTTCCATTTGGCTAAGCAGCTATTGTCATAATAGAAGACGATGCATCTTCACTTGGCTTTCTTCAAAAAAGTTGTTTGTAGGGAGTAATTCTCACTGTTTAATCCTTTCCTTCCATCTAGTTTGCAGCAGATCACAGTACACCACATCCCTTTAAGCGAAATAGACATGCAACTAATCTTTCTAGCATGAAGACAACTGTTTTCGCTACGATGTTAGACCCGGTGCCTCGCTTTAATTCGCTGTGACCAGACGCTTGCTTCCATTATGATCCTTTGAGGCCAGGGGAGCTTTATTAGCTGACCCAAATACATTTCTGACAAACTGGCGCTATTTATGCATTGATTTGCTTGGACGCGAGTTATGCTTATTGAAGACGACCCGGTACAGCGCAATTGCGGTTAAACTCTTTGACCCTTCTGCCTCCACTGTTACTTATGCTGCCTCTTTTTCTTAATGCTTGATTGACTGTATTTATTGTTATAGCAGTTGATCTTAGTTTTACATGTAATATTATTTAGGCACATTGTTAAACTGGGCTAATCCTGGGTTAGAGAACCCACCACCCATTGCTCCTAAAACACCGTCTGATGCAACAAAAAGGACAGAGATCAGAAAATACGTCTAAAAAGTCACATGCAGGAATGACGAACAGACCATTAAAGAACCCTCCGCATATTGTCATCGCGGTCTTAAAAATATGGAAGTAAATTTAACAGTTTCTCTTCAAATGGCTGGATTAACGTTCAGTTATCAAGGCTGTCTTAACATACTTCGAATCCGAGACTGGGATTGGCTTTTTAAAGACCGCCCTGGACGGTACTGACAACCCGCAGCTATCAGGACTGCCCAAATTTGCTGATCAGAGTTTTGCCAAACATATTTTAAATGACTAGCTAACAATACCACAACAATCGACACGTCACCGACAACGACTCGGAAATGGCTTAACCACTCACCCAGACACCATAAGTTTGCACCCACTGTGGTCAAGCTGTACGATCTTCTAAGGGCATGAAAACCACATAACACGTAAGCATTCTCCAGCTCCTTGTCGAATCCACTGTGCGGATAATAATCCGGGATCGAGTAACCAGATAGCCACTACATCAAACACCGATACCCAACCTGACTCGAAATCATTAATACAAATATTATCACATGCTCAAAGAAGTTAAAGACGTGCCAGAATCATACCCCGTGGGGCTAGATAAATCTGCTACAGCATACACCACAGCATTAAACAACTTTGATACAAAAATCGATCTTAAAAGTTGGAATAATCGTATGATGCTTCCACCATTGATGTTTACACTACCTTGCATAAAAATATAGAGAGAACACTAACCAAAATTATGAAAAGTAGCAGAAATAGAGTTACGAACACTTCAAAATCTCGCTGATTCGACCATACCTAGCATAATCGGCAAGAGGTTTCATTCCACTAATGACCACCACAACGTGCGCCAGGCAGAAGTGAAATTAGCAGAGGGCGATATTTGTTCTGCTAATCGACCGCTACTGTCATCAGACACATTGCCACCACAAGATGAACATACCGAGTCTGAACTACGGGAAACACCCACTATCTTTTCTCGGGTTTCAACAACAGTTAGATTTCCTGCAACAGCCTGCCATTCTAGACCTGGATAGAATTTAGAATCTCTCGTTTTTGAGACCATTTAATCTTTTTCTCTTGCAAATGAAGCCGGCTTAGATCTTCGAAATATGCTTAGCCAGACGATTATATCATCAGAGCGTCTACTAGACTCAAAATTCGTTTAAACTAGACTTTTAAAACGCGTTTAACACAATAAAATGAGACAAAATATTCCACAAAGTAACAAGGAAAGCTTTACGACTGTAACTGATGATGTGACAGGGTTATAAAGTTGCCGCAACCCGCGCTTGGAACATAGATATAACTATAGAGTCACAAACTAGCATTCAGCATGGAGCCCCATTGAAACCAGCTATGTTTTGCTTTGTCATTTCTGATCTGGTATAAAGCCTACAGAGCCTTTTTCATGTCGGGTATCTAGACAACGCTGTTTTGGATGGTCCCACAAATATCGTGGCTAGGGTATTGCAGACTATATTCAACTTCGAGAAACCGGGAGGACTTACACTCAACGCGGCTAAATACAAAGCCTTAGCTGTCGGAGGTATCTCCCAAGATCAAGCGCAAGCTATATAAGCATTAATAAAGGTCTTTCCTGGGATATCTCGTGCAACTCAGGGTAAACTAGGTATTCCAGGTGCTCCTGTAATGCCTGAATGCATTTAGGCATCTCCACGCGCTCTCGATGCTAAGCCAGATATCATGTTAGAGATCCGACAAGTATGGACCCGCAGGTGGCTATGTGCCTATGGAGATACAGACTTGGTACCAATATTTGTCTACATGCTACAAACATGTCAGACTCTGAAAGATATTGAAGGTCTTGCAGCCTACGAGACCTCCAGAGACACTCCAAGCGAGATACTAAACATCAACTTTAAAGGGAACACGTGGAACAGAGCTAGCCTTTCCACCAGGAAAGGAGGTCTTAAAATCAGAAGGTCACGGATCTAGCTGCAAAGTGCTATGCTACATCCCTGAGTCAATTTGCCTCCCTGGCGAAATCACTAATTGACGAGGATGCAACGATTGAACAAAAAATGCAACTATGATGACAGATACCACTGTCAGGTGTCAACTCAATCCCGGGTCTTAAGCACAGCAGTGAGCAGCAACCTAACGGGGCACCATTCCGCTATGGTCACACGGAAAAAGCCTTGTATGAAGTGTAATTGTTCCATGCACGGGGCCTTGCCGTATTTACGCCACAGCGCAGTTTAATAGGGATGAGTTGCAGAACGCCCGGATTCTGAAAAACGAAAGAAGTATCTCGAGCTATCAAGGAGCTACCACCATGTACCCATTACATTGGAGACACTTGGCGCGATCAGCAAAAGTACAGCGAGAATCCTAAAAAATATCGGAAAACGTATAAAAGAAGTTACGGACGATCAACGCGGGGCCATGTTTTTGAGACATATGATGTCTTTGGCCGTTTGTAGAGGAAACATGGCTTCTATCATAGGCGCCATGAATTGACAGGAAGCGTGAAACATTAGTAAAACATTGTTGCTACTAATGTTAACTTATTAGTCATTGTTTATGCGTTTGTCACTCTCATTAGTCTTTGTTACATTATTATATACGTATACCTCTTTATGTTCAAACTGACAGATGACTATAATCATTTAATATCGCCGCTTTGTAATGCCGTGACCGCCGTCGGTTCCTCGCATGATTTGTGACAGAAGACGAAAAACGTCAAGCGTAACAGCTGTCTGTCATGTTGCCTCGATTCAGGCGGACACATTCTTCTTAGGACGTTACTCTACTGTCATTGCAGAGACAGCAATATTGGATCATTGTTGTTGTTGTCGTCGTCGTCGTTGTTGTGGTTTTTGCTGCTGCGGTCGATGTCATGCGTATACCACGGTTGTACGACTGCCATTATCAAACGTTTCTTGATGTTCGATCGTTACGTTCTGGTGCCGTTATCCGCCTTCCTTCTGACATCAATCGGCCGTCTTTACTCCCGGCGTTTTGTTGTTGTTGTTGCTGTTGGTGTCGTTGCTGTGGATATGGGAGACATTCTACATCAAGTCGTCAAGACCGCCTTATCAACGCTTATCATGTTCAGGCTTCTTTTCCTCGCGTTGTGTCTACTACGGGGTTCACTGTCATCCTGTCCTCAATATGCGGCCAGAGTTGATGTCGGTCGATGCCGGTCGATGTCGTTTTGACAAGATGCGGCCTGTTGTTGCGGCGCCATTATCGTCCACCCGTTGGAAGAAAGCCGCATCGGCCACATGTATTCGAAGTTTTACTTCTCATTTGGGAGGGATGTTATATATTTATATGTATAATAATAATAATAATAATAATAATAATAATAATAATAATAATAATAATAATAATAATAATAATAATAATAATAATAATAATAATAATCAGGAGGTCACGAACGACCGAAGAGAGGGTCAATTCTTGAGGCAAGCGTTGTCCTTGGCCGTTTGCAGAGGAAACGCGGCATCTATTTTAGGCGCCATGGAGTGAACTAATTATTTAAAAAAACTTTGCAAGAATACGTTCAGACCTCTCAACTGTAACATCGTTTAACATGTAATAAATTATAATGATAATAATAATAATAATAATAAGTTCTGGAACCAAAAAGTGCAAGACAAACTAGACTTCCAAAACGCGCTTAACAGGATAAGAAAGAACACAATTTTTAATTTAGTTACAAGATATCCACGACTCTATCCGGTGGTCTGACGGGACTACAAAGATTTCTCCAGTCCTCGCTTGAAACACAAATATAATCATCGAGTCGCAAATTAACATTCAATGGAAAGGCCATTGGGACTAGCATATTTTTGCCTCGGCGTTTCTTTTTTGGTGTCAAGTCTTCAGAGACCCTTTACTGTCTGGTATACAGGCGACCTTGTCTTGGAGGTCTTGTAGCAAAGATTTGCTGACTATATGGAATTTCGAGGAACCGGGAGTACTCACACTCAACGCGCTGTCGGAAGTATCCTTCAAGATCAAGCGCAAGCTATACAAGCTATCACGGAGGCACTTCCTGAGATACTTGGTGCAACTCAGGGTAACCTGGATGTCCTAGGTGGTTCTGTAGAAACGCGCTTTTGATGATGGGAAAACTTTACGCGCTGTTGGTGCCAAATGAGCCTGTAGGAGAGAGTTAGCCATCAGGAGCGGAGGTCTTGGATGTAGAAGGGCTACAGATCTAGTTGTGGTGTACTATGCTGCATTCCTAAAGACCTTATTCTTGCAGGGAGCTTCCCCGCTGTGGTGACCGCGTGTGCAACCGCATTTTCCAGTTAGTCCTCTAAAAATAGATATACAGAGTTTCCCCAACAATCCTTGTGGCAGTGTGGTCACTGACTCGCAGTGGTATGGTTTATCATCTATTCTCAATGAGCATCGCTTAATGAAAACTCGATCAATAGCAGGGATTGAACTGGCGATACGCTGGTAGATGACAAACATGAATAGTACAGTAGCCTCCTAGACCACACATGTATATAAATATCTAGACATATTATATATGCATTTAATTCATCCCGATTTATGGATTTTAGGGTAGCTGAGAAATATGCACTTGTAAAGCGTGCACCGGTAATGAAATACACGTGTGGTTTCGTGCGTGGTGACTGTCTTTCTAGTGTTCTGCTGAAGTGGTGTCTGTGGCTATTACTAATTTGTTTATTTGTCATGTGTTTTTAAAAGTAGTGCTGTCAAACTTCGACCGCCGAAACGACCGAATACTAGCCCGAAGCGCCCATGAAGCTAAAGACCGTAAAAGAGTGGTTTGTCGATTGTAAGTGGGGCCACAACCATTGTATGGGCCGTCGCATCCGCAACCGGCATAATTCTGTTGATTTGCATCGACCAACCACCGCAAAACGTGACTGCTGAATCTGTTCGACAGAGGATTTATATATTTCATTGCACTCCTCTGTGTACAAAACCACTTCAGGCCGACCAAGGGCGTTAACCAGGACAGTTTAAACAGGGCCTTCGCAAGCATTGGAACAAGCTTGAGTCGATAGCGTTTTAAAAAGACTGTTGGCATGTGTGAAAATCCAGGGTTCCTTAGCCGAGGTGGCCGTTTTTCCATAACTAGGTCATGCATCTCATAAACTAAACGTTTGCTATGTTAGTATCTATTGTATGGATTTCGTAGTGGTTAAGTCGCTATAAATATGGTCCACCTATATATATACATATTTATATATATGACTAAAATACGCCTAGAAGAAATGTAGTGGTGAAGAGAGTCGTATTTGGTAATAGTCATCACTACAGCAATAACAAAAGCAAATCACGCGCCAAAGTTACCCCGCTTTCATAGCGGTCTTTTGGTGTGCTATGAGACAACAATATTGCAAAGAACCTTTAGCACGATCTACATCAAAACTTGTATAAACAACTTTCTACCAATGCTTGCTATTATATATATATATATATATATATATATATATATATATATATATATAATATATATATATATAATATATATATATATATATATATATATATATATATATATAAATATAAATATATATATACTGTCGACAATGACATTGTACCCATATCAACAATGGATAGTTGCACCTTTAGGCACGGGGCAGCGTGGACCATAGCAGTGCTGACTGTTGGCACAAACACACACATGACAAGATGCGTACGTATTCTCCGATATCGGGCCGATTAAACGAGAGTAAAACAGATCATTGCCGACACTAGAAGTAGCCGCTATATTAATCGCAGTACTTTCAGAAAAATCACAGCAGCGGGGACAGCAACAGCAATAGTATAAGAGAAGCAATACTAACAACTACAATATATCAAATAGCAGCGTTAGTTCAGCCAACTAGGTGGATGATTCGTAAGCCGAGAGGCGAACCATACGGCGCGGCACGTCGGATTCGACGGCGGATCAACGTTTAAATAACCCCAGCGGATCGAGTGAAATTGTACTATTATACACGTTAACTGATCACTGCTGTCTGTTATTCGTCCAACCATTGCTCAATGATCGGACGAATGGTTAAAGGCCGTCACCGGCGTTACTGTCGTCAGCATGGTCAACAACAACGACAACAACGGCAACGACAACAACAACAACAACAACAACAACGACGACGACAACAACGACGACAACTACTACTACTACTTTTTTTTTTGGAGGACTAACTGGGAAATGCAGGACGCACACACGGTCACCACTGCAGGATTGCAACTGCAAGTGTGGGCCGGTAGTGTGAGGCCCCCTACTCCCCCCCAGCAGGGAAGTGCTGTTCGCATTACTACAAACTACTGGGGGGGGTATAATAGCGCGGTTTACTGATCGCGCCGGCCCTCCGTAGCTAGAAAGGGCGTCGACATGCGGTTAACCCGCTCTTTCTCGGTTAAAACACACCTGATGGCGGTCGCGATTGTGCACCAATCACCCTGTGAAGTTGTCATTCTTGCGACCAGAGCAGGAAGACCAGATGAAGTCGACGAAGTGTAGCCGCGAAGATTCTGCAGAAGTCGGCGCTGGGCCTCCCAGGCGGGGCAAAACAGGACCGTGTGCTCGGGTGTGTCGTCCACCAATTGGTTGCAGTGGAGACATGTTGGGCTCACTGCCTTCCCAATTCGGTAAAGGTAGAAGCAAAACTCACCGTGTTCCGTGAGCACTTGCGTGATGTAGTAGTCTACTTCCCCTCCAGGGCGGTCAATCCATGCCCTTATATCTGGGAGGAGAGCTTTTGTTCGTGCCCCAGGGCATCCGCTCTGAATGTTGTTCTACTCTTCTTGCCAGCTATCTAGCGTTGCCTGTCGCTCAGCGTTCTTGCTTCGTGTCGGATCTTCCCGGAGTCGACGTCGTTCCTCGGCCTTAAGATCCCATGGCACGGTGCCAGCTAGGAACAGGGCCGCTTCCGTGCTCACCGTTCGGTATGCGCTGATAATGCGCAGAGCCGGGACCCGCTGCGCTTTTCGAAGCGTTTCCGTGAGGCCTTTTCAAGCGTGGCCTTTGGCCAGACTGGGGCACCGTATAAGACAATGGACTCTGCCACCGACATAAGAAGACGGCGTGTAGACTGGCGCGGGCCGTAGGTGTTGGCATTAGACGACTGAGGTTGTTGGCCGTCTTAAGTGCTTTCCCGCATGCATGCTGTAAGAGAGAATGCCCCTTAAGGCTTTTTCTAAGACGACTCCGAGGTATCGGACGGAGTTAGACACGTTCATGCCATGCCCCTCAAGCACGATCTGCAAAGACCTGCAGTGCTTTTGTCTCAGAAGTATTGCTTCACTCTTAGTCGGCGCGAGGGTCAGCCCCGCTGATTTTATCCAGAATGCCACATCCTCGAGGACTTCGTTTGTATGCCGCTCCAGCTCATCGGCCGATCCTGCCTGAATGAGAACAAGCAGATCGTCCGCAAAAGCAAGAAGCTCGACTCTAGGTGGGAGGCGCTGTAGACGAAGTACTTCGTCGTATGTTACGTTCCAGAGCAATGCTCCGAAAATAGAACCTTGCGGCACTCCAGCCGTCATACTAAATTAAAGGCCTTGGCACGTAATAGCCCGTTCGTCTAGGTAGTTGGAGATTACGCGGCGAAGGTAAGCTGGTACCTTGCGTTTGTGGAGCGCCTCAAGAATGGTACTCCATGGCAGACTGTTAAACGCGTTTTTAACGTCTAGGAGAACTGCGAGCAGAAGCCCGCGAGCCCTGGGCGCCATCTGTTGCAGCAGCTCGGCCTTTGATTGCACTTTGGGTATAGCTCCGAGAGCTGTGCGGCCGCGTCGAAGTCCGTACTAAGATTCTGACAGAAGCCCAGGCTCCTCTGCAAAATCACGAAGGCGCTTTTCGAGGATGGCCTCGAAAGCCTTTGCCAGCGACTACTACTACTTTTTTTTATTGAATATATGTTACAACCATTTTCAGCGGGACTACTTTCGTTTTACTTCGTTACTACTACTACTACTTCAACAACAACTACAACAGCGACGACACTTTCAACACGACCATGGTCTTGACCTTAAATGTTAGGCCTTATTTCTAACCCCTAATTCCCATCCTTTTCCAGTCTATTTTACTACCTTTATCTATTTCGCATGTGTTAGCTGTCTTCCTAACTGTAGTTTAAGTGTAACCTTTAGCTTCTCTATCACTGGCCTGTACTAAATGTTGTTGCTGCTGCTGTTGTGCTTAGTCACGCCATGCACTTTTATCTGAAAGGCATACACGCATAGTTACTACAACGGCTGCTACGAAAATGCCAAGCAATGCATTGTTAAAGTCCGTCTCGATAGCGATGAGCCAGCATTGTAAGCACTCTGGTCGTAGGCAATGCAGCAATCTCAGCTGGGCAACCTTTTACTACTCTATATCGCTTAAATATATAAATACATACATATATAGAGAGACTATCTTGCGCCCTGACAACAGCGTTCTTGACTCGAACTCTGGCGTTCTACAAAGACATTTTATAGGGCTCTCCTCTGTCTACCTGCTATCCGCTCAATGTCTTGTGTACGAAAAAAGCCAAACAATTAAAAAATACAACATTAGAAAATGCAATCCATACTATTTAACCCCCAAACAAAATTGGGGTTATTTATGTGGACAATAACTAAGAAGACAAATGCACGAGGTCGTTGACCGAAACGCGGCTAGTGCGTTGCGTAATATCAGAGCGTTGTCTTAACGATACAAGGAAGTTCTATTAGACGAGTTAGTTTTCTTCCGCTCCTCTTACACATGGGACACGCAGTAAACCTTTTCGGCGTAAGGTACTGTGTTTAATCTTCTGCTTAATATAGAGGTCTAATTTTGACGGTAAAATGGAGACTTTACTAGACAGAAAGTTAGTATCGCCTTTGTAAAAATATATCGACCTTTGTCGAATTTTATCAGAAATTCTCGAGCCAAAATAATCCACTCCTTTTTTTTGTATTGTGACGAATCAAGAGGTACCCACCGAGCAAATCCTTTGGTGAGTCCGATAATTTGGTAACTATATGAAGAGATTTAGTATTCAAGCCCAAGCTCCTCTAGCGATGCAAACTTTATGTTTTAGTCTTCCTCAATCGCATCCTTCACATGATTCCGTTGTCTGCGGAAGCATTCATTCAAATCTTCCACCCAAACATGCACAAATATACCGCTATACGCTACGTTTCTATTTTAGGCGCCTCGACAATTCAAACAATGATGTGTTTTTGAGTGGCGTGAATTCTTGGTGAATAAATTGTAATTTACTTCGTTCCTCGCGACAGCGTTTCAGACCGAAACTAAGACAGATCTTTTACATTATGTCCCGGTTGAAATAATGCACACGAGACATCAAGCTCTGGCGATGTAGACGCATATGGCAGAACGTGACGATGTTCAGACCTTCGCTTAACGGCGCTTTTACTCACAAGACACACAAGCATTTGCGGTTCTCATGCCTAAAAATCGTATACGGAACCCCAGAACACACCAAGATTAAGGAGACGTTCGGCACAACCCTGCGCTTCTCACAAATCCCGTACATTAGGTCGCTTCTATGCCCAATATTTGCTAAGTATGGTCAATCCGACCACGCAGTTTGGCCATGTTACAGCATTCTAGTGAATACTTTGGCCAGATAACTTTTGACCCGGAATCTTTGTCACTCTCACCTGAGAGGGTAATTAAATCGCTGTTAGAGTTATGCTCAAAATGGTTTTACCCTCCTAAGATTTGAAACCCTATATTATCTCGGTCCCTTATAACCAATTTCTTAAAAAATGATGTCTCAGTGATTCGTTAGGGCTACAGGCAAGTGACGAGCCAGATAGTTATATATATATATATATATATATATATATATAGGAAGTAAAATGTTTGCATTGCACGAGAAAATATACATGCATGTTTCTAAACAGCGGCGCGGCGTCGTCTGCGTATCAACGTGACACGCTAGTAAGAGTTAACAACTGCTGCTACAACAGCGACAACGACCCGGGGGAAAGCAATCAAAATGTAGCGGCAATCAAAATGTAAATCTGTCTTGTGAAAGAAGTAGGGTAGAAATAGTAGTAATTATTTTATTAGCATTACGCTGCAATTGCCTGCTGCCCCTGGCGAGGGCAAGCAACCGCCGCTGTGCTGAATTAAATAGAATTAAATAAAAAACGCTTTTATTTACTAGGGGGTGGGATGAGACGGAGATGCAGTAAAACTTGTGCGAGCGCCTTATTGTGCGATTTTCTGGCTACACGCTAGGCAACTATATAGTCGATGACTTTAATTCATGCGAAACATTTACTTATAAGCATTATTTGGCGTCTACGATGGTTTATTCGCACACCAAAGAAGTGGTTAGTAAGATTTGAGCTCACAAGCTGTGATAGTATCCGTATGTCGTAAAGAAGTTGACCGCGACGGATGGTAAATTGCATTCGGCTCAATACCAGCAGTATCGTCTGCAGAGCCTTTTCAGCCGTCTTTTCTGAACACTTTTTTCATACCTATGTGTTTGCACAAATAGGGGCTCAAGACGGATGAGCAATATAACAGTCTAATTCCACAATTGACTTATACAGACAAATACGCATTTTTGGATAATCAATGAAGAAAAAGTAGCCTGTTGATAAATACAGGTATAGATTTGACTAGATACCTAACATGCGCAGAGAGCGTAGGTCCATCGACATGAATATACCTAGGTCCTGCGTAACATTTGCGGTAGGCAGTGTTGACCAGCCGTTGAGTTACTTGTCCAGATCGAGACAGCCAACTTTCAGGTCGTCACCGACTAGATTTCTCTCAACGCTGCAGTTAACGGAAAGTGCTCTTCTAATTGATTTAGCAGTGGAAGTTTGCGCAGTAAACCAGTCGATTCGAGTTCGCTTGAAGATGCTAATGATGGTCACGTATCAAACTGATAGTAGAAATAGCGTCATTCGTTGGTCCGTTGTCTACGACAGAGAGAACCAATCACCAATAATGTGGTGGGGTCGTTTGACTAGGCGGCAGATGACAAAGCCGTGGCAGATCGGCATTGAGTCGGATTGGGGCCAAATTCCAACAACCGGCCGACAATGACGACCACGATCTCTGAAGGACGGCGATACCGATATCATCCAGAAAGAGAGAGAGAGAGAGAGAGAGAGAAAAGATAGATAGATAGGAAGAGAGCAAGAGGAACACGACAGACCATAAGTATAACCTTTGTCTTGTCTGTGGGTAGTCAATTTTTTTTTTTGTTGTTGCCTTTGTTGTGGTTGCTGCTGCTGTTGTTGTTGTTGTTGTTGTCGCTATTGTTCTTTTAGTGTTGCTGTTGTTGTTTTCATGTTGGTTGGTAAAATGTTAATGCTGTTATTCGTAACATTAGTGTTGTCGGGCGATTTTTGGCCCTTAAATGATGCTTATAATTCACGAAATGATTTTTACAAAGTTAATCGTGATTGTGGTAATGACGTCGAGAAAAAATTACTCATTTTTATTAGGATGCTCATTATGGTCATCATGGTGGTAACGTCGCTGTCGATAATCTCTTTGCAGGATGATCTGGCTTTGCCGCTTTGCCTTGGTCGAAGGGAGGGAAAAAAAAGGAGGAGCAAGAGTGCAGGATTGGCATGATGATAGCATTGATGCCAACTTCATCGGTGTCTTTATCCTCTATATGCCAGCGACGCCGGCTTGCCTTCGACATCGGCTGCACACCAGCTGACAACAACGACCAGCAGTGACTCAGGCAGGACGGGAGAGAGCCAAGGAAGAGTGAAGTGGCGAGAGAAAAAATGGGAGGGAATCCGAGGTAGAAAGAAGCCAGTCACGGCGGCAGTGTGAACAAGTGACCGGGTTACTGAATCAGTTTTGGAACGACGAACCTTCGCTGTCGCCGACAGTTCTTCACCGACCACCCTCACGACTTCGCTCGGGTCGGTCGGTCGATCATGGCTCGATCAGTCGAACGGCTGAAACACACCACGTTTGTACGCGCCCGTATACGTACTTATATATATATATATATATATATATATATATATATATATATATATATATATATATATATATATATATATATATATATATATATATTTATTGTTGTCTATGTGCATACATATCTGCACACGCTACATAAAACGCATACAAATGAAAGACATGGTCACACATATTTACACATATACACACACATGAATTACGAGAATGATGCCGAGCATCATGACAGCAGCGAGAAAAAACACCGAAAGAAAGCAACTGGGTAAAGGCAATAAACACAGCCATTGGCAGAAAAGTATCAACAGCAGTAATAATAAAAATGGATCACGTTATTAGTGCAAATGGCAGTGCCGGCAGAAACAACAGCAACAGAGACAACCAGCGATATAGGAGTATATTTATATTTCTTTATAACAAGTGTTACATTTCTAGCTGACGTCACTATGGGCGTTGTCAACAGTACAAATCGAATGGCCTAGATTCTCAGCATATTACCAATGAAATATTGACACGCCACGAACGGCGAACGTTTGGCACAATCTCAGTGCGGCGCCAGAGCATTCTTTCCTTATTTTGTTTTTTTAATACTCTTTCGTTCGTTCTTTTTAATGCGTGCCTCTACTTCGAGAAGTAATAATAAACCCGTAATCTGTTTTTTTGTCAAATTAGTAGCGATGTTACTCATAAAATTAACAATAAAGAATAACTAATATATATATATATATTTGTTTTTGTTAGTAGCGATGTTACTTATAAAATTAACAATAAATAATATATATATATATATATATATATATATATATATATATATATATAAAAATATATATAAAAATTACCAGCTCTACTCTTTTCAGCGGATCCTAGTGAAGGCGACCTTGTGCTGTCAATCAGGGTCGTGTGCTACTACTGTAGTCTGTTTTTTAGCAAATCAATTCCAGCTTAACGTATCAACCGCGTTTCGACAGCGCTGTCGTTTCATGTGAGTAAAAATTTGCACCTAGGAAAGCCTATTTGCGCAAAATTGCGCATTTAACTACCACGAAGGACTATAATGCGGTTGTGTTGGCGAAAAAGAAATTTGATTAATAATCACCGTAAACGGGTCAGTCTTCCACGGTAGATACGGACGAAATCACCTTTGTCGTGGGGTGAAATACATATTTGACAGTCAACAAAATCGCAACACATAGATCAGTCCAATTGCACAAAGCTAGCCGTGACTTCGTGAACGTGCCTGTATAGGTGCCATTGGCTTACCCAAAAACGACATATTGAACTCTTTTTCCTCCGGAAAAGGACAGAGCGCATATTTTTCCCAAACACTTGATTAGCGGCAATAAAAAGAGATGATCTATAACATAGTAAGTTGCACAAAGTCATTGTCAAAGCGAGGCATCGGGAACAACACCGTTGCACAAGGAGACCTTTACGCTAAAAATACTTTGCAGTAACTGTGAAATTTGCTGCCAGCTCGATAGTTTGAAGGAAGCCCTTATCGAAAAGTGCTCCAAATTGTGCAATTTTAGATGCCTCGTGTTCCACCATGACAATGCCTGCCCGACTTGCTTATTTTAACCGAAAATTTAATTGACTTGATCGTGTGTATTTATGTAGAATACATGTATTCAGGAGTTAGATCGGAAGAGCATGCTAGGCACTCGATTAAGCTAATTCCAGCATCAGCGAGGTCAGAGTAAATGCAGCGGTATGCGGTCTGGCATAGTCGGCCAAAAGATGAAGTCCTCAATAGTCCTTGCATGATGCACTTCGTGCGGTGTCTGAATCTCATAAAACAATGGATTAATTCACATTGAGTGATAATCTACAGAATTCTTTCTAACGAGATTTTCATCTCTCAGAACTCGTTGTTGTGTTTTCCACTGAACAATGTTACTAAATGACTGACAGTAAGCATTTTACTGGACATCCGTTTTGTAAAGATAAAAGACACCTGCGAATAAAACGACTTGGCCGAGATTGCGTATCAGAGCGTTTTTTTTCTCGCTCATTTCGTTTTACCGGAAACGAGGAGATCGGAACGTATTACTTCAACATTCGAGTTGTGCAAAGACACTTTCATTTTCCTTTTTAGTGTAGTCATTTTTAGTATGGCGTTTGAGTACAAAATTATTTACTATGGTGCCATGTCGACGTTCGCAACAGCAACGCGTCAGGCTTGCCATCTGTCTCCTGTGTTCATCGCACGGAAGCGCTACATCAGCGACCTATACCCATGGATGATCTCTAGGCATATTCATGAGTGTTAGGGGCCGCCAACACCCTGCACTATATGCAGATTATAACTACATATTGATCACATGGCATACATGTATATATGCAAATGTATATTTTTCTTTCTACCTTGAATAAAGCGCTCCAATCAATTATTATAAGTACAAAATACACCTAAATTTAAATATGATAAGCAATGCAAGATTTGTATATATATATAACTATATGAAACCTCAGTATACCTTGAATATCGAAACCTCAGCCCGATTCTTCCACTAACAAAAAGCTGGATATTTGTATCTAAGAAACGAAACATGGCAATTCCTGGCGTACGATTGGAAGAGGAGGACGTGTCATGCACGTAGTTACAGGAACAAAAAAAATGACTTAGCTGAACGCTGTAGAGGAACGCAGTATTCCAGAACGTCCAAACGTCAGAGCTCTCTTTGTCAGCAGATTGGAGTTATCGCACTCTGCAGACGCCCTTAGGAAGCACGTCAGTCGAATTATTGGGTCCGGCACAGAGGTGATAGTAACGCCGTTCGTTGATATGAATCTAGCATACTATAACAGCTACCATATATCAGGTAGATATTGATAAGTTTAATACGCTACTGGACCCGTCAGTACGGCCAGAGGGTATACATTTTAGACCGTACCGCGAACAGCTAAACCCGTATATAATGCAGGAAATGAGATGGAGCTAACATTAGCGCCAAGCGTTGCAGGCCAGATAATGATAAGGAGTATAATGATAACGAAATGGAAACATTAAGTGACTCGACATTCAGACCTTTATATAAAAAGTTAATCCGGCCATGCGTGGAGTTTGCCTATGCGCTCAGTGAGCTAGAACAATGCGTTACGGTTAAAGAAGGTGCTAGAATTCTGCCAGTGCACGCTGCTAAGCTGGCCTGTGTCTATCAATTGCAAATCCAGCTGATAGTCTCTGCACTTATTGACAGCTGTTAGACTTTTGACAACACAACTCCGTTGTCGATTTCAGGGCTGACCGGAGCTAGCACTCAACCTTACGATTAATCATCATCATTAATTTCCATCACATCGGCATTCGGTTGCCAGCAGGGAGATCCAGGTGCACCGCTGTTTTTCAGTTTGCTCCTTAAGCCACTAATTTTTTGGCTAAATGGTAGCTTTGCCGTATCGTACCTAGACGAGCCCACTTTGACCAACCCTAACCCGGTAGTGGTAGCCACAGATCTCGGAGCCATACGGAAAGCAGCCGTTTCAATAGAGCCGAACCAAATGAACGGCAGTAAGAGCGAATTGACTGAAGGATGGTAGACAATGAAGTTTAAGGCACCGCCTTGAGCTTTACCGACAAGTTTCCATACGTCTAGGCGTGTGGAGCGAGGCCAGTCTGGAACTCTTCGGGGCCGCTGTCGGAGAACACCTAGCCTCGTCCGCCGTATGGCGTCTCGTCTCTCTCGGTGCGCGATCGTCTGCTCTTTTTAACGCCCTGGAAGCTTTCATTTTTATACGCCACTTCCTTGGAGTGAAAAAGGTCGCATACTTCTTGAGAGGAAGATTTTTTTTATATACCTGTAGATTTCCAGCAGTTTGACGCAATTCTGCTTTAATGTGCAGAGGTGCCTCCAAAAATTTTCCTGAATACGTCCGCGCGTTTCCAGCTCCATCTTGCGGTCAGTTTCGCTGGTCTCTGATTAGATGTCCCTACAGCCTTGTTCTACAAGGATTTATTTCATCGACGCCTATTTACTAGGGAATTGTTTAAGCCTCCCTCGTACAGGGCTCTCCAGTAGCTTGCCAAGACGAAGCCGTTCAAGAGGGGCAGCTGACCTTTAGCAACGCAGGCCCAGAAGCGGGAGAGAAGAGCAAGCAATAGGCATGAGACAAATTTTTCTAGGTACAAGTTAAGTCCCGCCTCGACGCTTCCATTGCCGCAAGTCTGACGGACTAGGTCCAGGAATTGAGGCACGCGGGCTTTGCCGTGCAAGTCGATTCGACACATTTGTGTGAAGATAAAAACATTAGACCAGACGAGTCCATGGAAAAACTGCTGATCTAAGACGTGTCGATTCGAAACACTAATGCGGTGAGCTATGCGGCGATCTCTCGCACGGCAGGCGCACTGAAAACGAAGAGAAGACGAGCACACTATCTGTCCGTTCAGCACTGAGACATCAGCCGCGTGGTTATGGCCATAACGCGGACAACCAAGCAGATCATCGATAAGTCGAACGGAGACAAACGACCCACAGCATCCCTGAGGCAATGTGAGAAAAAATCTCGACATGCTCCCGAGCGGGAGAGGCCTGGAGAAAGTGATGTATTATATATAAAGAGTTCAATTTGTACACTTTCCGAGTGGCAATCACTTCGTAACAAAATAAATCATGATGACAATGCTAATGATGAATATTATCATTATTATTAAGAGTCACGTTTCACCCTCACAAACTTCATTAACCTGCGCAAGCACAACCATGAACGATACGTGTTACTACCTGTGACGGCTTTAGTAGGAATGATCCTTATCACTTTGGGGAAACACTAATTATAGCGCCCTTGTCACACATTTGTCAAAACGACTATTATTAAAACATATTTTAAAGAAGTTGTTTTTTAATTCTAGACTATCCTATAAGCTTGAGATAGCCGTGAAGTACGTCCTTAATGCACCAAAAGCCGAACCTGTTGAGATATCTTGAATTTCCCCAACAAATAAGAACGCTAACACCATAAGGGTTCAGCGTTAAAAAAATCATTCCATAAAGCTTAACTGCATATTACTGCATAACAACTTCAACCTCGGTCCATAGTTTTCCTTGAACGTTTCCCAAAACTCGAAACAGTTGACGCCCTAAATAATGCATCTTTGATTGCCACGTCATTTTTTCAGTGCCGAAATTCGTCGCTTCGACTTTAAGTGATGTGACCATGAGCGCATTTACGCTTAGCGTCAAGACACGAATACTGTTTAGATCTACCAATGACTAGAATGACAATTGACGAAGATCTTGGTCGTGTTAAGGCGCATTATATATTTAAAGTGAACATTTTGTTCGTGACGGAATGACTGCACTTGGTTCACTACTCATCATCTACGTACTGACTGATGCGGTTGCTGCTGATTTTGCTGTTATGGCAGTTGTCTATGCAATGAGTTTAAGGAAGCAAAGTGAGAGGTTGCTACCGCCGAGGTCCAGAGTGTCGAAGTTAGTTAGCAATGAGACCGTCTGATACAATGATGTTCACGACACTCCCCCCTAACCAATTGAAGATAGCCACCACAGCTGATGACAGTGATTCACCTATTCAGTACGCCGAGATATTGTGCGGGGGATATTGAGCGGTATGACCGTGTGGCTATGCTGCGTTTGGTTTCTCGCACGTCTGTAAGGTCTCCTTACCACGTCAATGTCTACCACGACATTTGTGCAAGCAGATTACCAATCAGACAAAGAAGCAATGCGAGCTGAGAGGGGAGCCTTGGCTAGTGCGTCGTCGTCGTTGTCGTCATCGGCAGCCACTCTCAGCAGCAGCAGCAGCAGCAGGAACAGCTGATTAAACGCTCTCCGAAACCACGTGTACTCAGTTAGCGTTGTGAATCATGCTAGTCGTTCAGTCGATATTATTCGGCCAAGTTATTTGTCTCTCCTTTGCTTAGTTGCTTACTTATTTGGCTTTGGGTGTGTGTGGTGCCTCTAAGTAGGTTCTCCTCCCTAAGCCAGCTGGGCTAACAAAAACATTGGCGATCTGACGTTCCCGGGCTTCAACGTACGTATGAGAGAATGCCTGTAGAAGTTCACGGAAGTCGACTACAATGGAGCGGGCGGTCGGCATGATATCAATCACTACATATTCAGACTTAAGCTCTATTCGGCTTAGTTTTCGTACGAATTATATATATATATATATATATATATATATATATATATATATATATATATATAAGTTTGGTAACTGCTATTTGAGTATCACGCCGTCTATGCGGAGAGGTAGCTTAATTCTTAAGCGTGATCTGTCACGGAGAATGTTCATTACTTCTGCGTAATCTTTCAAAGGTCAGCCTAATATCGTTTCAAAGAATTTGCTTTACAACGTAGCTCAATATTTACTTTGTTTTTATATTTGCGCTAGTTGCCTTGTGCTTAGCACCAGCGCAAAGCTGTGTGCGTTGGTGGTTGTTCGTCATTATCAGAATTCTTATGAAGATGCACATTGATGAACGTACACTGCCAATTCCAAATAGATACGTGTGAGTCCCCGTGTCATTGGTTTTATTCGTATTATGTGCACACTCATTTTACATAAGCGAGAGCAGGTGACAACACTCTTTCTCAACCTTAGAGTTTCTTAAACTGTATTAAGAATATGATTCTTATTAAAAATCATAATTTTATTAAGATATGTAATTTATTAAGTTTAATATAATTTATTGAGAATAATAAGTATATAAAAAAACGTCTTCGCGAAGTTTGCAAGCCAGTCCCAATTTAAAGGTGTTGTGTACCCTGCGCTCCTTTAAAAAAACACAACTTAGATGCATTGATCTAATTATTTTAGTCATTTAGCTGTATTTTTACAGCGTACTAAATAAAGAATTGGCCGAGTAGAGCTGTAGTAAAGCACTTAGTGACATGAAGTGAAGTGAGATTTGTCACGACTCTCTCTATGTAGCACGATCGCCACTAAACATTTTAGACAGCGCGGATAAAATTGTACCAGGACGGATTTGCCCAACGAGTAAACGTACAATCTTTGACGTCTACATTAAAGGGAAAATTTCAGTACAGTTTCCATTGTTTTAGACAGTTATTTTTTTTAGAAAAAGAGGATAGCCTTATAAGAGTAACGTCTTGATAAAGAAAACTACGCAGTCTCTTGTTTGGAACTGGCGCTCAAGGGCAACCTGAAAGTACACCAATTTGTGTGCTATGCAAAAAAGGTTTTGTTCGTAGAAACCCTGTTGCACGCCAATTTAATACATAATCGGCCACTTTCTCTAGATAACGTACTATTAGTTTTAACGTTCACCCTCTTTTCATTTACGTTTAAGCAAACTCAAGTTACAAATTCACACTTTACGCAGAGAGATTCACACTGCGACATGCTTGCGAGTACCAAGGTTTGTATCACTTTTTGTGACTAAGTGGGGCCTGGTTTAGACAATCTTGTTCTATTGTTTACTCAGCCTGTGGCTAAGCCTCAAATTCCCGAATGCATCCTGTCGTCGGATCCCGCATCGAAGCGGTATCCTTGAAGTCTAAAGAAATGTAGATCAAGTCCACATTATTATAAAACCTGTCTGAAACGCATTGTAAGCTGTAGGAAGTCGCCTTGCGCAAAAAATGAAAGAAATATATCCAACTAATGCACTGTCCATCAAACGTAGAGGTAACTTAACTATTATACTTTTCAACTCATTAGAGTGCTTTGTATGCTATTGCAATACTTAAATTTGACTTATTTGTGAATTTTTAGATAAAAGTATGCAAATGTGCTAGCCTTAACTTAATAAAACCGCTTTAGTCTTGTTCAATAGCTTTGCTAACATAGTCGAGTTGCCCTTAATGCGTACTCGCTTTGTTGTGATCACGAACGTTGAAAGCAATATTTTCTACTGACCACAAATTGTTCGGCAAGAACGCGCGCTTTTATTTTACATCATAATAAAGCAACTACGTGTGTTGTACGTTTTCCTGTGATGGTCTAAAGGTCTTCAGTGGCCATACACGCCAACTTCATCAACGAAACGGGCCGCATGACGATCATGCTAAAGCGCCATGCTTCACATGGGATCAAAGAAACAGCTGCCTAAAGTGCCATAACAAGTGGCACATGACGCGCATATTTACATGCTAAACAAAAAGGTGCGCAGGGTTCCAGCTAGTGGCCGTGCATGAATGCCGTTTCGATGACCGAGGTTCTCGGCTGCTCCTCATATTATCGTCGTAGCGCCAATCTTCGACTCGGTGAGTGGTAGTGCCTGAAGTGAATCAACCTCCTGTCTTTTGATAGCAAAGCATCGCCCATGTTCGTGGCCACAGAGTCGGTGATCTTAACGTCGGCGAGTCTTGCCGTCGACGTACGCTGTGTCCTGTCTTGTTCTTCGTTACTGTGACTAGTCTATCTGCGGGAAAGGGCCGTGCACATTCGATTCTTTATCAGCGTTTGAATCATTATTAAGCTTAGATGAAGAAAATCCAAACAGCAATAAGTTTCTCTTCGATCATGACCATGTTTTTGGTTTGACACACATGAGCTTACGACTTTTGAATGATAACAAATACCTTTGATGTCCGGATGTAGAAGATATGCAAACATATATTTCGTATATGTTGTATTTAGGTAATAAACAACAATTACTGGTTTTCTATATATAATCATTCACTCATGCTTCCCTTAAGTTTAGACTATCTAATAGTGTTATTGGTGTGCTACCATGACAATAAAAAACGAAAATAAAGTAATGCTATAAAGGAAGAATATTTTAACTGCATGTAGAGCCATCGAATCGCTACTTGACTTCCAAACGTGCCTTGAATACACTAACCTCGTTTCGTTCACACAAAGATTCGAGACGAAAAATGTTAGCGACTCTTAGCTAGGCAGTTCAGCCAATTCAGTGTGACGTAAAGACTAAAAGTTATGAACCTTCCGACGTGCGCGGATTAGCTTTGGAACCATCGATCGAGACTTTAAGAAGACTGACTGGACAATGGTAATGTCGGACGACGACAAAGACGACATCGGCAGTCGGCGAAATCGTCGACATCGAATGACCAAGAACAAACATCAGGTTGGCCGGTTCCATCCGCTGGTGTCAGTCAGAACAGTTCCACTAAGCCCGTAGTTGCTTCTCGCAACGGCACCTTTGTTCGGGTTGTGATAGTCGCCGGATACGTATGTAGAAGCGGTCTGAGCGATTTCTGATACTGTCGCATCGGTTGGAGGTTGGCAGCTGTCACCGAGGTATATGTATATATAAATATAATTTTTTTTTATATTGGACCGTCTTCGGACTTTTATTTAAATTTGAATAAACATCTCTTCTTAAGCCTTAAAATTTCCCCAAGTACACATTTTCAGCAATTGAAACAATTAAGGGTAATTTGCAGAAAAGGATATCGTCCGTATCTGCCCGCTTTTGTATATATATATATATATCAGTCTTGATTCGATCGCCGTAGCGTACGGACGTGTTTTGTGAGTGCTCCGTGATCAAGGGTGGTAGTGGGAGCCTGCCATGCCTACGGCAAACGGAGCCCTGGCGGATATCCGACAATTGCTCCACACGCTAGACCTCGGATTGGGTTCACGAAACTGGAAGCAGTTCTTTCAAACAGCTTAAAACGCCCTTCACAGAATTTAAACTTACGCCTGGGAAAACACCCAGAAACACTCCCTCCCACCCCCTTAGGTACCTATGCGTGATCCTGGATCGGGCTCGCAGAGGAACGCTTTATGTGCGCTATTATGAAAAAAAGCTGCCAAGGCCTCAGCAGGTCTACGAAAAGCGCGGACTAGACGAACAACCGACTCTTGGCGCCGTCTCTAAGCATCATGCTACATTCTGCACTCTTGTGGGAAGAAATTATTGCCAGGGGTGCAATATGCCACCTCAACAAAACTCAAAGACCTATGGTTCTCAAGCACGCCACCTTCTCAGCACGACTCAAAGACCTGTGGCGCTCAACATCGCACGAGTCGGATATACAGCAGCCGTGCAAGTTCTCTCTGGACAGATTCCCTGGGACCTAAAAATTAAAAAACTAGCTTCAAGATGCTCCTTAATTAACGTCTTCCACGGAGAGACTACTAATAAAAAAATAGATATCCTAAGTATATGGAGCAAGCAATCCAGCCGGGCCACCCTAAATATTAGGCAAAATCGAGGCGCTCTGATCTAAAAAAAAATGGCTACGGTGCTAACGGTGGCTGCTTTCAGCGATACCTATACCGCATTGGTAAAGCTGATTCACCCTTATGCATGTGCAACTCAGGAAAGACTGACGATGTAAGGCACTGTGACTAACGCTGTACCTTTTTCAATACTGAGCAACTGTATCAGAACCTAAGACTGGGAAATCCCCTGACGTGCTAGGTCCTTATAGAATTACTTCTCAATAATCATAGATTTTGGTTTATGGTACGAAGATTCGCCGAATTTTTGTATACTCCATTTATTAACGCGAATGGATTCTAATTGACTCATTTGTATTATTTGTGTATTCCATTGAAACTTAATATAAGCCTACAAACAAACAAAACCTTGCACCTAAACGCGACCGCATCGCAAATTCTGAATAATTGTAACTCGTTTTGCTCTTATTTGGACTAATTTGTTCACCAAATCATAGTAACAGTTGTTACTCGACATTTGTCTTGTGGATCTTGCAATACAATACAACAGGTCACCATAATTTTTATCCGGCTGCAACCAAAGGAATACCATTGAAGAGCCATTTTACTTACAGTAATTGCAAACGGCCATTCTTCAGCCCTCATCAACTTATATAAACCATATAAATTAAGTTATAAATTAGGCAGCTTATACTGCGTATGCACATCTTATTGATACGTATACTGTTGTCAGCGATAAATTCGTAAGAGCCAGGCAGGCAGACGCATGACACTTCGTACACGCTTGAGAGCACAGTCGACAGATGCACTTTGTGTATCCTTCGTGGAACGTCATATTCGAACATGTGGACATGTGGTGACAGCCATGAACTGTGCATCTGGTATAGACGTAGCGATTGTCACATGCAAGTCAAAGGTGCGGGGGATTGAAAACATCCAGGTCTTCAACCTCTTGTCGACTTATTCAACTTTATTTTTCCATCTCAAGGCAAAATTTTCGAATGGTAATGTGGGCGGTTTCAACCTCAATCGAATTTTCTCAAACGTGGTGCACAGCCTGACTGTAGGCACGCAAAGCGGCTCCTTACTCAAATTGTCGTGACTTTGTTTGCTTTGCGCACTGTTTCGGCGATGTACGCAGTAGTATAATGTATCCGTAACCCCATATACCGGAAAGACTTAACAAATTCCAAGGGTTGGGCGCCGCAACGTATAATGTCTTTGGCAACCGATCAACCCCTTCTTCAGAATTTTGCAGCCTTGGCCTTTATGGCGTTTGCCACATTTCCAGCCTTTTAAGGAAATGAACAACTATCCCAGATAAGTGAGCGACACCTATGTCATCTGCATACATTACAACGGCGTTTCGGTACAACTATAATACAGCCGGTAAAATCGACAGACGAGGAAGGTGCAGCGCAGGGGGTCCCCACAGTTTTCCTTGCCTGCAACATCCTGCTCATCCTGTACCAGCAAGGTGTCTTCATCAAAGAAGCTCGAACTTACGCTCAGAAGAGAGCCACTAACCCCTACATGTCGAAATGACTTCATCAGGAGATCTCGGGGTATGTTTGTTAAAGGACTTGACGCAATCAATAAAACCTGCGTACAACCTCCGTTCAGACACTACACCGGGGTATAATTACTATACCCGGTATTTTTTAAGAATCTTTTAAGAAATCATAAAGAGAGTTTGCCACGAGCTACTCAGACTACACCTAATCCGCGTAGTACATTTGACCTGGTGCCTGGTAATCTCGCACTTTTTCCTTTCAGAAAAGAGCGCAGAACCTGAGTTGTTACACAGTTATACAGAAGACCGGTTTGGTGACTCGTGACCTCTTCGTCGTTGAACAGGTAGTTTGTCCCCCCCCCCCCTACGAGATCGCATAATTTAGGTTCAGAGCTTCCGTTCTGCTTATTCGAAAAATGTGACCTCCTCCCGCCTAGCGTATTCATTATTGTGATCAAAGCTTCTATCTTATGTAAGCTTTTTTACTGTTGAAGTAGATGCCGTTACCGTTAGTCTTAAACTAAGAGCTCGAGCACCCGGCGTGGGCGTGATACCATGCCTGAGAAAACCACTGTTGTGATCTCCTCTGCTCAAAGCTATCAGCCGCTCAACGTGAAAGGTCTACATGCCTCGTAGCAACCAAGTGTGGATCGGTTCGTTGTTTCTTCCAAAGATTAGGAACATTTATATCTGCTGACACCGGTAGATGTTTCCTTGCAGCCACCTCGATAAGATCGAAGCTTTTAGCTTCGCCATCAAGGGCCTCTAAAATAGTAGAAGACATTATATTTAGAATTGATATAATAATAATAATAATAATAATAATAATAATAATAATAATAATAATAATAATAATAATAATAATAATAATAATAATAATAATAATAATAATAATAATAATAATAATAATAATAATAATAATAATAATAGTGGCAAGAAGAACAGTACCATTATAGCGAATAATAACAACAGTGACTGCCACAACAAAAGCACTGATAACAACAACCGCAAAATTCGCCACAACAACACTTGCAGCAGCAAAAACGACAAAAGCAGCGTCCATTTCAAAGTGCCAAAACTGCAAATGTGATCCAACAGAGATCTTGTTTTGCGCGGCCGGGATAAGGGGGTACGTAGGTACGAAAAAAGAGGAGGGGGGGGGGGTAAACGACAAATACAATCGTTGACGACGACCGCTATGACGCCTCTGTCTATAAACGTGATTCAATCATCCTTCCCATTTCGTCAACATTCGTCGGCTAATGCGTCGTTGCAGAGCGTTGCTTCCTTCTGCAGTGGATTGGCGGCGGTCTGCAACCTCAATAAACTGTGTTTGCTTTTAACAAATTTAAACAAAAAAAACAAACATAAAAGTTATACCTTTGTTTGATCAGGCAAAATATTTTGCCTGATCGGTGCTAAAAAGACTCACGTCATAATACTATGCCTATGGTAACAGTGGTTATAATGGTTTCTGACGAAATTGTAGTGCCGTTAGCAATATACATATACCGACAACAGCTATATATATGCATAAAAGGAGCGATAACAAAAACATATATAATTTATACGTTATACATATCTCTTATGGCCTTCTGTATGGTCACTTTCTTAAAACTGGAATAGCCAACTAAAGGGTTAATATCATGCCGCAGCGCTTGATAAACCTTTATAGGCAACCGGATCACCAACAAATCCGTGACCTTGTTTGTTATAAAAACAGTAAGGTGTTGTTTGAGTCATATATATATGTATATATATGATAGCAGTGTTTCATGTGACATTAAGTATCAGGGTCACGTCATCATATCGACTGAAACTGACTGCATTAAAACGCCTTTTGAAAAATGGCTAAACATTTAATAAACGTTCCTGCTTTACGTTTCTCGTTTAAAATTGGCAGTAAAATTTCCCACCAGATGTGAGTGGTTTTTTTGGGTACTACAGTCGTTGCACAAAAACAATTATATACTGTGCAAGTATGGCGTTTATATATATATATATATATCTTCCACCAATGGGGGTGTTGAAATTACGATTCATGCTACTACGGCTTTTATAGATTATCTCCTCGATTCATCCGTGTTAGTTAAACCTTATTTTAAAAACGCGTTAAACACCGTCAGAAGGGATCACTTGTTGAGAGTGGTTGGAGACGAGGCCCTTGCCATTTATCACCAAGTGAAATTGGCCTACGGTGATCCGTCGCACTTGGTCTTACCCTCGGCACTGCTCACTTTGGTTGTAGGGGTTCAGCAGAGAGACACCCTCCCCCCCCTCAGTTTTGTCTTGCCGTTAAAGACTTAATCAACTCATTCGAGAGTCCACTTAACATTTATTATTTAGACGACGGGGTTATCGTGGGTAGCATTGGTACGGTCTGTGAGGACTTAAAGAAGATATTAAGTTTGGCCACATGCAGTGGAGCTGAACCCCACCAAGTGTGAGGTTCACATCATCCGTTCAGGAACAGCTGAAATCTCCGCTATACAGAATCTACTTTCGGGTTGCCGCGTAACAGGCCTGGATCTTCTTGGGGTATCCTTGTTCTCTTACCACCTTGGACCGAAGATTAAACTAGGAAGAGAGAAACTCGAGATTGGTTTTAATTGCCTTTCCCTGCTGGGTGCTAACCGGGGGTTATACCTTCTACGCTCATGCTTCTCCGCGTCGAAGCTAAACTACTTGTTCAGGGGAATCAGCTGCTCAGCTTTCTCGTCCTAGTTGGAGGAAATCAACTTAAAGCTGGGCCTCGCGTTAGAATCTATAATTAACCTGCGGTTGCGCAACGACCTCTTAGTTCAGGCCTTCTTACCGGTAGTTAGAGGTAGACTGGGCCTGCCTGAAGCAGTTTCACTGTCAGTCGCAGCACACATCGCATCCTTGCATTCGGCGACTAGTGGCGTTGAGTTTATCTTGGACCTCCAGGGGGTTGCGAATTTGCGGGCTACACTTGAACGGACTCAGGATGACGCCATTGCATTTCTGGGTATCTTCCGGAGACCCCTTCTCTTCCGCGCGCCTGGTCAGAACTGGCAAATTACAGTCGATGGAATGGCTCATGGGACCGAGCAACTACGTCCACCAACAAACCGAGGTTACAGGCGGTGTCTTCACCGGTTGAGGCGCATGGCTGCACGCCCTGCCGAGCCCTCTGGGGCATTCTTCTAGACGACGAGTCTACACGAATACTAGTCGGGTTGAGGTAAGGAGCAGATCTTGTCTCCTCGCACCGGTGCCGGTGACGAGGTCCACTTCCTAGGTCACCACGGATTTTCTTGTCTCCATAGTTCAGGCAGAATCGCACGCCACTCAGCCTTGGACGAGACATTTAGCAGAGGGCTGCGATCGGCAGGCTATCCATGCATTTTGGAGCCGTCTAGCTCAGTCAGAGACGATGGAAGGAGATCTGATGGTATGACCCTGACTCCCTTCGAGCAGGGCCAGATGCTGGTGTGTGACGTGACCGTAACCGACTCCTTAGCCCCCTTAATGTACGGGCGCAAAGAAAATTGACGCTTGCTACAGGAGACAAGAGGGCAAGCGAGTATTTACTGCAACGTCTGTCATTTGATGTTCAGAGGGGGAGTGCCGCTTCGGTGAGAGGTACCCTGGCTAGGTGGACCAGCCCAAGCCTGGACCTATCGTCTAGAGATGCCGCAGCGGGCTGTGCACATGTTCTTACATCACAAATGTATATTTTGCTGCACCAAAAAAATTATTATATATATATATATATATATATATATATTCATAATGCGCACGTATGAATATTGCGTAAAAACACATTTTCCCTTTATTTACAATAAAGGGAAAATGTACATTACAAAAAATCACAACATTCATACATAGGTTCGGGTTGCTCTCCAAGGAAACAGGGACATTACAATTTCCTTATTCGCTATGCATTTCGGTTCGTAGCGAACCATAGATCGCGTATGCGAATGTCTACAGTTGAACATTCGACAACATATATATATATAAGGTGTTTGTAAACATCAATGTCCTATACCATTTAACCATGAAATGTTTGTTTGATAGAAAAAAGTAGATTGCGTGATCTCCCAGAAAGAGACGTTTCGTGGCCACCTCTTTGTTCAAACTGACGCTCCTGGACTTTTTTCTGTAGATTTTTAAAAGCAAGATGCAAGTCCGCTTGTAAACTCGCACACACAAGCTAAAATAAAATATTTTACCAGAGATTTCGAACAAAGTTACGCCAAAAATGCATAAAAAATGTTGCACCTCTTACAGACAATGCGGGGCGGATACCTTCCAGGCGCCATCTTTCGGTCATAACAGAATGTAAGGTTCTTTCTTCTAAAACTTGAATTTTAACCAATTAAGTCTACTTTGTCTTTTATGTCAAAATAATCTCTCACGTGACTCTTGCCACGCTCTATACATATGTGGGTTTACCAGTCAGTGAAAAGAAATATAAACGTTATGTAATGAAAATTAAGAATATAAATTTCAAAATGTTAGGAATTGCGTTCATCCATGCATTGATACCCCTCACATTTTACGAGTCCTAGTGTTACGTCATGGTTTCGCTAGTTGTTCTCCGAGAACAAGGGGTATAGCACTTCCTTCTGGGCTGGCTCTGTGAAAACGCTAGCACAAAATTACACAGCATGTCATACTCACTCGCCTGTATACTAATATTGATTCACTGAAATGACACGGTAAACCAGAAGTTATAAGAACACACTCTATTCTACCAAGGTTTCTCGAGACAGGTCTAGAATATATATATATATATATATATATATATATATATATATATATACATATATATATATATACATATATATATATACATATATATATATATATATATATATATATATAGATATATATATATATATATATATATAAAGAGAGAGAGAAAGAGTGGAGACAGTGTTATCCAGGTTTCTAATTAATCCTTGCCATTCCAAACGAACGTAGTCACGCTATTATTAATCCAAAGGTAGCAGTTTTGGTGGCAGCCTAACGTGTTCAATATCATATAGACGCATCTTAGCCCATCACAACTGGAGAAACTTGATAGGGTAATATCTGCGTTTTTCAAGCTAGCGATTAGGTTACCACGGAACGCGAAAACCGGCAGGTTTACTTCATGACTTTTACTTAACTGCCTGGGAAAGATCTAGTTACTAGATTTAGTCTCCCGGAAAATTCTATTCTTATTCAGTTTAGAGAAAACTTTATGAAGAAAGTTGAAGCAATTCCCAAAAAGTTCTTTGAGTCGCTAGCAATGGTCATGCAGAACTGGCAGAAACCACTACAACCTAACCGACACTCTATGACCCGCTATTCACTCCATGGATTTCACCATAAACTCCGCCATAGAAGCAAGTACCACGACCTTAACATCGGCTGTGCATGCTGTTTATGCGACCATCCGTGTTCTATCCGCCACCCGATACCTGCCAGAGAGCTATTTCACTTACGCAGTTAGCTCAATAATATTTTATTATTTATAAGCATGTATTTCTTATATAATGATATATACATATACCACACATATGACAATAAATAAATGATGATGAATACACTCATATTTCTCTAAGTCTAATATTTCCCAGCTTGACAAAGTTCCACGCACAGATGCGGCACATTCATCATAGATAGAACTAGTGAGTCACCGATTTCAAGTTCAAAGATAGATCTGTCTCGTCTCCTGCTCTTGCCTCGTCTTAGCTCTAGAGAATCAAGAAAAATGATCTGTTCCATGTCGCTGCGACGACAGTAGACTCAGCCTACACTACTACGCGTGTTTGCATTTTTTTCAAACGAGAACAAGACATTGTCTGAAGTGGCTAGTTTAGGCGCACAGACGCTACGTGGATCCGGTAGCTTGTGATGATTGAGTTGTTCAAGCTAGTTAAAACAATATGCTCTCTGCATTAGAGTGGCCGCTCGTTCTGTAGCTTTCTTGAGTTTTATAGCCCCGTACTATCGTCACATGCTATATTAAGGTAAATTCAGGTTCAAGTAAATAAAGGTAATTCTTGCATATCCCTCAGATGCTAATGTCTAATGTTTGTATACCTTAGGATTGATCAGATCCTATAACTGTCTGTGTCTTCCAAAAGTTCTCTTTTCTCCGTAATTGTTCTGGGTTCCAATAATGTCTAGGTAACCAGCAAGGTGCCAGAGTACGCCATTCCCGTATTCCGCAAATAGACCTTGTGAATTAGTGCTGGACAGAATGACTAGTGACGTTTGATATAGTACACCACTGAGTCAGATAGCGATGCGTTTCGTTCAGTATATTGTTAAGTAAAAATTGACGACCGGCAAATGATTCCTATCAGGACCTGCTACGTCTAAACAAAGGACCACTTAAGAAGTGGCTTGAAAACGTGTATTCCAAGTTCTTCTGAATAGTTAACGTCAATGTATCTCCTTCGACTACCAGAATATTTTGTTTTTAATTAGCTCTTATAGGCTGCGTCCACAGGTGCCCACTAGTCGACTGAATTTCCTTTACTATTCTCTTATTGAGCCGTCGATCATTGGACGAACCTGCCAATAGAACGACAAGTATCAAGCCGAAAGTCTGCACTAAACTGTAGTCAGATGGATGGCCATTAGTTCTTACTCGGTGCTACAGTATTCCAGTGTTCGACGCGCTGTGCTGTTTTTTGGGGAGTGAAATGCATGTGATACTATTTCTATTTGCCAATCATGGCACACCGAACATGTATATCTAAACCACTATATAAATAAATTTAATTCAGGCCGGGGTAGGAACACCCCAAGATTGCTATGGAGGACGACGTAAGTATGCGACGTGGTATAGCTGCATTCTAACATCATAGTGTCGAGAAGTTTCGCAAAGAGATAAATGTCTGATGTTGATCTACTTTTGAGGAAGTAAGAGTAGTAGGACGTGCTACAAATAAATTTGTCTACGCTATCTCATTTGTCGGCAAAGACATGGCTTCAGTCGAACATGCCACCGAGGATAAGTCTGCGATGTACGCCACGCTGATTGACGTTCGACGTATCGCCGCTTTGTATTCCACTTGCTTCGATGATCGAGTCATTTGCATGACGCCAGCACGTGACGCCTTTAGCAGTTGAGCCGAATAACGTTTGGTGGACGCCGGCAGGCAAAAAAACAATCGCGCCGGCCAGTACGATGAACCCGAGGCACCTTGCTTCGGGAGAAGAGATGCATTTTGCATAAAACAAGCCTAATAGGTTATATAGTAGCCTACCGTCCACCTAACGTTGTTTAGTTGACAGGTTCAGAAGTCGACGCTTTACCGCCTTTACCCGTCCACGTATCTATCCTTACCTCAGCCGTGGCTGACTTGCGAACAAGTATGAATGAGCGAGGACAAAATCCTACAGCTTAATTCAAATATGCTCATTGGCTCTCGATTTAGTTAATGCGCTAGGCACATGTACGTAAAGTAGGAATAATATATGGCTAAACTAAACTAACTATTACTTATTATTTGTTCAAGCAAATTGTGTGAAACTGAGCATGTCAAAAACTCGTGCATACTTTGATCACCGTAGAGGCGTGACCTGAAGGTTGACTGAAATTTCACGTAACCATGCTACGCATTCAAAATAAAGGAAACATCATTGTCGCGTGTCTGTCGCATGCCAGTGTTACGTGACGTTCACCAAACTACGTGCCAGTAACTCCTCTGAGTCTTGCGTGTCATGCGATAAAATTTTCAATATTATTATTACAGAGTACATTTCGACACAGTTCGACGAACGCCTGAAGGAGGTAAAAATAAACTGTTTTTAAACTCTCCAGACAGAGTTGTGACTGCTGTGGTACACGAACGGTTGAAGCGCAATTGTTTCAATCGAGACCATTTGTTTGACATGGGCTCTAAGGTTTTGCAAATATTCTCGTTACATACCTGTAAAGCCTGCCAAGGATGATAAGCATGGAAATATATGGTGCCTATGTTTCCATGCTTATTATGCTTCTAGTAGCTTTGCTGTTGTAATAAAACTCCAAATTGTTTTCAAAAAGTCTATAAAATAACTATCGAAGGAATATATATATATATACGCCTACTTTAAAATGTGAAGCCCCCACAGTCTGACTGCTCAACAGATAATAAGACCAGCAGAAATAGGAACCAGCAGATGCGTACTTCGTTTACGATCGCATACGGTATTCGACGGAAATGCGTCTGTGATGAGCGCGGCCGCTCACTTACATGACTCACCAACATCCCACATGTCCACGTCGGTGTCAGATGTCCTCGTATGTGGACTGACCAACAGAGCCGAGGAAACGTATGGGGACCGAGATGCTGACACCACTGAAATTGGCGCAGAAAAGCCAGCGCGGGTGGAAATGCAACAAGCGTAGAAAGCATAGAAATTGTGTGGGCCTGTGTGATTTCTTAAATGTTTGCTTCGGTCATTTCGTGCGCTATCTGATGAACGGCTATAGCCAGCATGCCTTGATAAGTCTCGAAGGTCTCAACTGGTTCTGGGAGTCCTTCGCGCAGGGGTGGGGAGTGAGTGTATAAAGTTGAAGCCAATTCACACGCTCGTCATTGAGTAGAGCTTGAATTAGTACCGACAGCCATAGGTTATAAATTTACTTATAATGCGCATAAACAGCGTTTGATTTAATCGCTGTATCTATTCAGAGACTAACTCTAGTCAATGTTTCCAGTGTGGCATATGTCTTCAATATCATCTGCAATGTGGCTACTATCAGTTATGCCCAACTAGACCAATTTGAACACCGGTAGATGAATGTATTACAAAAGTTGTCTTGTATGCGCATGAAGTGGATATACTATGCGTACCTTTACGCTGAACTCGTCACCCGGCCCGCCCAAGATAGCCATTACTAAACGAAAGAGATTGTAGGAAGGCCAGCGTTCATTCAGAGACCATATCCGTGCCAACCGAACGAAGCTTGTAAATTGCCAAAAATTCTATGTCATTGGGACGCTAACGTTCTGCTTGCAAATTACTAAAAAGTATAATCTGCACTTCAAGTGACGCAGTTACATCGACTCAAACGTATTCATCCATTTTGCACTACGACAGGTTTTCTGTTGAATAACAGTGACAAGTTAGATTGCCCTGCATATGGATCGCGGATCAAATTCTCAACTCGCTTCGATAAGAATGAGTTCGTATGTCCGGAATCTCTATCGCACATTAAGTTTTATTCGTGACCGACAAGCAGACAGATGAGATGACTGACAGACTACACTAGTTCTCCTAGCATATGCGATGTACCGTTTTACAAGACAGAAATAAGTACATGTTGTTTTGTTTTTTTTTGTTTTTTTTTGGTAGGTTTCGGGAATGCATGATGCACATGCGCCACTAGCAGCCTGCGTGACTAGTGTGAGACTCGCACACCCACTAAACCCGGATTCCTCCCCACCCCCCCAGGCTCGGTATTACTTTGGCATTACATCGAAGCCGTGGGAGAGGCGTCTCTGCCGTTCTCCTTCAATCAGCTCTATCCCTGACTATCATCCCGCATGTCTACCTGCGGTTGGATAGGGGGATACCATTTTGTAATCCGTCCTATGAGGGTGCGTCGAGACCATGAGGGCCTGGTTGCTCCCCACCCCCCTCCCCCCTCCCTCGGCTCCTCGTCTCGACCACTCTCCCGAGAGACCCGCTCAAACCTCTCCCGCCTGGCCGTTTCCTTGGCTGTCTTGAGTGTCAAAACAGCGTCGAACAAGTTCGTCGCCTCCCTCCATGCCTCCGCCGAAGTCATCATATGGGAGACCACCTCCTTGATGGGTCGGCCCCTCACAGCGGTTGGTGCTGCGTCCCGTGCTTCCCTGAGAGCATCACACCGCAGAACAGTATGCTCTACGTTGTCCGTTTCTCCAGAGTCGCACAGTACGCAAATATCGCTGATGGCCTTCTTGATCCTTGACAGGTAGCTCTGGAACTGGCCGTGTCCGGTCAGAACCTGAGTCATCCAGTAGGAAAGCTCCCCGTGTCGGCGGTCATACCATGCCCTGAGGTCCGGTATCAGACTCTTGGTCCAGCTCCCTGTGGTCACGCCGGGTCTTACCTGTGCCCATTCCTCATGCCAGGCCGATATGGTGGCACTCCTGGCCCTGGTGAGATCCAGACCTTCGTCTAGATACATTTTACTTCGTTCAGCCACTAGGAGGTCCCATGGCAGCATTTTGGCTAGGACCAGGAGAGCTTCGGTCGAGACTGTTCGATACGCCCGGCTTACCCTGATTTCCAGCGTTCGTTGGGTCGACCTTAGTGCCCCCCTATTTTTCGCCGTCCGCATTGCCATGTCCCCCCAGACTGGGGCTGCGTATAGCGCCGTTGATTCGGCCACCGAGGCCAGGAGCCTTCTTTTCACCTCAGCCACCCCACCGACCCTAGGCATGACAAGTACATGTTGTTAGTGTGATCAAAATAACCGGACCGGTTATAACTAAGCGTCGTTTGATTTGATATCCGTTTACTCGTCCCCTTACTCGAAATATTGTAATTTATCTAAAGTACCTATACGTAAATATATTTATATGGAAGGATTTTATGGATTTATAATTTGCTTAACATGTATACCTTAATTTGATTCAAAATACATATCGCCCTTTTAGACCTGCTATAATATATATATATATATATACAGGGTCTCCCAGAAATATTTAAAAGGCGACACTAGAAACTTTAGAGTTCGTTAAACTAAATAGTTTTTCCATTCGAATATGGTCTATGAGAAGTCTTGTTTCGGAGTGAGAGTAATATCACTACAATTTATGGCACTGGGGTTGTTGCCCGACATAGGGACACACGAGACAACCAGTCCTCCTATACCAAACACATTGTCGTATTCGTGAAAAATTGCTGCTTTATCTAATGAAAATAAAACGCCGGCTAAAAGATGCGACAAAGTCGTTTAGAAGAGATTTGCAAAAAATGATGTTCTGTTATTAGCTTTAACGCCCAATACCTCAAAATTATAATCTACAACCATTCACGACGCTCAAGCGTACATGCGCATTTTACGGCGATTATTTTAGTACCAAATCTACGGCGATCGGATCCGCGATTGGGAAGTAACTAAGGTTTCCGGCGATCTTGTCGAAATTGAATGCATGCCTAAATTACCTTATTCATCAGACAAATCTAGGCGCACAATCCCGACATGACCGCCGACAAATCTCAATTACTACGCAATCACGGCTACCATTGCCATATCTTTGATGATCGTCATAAAAATGATCGTCATAAAATGTGCACTTGTCTGATTGTAAGTTTTGAGCGCTGTCAATGGTCGTAGAGTTATGATTTTGATGTACTAGGCGTGAAAGCAAATAAAATAACTTTATTTTTTGCGAATTTTCTTCTAAACAATCATGTCGCATCTGCTGGGCAGCGTTATATGTTCTTCAGAGGAAGCGAAGAGAAGATTGTTGTCACGAACACGGCGACATGTTAGTTTCGGTAAAGAAAAACTGGTTGTCTTGCAATCGCACACTTCTTGTTTTTATGTTGGGTAACAACACCAGTGTTTAATTATTTTAATTATTTAATTTAATTTGGTTATATCACTCTTATTTCGAAACAAGATTCCACAGAGGCTATTTCCCATTGTAATATATATTTACTTTAACGAGCTCTACAATTCTTATTATCGAGGATCTCGATCCCGATCACCAGTGTTACGTAGCAAAGTAATGCGACATAAGAAATGCTAAATACATGTTCTGTCTAACGTTAGTTAGACCGTCGCAGTAGAAGTAATCTGTATAAAAGCATTATAATAGAAATAACAAATATTACGTATCGTATAGATGTCGGCTAAAACTTTTGGGACATGCCAGAAATGCTACCCGAATAAAATGACATTAATTATGATATGCGCATTCAACTAACAACCTCGTGTCTTTATTTTTTTGCCAAAAGAATAATGCCTTATTCATAAACAGTTTAAGCTATTATCAGACAGGCATTGCTTAATTTCCAGAAACCAAGCACGTTTTAAAACTATAGATACACAAAGGTAATCTAAGAACTACTTCTAACGTAAACAAGCCTTAAATTACTGAACACACAACAAGTGTACGTCCCACCCACGTAGATCAACAATAAGTGGGTCTGCATCTATGCAGTTTGGCAGCAGCCGTCACCGTTAGTCGAAGTAATCTAAAAACAATTTAACTAGCTCCAGCAGATGTAAGTGATGTAAATGTACAGGCGAAACCTATTATCGCATTTATGAGAATGATGAAGCTGTATAAAATAGGCCAAAGGCCGTTCGCAAATCGGCATAGCGAATTGAAATGAGCGATGACAAGCGATTTGCCCACCGACCGACAACGACCCTCGGAGTCCTGAATGGACCACGCCAGATCGTTTATGACCTCCGCGGCCGCTGTCATCAAGCTACTTGAACGCGTCGCTGCCTATCTGGCACTTTGCTCTATGGAGGCGGGAAGTGATCGGCTCACGTGTTTGTCGCCAATGTCTTGCAATACAGACAGCTGTTGTTGTTGTTGGCGTATGTGCATTGTACATGTGCGTGTGTTGTTATTGTTGCTTGCTGTGATGTTGATTTGCGTGTATAGTTTGTCACTGTTATCGTCCTTAGCCTATATTAGCGTCAGTGGCCTAATGTTGACGTACGCAAACACGCACCAAAGCATGTCATTCATTACTTGCATTGCTGATCATAGCCAGTGTCTATGCGCTGTTGTGGTTGTGTTCGGTGTCATTTTAAAAGCGCGTAAGAATCTTGCACTGACGTTTGGACGTCACCAATGAGGACCATGCTGGTGGCGATGTAGACGATGCTGGCTTGGGTGGCTTGGGCGGGCGGGTGAAATCTTTCAGAATGATGACGATGATGATGATGATGATGACAGCGTCAATGAAGCTCCATGATGAAGCCCTTTGCCCAGCAACTTGTATCCTACAGTAAATCTGGTATGCCAAAAACATAGTGCTAAGCATGTTAAAAATGTTAAGCAAGAGTGAAACCGCAAAAGTGCAAAGGGAGCAGAAACAGACACGGTCACAGCGGCAGATACAAAGCACGGCGACAATAGCCGCCACAACTACAAAGGTCACAACAATAACAACAACCAAAATAGCAACAGCAGCAGCAGCAACAGCAGCAGCAGCCACAACAACAATAGCATCAACGGCAATAATAATCATCATAATAGCATTAGCAACGCCAAGAAAAGGCTGGAACACAGAGTAAAAAGCTCAAGCACGACATAACGGGCACGACGCATTTGGTGCATGCCAGTCAGATGACGTCATGCATATGAGTGCGAGCCTACCTACGTAGCGTTCGCGGTCGCCTCCCTCTCGCCTCCCCCTACCAACGCTCACGTCTGTCTTATCATCTCTCTCTATCTCTCTCTCTCCTAGCTAGCAAGCTAGAACAAGCAAACTCGCCAGCCAAGCCAGAGCAAAGCCAAGGCAGAGCTATTCGAAATAGCGTTACGTCCTCGGCACTGCGGAGCTGCTGTGGTCGCTGTGAGCTGATGTAACTGTCCCCCCCGTCGCCCCCCGTCGCCCCCCGTCGCCCCCGTCGCCCCCGTCGCCCCCCGTCGCTTCGATCGACCTTGCTACTACTATGTAGGGGCGGCGTTATCTCCGACGTCGTCTTCTCTACAAACACACGGCAAGCAAACAACACCAGCCGCGACAACGACAACAACAACGAAGATGCCAACAATAGTAATAAACATACCAAGGCGCAAACATAAATAAACAAGAGCTTACACATATACGCGCACACACACACATATATAAATGTGCGAATGCACACATATATTGTATACAGACAAACATACGCAGTAGACATGCGAAGTTCCGCTACAGATCACCAATGGAATGAGCCGCCATAACATCGGGGGTGGTCGCGAGCAATGAATGAAGCCGAAGACGACCGAAGAGGCGCATTTGCGCACTGCGGTGCGCGTGGCGGGCGCCAGCCATCACAGATGATGACGGCGACAATAACAACAACAAGCACAACCACAATTACTACAACCCAACTAGCATCATCGTCATCATTATTGAGTTCTTGAATTACAATAGCCCACGATGGCTGATGGTAATACACCACTAACGCATCACTAATCTTCATCGCCATCTTGCAGCAGCACCAACATGGAGCAAATAAATACCGAGCAAGAATGCCATAGAACACAAGGGCGGCCCACTCACCCGTGAGCGTGCACCCATCTCCCCCCTCCCCCCCAGAACACGCGAGCCACTCTTCAATGCCTATAGTACATCTGAACGCAATGGACAACGATATATTTATATATATATATATATATATATATATATATATATATATAGAGAGAGAGAGAGAGAGAGAGAGAGAGCAACGAAATAGTAGAAGAAATGGTGCAACACGCAGCGCGCCGCTGTCTAAACGATACCCGTGACGATGTTGTCGGAGACGTGAGGCATGAGGTGACGTGCAAATCGCAACGGCGATCCAACGACAGAAGCAAGAGCAGCAGCAGCAGCTGCAGCACTGACGGTCACTGGTGGCTAAGCCACAACAATTCCATTATCTTGTCGTTTTGATAATTGCTAATCTAACAAAGTAAAGCTTTGTTTAATGCCATACCAAATAGCCGTCGGTGTTGTTTTTTATATGAGTAAACGCTATTTCTCTCTCTGCTGTTTAGTTATCATTATTTTTGATATAATTCTTATCATTTCATTATACCTACGATTGCGGATCCCACAGTATAATTATCTAGTAACCCGACAACGGGTCTTATCTACACGAATGCGGTGAGTGTATATATTCAATCTTCAAAGTTTTAACGCACCTTCAAAGAACAGAGTCAGGATATATAAGACGACATCGAATTTGCACCAGATAAAGTCTAGAGAAAATTAAGTAAAGTTAAGGGCAAGTACACATTTCACTCGAAAGGTGGTCATGTCCCCCTAGACGTCTGGACGTTGAATTCTCTAGAATTAGTCTCTACATCCGTCTAAATGTAGAGACCGTATCTAGGCGACCAAAAATTGATTGTCAAAATTAAGACCAGTATATATATATTTTTTTTAACAGAATATCTGTGGTATGACTTCAGTATATAGGAAGCCGCTGGTCTGGCTTTGAATTTGCATTACGTTCCAACTCTTTTTTGAACTCAGCATGCCGGAGAATGGGTCTCTGATCGTTCTGCTCTGAAGGTCTAATCACGATCAGGCCGTCGATCTCAAAATTAGATATGTGTAAATGAATACGTGATTTCATCGCCAATATACGTTAATGAAATTTGATAAGTAAATAATAACTGCTACACCTCAATAAGGTGCTTGACCTCGTGGTAAGACGTAACCAAGAATGCAGTTATTATTAAAAGTAATAACATTCAATTTCCACTCAAGCATGTTCTATAAAAACGGTTTGATATATAATAGAGACCCTATCTAATATGGCAATAGACTATAATAAAACAAATAATGAAGCTTTATTTATACGAAAGATTCGTATAAGTTAACCGATCGGGAGCCCAGCATGCGAAAGGTGAGTCATCTACGTTATCGGTCTCGCCGGTGTCGCACAAGGCACATGTGCATACCGCAATCTTTCCGACCTTTAGCATATGAGACTGAAAGCTATCATTGCCGGTGAGAACTTGGGTTAGGTAGGACGTTGTTCCCACGAACTCGCATCGGTACTATTTCATAAGGTCTAGGAATACTGACTTTGTCCCTTGTATTGTACTTGTATTGTATACTTGTCTATTAGGCCTCTCAACTCTCTCGAGTGTCTCTCCTGCATCGTCTCATCTAAGTACCTAATTCCGGTATAAGGAGATGTTCTTCTTTATTCGTTCTGGCTAAGGTGTTATGCGGGCAATTACCAGCACAGCGCCCGTGAACACCGTCTTGTTATTTGGCACATGTTTGCCGTAAAATATATCCAGTTCTGCCGACAGCGCTTTCTCCCGATAAGCAAAAGCGCTTTGCCCTTTCTGGTGATTGAGCGGAGTTCAATGCGTTTGCTCAGCACTCCAATAGCTGCTCGTACACCAAGATCGCCAGGCCGTCGGCATAGGCGATAAACTCAACACCGAGCCCACAGCCGCTCGCTGTATCTCGTAGAATATTACAGGTGGGGATCCTGATTCACTGCAATCGGGTCCTCTGTCTCCCTTAGTTTTTGGTCGGAAAAAGGTGAGCTCAAGTGACAAACACCGTGCTATTTGGTACGACCTTGTTTTCCACCTTGAATGTAATAAAGGCCTCCAGGCCTCCTTCATATTGTTTGCCACCAGAAGGTTTCGTCTGGTCAACTATTCTATTAGAGATTGTCGTTCCCCTGTTTAGTGAGCCTACTTTTTCAAAACGCAGATGCCGCGTTAGCGTCTCGCGTCATAATCTGGCTATGATGTCCTGGTGTTCTGAGGGTGGCGTTCAGTGTATTATTAATATTATTATTATTCACTTGCAATTCTAAGCATCACAACAATGTGATATTAGGGGTGTGCCTCGTTCAGATTGACGTTGCCGGCGAAAAATCCTTGGTGGTAGTCGCGGAACTAGTAATGTTTGACATTTATTGTAGACATGTATGTTGGAGTTATTGGAATCAATATCATCAAGTTGTTAACTTGAATTAACTAATCCCATCTGCTTAGAATCACGATTCGAGCATGGAGAAATTTCGGCTAACATCGGCGGGACGCTGTAGTGGAGATCTCCTGCGAATCTGAGCTCATAGGTCGTAGACTCAATGCAGACACGACGCATAGTGGGTGTCAAATGGCAAGTACTTGCTTCTAGTGTAACTCAGTAGTGTATTTAGTATTATTGGGTAGGTGGATTTATTATTCGCTTGATATATATATATATATATATATATATATATATATATATATATATATATATATATATATATATACCTAATATTATAATAATTATCTAGTTTGCGTAACCGTTTTTCATTATAGACATCCACGTTCACATGAGGTTGTATCGTTACACTTAGTCAATTATATATATATATATATATATAAATATATATATATAATGTCTAAGTGTAACGATACAACAAAAGTCTTTTCGGATTGGCGCTTGCGCGGCTTTCACAGCGCCCGCCCCGGCGCCTAGGCATAAATCATTGGCTCACACTTTGTTGTTTTCATGGTAAAACGAGCGGGCAATCTGCTGGTCTCAACCATTTTGAAATCTGTTTAGCCGTTTGTTCGTTAAAGTGCTGCAAAATGGAGGTAGAAAATGCCAAATTCGGGCGATTCTACTCCATGAGTTTAAAAATGGACTGAGTGCAACGCAGGCTCACAAAAAGTTTTTAAAATCGTTTGGAGATGCCTGTTGTACAGACTGAATGTGCCAACAGTGGTTTGAGAAGTCCGAAAGGGAAATTTTAACTTCGAAGATAAGCCTAGATCAGGAAGACCAAGTGTTGTCAGTGAGGAGGTTTTTCGAATGAAAATCCAGGAAAATTCCACTATAACTACTGTGGAACTTGCCGAGGAGCTTCATATTACCCAACAAGCTGTTAGCACAGCTTTAAAACGCCTCGGAATAACTTCCAGGCTGTGCAAATGGGTTTTCAAGGAAGGGTGTCCTGTTCCACCAAGACAACGCAAGGCCCCACGTGAGTAGGGACACCCTTTCGAAAATTTCCCAGCTAAAATGGGACTTTTTGGAACATCCACCGTATTCCCCCGACTTAGCACCATCTGATTACCACCTATTCAGATCGAGGCAAATTTTTTTACGCGTTCTGGACTGGAATAATATTTTGCCACTAGAAGCCCAGACTTTTACAGAAAAGGAATCGAAAACCTTGTAAATCGTTGGGCAGAGGTTGTATCTTCCGGCGGAGAATATATAAATCAATAAATAAGACCTCCCGTGTCTCCTATATATGCGTTTTCTTTATAGCGCCAAAACCGAAAAGACTTTTTTGTATGATGTATATGATGCTCATTTAACAACTCTAACTACGTATAACACTTCTGACTAATAGCTGCCTTGACAGCTACCTCTTTCACTAAAAAAAAATTTGTCATCAAACGTGCTTTTAGTTGCAAAGTTTAATATTATGCATCTAATGTGGTTTATAAAGTAAATGCTTTCACACGGAGAAGTGAGATACGTATCCGTGGATTTGTCAAGTAAAGTATTTTGTGTAGTAGTAGTAGTAGTATTATGTAGACCCGTTGCGCTTGTAAAATGAATGATTCTGCCGAGGTGATTTCGGCATTGGCGGCCCTTGTATAACACGTACTCAATCATGGTTGCTGCTACGTAGGTTTACCTACAGGCCATAGCAGAGGCTATTAGCCACACTGCTATTGCAGAGTTATATGTTTGTGGTTTACAGCTGCGACATCCGATAGTGTGTTTTATGCAATGTGAAAGAATAAATGTGGAGTCTCGTGCCGGCGATCTCGGCAACAGTTAATTGTATATAAGATTCACCGGGCAGATATCGTCGGTATGCTGGCTTAACTTGCAACGAAAAGCGCATCATATATATATATATATATATTTTTTTTTTTTTTTTACATTGATTAAGAGAAATGAGGAATGAAAACTCACTTTCCCCGGCTTTATCAAACTTAAGCACTCTATTTTAGTCGGTAATATTATTTGTGCCTTTTTGATTTTACGTTTGTTTACATACGTTTACATGGAATTTACAACAACAATGGTCATAGGTAGCTACTTGCCTCTGTATTAAAATATTCGGTTTTGTCCCTCTGTATTGACATCCCGTCTTACCAATGAGGTGAAGAGGCATAATATATTCTTCCTATGTAGTAGTGCTTGCTGAATGGAGCACGACTCTCGAAGAACATCCGCTCTATGCCTCATGCGCGCCGATGACGACAACTACAACGGCAGCTACAGCGAAAGCTAGCTAGAACAACAACAACAACAACAACAACGAACAAAAGGTAGGTAAGCGACAACGCACGTCGTTTCATCACGGCATAGCAGTGTCACGCGTTAATGCCTGTCAGCAACGCCATAATATGCCTGTCAGTTTATTTATGCATAATTCATTATCTGTGTAGCAGAAGTTGTTGTAGTAGCGATTCTCAGTAATAGGTCTTCGTAGTAAGTCGTGCCAGCATGAACAGCAGAAGCAGAAGATTGTGCGCCGCAGGTCCAGCAAACGGCGGCTATGGCTGGCTGTCGTAATGTTACTGAGAAAACGCGAGGACAGCCTGCGGTTTATGGTTGTTGTTGACTTTGCCTGCCATCTACCTTCGTTCAAAACACCACAACGCTACTACGGTTTTTACAGCGCCGTCAAAATTCACAATAGCTCATATGGGTTCCTCAAAACAAAAACAAAGGAAAACCAAACGGAAACGGTGTAATGGCAAAATCAATCAACCGTGTTGTATGAACCGTGATGAAGAACATGACGTTCTACTAGTAGTTCTGTATGGGTGCACCGTTTTTATGTTCCATTGTCGCGTTGACAGTGAGTTTCTCCTTGGTGACGTTGCCTGCGGCGATGGCATAATCGACTAGGGCGGAAATTCGGCGGCAGCTCAACGGCACCTTGTCGTGGGTGTGGTGGACCCGGAGGAGGAGAGCCCATCCCGCCCAATTGTGCACAGGATTACCCAGAACAAGAACGGATACCTCATCCTTTCGCTAGAGGAGTACCAGGATGGCGCAGGAAAAGCGCTGGTAGCATAATAATTGCATATATACAAGAAAACACACAGATAAAGGCCGACCTCCGTAACCCGATAGCGATCTGCACGGTCGCCGGGATCGACCCCTTTCTTGCGTGAGGAGGGAGTGGAGGTGGCTTTTATAAATGCCCTCAATTTGCCGAGAAAAGCTAAAATTAGGGCAGTTGGCCCAGTGCTTTGAAAATCGGAAATTTAGTACACCCTGGTGATCGTGTCTTTACTGGTGGCAAGAATTGTTCTGGCCTATAACCAGAATCAAAGTGGTGCAGGCCTGGAAAGGATTGCAAAGAGAGTATACCAAGTTGTCACGTTTATGAAGCGGGACCGCTTAAGCTTTACATGCAGATCCTGAGGGCTAAATTATACAAGGGCTATAGCCGGCTTACAGAGAGCCAAATGCACGAACATTAGCTCTTTGCCATCCTCACTGTGGCATGCGAAAAGGTAGGCCCTTTACACCATAGTAATGTTGTCGCCCACCCAAGTACTGGTGGTATGAAAAGAATGCCGTGGCAAGAAATGTATCATCGTGTAATCATCTTCAAAGGATCTACACAACGAGGCGGAGCTGGGTACCAAACAGCTGCCGCCACGTCACGGCCACGCTCCGGGGAGCTTCCTTGAGGCTCCCGTCGGACCTATATAGGCTTATACACACACAAAAGTATTTGACTGCATTTTTTCGCATGGACTTTGTCGTATGCTAAAGTAACGCTTCGCGTCTAGAACCCCATGTCGTTAGGTGGTCCGTAAAAAGTGATAACTTTTTAGGTTATTTGGAGTTTTGCACGTTTCCAACTCAGCTCATTTAGTAGCCGTCGTTAGTCTTCCAAGATCTTTCAACCCTTCTAGGTCATGGTGAAATACCCAAGATTAGTACACTCAGTAGAACGTGATTGTCCAACAGCGCGCTATACGAAATACCGCAATACGCAATACTGTCTACGGGATTTCTGCGTTTCAATATCAATTCCTAGCGGGGCATGAGATGTCGCATAAGCGGTTATTATTGTGCAAGTCCAGCATGAACCTTTATGAAAGGTTAGTGACGACGACGTCAATTGTTTTTTGGTACAGCTCACTCTGGCATACGCACTCAATTATGGATATATTCATATATGTATATAATTCAGCATATCTATAGCCAAAATAACGTATATTAAACAAATATGGATGTTCTATAATAAACCAGCTTGAGTGCACACATATACTAAATAGAGATGATGCCTATTTGTTTCATCTGAAAAATGAATGAAGCCGTTTGATTAAAATTTTCATTTATATTAAAATTTCGTACATATTTCCGAGACAAACGTTACGAAGTCTACCTAAGAAAGACTAATCATAGCCCAATCTTTTTAAAAATAATCATCGTTTTATTAAGTAAGGCGGCTGGGCCCGTACAGGACGAGGTTTACTTATGCGTTATATAAAGCATAAGCCTGGAACAAGGGTAGGATTCAACGCTGCCCGTGAAAATACTCATAAGGTGTACACACATGACCCATAAATCCTGAAGTCATAAAATAATGCGTGGTCCGGAAATACTTCACTCAGTTGCGTGCCGGAAATTTTGTTGTTAAAGCCGCAGGGTGGTCAGGCTGCCCTTCAACGACGGGAACCGAACAAATTACGACTCTTGCGTACAGAAACTCGCAACAGATCAAGAAATGCAGGATCATACTGCGCATATAGTAATCGTTTTTACGCCCGCAGTTGAAAAAAATCTATCAGCCACCATTCCCGTGCGACTCGTCACTGCCATTACTCGAAGGTTCGCAAATGGGGCGGGTCAGGTGTGAGGAGAAAGAAAAAGAATAATCGAACTCACTTGTTCTTAGTTTTGGCTGGTCAAAGACTACAATATGCCATCACTTCCTCTCCACCTCGCGTCTCTTCATCTGGTCATCGCATTCTCGGCTCGATTCCAAAGACGAAGAAGAATAGCAAGAAGAAGCACAAACGAAAAATGTTCTGCTGTAGGTCGTGTGCTTGGCACGTATTGCGGCATATGTTGTACTAGCACTTACAACAACAATGTTCGTCGACAATCCATACTCGTTGACTATTTAATACCTACCCATCAACCGCTCTGCGCATATCAACAACAACAACAGCTGCGGTAGCTGGGTTTGGTGCCAAGAAAGCAGGTCTGCCGGTGCCGTTCTCGACTGGACGCGTTTGGCTTTCGAACTGCTGGACAGTTCGGTGGGGGTGGGAGCGCTTTGTTCGTTTGCTTGTTCGCGATTTTCTGGTGTCGACTGGATCTGTAGTTTTCTTTTCGACGACACAACGCCTTCTATAAGTCTTGTCCTTCGTTCTGCGGCCACTGCGTATAGCGAAAGTGAAGTGGTGAAAGTGAAATCGACTGTGCCGTCGGAAGTTTAAACAGCTTTGCCGCTTCTGCGAGCGTGTCTCCCACGAACGAATAAACGGTGGGCAAGTAAGTAAATACATTAATGAAAAAATAATAAAATAGCTAGGTAGGTGAACAAAACGTACGGAACTAAGCATATATATATATATAGCTGAATACGTGGTCTTGTCAACCTTGAGCTGAAATCCCACGTTAGGATCGGGCACTCGCCCAGCTCGTTTAGGGGAGGACGAGCGTGGAAATGGCGAGCGCAGTGCTACGCGCATTCACGTACGAAAAGAGTGTAGATTATATAATATTAATAACTGGTGCTTTGTCAAAGAGCCTCTTCTGTTTGCTCTTGATGACTATAGGGCTGCTCACATCTTTAATGGTTGGATTCTTCAATGAACCGCAGCAACTCCTCGATGAAGGGCAGTATCTAAAAAAATAATTGCATAATAGTGCCAATACACAAAAAGATCATTTTCTGAACATCAGTCATCAGCACTCTCAAACAGCAAACCCGTACAGTTATCAATGGCGCGCTTCAAATCACTATATGTAGTAATGCTTTCTGCGATAACGGGCATAACAACAACGCGCAGAAAGGCCATCCGCATCAATAAGCGTTTCACATAGCAGAACATTACAAGTTCCGTTCTGAAGTGGTCCCAACCCACTCTATACGAGATAGAGTAATATTCCCAGTGCACACGTTCTCAGGAGACAATTGTCGCGCCATCTGTAGTTCCGTTCTAGTAAACTAAGTAAAACATATATAGCATTATCGAACCTTAATTTTATGTATCAATTGTTACTGGGTTTTATACATCGTTTATACGACCCTCTACTTTTTCTGGTGCTCTCCTATCTGGGACCTCAGAAAAACATTTACATGCCAGCGGTGAGAAGACGTATGTATTCCTAATGCTAAAGTGCTTTCTCACGTTATTCTGTCCCTTTGAGCAACGCATTTTTCACTTGCGATATGTATATATATATATATATATATATATATATACGAGGTGTGTTCAAAAAGTATCGCGACTTTTGTGTTTTTTTAAAAATTATTCATTTATTCATGAATATCTATTTTGTCCCCTTCAAAGTAATCCCCATGAGATATTATACACTTGTGCCAACGGTTTTTCCAATCTTCGAAGCACTTCAAAAAACCTTTTTTTTTATCTTGTTCAGCTCCTCCTTCGATGCCGTCTTTATCTCGTCAAGCGTAGCGTAACGTCGTCCTTTCATGGGCCTCTTCAGTTTAGGGAACAAGAAAAAGTCACAGGGGGCCAGATCTGGGGAATACGGTGGCTGCGGCATCATTAGTGTGTTGTTTTTGGCCAAAAACTCGCGCACAAGCAACGATGTGTGAGCAGGGGCGTTATCGTGGTGCAAAAGCCAATTTTTGTTCTTCCACAAATCCGGGCGTTTCTGGCGGATTGCTTCGCGCAAATTGCGCATAACTTGCAGGTAATATTCCTTATTGACCGTTGTACCCTGTGGCAAGAACTCATGATGCACCACGCCCCTGCAATCGAAGAAAACTGTCAGCAAAACTTTCACATTCGACCGAACTTGGCGCGCTTTTTTCGGTCTTGGTTCGTGCGGCAGCTTCCATTGAGATGATTGAGCTTTGGTTTCCACGTCATAACCATAAACCCACGATTCGTCACCAGTTATGACCCTCTGGAGCAAATTTGGGTCGTCGCGGACAGAGTCCAACATCTCATTAGCAATGTTCATGCGATGCTGTTTTTGGTCGCAATTGAGCAATTTTGGTACGAATTTCGCGGCGACCCGTCTCATGCCCAAATCATTGATAAAAATCGAATGGCACGAGCCAATCGATATGTTTAGGTCCTCAGCAACTTCTCTAACGGTGATTCGACGATTGGCCAATACCATTTTCTCCACTTCATTAATTTTTTCGTCTGTTGTTGAAGTGCTCGGGCGTCCGGCACGCTCTTCGTCGTTCACATCTTCTCGGCCTTCTGAGAACATTTTGTACCACCGATAAACGTTGCTTCTGTCCAAGGTAGCTTCTCCGTATGCCACAGTCAACATTCGGAATGCATCCGCGCACATAATTTCGTTTTTCACACAAAATTTGATACAGGTTCTTTGATCCATTTTTTGAATAGGTAAAAATCGAAGACGATCCAAAACACGTGCAAGCAAAGCAGCTGTCAACAATTAAGTGAACATTCAAAATGGCCGAGCTTGTCGGCATAAGTGAGAGACATGAGTACCAACATGACGCCACAAAAAATCGAAATTCGAATATACGTAACCCGCGAAAATTCAAAAGTCGCGATACTTTTTGAACACACCTCGTATATCTAAAAGTGCACATACACACAAATTAGTAGGGACATATTTGTGTGTATAGTCGTGCAAAACTTGCCCTCCCTCATAGTCTAATATATATATATATATATGTACAAGTGCACATACACACAAATTCGTAGGGACATATTTGGGTGTATAGGCGTGCAAAATTTGCCCTCGCTCATAGTCTAATAGATATATGTATATATATATATATATATATATATATACATACATACATACATATGTATATATATATATATATATATATATACATACATACAACATTTGTAAGGACAAAGCAGAATTTAATCTCTTCCACCACTCCATCCGAGAACACGAACGTCTGACCTACAATGCCTCGGTATGCCTTTACCTTAAGCCCTCCAGAGTTTCTAAAAGACCGCAGACAAGTGAAGGCTGTCACACATATAACATTGACAAGCTTTCGTCAGCTTGTATGCTTCGTTGTGCCTTTCACTGTAAACATATCAGCACGCATTGCAATCGTATTTCTGAAAGCTTCTGTCTATTATTGAACAGTTCAATGGTTGGGAATCATCAGGGTTAAAACTCATGAGCATTTCAACCGAGAGCAGTCAAATCTGGAGAGGCTCAACGTTGCGGGGCTGTATGTGTTACGAGCGCCGACAAAAGGACCGGACAAAGATATGGACACATACTTGACACAAGCCTAATACTATTTCCCCACCAGATGTCACACGTCAGTGCTTGTTTTCATCAACGTCGAGCTCATTTAAAACGTAGATTACGCCTGTATCAAGAGCCTCCAGCGAACAGCTAGGGTAAACGATCGACGGTGACGTTCTGTAAATGTCCCATGGAGGAAACCACTGGGAATTTGAAAGCCCACGCAATTCGTTTACGTTGTTCATTAGCTTTACAGTATGTTTTGTTTTTATTTGTTCTGAATAGCTTGTTTTACTTAGGATCCTGAGCCCTTGTCCTTACTACAATGTGCTCACGGCCCTAGGGTTGTTGAGGACGGTTCTGAGGAGAAGCACAATTGCGATCAACGACGGTGTTGAAATGAACAGAGGCCTAAATAAAAATAACGGCCCCGACTCTTTGCGTTCAAGAAAAAGATCAGTCTGTCCAACCGACTGCATGTTTAGCAAAATAACTGCAAAGGTGCCCTGTAGGGATAACGCTACAGCCTCAAAATCAGAGGTAGACCCGCATTTAGTGTAATTTATTTATTAAGAGCGGGGGAGGGTAAGCTCGCGTATTCATATATATATATATATATCTTTGCTTGTACCTATCTTTGCCCATGCGAGTCTGTCTATTCATCAGCGTCTGATTGCAAAATGATTTACGAGGTTGCGTGTAAGTGGAAGTATCAGGATAAGCAGCTGCAGGTTTAAGTGTATAGATGACAGCACCAAGATGAGCGTAGGTTTGTTTATACAAATGATATAGCTATAGACTCATGACCAGTGAGACACTGCGTAAAAAAAGGTTTATTCCCCCTCCGGGCGGTCTGTCGATTTTTGTTGTCCGCGATGAGCAGGCGAAGTGAGTGACCCGGTAAGTCTGTAGATATGGCATTCCACTCTTTCTGCAATTATTATTGCACTTTTATTACCGCTGATTGGCACTGAGCGTTGCACAGAGACATAGCACACAAAGCTCTGTTTACGGTATCGCCAACGGTCAAAGTAATCTTAGATGACAAAGCGTGCCTTAACTGGAGGCACGCTTGTTTATGTGATGCTCAACTATCCTGATATATTTTATAGTAGTGTATTATATAATATAACTTAGACAATACGACAAGTGTCCACTAGCCGGGGAGACGAGGTCGCACATAGATCCCACAAGATACAACTTTATAAGGAGCAGTGATTGACTATTCTCATGACAACTAAAAACTGCCAACTCGAACTCAAAATGTGTGTCATTGTCGTGCATCGCGCCGTCTTGGCAGGGGGTATAATAGATAACAGACGAACTTCATGGGTAGTTGCTTAGGCACAAACCACAGATCGACCCATCAACTCTAATGGAAACGTTCAGGTAAAACAAAATGTGCCGTCTATCAATATTTGGTAAATACCCACAGATGTCGATACAGTGTAGAGACCACTGTTTCAAAGGTTAATAGCCTGTTGCCTAAGTTTTCTTTGCTTATAGTTTCATATGACATACATATTTTCCTGATTTCGTACATTAAATACATGTTGTACATTTAATAGACGGTTTTATATTTTAATAACTACATGCCTATATACCAGCGCACCATTACTGTTTTTGAAGGAAGGAACAGACCGTAAATGTGTGTATTGAAATAGTAAGTTCTATTATACATGAAAAATCGTTACATACAAGGTGCTACATAGGTAGGCCACCTACATTGGCGGCTTTCAGTATTGTAACCATGAGATTAGTATCTGCTTCCAAAGATGTTTTTCTTGGTATAAGCCAAGAACAGAACTACATTATCAATTGCAAGTGCCTAATCTATTTTGCCTTTGTATATACATACATACAGGTTATGTGGGTGTGTGTATAAGCGTGCAAAATATGCCCTTACTCATAGTCAATTATCTGCGTTTATATACTGAAGTACGTAAGAGTAGTTTTCGTTTTTAAATTCAATTTTTGGCAGGCCCGTCGGCCACAACTCTTCTTGGAGAGGGGGGGGGTGTCTACTAGTGGAAGAGCCGAATCAGCAGGTAGTTTTAGCACTAGTTGCGTGGCGCTCGTATTTTGTTCTTTTTGTTAAAGGGCCGATACATGATTAGTGAGAAACAGAACCATTTGAAATGGTTTGATCTATGAATTCCGGAAATTTTGGGAAATACCACAGTTTTGCTTTGGTATTTTCTTGCTTTTTTTTATTAATTGCAAAATTTTTCTACCCCAGAGAAAAAGTGAATGAAACCTCGGAAGTCTTGGCAAAAACGGGACTCTCGAATTGATTGGTCGTTAGGAATAGTCCGTTTAAATGAAGGATACTGCACTTGATCCTCGATCAATGATAACAAAGAATAACCACATGCACAAAACTGCGGTTTTATTCTTGAACATAGCTAAATGTTATTTGTTCAGTTTAAGTATTGTTTTTACATACCACAATATGGGATTTTTAATGGATGTCTAAACGATTGCTCTTGTGTGGAATTCCAAGCAAAATTTGTTTCCTAGTGTTTCTTTTCTTTTGGTGAATTCGTTTAATCGCGGGAATCAAGATGGGACTGATTGTACCAAGCTGTTTTTTATTTCCCCAATGCCTAGTGCAACATGGGCATTAATGCAGCATACGGTGCCTAAGCTATCGGTTTGCGTCCTCCCATCCTTTGCTACGCTGACTTGGGATCTCTAGGAACCTACTTATTGCCTATATATGTCTATCGATTCCCGCGTTTCAGGCGGAATTGTTTATAATGATAAGTTACTTGACATTAGGACATAAGGAAGTATGGGTACCCAGCAGCCGTGAGACAGCAAAATTCATTAGGGATCTGGCCAGAAGAATGATAGCAACGACGGGGGACCAGTGCGAGGGAGAAGATCTGTCACAGCTTCTGTCTCTCATGGTGTATAGAGGCAATGCCGCTTCTATAATCGGCGCCATGGGATGAGCAGCTAAATAGCACTTGAATCGAAGCGACGCGTTCGAAGCTCATAATTGTATGCTGATGACACAAACACGATTAAAATAAAGTTATATATATATATATATATATATATAGCAATGGCTTGCGTCATGCGATGCGTTGTGCTCCGAGAGAGCTGCAGTCCCCGGCGAGTGCGGCCTTCCGTCGCTTAGCGATAATGAGCGGAAAGAGGCGCGAGGCCAGCTTGCTGGACTGGACGAAATCGAAAGCAAAGAGAAGCTCGCTCGGATTGTCGTCTCTCAGAGTCAGCTGCTTCAAGCTGGCTAGCCGTGTTTGTCGTTGTAAGTTGTAGCATCGCTTACTAATAGCAACAGTTGCAGAAGCAAGTTGTTGTTCGTGATAAAGCAGGTGGTTCTCAAGCGGGCCAGTGTGTGGTCGGATTTTTTTTAGACGAAAAAGAAGAACAGAAGAGGCAAAAGTCGACGAAACAGCAACTAGTGAATCCATCTGCCTGTATGTGTATACATATATCTGTTTGGCTTTAGAGCCGTGAAAACAGTACAGCTAATACAACGGTTTCTGGTATTTCTACTCATTGAGCGGACAGACGGAAAACGACAAGCGAAGTACAGGTACTTACCCGTCAACGCGCAGTGGATATACCAAAAGAGAGATATGCAGGATAGACACGCTTAGGAAACATAGGAAACCGTGGCGTCGTTCACAGATGTAGCACTTGCTATGTGTTTATGCTACGCTATTGTCAGATTGTCGTGCATCGCACTGAGATGGACGTCGCTGTTATTGCATAGTGTGTGGCAAACGATTCGCGCAAGCGAACAAGCAGCCGCATTTTGGTCTTGAATATACCTACCGGGTGGTTGGTTTAATCATCTTTGTTCGCTGGGTGATGATTTGGCGGCTATTTGGGTCGCTTGTTCGTTCGCTAGTTGTTAGTGGCCGTTTAATTCATGTATTTAATTTAGTGGTCGTTCCTGGAAAAAGTTTAAAAGAAGAGAGCAGCGCGATCGGGCTGTGTCCCTGTATTGTTGACACGGCAAACAATCACGACAGTTAGTGATCGTCGGAAACGGGTGGGGGGGAAGTCTAGTGACTGACAGGGGAGTGAAATAGCCTGTAAGTGATACAAGTGATTGTAATTTGACAACAGTTCTAACTACGGTCATTGTGTTGCTGATGTCAGTATTCTGCGTTTGTCCGGTCTGGCTGGCGTTTGCAACGCGCCATAAACACGAGCTATGCATTTCCTTGGAGTCAAGCAGTAGCCGCACCAGCAGCAGCAGCAGCAGCAGAGAAAAGAGCGCTGTGGTTGACAGGCTGACACACCGACAACAGGCGCCGCTCTTGTCGTGCTATTTCAACCCAGCAGCCTAACACAGCCCGTCCAGCTGTCACTGCCGCTCAGGTGAGTCGAGACGATAGGGAGAAGCAGATATATATATATATATATATATATATATATATATATATATATATACTATTGCTTCCAATAACTTCCAGAAAAGGTGAATAGCAATGCAAGCGATTTGCATTCCTTTAATGATAAAAGGAATGCAAATCGCTTGCATTTAGCGATTTGCATTCCTTTTATCATTAAAGGAAGAAAACGGTTCGGTTTCACCACACTCTTCAACGAGGTGATGATAACGTCCCTACTAACCACGAAATGCAAGAGCAGTAGTCTCCTTAGCCTTATTTCTAGAGGAAAAAGGGGATCGGCGGGCTCTATCATCTTGCCGAGGTATCTTAAAGAAGAGCGCAGTTTACAAACCTGTGTCGGCCATCCTAGTCCGTAGGTTAGAATTTTTTTTGAAGTAACCAAAATCTGTGTGATCAACAACATGGCTTAAGAAGAGGCTGGTCAACGATGGCCGTATGCGGTGTACTTCTATAGCGCACGCTTAGCAACGGGAATTTTAAAGGAAGACTAACATGTTAAAGTGGAATTGATCTCTTTCTCTCTCTCTCTTTCTCTCTTGGCGACGCGCGCAGTGTTACCGCCGCAGCGTCGATCCTCCTCTACTGAAACACATTACTTTCCCGATAACGGATGAGGAATAACTTCAGTACTGAGGTTAGTCCGTGAGCTCATCGCCGATTATTGTTGGCGGCTAGGTTTACATTGCATCCGCTCGCGACGGGAGATTAAACTCTTGTCCTCGCTTCCGTGTGCTTAGAATTCGGCTTTTACAAACAAAGTTACACAGGCTGCTGCGAGTAACCTAATGCCGACTACAATGGCCGGCCCGGCTAGATTGCTTCACAACTTACGGTGTTTAAAGTTTGTATATTAAAATAATAGTTTAAAAAACTGTTGATGCCCAGGCTGATACTCTTAGTCCCTGCTGTTTTCGCGGGTAGTGATAAACCTTCCTGAAGAGAAGATCGAAGTTAAACTTTAGGGCGCTTGACAAAATCAACTCCACTTTTCCGAAGAAGGCGCTTAGAGTCCACCGCACTAGCAACAGGTTAGTCTATTTACTGATGTTGTATCCGTCATTCGTTGACCACCTTAAGAAGACGCACTGAGCCAAAACGGTAGCTTTCTACGAGCACATGTCTGAGGGAGAATACGATCACAACCATTCACCCGCTGTTTTATTAAACCCAGACAATGACGTCTTTTGTGGAAGCGCTGCAATTATAAGATAGACACCTGCAGCCGACAGTGTAATTTACATCACCTTCAACGATGCAATGGAACAGATTCCTTGGCTCGACTTTTGGAACCGTGATGAATATTCAGATATGTGAATCTGTGTTTTCCCTTCACGTAAGAGGCAAGATATAAACAAACCATTGTGTTATTAAGCTAAGTAACTAACTAGCATATATGCCTGGCGTACAGCGATGGAGCGTGGATTCACCAAAATGAATCTCATCATTTTTAACTTTATACGCTCACGCTATAGACATAATTAAGTTTAACGAGTTATATCTGATTAATACAGATTTTAGGCAATTATTCCCTTTCTCGTGATATAATGGCTCATGCATTTATCGTTCGTTATATTTTATACACAGCAAAACTAAGAAGGAGATTATGCCGAAATGGCGGTTTATGATAATAATAATAAGAGGGGCAACAGCAGAGGCGCTCCAAAACCTGATGAGCTATGGGACCTGAGTAGAGATATATGTAAATGTACTCCAGTCTCATCTCTGACGAGTCTCTAGAATAGAGAATACCAGCCCTCGTCAAATTTTATCTCGAGCCGCGTCTCTCTTTCGCCTTGTGACAAATCACAAGGTACCCATCGGGTAGACTTTTTTGTGAGTCCGAGGTGGGCCTGCAGGATCTTGGGGAGATCGATCTAGGGACTTGCCATCCTCCCCCAAAGTCCCATCTAGCGATTGATGTGCTAATGAGTTTTGTCAATCGCTGCATTCACACGAGCCTCATTTTTGTCGCCTGTTCTTGTTAGACGTCATTTACGGTATTTGTCGCACAGATTGAAATGTCCAGCTTGACTATATATATATATATATATATATATATAGACGACAACAACTTGCTATCACGTTCGTTCTTGTTGATAATATGCTTATAATGAGGATGTCTGGCTTTGTCACATTGTCCTTCGTATCTGCTCAGTTCGTTCAAGTCACTGAGCCGTCAATGTGCCACTTATCCCTAGGTAGGCCTTATCTCTACTTATAATTGATTTTTCACATTAATTAATCCCTCCCGAATACTAGTTACAAATTGAGTGTAATCGAGTGCACTCCGCCGCCGACACTATCCAAGGATTGCTGTTCTTGTTGGTTTACGTTTTTAGGGTGGCGACCATTGAGTAAGAAATGGCCCCACCTTTTGTGGATTCAGCTGATGGACAATTCCGAGCCGCTCGCGTGGGGCCGCCCATTGCTGCTGGGTTCTGCGCTGCTCCGCCGCGGACGACGTCTGCGATCGACATCCTCGAGTGTCCGAATTGCGAGCGCGAATTCTCACTCCAGCTCCGACGGCCACTGGTACGACTCTAATGAAGACAACAGCCCAATATAATAGCAATGAACGTCCGAGGTTCCCATCGTCTTTTCAATGTGCTGAAGACGTAACTCACTTTTTATATTGCGTCAGCTACAGCGTGATATATATATATATATATATATATATATATATATATATATATATATATATATATATATATATATATATATATATATATATATGTACAAGACCTTAATAAATTCCTTGATTGACTAGTTCAACAAGTTATATATATATATATATAGAAATGTTCTGCTTGGGTTGAGTTCACTAACCAACCCAACAAGTAATATATATATATATATAAACATGCGACGAGCATTTGAATAATCTGTCTGTTAGCGACTTCATTTATGGTATTACGGACATGGTCCGTGGCAGCAATAAGACGTGTAGAAGGTACTTAGAAGCCATAGCCATGGTTTATTGCGTTTTGATGCTTGATTTAACTGTCAATGAATTGACTGATATTTGATCAGTCAACAAATGCTGATTTGGGGGCGATGTTGTCTGGGCTGTGCACGTTATGCGATTCGTCCTGCTATTTTTTTGTTGCTGTTTCTTTCAACACTCCGCTGGCAGGTGCTCTCATGTGGCCGCACCGTGTGCGAGTCCTGCTCGAGCAACGGACGACATGTGACCGCCTGCGATGCAGCCGATCACAGTGTCCTCACCGAAAATCTCATCCTACTCCAGTTGCTGGGTGAACGACGCGAAGCCAGCGATCACCTTGGTACGATTAGGCTACGTTAGGAAAAATGTATATATATATACATATATATATATATATATATATATATATATATATATATATATATATATATATATATATATATATATATATATGGGCCTTGATTGTTACATAAATTTGTGGTTGCACTGGATTTTCTACACATGCTAAAACATAAGATCTATTAAGAAAAAACATATTTGTTTTACAAGGGTTAGTCGAACCTGTCAGTTATCCTTTAAAGTTCAACGTTATATGCGTCCCACCCCTCACAGTTTACAATTGCCATATAATTAAATATATTGAAATTCCTTTATCAGAAAACAACTTTTGCTGTTGTTATTGAGTGTTATATTTTTCCTCTCGTGTTTTATGTTGTATATCTCACAAATAACTTATAGAATATTGCTGCAAGAGAATTTGCGAGAACTGTGCGCTGCTAAGGGAAGAGGTTGATTGTAGCATCATTTTATATTGTGAGTTTGTGTCTTGCTTGCTCAACTGCCAAAATGTTAATCTGGACAATATTGTTAATAACCAGCCGTGAGGTCTTATAAAAATTTACGTTTTATGTGGATTGCAGATCACTTCATCTCGTTAGCATATCAGCAGATCTGTACGTTAGCTGTTCTGCTGAGGCCGTCTTCGTCGATTTCCCAATCGTCGGTCTTGAGTAGGCCGATGCTCCGAAAGTTGTTAGCGCTGGTCAACTCGAATCTTGAAGAACCCTTTGGACTTCACAAGGTATATATATTTAACCTATTTTACAACTTAGTTACATTTTCCAAGGTATACACAAACTAACGCTATCGTCCTTTCCATGTTGAAAGGTAGTGCAGGGGCAGCCGAGGTGTCTGACGGTTCCAAGCCTCTGAGCAAACCGGCACTGTATGCGCGTGACGATTAATGCTGCTCGCTCCCAAAGATTCCGAGAGGTATAAATATAAAGGTGCCTAATTTCGGCCGATGTATTGGCATCCTTTTCCTGTCGGTTCTGCAAAAGTGCTGGAGTGGTTTGACCCCGTTGTTTCCCCAACGTGTTCACAGCCGGCGAGCAAGTATATAAGACGACTCCTCGCCGTCCGAGGAAGACAGAGAGCTCACTTCATACATGTGGTAAAACATTTGTAAGCGTATAATGACAGCATATTTATGTGATAAGAGTTGAGAGTGCTCGCGTCACCAGTTTAATTTGATAAACGCCTTCTGGTAGACACGGTCGGTACCAAGCAAGGCGGTCGCAATACGAACCAACAGGAGGAACAGGGAGACGCTTTGAAGCTATCGAAACGACAAGAGAGAGGCCAAGTGCGGTTCGTTTTGGTTAAGATCATTTCCATATACAATTACAACCGTCTTTCCTGGTGGAAAGGCTGCGTTGTACCTAATACATACGTTAATAACGTTATTACGACGACCTGCGGTTCTGCTGGCCATCGTTTGTTTGCAGGCGCTTAAGGCAGCTCGCTCGTTAGCGGAGCGATCCCTTGTCGAAGTTATTCTGGATCAGCAGTCGTCAGGACAACTCACGGCTTCTCTCTGGGCGGCAGTGCGCGCGCGAGGATGTCAGTTCCTCGGACCTGCGATGCAGGAAGAAGTTCTTAAGCTTGTGCTGCTTGCTCTCGAAGACGGTTCTGCGCTATCCAGAAAGGTCGGCTAGAACCGTTCAAGTATGCGAGTGCTCGCAAAGCCTAGAACACGCGGCCTATGGTTCCAGTTTTTTTCTTGCGAGTTTCAGTCTTGGAACTACATTTGGGCCGTTGTGTCCTTGCTGCGTGAATATCGTACTGTTGGTGGCTCGACGAGGCAAATCCTATTCTAGTTGTTATGACACATTTTATGCCTCTCTGTAATATTTGTCGCAAAGTGTAGTGTTCATAATATTATCGTTGCTGTTGTCGTTCTCGTTTTTGCTCCTATGAATGCTGTAACTGCCCATTGTCGAAGATGACAGTAATTGTACTGCTGTTGTTGCTGAGCTAACTACATGCTCCTCTGTCGCGTCGGGTGGTGTTTTCTACATAGGTGCTGGTGATGTTTGTCGTGCAACGGTTGTCGACGCTGTTTCCGCATGCCTCTAAAACATCGATTGGCCATGTCGTTCAGCTGCTATACCGCTCTAGCTGTTTCGTGGTGGCAAAACGCGACGGCGACTCTTCACTCATGCAGCTCAAAGAGGTAAGCCGTTGTGGGTTATTCGCGCTTGCCGTTTTCGTTGATTCCTTCCACAAAGTATCGCAATCTTGCTATCGACGGAACAATTTATATATATATATATATATATATATATATATATATATATATACATGTGTTTTTCCCTAACTTTTACGAACGTGTACACCGAATCAAATACATGAAAAGCATCACACATCCCCCAGGTTCGCCTGTGTCCAGTCTAGCGGAGTTCCACCCACAGAGGCAGCGTTTCCCCTCTGACTGTCCAGCGGTAGGCTCTGGTGCAGGTATTGGACAGCTCTGCTGGTGTCCCTTGTCGATTCATTAACTAAGTGTAGGTTTTGTGGCCGGGTCTCTTCAGTGTCTCAAATGCCAGCGGGCGGAAGCCGTGGGGGAGGTAATACCACACACTTCCTGCACTTAGTGGGTAACATCGACGCAAGACCAGCACTGACCACTGAAGGCTTGGTAGCACCAATCGGTGATTACATATATATTCTAACCAAAAACAAGGTAACGGTTTTCTATTAAACCTTGGATTCATTATATATATATATATATATATATATATATATATATAATTAGAATGAATCCAAGGTTTAATAGAAACCGTGCTGCTAAAAAACTGCTAACGTTGTTAGTGAACTATTTTGCTGTTAGGATCTTACTGCGTTGGCTCGTTTATACATGATGTTGATCAATTAATAATTCATTTATTGGCAATTGGCGGTAGGAATTTCGCGCTTACGAGTCCCTTCGACGTGAACACGACGCGCAGATCGTCTCGATTGCCTGCGAAGCCGGCCTACGTATCGCACCTGAACAGTGGAGCAGCCTGCTTTATGGCGACGGAGCGCACCGATCCCACATGCAGAGCATTATTGACCGCCTACAGACGCCGCAGTCGCTCGAGCAGACGGCCAAGGAGTTGGCGTCACTGGCGGCACGCGCCAACCATGGCCCACTGACAACTCTGCTGCAGCAGTTGCAGAAGCCGCTTAAGGTAGTTAGTTAGTTTATCAGCCGTTCATCTGCCTCTTCAAAGCATTCTCTCTAAGTTTTTTTGCAGAAGGGCAGATTCGCGTCATAGTACTACTACAACGATAAAAAAAAAATATATATATACAAATATTTTCCAGCCAATCACGGTCTCCTCCCTCAGTGTTCTCTCTTGTATGTGACACCCCATGATTACATTGTTACATTAAGATATTTTTGATCGAATTTGACGCTACCTGTGCTGCTATTTGTTTCAAGTGCAACTTTTCCGGTTATGTTCGGACTTATGTAGGCCTTTTTAACGATAAATCCTTGAGAAAGCGTGGAATGGCCAAGTTTATTTTTAACGTTTTGATAAGAGGTGGAACATGCCTTTAAGCGCATTCAAGACGGGTAATGTGGAACTCAATGCCGTTGTTGTTGGCATAATGCTTACAATACCTCCCACTTAAGACTTTCATGACGAGGCGAAGGTCTGGTACCGTTCCTTAATATTACTTAAATATTAGGGTTGCTATAACAAGTCTGTCCGTTTGATAATGATCGCTTTGAAGTCCTTAATAATGTTTCAGCTTGGAGTGTCGTTCAAAAGTGCCTTTGTCATTTATGCATGTTTCAGGAAAACCGTTATTCTTTGATATATTCTTGAATATTGAAAAATCCGAGCCAGTTGCACCTTGTCCTCGGTAAACACTGTGCATATTTCGAACTTATGTTTGATATTGTCTTCTTCCCTTGAGTCGCAGAGCATGCATGTTGGTGACAAAGTCCGTCCGCAAATGCAAATGGTTTTGAAAAGTAAGGAATTGGTTCAGCGAATAGGGGATCCCTCCCACTTTTAAACTACCCCTTACGTCTGAAATGAAGGAGGGAGCCCAGAAAGCCGGTCTCAGCCTATTTTTTGTTATCCATGCTTCGATTGTCTGACTTCGTGCGTCTACCTGAGAAAGTGAGGAGTCCTATGGGATCTGCCGGGCTTACTATGTGGATTGCAACGGTGGCTGCAGTTTTTTTGTCTGTCGGTAATTTGCGGGCCTAAAGCTTCTGTGTTTTGTGCAGGAGCCACCGACATGTAACCCCAGTAGTGTCGCCCCGAAGTCACGGGAGCAGTTTGGGGAAATCTATAATACATATTTGTTGGTGACCTCAGCAGCCGCGTAGTGCACATGTAGGGTACCTGTCAGACCGGTATCTACGAGTACGCCCAAATATTTTTACTTAAATGCAAAGGATATTGCTATGTCCCTCTAGTTTCGGGTGGATTAGCGGATGTCGTTTCCGCCCGCTTAGAAATATTGTTACAGTCGTCCCACGCGGAGAGAGCCAGATGGCGATATCTCCCAGGGCACCATTTGCTGTTCTCTTCAGCTTATTGTCGTAACGCCACGTAATCAGGATTACTAAATGCTTAGTGTGGAATATTGATGTAATATTGGGGGAATCGGAAGACGCAGGACCTCGTCCGTACGAATAGTGTTCCATACATGGTTGGGTCCAGAAAAAAGCCTTGGGGGCGCGTGCGCGTAAGCTCATTTGTCCGAGCAGTCAGATAGATCAGGTCATTGGGAAGCCAAGCTGGCTTTGAGAACGCACCTTTGCGATCCGACTACCTAGTTCGTGATAGGTACTCGGTTTTCTCCCCCCTACTTTTATCTGTGTTTCACATTTTACTGCAAAAGGCTTAGGCGGCTAACGCACCGTTTGAAACGGGGCGTTGCCATGGCAACCATGGTTAGCGAAACAATTGCAAGTTCGAGTCCCTCCCTTGCTGGTTGTATTTGTTGGAGTGGTTGTTATTACTCTGCTGCTATATACCTCTGCTGGAGAAAGCCTATAGAAATCTAATACGAGAACGCGATGACGATAGATCCATTTAGACGACATCGTGCCACAGCCCATTACAAGCGTCTAAAATGTGGTTGTCAGGGCGTAAACAAATATGACGGGCAGTTGGTTTCTGTTCTCTGCCGTTCCAACGCGAGAGAAGTCTAGCGATATCCTCCGAAGTGTCGGGCACTTGACTGAGTGGTACGTATCGGAATTGAATGAACACAAAAGGTGGTGATAGCCATGCACGCTGTATCTGGTGTATACGCGGCGATCGTCGCAGGCTGCTCCGGTTTACAATCTAGGTAGAGAGAGACGTCTAGATCTCCGCCGTTGCCTATGTTACTTTTTTTTTCTAGTTTTCCGAAAATTGGTGGAGCAATGGTGTTATAGGCATGCGCAGTTTCAGCCGAGCATTCGTATTATCGACGCTCAGCCAGACAGGTTTCCAGCCCTGATAAAATAGCAGAGCAGCCGCGTGATATACGTCGTAAAGCACCTTTCGAGAAAACTAAAATTTGGCTCTCAGGTGGTGGAGGACACCCTATCTAGGCTGTGCGCCATCATCATAATGAGGCGCACATCTGCGTCAACGTACAGTTGTTTGGCACTTCCTACACTACCGTAAATATCAACGGCTGAGCTTATGACATAATCAACGTGTGCCGTAAAACACGCTCCCATATAATGAAGTCTTATATGTATATATATAAGACTTCACTATATGGGAACGTGTATATATATATATATATATATATGACTTCACTATATGGGGGCGTGTATATATGTATATATTTGTAATTGTTTGAATTCAACAGACACTCGAGTGGCAACCAGAGGATGTTGCACAAGCCGGAGGTCAGGCGGTGTTCGATTTTGTGTCCGCGGCGGTGACTACCGTATACTCCTGTTTATCGGTACTCCAACAGCCATATCACAATCAGAAAGGTCGCGCTTCGCCAGTCGCAACTGATTCTCAACAAGAATTACAGCAGCAGAAGCAGCCACAGCAATTGCAACATCAGCATGCACCGTCACCACACCAACTGCCGCAAGAACAGCAGCAACAACAACAACAAAATCAGCAATTCAATCCGCAGCTTAACGTACCTGTTGCACCAGTGCTTAAATCCATAAACAATGGTGTCGATAATCCCAGCAACAACAATCACATACATAACAATACGAACGGGCATCTGCATCAAATTAATGGGACGATGCCACAAGGCCAGCTACCTCATGCCGCCTTCAAGTACAAGGTATATATATGGAACTACTCAATAATTCTATTGGCATTTATTCATATTTTGCAAGGGTTTTAATGTTATTAAACACATTTTATGGGAACTGTAATTGGTAACGTTGTGAAATATTGCCTTTTTCAGGTGAACCTATGTAGAGATATAAATAACTTTGGAACGTGCCCGCGCGGAGTAAACTGTACGTTTGCTCATTCAGTTCATGAACAGGAGCATTTTCGATTGCGCGGTAAACAATCTAGCCGCGTGGCACAGGCGAACAACCCGCAGCAGCAACAGCAACAAGAACAACATCAGCTGAACAGTCACCAACAACAATATAAAAATCAGTCACAACAACAACATACGCCGCAACAAATGTCTCAACCTCATCAGCAGCAACCAGTTGTTCCGTTACACCTTCACCGTAACGGCGGTCAGCAACTTAATCATGTGAAGAATCCCCGGTATCGCCAGCAGCAGCAGCAACAGTATCAACAAAGTCATGTCTATCAGACAGGATTGTTATTAAACGGGACGAAATATCAGCAACAACAACATCATAGTCATCCACACGAGCTGCGTCTAGTAACTCTTGTGCGCGAAGGCCGGTAACAGCAGATATCAAGTTGTGCCCTTTGAGTCACATTACGTCAGGGCCGAAGCCACTGCTGTTTCATTCAGTTCTGTCAGCTAAGCAAGCGGGAGCTGACATGTTGTGACCGTATTTGCTAGTGAAGGTTCAGTTGTGGTCATTATTATTATTACTCACGCCGTAGTAAATCCTGTACGTTATAGGAGAATATCGTCGTTGTAGTTGTTAGGGGGTAGGTGATTGAATAAGCAGTCAGTCGGTCTGTCAGGATTATGGATGAATCTGTGTCGTGCGTGGTCGTGTATGTTCCTTGTGAAAGTGACTTGCTTTTTCACCTCAGAAGCTCTGTCGTGTAAACCGAGTGGTTACTAGGTTTGGTAATCAAGGTCGTGGTTAGCGCGACTATCGGGCCTTTTCATTTAAGCAGTTTTACTTGCGGATCTGTGAGATTAAACACTGAAGTCTACGATCCGATGGCATGTAAATCCGGATTGATTGCGGACGTTCTTAGCGGGAATAGTAGTTCATATTGCTATCGGTTTTACGCGTTTCTTTAGGGCTATTTGTGGGTTATTAGGAATTTTCTAAGCATTTTGGCGAACAATAATAGCCGGTAGACGTCCTCCACCTGTTGGAGCATAATCCCCCAGTGTCTTTAGTGGTCGATTCCTTGGTTGCCTTAATGCGATTCATACTCCTAGCGAAACTACTGCATTCCTAATTTATCTGTATGAGCATCCTTACTAGCTCTCTAAGAAGTACATACGGTTTGCGAAACTACGAGAGTAAATATTTAAATGCACTCATAGCAACAAATTCTTACCATACCTTGTAACAGCGTTGGTATTTTACACCGTTGTGAATTGACGGCTGTACTCGAAGTGATTGTCTTCGGTGTACTTGCAATGAAAATGGTTATATATACGGTTCCTTGTGATGGTGCCATGTTAAACTTTGTATTGATAGCAGATATGTGGTATATATACTGCTCTGCACAGATGGGAGCCGTTTGATGCGATTCCACGCTGATGTTCGTCTATTGTAGATACCTAGCTATAAGCTTGTTGTTAGTCCCTAGCCACCTACACAGTTAGGCACAACTGAATCACGGCTCTTTTTGAGTCTACTCACACGATTCACGTCATGCAGTATCTGCACAAGACGCGTAGGTCATTTTAGCATAGAGGCAGGGAGAGCGGTGAGACAGCACCTTGTTAGGTATGAAACGAAGACTAAACGTGAACTCAGCATACCATTTGCAATGGCCTCTCAAACTGATGTATCTTAAAACGTGTTTAATTGATGCAGGCGTTGCCGCTAATTGTAGAGGGATTCCTCTCAATCGCGTTATTGAGGCACAGAAACTCGCGTGTGGCTTTGCTTTACTTGAATAATAATATGTCTCTTAATATAACGTAGCTTCAATAATACTAGAGCGTGACGAAAGGGATCGTTTTGAAATCTACAGTTTATGTATGAGGCTCGATGCTTAAGGAGATGAAGTCTGAAAGTTGCTAAAGTGGACTGGATAGGTGGCCCGAATCTATAGAGAGGCGTATCGATCTACGAGAAAAATCTTTCACATGGCGTGAGGATCACCATGGCATTATGCTGTGCGGCCATCAAATGTTGAACTCTAGACTGCAGGTATCTAAATATCCTTGCCATTGCAACTCAATTGCAACAACTTTAATTAAATGGGATAGCAGTCATCATCGATGAGACCCTGACGACTCTCGGATCATGTCTACGTAATAATATGTGGTCATCTGTGTGGGCGCTTCTTCTCAAGGCTGTTCGCTCGATTTAAGTGTCAGCAAGTGCGTTTGTTGCAATGTAGAAGAAACTGCCTGATCGTCATACCAATAATAATCGTTCAGTATGTATTACGATGTCAAAGGCTTTCATAATCTTTAAGGTGCGATAAAAGCGACAACAGTTGTCTAGGGCGTTTATGTCTATCACTTCTCACCCTATATATTGATAAATAGATATGCAGCTTACATAATTGTTGTCAGGTTTGTTAAGCTATACTGACTACGAGCTGCCAAGGTTAAGCTTTTGAGGGTCGCATGTTTACTGTTGTTTGAAAGGAGAAAAAGGTCGAAAGAACGACGGAAGGATGAAAGAATTATTGACGACTTGTTGCTATTGTTGCTGTGATTGTTGTTGTTCTTGTTGCTGTTCCTGTCGTTGTGAATTAATTATATATTGTCGTGAGGTGCGCCGTTTGGTTTCTTGCCTAACGGGTCCGAACGTTCGAACAGAATTCGCCCAAAACTAACTGTTGTAGATGTTGCGCAGCGCTACCCGTGTTACGACGTTATTTGTTCAGTTTTCTGTTGAGTGGTTTGGCACCCGTTATATATAGTACACTGCATGTGATTTTCTTGTTGGACAAAATCTAAACAGACGTCATTGACGACCCGCTGAAATCGGTCACAATGGCGATGTCGATGTTAAATATACTTTTCTTCAAGGCCAGTGTTTGACATACAGTGCGCTAGCCGCATACGCCGTAGTGTTAGTAAGATTCTAACGTTGTCAAGTCGACTTCGGCGAAGAAGTCAGTAGCCTTAGCTAAGGCCATATCACCCTTAGAAACAATTCAAAAATAAAACAAAAAACTAGTAGTAACTGTATCGTTTATGTTGTATTTAATGTGTCTTAATATTTCAATGCGTACTTACTACCAAAAATACCCCTGAGATACTTTTAAGGAAGTTCCCGAAAGTTGTGGAAGGGTGGGTACTGATGCCATGTCGCAGGATAGAGCTTCATAATCTTAGAAAGACGCGAAAGAACCTATATAGCAAATAGGTCACACAATATTTCCTCTTAGAATATGCACCAACGACATGAAGAGTATTATGGAATCACGGGTACGCTGCGTTGCCGAAGAGAATCAGCTGATTTCACCAAAAACAATTCAGCTTCAGAAAATCGTTTGGTACCCAAAGCAATTTATAGAAAACAGCGGAAATGATGTACAGTTTCACGCGGAAAAAAAGAGAGCATTCGTTTTACGGTTATTATGCTGAGTGTAAAGTACGCTTTTAACAGCCTAGTCTGAAAGGGAATCATGAACAGGTTAAGACGCATGACATGACCGAGTTTACTTTGCTGCATAATTTCGGTGAATCTCTAAGGCAAAAAATGCAGAACGACATAAAAGCATTCCATGTGATAGAGGGAGTACGTAGGGGTCTAATAATCAACATCCCGCTAAGGAATGCAACCTACGACGGCCTAAACAGCTAAAATATCTGCCCCCGGGGTAGGAAAGATACTCAAAAAGGGTAAACGAAGGCCATGCGCATAAAGACTTATGAATGTAGAAAACGAAGTAAATCTAGCTCCTTAAAAATCAAGGTCAAGTAGGGTATGCAGTAAGGTAAAGTTGTGGGCCAATGAAACAAAAGCTCGACCAAAGCGTAATAACACCAGTCAACGCAACCTGGCCAAACGCTTTAAGGGAATTCCACGTTCGTAAGGCACCAACCAGTCTAGATCCTCAAATAAGCAAACGAAATATATATATATATAATTTATTTTGCGTATATAGAATACATTATGTATACGTTACACGTATCACGATGGACTAGCTAAGCCGATGTGCCTAGTGAGCGCCTATTGTGACTTTCACATGTCCGTTTCGATGAGGCCAGGCCGAGACCACTTCAGGAGTGTGCCCCAAACGGAGCCAGCGTTTCCACGTTATATGTCAAGACCCAGACGTTGTTTAAAAAATGGTCAACGACCTGTTATCACCGGATAAAAAGTGCCGACTTTGCGGATCAGCTGCTTGATCCGAACGCCAGGAGCACCCAGGGTTTCAAACGCGAGAGGGCAGAATTCGTGGGGATACCCGATTGATGAGTATTTTCTGAACTTGCTAGTCTCCGCAAGGTGGGCTGCATAACCAGCTTCGGATGCGCCGTCACCGATCATAGAAGGGGCTAAGACGTTGGTAACGGCTGTATCCCAAACCAGAATTTTGCCTCGCTCGAAGGGTGTAAGTGTCATCCCGTCTTGACGTCTGCCGTCCTCCGCGCAGAGGCCTGGAGGTTCAAGGATGCAAGGACGACCGCATGACCTAAGCTCTGCTCAAAGTCTCACTAATAGCGACATGTCTCGGGCATCGTCCTGCGCTAATGATACACGATAGTCCGTTATGTCTTAGTTTATCGACGGGGTGACCACATTGACACCGATGAGGCTGCGGATCGTTTCAATATCAAGATACATGTGTGTGTATATATTTATTTATATATATATATATATATATATATATATATATATATATATATATATATATATATATATATATGGGAAGACTTAAAAGCTTTTCCGGGAAGTGTACTAAAACCAAAGTAGAAGACCAGAAGGCTCCTGAGCCTCATGGCTAAACGAGGCTCGGAAGAAACCAAGAAAAAATTGTTCCCGGCCGCTAGAAGCGAGAGACATAAAGCAGGTTTCTAATACTTACGGTTCTGTCTTTTTTCCGGAAAGATGCGAGAGGCAACCACCTATGGTATGACTTAGTACAACACATTTGGTGCAGTTTCCTCTATTTTACAAGCATAGCTAGCACATTACACTCGCAAGTCGATATCTTGAATTACTCGAGAGAGAGATATGCGCGCACTTAAGAAGACACCTTTCTCGACAATAACTCAATATACCTTCTCTATGATGAGGCTCTGAGTCCCCCAGAAGAAAGGCGGTCGTCAGGGAAACATCTGTCTTGATTTCTCTAATTTTATATGGATTAACATTTATTTTGTTCTCTCTCTCTCTCTCTCTCTCTATATATATATATATATATATATATATATATATATATATATATATATATATATATATATATATATATATATATATGAGTTTTATTTACCATTCCTTGTGGAATATCTTTTAAATCAGATGCGCTCGCTGTGTAGTATGTCACACAGAGTGCTGCTGGCTTCGTATAGTTTTATATTATTACTATGGTATCATTATATGTATTTTAACAAATATCCTCGTCTCTCGTGCATTCATACTATCAATTGGATTATCACGATGGTTATATTACTACCTAATTACACAATAGTTTGTTTTAGCGGGGTGTTTCCCATGGCTTACAATCTATGCCATTTACCTAGTCTGCGTTTGGTTTCGTTTATGTCTTGCCATAATGGCTTATCACCAAAACCTAATGCCTCGGCTAGGGACACTGTTCTCACTCCTCCTAGCTCGTTGCACTTCAGCACGATATGTTCGATAGATTCTTCTTCTATATCACACGCTCTACATCGAACGCTCTCAATTTCCGAGTATCTGGCCGCCAGCAGTCGGGTGTTGAGCATACCGGCCCTACAGTCAGCGAACAGCCCGGACGCTTGCGAGTTTGAATAAATAATATCTTTTCGGCCGTATTCCTTTTTTGTTGCTTGTACAATTGCAAGGATGTCTCTCTCTAAATATGTTTTGTCAATTTTCTTCTTCACATCTTTGGTTATCTGTTAAATTGTTATAACCTCGCGTTCTTTAAAATCCATCGTATTGCGCTTAAATTTGCGTTCAAGGATCATTAGCCGTCTATCCCATTTGCTTGTATTTTTTTCGCTCAGTTTTGCTGTGAGCAGTTTGGCCGCCCAGTTTTGTTCTTCCACACTTGCAGCTACGTTTTTTAGACGGTTTACATACAATATTTTTCTTGTGCTTCCCTTGCCCAGAAGCTAGACACCGAATTCCCCTTCAATAAATTGAGCTGCACATGTATACCTACATTGCATACCGGCTAACTGCACGTTGTATTGTGTCCAGTCTGTTTACCATGCTTGCGTCTAAACTCACAATAGCGTCAGCGTATGTCACTGTTGGCACAAACATGCTTTTCCAAAGCTCATTAGTCACCATGCATCTGTTGCAACTCCACAAAGTTTTCTTTCTTATAATTTGTTGTAAAATTTTAGCTCAGCTTTAAAAATATCTGGACTGTTTTCTATTATAACCCCCATGTATTTGTATGCGTTTTTATATTCGATTTATTTTCCCTGTATCTGTAGCGACATCTCTCTGATATCCCCCGAAAATTCTACATTTGCACATTTCTTTTCGTTGCAAACAACAGGACACACGGTCGGAGGGATACTATTTCATCATTTTAAAACCCAGATTCGATTCATACACCTGTCGTGCCACCTCCTCAATGTACAGTAAAAACATCCTTGTCGAAGTCCTTTCCCTAATCTGTAGAAATCAGATGAGTTCGACCCAATTCTTGCAAAGATGTAGCTCCTGTCATATCTTTCTTTAAATATACTGAAATATTCCTGTCCTAATCCACCGTCTATCATCTTGTTCCAAAGAGTGTTTTAATTAGCCGTATCGTAGACCCGTCGACCGATATCTAGGAATGTTGCAATTAAGTTCTGTTTTCTAGATCTGGTTTAATAAATACTTTCCGTTTGTACGAAAAGACTATCCTCTATTTTCCTGCCTATTCTAAAACCACTCTGCCATAGTCCTATTAGTTTCATCTCTTCCAGCTCGTTCTGTAGCCTGTCCCTAAGAATGGCAGCACATATTCTGTACACAACGCTTGTTACCGTCATTAGTCTGCGATTGGACAATTTCGTGTTTTCCGCCCCTGGCTTTAGTATGAAGGCGACTCTCCCTGCTAACCATTCTTGAGGGATCTCTTCTCCAGCAAGAATCTTGTTGAATTCACCCGCCAGGTATTCGTACATTAGCGTACCAATATGCTTGGTAAATTTTAGCGATACCCCATCCTCTCCACACGCAGTTTTGTCGTTATTTGATCTAATAACCTGTTCGATCTCGTCTTTGGTTGTCCGCCAGCCAATAACCGCTCTTCTTACATGTGTTTGTTGATTTTGTAGTTGATATATTTCTGCGTCAAACATAGTATTTAGTGCCTCATTTATCTCTTGTTATGTGCATTCTTTTTCTTCTCCTCGTTTGTTATTAAGGTGGCAAATTCTGCACAGAAGCAAGCGCGCTTTCTAGATCAATATGGAAGACGTTCTGATATTCTTTTCAGCGGAATACCGGCGCGAGAACGGGAAACAGATGAGCAACTTCGGGCAACCATAATTGAACTGTGTGAAAAGATTGAGGCGCCGGTCGAGGAGAGAGACATTGATGTTGCGCACCGATGCCCGCGGATGGTAAAAGTAAATGGCAAGAACGTTACCGATCGATCCTCAGTGCTGGTCCGTTTCGTCTGCCGGTGGAAAAAAAAAGAGGTACAGCGGAGATGCCGGGAGAAAAAAACCAAGATCTAACCTTCTCCCAGCTTTCTCTGCTAGTAACAACTCTATCTACGCTAACGACCATCTTACGCCCGAAAATGCCAACGTCTATTACCAGCTACGTAAGCTCAAGAGCCAGAGGAAAATCTTTGATGCTCGGACTTCTGACTGTCGGTTGCAGATCAAGACAACGAGTAACTCGCCGTGGAAGGAATTCACCGCAGACATGGAGCTCGCTGCGCTCGGCAGTTCAGCAAACAGATATCCCTAATGTATCATGTGTAGTCAGACTGTAGATATATCGACGTTCCAGTGCATCTCGGATGCACTACTCTGTATACATTGTAACGTTAATGGCTTGAAAAAGCATATTCATGATGTAGAAACCATGCTATCTTGTCTACCAAGGTTGCCATCGGTTTTAGCAATATCTGAAACAAGGCTACAGTCGGTAGAATGTCCGTTACTTAAGTTAACTGAATACAACTCATACTTTAGTTGTAGAGAAGGTCGGGGGGGAGGAGTGGCACTATATGTGAGGAGTGATTATGTTGCGCGAGAACGTAATGATCTCAAATTTAGAATCTCAGACGATCTGCTCTGTGAGAGTCTGTTTCTGGAAATAGAGGGTGGCGCTGAAGGGGACACCACTATTGTAGGTGTCTTCTATAGGCAGCCGAAGGGAAACCCAGCGCACTTTGTTACCTCGTTGGAGACTCTCTTGTCAAGAATCGGTAATAGGAAATCCATAATACTCGGTGACGCAAATCTCAATACAATGGCGGAGTCTGTCGAGGCACAGGAATTAATTGAAACTTTAGAACAGTTCTGCTATAAAGAAGTTGTCAATGTTCCAACCAGGGTGGCAACCACAATACGTAGAGGAACCGCATATAACACTTCCACTTGCATCGATCACATCTATACTAACGTGCAGACCTTGTCGTTACTCGCATCTGGAGCTCTCACAATTACCTTCTCGGACCACCACGCAACATTTATTTCTGTAGTCTCTAAGAGAATAGGCCGACCTGCCTCTATGACCTATAAATACAATTACGACCAAATATTGGCAGAACTTGCAATAACTAACTGGAACGACTTATACGATATCTCGGATGTAGACGAGGCGTTTGCATGCTTTAACGAGAGAGTGATGGCGGCAGTGACTAGAGGCAAAAAAGAAATTAGGCAAAAGTTAAACAAAGGTCAGCCACGTAAGCCATGGGTCACTGGCGAGCTGCTTGAAATGATAAAGAAGAAGGAGGCAGCCTATACGGCGTATCGCAGGGACCCCAACGCCAGCAGGCGTCAAGCGTATGTTAGACTGAGAAACAAAGTTGTCTCGTTTTCAAGGAAGTGCAGGCTGGAGGCTAATGGGAAGATTGTTTGCAATAGAATACAGGAGAGGCGGAGCCCGTGGGAAGCCATCCAGCCAGTCATGGGAGGTGCCCAGGAAAAAAAGTGTGTCAAACTAAAGATTGATGATGAGATAGTCACAGACTGTGTACGACTTTCTAACATCCTTAATAACTATTATGCAACTTGCGTAACGGCTGACACCGAATGCTCGGCCGCTTAAGAGGCACCGATGTCGATACCTGAACTGCACGAGCCATTTTCGCCTAGGCCGGTCCCTGTGGATCGAGTGCATTACCTGCTGAAAAGAGTCACAATTTGCTCGGTGGGAGAAGGTCACATGCCCTCTCAAGTCTTGAGACACTGCGCTGACGTTATTGCTGACGCAGTGGCATTCATAGTTAATCTGTCGACACGCCAGGGGATCTACCCTACGGCCCTCAAATTGTATCGCGTTGTACCTTTGTTTAAAGGCGGTGACAGACTAAGCAAGGAAAATTACAGGCCGGTCAGCATCCCCCCTCCAATGTCCAAGATTTTCGAAAAAGCTATATATGAACAGTTGAACGAACACTTTGAAATGTTTAATGGCCTAAGTCAGCGTCAGTTCGGCTTTCGATCCAAAATGTCGACGACTGTACCCATCATGGATTTTGTTAAAGAGGTTCGCAGAAATCTAATGTTAAAAAAGACAGTCGCCGGCGTATTTATAGATCTTAGAAAAGCATTTGATACAGTTGATGTAAATACTCTGATTAAAAAGTTAACTCGATATGGAGCAGATGATATTTTTTTGTCTTGGCTGCGGTCGTTTATGTCGAATAGGAGGTAAGTTGTTCAAGTGGGCAATGCAATCTCGGATGTAAGAAATATATCTCTTTTGGTGGCTCAGGGCAGTATAGGTGGTCCACTTCTCTTCAACATCTTTATTAACGACATATTTAGCGTAACAAAACATGCAAAGTTGACCTTGTTTGCGGACGATACCACCGCCCTATTCGTCGGGAACTCCCCAACTGAGGTAGAGGCTATGGTCCGCGAGGACCTTCAAAGGTTATCATCATGGTTCAGGAGTAACGGTCTCTATATGAATTGGAGGAAAACAGGTGTAATGCAATTTCTTTCCACGCGGGGTTCCGTTACGATTAATCCCCTCCGTTTCCAGTGCGACGGCATAGCCCTTTCGCTTCTAAAGGAAACGAAGTTCCTAGGCGTTACGTTGGACGAAAAGCTGACCTTTGAAGCGCATGTCACACATATACGTAAGAAAACATCTGGCAGCAATGCAGCTCTATACAGAGCTCGACGAATTCTTCCCCAAAACTGTTTGATGGCGATGTATTTTGCCTACGTCCATAGTCACCTGACCTGCGCTGTAGAAGTTTATGGCTTAACACAGATGCGTCTTATCAGGTCCCTTCACCGACTCCAAAAACGAGCACTGAGAACAACTCTGGACCTCTCGATGCGAGATTCAGTGCAACCGCACTACAAAAATATTAACATTTTGCCGTTCCCAAAACTTATAGAATACTGTCTCGTAGTTGAAATTAAGCGTATACTCCTTGGAGTGCATCCAAACTTATATGGTCTGGCAACATCAGCAACACCCATATCTACAAGAGGTAACGCATCAAACCTGCTTACTTCTGTCACACGCCAACTCCAACCAGTCAAGGCTATCAATCAGAAACATTGGGGCCTCCTACTGGAACAAAGTACCGGCCTCCGTTAGGCAGACAAAGTCCCTGCTCAAATTCAAATGCGATCTCAAAGAGCATTATCTTGAAACTTTGGTATCTGGTTAAAAGTGATATAAAAATACAAGAATGTTGCAATATATTGTAAATAGGTGAAAATGGCATATATAAATTATACATTGTTATTCATAAAAGGCGCTCCGAACAAGCTATGTGCTTAATGGAGCTTGAAATTAATGTGTGCAATTATCTACAAGAAATGTCAATAAACAAACAGTTGAAACAGTTATATCCAGCTATTTCATCCTGCTGTTTTATGCATTCCCAGAAACGTATCATCCTCTTCCCTGCGCTATTGTTTGTAATGCTTTTAAAATCTTTAAGTTTGTCTAGTCATATGGCGTTGGCTATATCCTCGCTTACTTTCATTTTTACTTTCATGTATTCCCTCCACTACCTCCATTAATATGTAACACACACTCAACTTGGGTAATAAATGATTGTTTTGTTTGTATTCTCTCTACAGCTTATCTGCTTGGCCCGTGTCGTTTTGGCGTACCGCCTTTCGGTGTTGTCTGAACAGGCGTGTTCTTAGTTGCAAACTTCTATTTAAACCTGCTAAAGATTTGCTTTGCCATTCTAATACATTTTTCACACGATAGTCCTACCCCAGTTTCCCTTCACTGTTTTAGCCTTTTTGCAAACTTCGGTGCATTCCCGGTTCCAGTTGTTGGTCCTGTTGTATTTCTTATGATACCTCTGTCGGTTCCTGCCAGCCTCCTCTGTTGTAGTTCCTTTGCTTCGCTGCCATGTCTGTTGCTCCGTCGTGGTCTTCCTGGATGCCGTGAAAAAACTTGTTCTTGTGCTGCCGATTCCATTGGTTAACACCATCCGTAAAAGTGCTCGGATTAGTCCTGTTATACCTCTCCTCCACGTGATTGTTGGCGCTGTAACTCTCTCCAATTACTTCTGTCTTATACTTGTCGTCCTTCTGTGGTTGCGGCTCTTGTTGCTGTTGTGGCCATGCCGGACCTTGCTGGTGTTGTCTATTCCTTCTCACCCACATGGGGACGTAGCGTGGGGGCTCTCGCGGAGTGTTTGGTAGGCGCTGTTTAATCTGCATGCGCTTACGGAGCTCCTGGGCCATCTCGAGCGCCATGATCGCCCCTCCAACCGAGCTCACATGGACGTCGTCCTTTGCTAAAAACTGCGCAGCCATTCCAGTCAAAATTATTTCCACCAACGAAATGTCCGCCTGCTTGACAGTATCTCGGAGTTCAGCTCGTTAAGTTCATCAGCGAGTGCGCGTACCTTTGGAATGTTTGGTACTGTACAGATCGATAAGTTCACTCCTAACTCAACGCACGTGTTTATTACTCGCTGTACCTCTTTGTTCATACGCATGTGCGCCAGTTGTTGTTCGTGCTCGTCGGTGGCGCTAAGTAAATCGTTCAGTCCGCCTTGATATGCCACCGTTCTCGCATCTTCATTTGCCTGAAGCCACTTTTCTGTTTCGTTGGCGATGACCTCGGCCTTTCTGCCGCCGAAATAGCGAATCTCGACACTCCAATCCTTATCTATTTCCGTCATGAGTGCATCCTTATATCTCCCGACCCAGGAGTCTCCAATAACAAGTGCCATCTCCATCACCACAGCATCTCTGTCCATTTGCTCCTTTTCTTTCAGGTCTTTTTGTTGTTGGTGATGTTGCTCTCCTAACAGTATATTCGCGACCATTTACATCGCTCTGCGCGCCTCTGCTCATGAATTCTCTGCTTCTGTTTTTGCTTGTCGCAGTGCCGCTCTCAGCCCATTCATTTCCCGCGCGAACTTCTCCTTTATGTCTTTATTCTTTGGTAGGAGACGTTGTTCAATTGCGTTCATCTCATTAAGGGTGTCTGTCTCGTCATCCTCAGCAGCCCCGATGTTGTTTTTCGGTAGGCTCGACTTGGCTTGTGTATCGGTTTCCGTAACCTCCGCGGCTGCCGTCGATTTACAAAGTGCGCCGGTTTTGTTTTTGGCGGTCTAAGGATCTGGCTTGGCCTCCACTAGATTGTCTTCCGTTTCACTTATCGAGATAATTTGATCATTTTTATCAAATAAATCAATTTTGTTGGGCCTTTTCTTGATGGGCCCCGGTTAATACTAGGGTGTCAATATTCGGAGATTGGTGGTATTTGCCGCCTGGCTCGGTTGTATTCGGGAACGTGGTGTTTGTACTATCAGTTTCAAAACTACAACGGCTGCATTTCCATTTCATGCTCGCATTTTCTTGCAGCGCTTTTCGTAGTTGCGCGCCTCTTAGCGTGCAGCCTATGTTTCGCAGGCACTCATCATGGTAGCACTGGTCGCAGTCAGAACACTTTACTCCTCTGGTGGCCCTGTCTATATTCTTGTCACATTGAGCGCACAGTTTTGTCTTGTTTCTGCTGTCGCTATGATCGTCAAACCCGTTGCTGTTGTATGCTGCCATTTTCTTTCTTAGCACCAGACAATGCCTAACGACTCGTCTTTGCCTAGTTACACAGAAATACCTGGTATGAAGAATATCTTCCGAATACACTGACTTGTCCACAGCACTTAATTTAATAAAAATTGCATAATTTTCGGGATCTCGATCCAAACGTTAGATTCATATCTATCACATATGTTAATCAGCGCGACGTGGTTGTATTTTCATTTACTAACGAAACGTATGCATTTACGCGGTGCAGTTAATAAGAGTACATCTTCAGAGAGCTCTTTGAGAGGAAAAACAGGGACGAATAAACCAAAGGATCGGAAAAATGAAATCATGAATGACAACAAACTAATTAAATTTGATGGAGCAAGAAACAAAACAGGGACTGAAAACGTCCACAACCAGGAGTGTCAAATAAGCAGCTGAATGAGGAAAGGAAAAAGCCACAAAAACCAAAATGACGAAAGCAGGACTTACCAGGTGCACACATAGTTAAAAAAAGAGAAGTTTTATTATCTCGTTTAGAATCTTTCTAAAAATTCGTGTGTCCCTAGCTAACGGCCATACCTGATAATTCGATCGTTAATAAATGTGCCAATGCCTGGAATTTAATAAGGTTTATAAACCTACGTTCTGCCTCTTATTAGTGCTATAATTGTGGTTGTGGTTATTTGTTGTCCTTATAGTTAGACCATGACTCTGTCAGCTCAGAGTTGAACGTCGCTAATGGACATGCTGCTCAGCTATCCGGGTTTCTCGTTTATCTTTCTCGAAGTTCTCTAGCCCGAAACACACGTGCCCATCTATGGAATCGATGTGGTTCATGAAGCTATCCTCTGAATGGTGTTATTAGCCTAAATGCATTTAAATATGATATCATCCCCCAGTACATGTCACAGCGCACCCTGGTGTATATTGGGTCGTAGAATCTCAAAGTCCTCATTGGGAGCATACCTGCTCAATTTGGGACTAGTAATACGGATCCCCAGTCCCCTTTTTGAGAGTTCTAGCCGCATGGACTTGCATGCGTGTTACCGGCAAATCTTTTCCATCTGTGTACACACGTTTACTTTACTCCATAATAACACATGGGCCGTCAAATAACACTCGGCCACTTGTTTGTCATCTTGCTGTTAATTATTGTTATCAATAAGCGTACTCGCTATGCTTTTTGAACGTCTTGGACCAGCTTGCCAATTTTCGGGAGTTCGAAGCGTATGTACTTGCATCCGTTATTCCCTTACCGGCACCCTGACACCTACGTGTACTTGTTAACTTTACTCCATAACGACATACTTACTGCCAGAACGGATAAGGACGGACTGGACCTGAGAGTGAGCCAACATTTTACTGTAGGCAGATGATGTGGTCATCTCTAATTGGGATTTTATTGGAAAAGTTAGTTAGTTGGGAGTTTATAGGGAAAGACAAAAGCCATGGAATTTCGAAGGGACGGCCGTCTGGCCAAGGTTAACGTGCCTTATATCAGGGAAAGGAATTAAAATGTGTAAACTAATTTACATACCTAGGGCTCACCTTATCAACAAGGGGCAGCAGCTTTCAATCACACATTCAGGAGATGCTCAGGAAGGCCACCATCACAGCTGCGGCCCACATATGCTTTCGGTTCATGTCGCTCTTTTCAGGATACAGATACCACCCATCGGCACATATGTTATTTCACTAATATGGGATAAGGTGGGAGTGGAGTAATTACGTTTAACTGATGGGGTGACGTTTTTCTTTCTAAGGAGGATTTTGGCGCTATCGAATACGTGCAGAAATAGGGTGGCCTACGTGCTGATGGCGCACTGCTGGCGGAGAATCTGAAAGATCGGCATCTATGGCCTTTGCAGCCCCCGGATTTTATGACGGTCTGTGCAACGTGGAGGGTTTTCATTGGCGTGGTACTATTTGCTTGTCAGCATAGATTATAACTCAGCAAATTAACTCACCGTTTAAGGCTAGTCTAAAGAAGAAACGAATTAAATTTGTCCTCAACAATTTTACTCCTTATGCTTCTTACACGTTCTGGACCAGCCTACCCGCATAATTCAGTGCTATTATGCACTTACATCCTAGTGTTATTTGTTTTATTATTAACTAGAGCTTCGCCTGCGTTTTCGGAGTGAATTCGAAAACGAAAGATCGTTCAAGTGCAAATTGAGAAAACAAGAATGCCGACATTTATCAGTACAGAATTACGCCAATATTGGGCAATCGATAACTCGTTTCCTATAGGTTGTAATGAAACGTGCAATAATAATGAAAGTCAAAACACAGATTATCGTGATTTTTGATATTAATATATTTTATTTATAGTACAGGATTTTGTTTTTTTTAGTTGTTGTCATTGTAAGTGTTTGTGTTTCTTGTTGGTTTTTTTTTATGATGATGATGCGTGTATGTCTTTTACTAAGTTTCTGTTGATTTAATATAATTCGCTAGCCGCAATGGCAGAGAGGCGACGGCTTGGTAACACTTTTGTTGCTAAATTTACGAACTACCATGCTCTTGTTACTTGACACTTCCAGTGCGTTGTGAATGCAATCGCAAATGTTAAAACGTTCTAATTACAAACATATCTATAAACATATAATGTCGTCACTTACACTGCGGTTCTGTGCGTCTGTTGCGTCATTCCGATGCAACAGATGCTCAGCTAAGCCTTCAACGTTCCACGTTTCGTCGAACAAACTTCCACACTCCATTTACTACTAATTGAAGTGCTACTTGAAGAGTGTTAGAGTGTGCGTGTCGAGTTCGTTGTACGTTGAATGAAGGTGTGGGCACAGGGTGCCCACAACGACACCACCACACAAGAACATGTTCCCACACGTTGCAGCTGTGGGCCGCGCCGAGCCGAGCGTAGCAGTGCATCCGTATTTGATGTATGTTTCAATTCAAACGACACTAGAGCATCAGGGGCCACAAAGCATGAGTCGTAATAATAAGAACACTAGTACTGCTACCACAAGCCACCATCAACACCACTGCTAATAACAGCAATAACACCCAACAGGAGCGAGCGACAACCAAAACAACCAAAGAATCACAGATGGCCAATTGCTGCTGAGTACTGCCCAGTTGTTGTTGTTGCTGTTGTAGTTGTCGTCGTCGTCGGAGATGCCACGACAACGATGACGACGATGTTCGGTGACGAAAACAACGCAGAAAAACCTACGTGCGTAAAAGCGTGCGCTGAATTGAACAAGGTAACACGAGATATAGCAATGTAAATATGAGCAAATCAAAAACGACATCAAGAGGCTGTCTATGGTTTGTTCGACACTGTGGGTGGTCGGTCGATCGTTCGTTTGTTTGAATACATGCATGATAGACTTTTTGTTGTGGTAGTTGTAGTTGTTCTTCAAATGTTTTGATGTGGTTGTTTATTGTCGCTGTCTGTCTGTCTCTCCGGTCTAACGCTTTCATTTGTATCATTCAAATCGGCATCAGCATCATCGTTTCGTTTCGCGTATAGTTATACCCTTCGTGCCCTCGGTACGGATCCGTTACCCGAATCGCTACCATCATTACCACATGTCGTACTAATCATACAGGTAGTAGTAACGGTAGTATTCATTGTTCCAATGGTTGTTCCTTGCGTACGCTGTCGCTCGATTCACGCATGTTTCTGTTCTCTCTGTGGCTCTCTGGTTTTCCACCCACCCAACGACCACCCACACGCGCTCACAGACACACAGACATGCACACGCGTTCACACTTATGTCGTCGATTCGTAAAGCTAGAAGATCCTATGACAATGACGACGTCGACAACGCGGCGCCAACGATACGGTCGCCTCCATCTGCTACTATATTACCAGCCATATCTTTCTGTGTTCTTATCAACCGAGGCGCTCGGCTGTCTGTCTTTTTGTCTTGCACATTTTGCGCAAGTACGACCTCTTTTTCTAGACGGTTTGCCTGTAGACTTTGAATACACGACAATACATACCCGAGTACAGGTCGATCAGACTATATATGTGTATATATATAGATGATCTATTTTTATGTCACTTTAGGCTTGCAAAGAAATACGTGAGCCGCTGGCCTCCTCGAGTAAACAAAATTTACAAATAGTTCTTCTGAAGGAAAGAAGGACGGTCAAACAAACCGGTTAGTTTGTTAGTTGGTTGAGGCCACAGGTTGCCGTCTAGGAGGGGAGAGTAACCGTTGGTCCAATATTACCGCGGCCTTAGTGGACCACGGGTAGGTGATCATGGCACACCCATTCCGTCCCATCTGTGTACGTGAGTGACTTTTATCCCTAATGATATCGTATCAATGACGAGTCGTCTTCAGGACGGCCAAATAACCGGTCGACTGACAGCCGAACGCCGTAGGTGAGCATCTTTCTCGCAATACCTTTGTGGGAATACCAGGTCCCTTTGGTCGCTTTGTTCTGCTTCATTTAACACCTTTCCTCCTCCATTGTCAGTTCTCTGTTTTCAAAGTCATTAGCCTTCTATCAGCTTTCACTTGTCGGCCGTTTTGAGTAATAGAACACTAACACTCCTCCTAATAGCCTCATTTGTTTTTCGAAACTGTGTCTTCGCACTGTTATTCTGTATGTCTGTCCATCTGTCAACAAGCAAACCTTAACGGTGTCTTATCATTATCATTGTTAATATTAATATTGGTACTGCAGTTGTTGCTGTCGTCATAACATCTCTGCTCTACGCGCGTTTTCCTAAGGATTCGCCTAACCAGCGTCTGAGCAGAAAAGCAAACAATGCTTAGTGACCCTCTTGTTAAGTAGCGAAAAAAAACAGAAACATATATCGCTAGAAATTGCTTGTGTTTTTCATCGTAGGCAGCAAACGATATTCGAGTGCAAACCCCAATTATGACTGTGATTAGTAACAACACGTCTCTGCTCCCTAGATCTGCCTACCGTCAGATCTGAGGTCCTGACAATGACCGACACTATCACCATAGACCCTAAACGCCGATTTACCTACATTGCAATGTAACGGCCCGTCTCACGATATTTGCCATATGTACAGTCAGTAGTCCAGGTTTCAGTGTTGATGGTATGATTCATTATGAACGTTATTACCGTTGTTACTGCCGTTATTAGTGAATGTAAATCAAAATGAGAGTATTAAAGCGACAAGCCTGTACAAAATGATATTCGTTCTCGAAAAATAGACATGCTTATGCGTATACATATAGTATTTAGAAATTATGAATTACATATATAACAGATCCCTATATATAACGTCTAAGTAGTAAATTACAATAATAATCTACATCGATTGTTAGAATAAAACCACGCCGCGGCATTAAAATGCTTGTAACTTTAGTAAATGTAGCAGTAAGGTGGTCGTCATCTTGGTCGCATTAACAATGGTAAAAATAACAAATAGAGAAACAACACGAACTACGGAATAACGGTTAAAAGCAGACTGGCGTAAAAGAGTGGGTAAAATACACTAATGCATTCGCTTTTACCTTTTTTTTAAATATTTGATTTGTTCGTTTCGATTATATATATATATATATATGTTTGTGTGTATAGAGTTGATATGGGTGTAGGCCGGCGTCGTTTGGCGAGTGCGTCTGCAGGATGTCCCAACCACCAATCATTTGAAACTTGGCATCACCCAGTAGAAACACTAAGTGTGCTGTGAACTGTAGTGACGGAACAACAAAAAAACAAAAGCATGGCAGCAGCAACGGCGACGGTACCGCCTATCATACGACAACCGAATAAAGGCGACAATCGACAACCAACGAATCATCAAAGGCAAAATGATGATACTACGTCTAGTAAGTAGCGCCCTGCAATATGTGTGACTCCACAGACTGGGCTGCCAGCTGAGAATCTGCAATGGCAGCGAATTTCACTACATCTCGGCTACCGCCTTTACATAACAGCTATTGGCACCCCCTCCTGGTGCTCATCGATCAGCATGTCAGACCGGCGTGTCGCGCATTTGTTCCCCAAGTGGTCGACCGATAACGACGGCCGTATGATCTGGCGAGAGGGCGAATGCGGGCATACGGAGTCGAACGTCTCACTCGCAAAACAAGCACGTTGGCCATGATCGTCGGCGAACTCATCAAACTCGTCGACCACGTGCACCGATCGATTCTGCTAGTTGCTTCCTCCGGATACGCACTTTAATTGAACGACGTAACCATATCAGTCTTACTAGTTCAAGCCAGCGTGTTCATCATTCAGAACAGATTCTAGCTAGCGATGCCGGTCATCCGCTGCCACCCTTGTGGCATTATACACAAATTTCTCTCTTTCTCTAATGTTCTGATTTTTGTAATGAGTAACTAGGTTATCCCTAGTTTTAACCACACCTTACATATAGACATCATCATGATGATTGCTCTCAGATTAAAGTTTTAAAAAGACACCATATGTGTGCTCGCTGTATCTGTCAGTGTGTGTAATTTTAGGACCAGGCGTATCAACAGAACAAAAAAATTAAAAAGCGGCCTGTGCGAGGACTGGTCGCTCCCCGACACCGAATTGGTATCGATGCTTTATCATCCACCACACGATTTCAATCATCATCGTCTGACTACTACTACTACTACTGCCACGACAATTATTTCTGTGATTGCTATTGTTTATGTACGGCGACAACGCTTGCTAGAACGAATCCTAACGGATAGTACGAGAAGAAGCACTGCCGGTGAGGGTACTGCGACGGGCAGTCAGTCACGTGGATCCATCCACTTCATGAAGGCGATTGAAGACAAGCCGACGCACTGCAATCGAGCGGGGGAGGAAGGCAAAATGACAAACAATCGAGCAGATGAAAAAAAAGGAGATAGAGACAACGACAATGATGATGACGACAACGGGATGTACGATGATGAGGAATAAGAAGATGAAGTTGTCTCACTTACATGAAGTGTGAGATGAGTATCTCCCCACCCCGTCCCCCATAAACATGATGAGTGTAAAGACGGTGGCGAAAAGCTGACCAATCGCTGCCGACAGTTGAGAACGTAGTGGTCTCGACAGCAACAGCACCAACGACAGACAACTGCTCAGATAGTCGCAGTCACAGCAAAAACAATAGTGATGAATATAGCCGCAGCAGCAAGAACAGCAGCCACAATGGCACGCATAGGCAGTCCGATTACCAGCTTAGCCGACTGTCACGTAGATAAGCTGAGGGAAACCAACGTGGACCAGCCCACAGAAACGTCGCTCTAGAAAAGTGAGTAAAAATAAACAAACTAACTATTTAACAAACTGAAGAAAGTAGGCGGGAAAAGGGCACTTCTAATGCCTGGTGGTGGTGGTGGTTGGTAGTCCATCGCATCGTCGTCCGGGCCGTGGCCACCCTGTCCGTGCTGGACTCACAAGGCGTAAACATCCACGCATACACCATACGTACTCACACTCACTCACTCACTATCAGTCATTAATCATTCATTCATCCTTTAATAATTATCATTAATCATCACTCATCAATAATAATTCTCGATCTGTCCCCGCCACAGAGGCCTTTCCATTGTCACCGAGCCATTCCACTCACTACTCCTTAACTACTCCAAACGTCATCAATATGTTCATCTTTCGCCTTGTTTCTCTCTCTCGCTCTGTCGGGCTAGGCGTGTGCATGGGTGTGTATCTGCCAAGGAAGTATTACTACCTGCTGAATGGTGCTGTGTGTATTAAATGAACTTGTTAGTCTCGTGTTGGTCATGCTCGTTCTGCTTTTTCTACCTCTGCGTGACTCTCTCTCTGAGAATGGCTTGACCTTTTCAACAATTTGACAACGGCTCAAATAATAACGGTTCAGTTCCTTCTATGTAAGAGTGGCTCTTTCTCAGTGTATGTCTTGACTTATATAGTTGATCTTGTTGTCGTTGCTGTAGTTGTTATTAATATAACTATCATTATTATTAGCTTTGTTGCTGTTGACATGTTTGGCGTTGTCGCTGCTGTTGTTGTTTTGTTCTAACAATTACTGAAGTATCACATAAGTACGCAACAGCAACAAACACCGTCAGTTTTGCCCTTCGATGGCAGGACGTTCATTTCTCGAACGATTTCTGCAAACATCTCGTCGACGTTCGACTTGAACTTTGCGGACACCTGAAAATCACCAACACGTCAGCAACCACAGCGAATGTCAGTGCAATTTTCAGTATGATTAGCAGCCGAGTAAGGGACCATGCACACTCAGTGAGACCCCCCAACACCAACCGAACACAGCAAAGCACGTTACACATTCCGGTATATATATATATATATATATATATATATATATATATATGCTTTCGTAAAATGAGTCAATGAACATACTAAAAATAAGTGGATAAAAATGTGATCACGCAATTTCACATTGTATCAAACAATAAAACTTAATATGCATACTCATATATTTTAATATTCAGACATTTTCGACAGAACCACAAGAGTCAGGACTCGCTATGTAAGAAGAAGCATAACTCGAAGGAGAGATAATATTTCTAATAAACTGCCATATGCTTACTCTATTTGGCATGCATGTGGTTGCTATTATTTATATCAGTTGCTGGTGGAAAAACAACCGCTATTCGTCGCGTTTCATTCTATGCTTCACAAATCCTGACTAGTACATGCGCCTATACAATAAGTTTGTAACCAATGGAAACACGGCCTCTGAAACCGTTGCGCGACTAATGGTCGAGGTCAACCAGCGGGCGAAATCAAATTCACGTAGCAACATCTTACCTCCATAAAAGGGCATCTCCAAATCTGCGCGAGAGCCTCGCCCTCAGCTCGCGTCACCTCCCGCTGATGCTCGAGGTCCACCTAGAGTTGTTAATTGGAAGGTCGGAGCAGCAGATCGGAGGCAGACGGCACCAACGGTCACGATTTATGGTAGAGTTTCGAAGCGACGAGATGACAGGCGGCAGGGAGTCGAACACGAGGACAGAAGGAAATTGCGACACACACATAATTGAAGACACAGCGTGTTAGCAGCTTGAAAGGTCATAAACGTGGGAGAACAATCGGGTCAGATGGTGGCACTGGTAGGTAACGCGCCGGCCCTTTTAATTTCATGAAGCATAAGGCAATTTCGACCCTAACTACCTAACTTTAAAATTCAACGACAAAAATCTCCCGTCGTTAGCATTACACACTAGCCCATATACAGCCTCATCTTAACTCTTGTTTGCACATATGACATATGTATGTTGCTACGTTTTCTTATATATAAATATATAGACATATATGTATGTGTAGTATATGACTACTTATGGACACTCACATATATATATATATATATATATATATATATATATATATATATATATATAGCGGATCGGAAATTCCTAAGGCTTTGAACTTTGCCGCCAGACCAAATTCGCCAAGGTATTCTGGATAGTTTTGTTTAGAAGCACCATTCATCAGCTACACACAGGCTAATTTCCGGTGGAATTTGGTTTCGGCAAAGCAAGGCTCGGTGATTTCTAAGAAGCCAACGAATCTGCATCCAGTTGTGTTATGTCCAAATCATAAGTTCTAAAGTAGTGCAAATTATACGAACTGCTTATGATGATCAAGAAACACTATGTATACGTGGTACCGTTCATTTCCCGATTAACGTGAAGAGACCGAAGATAGACAATTTTTTGCAACACAATAAAAACTGTAATTTGTTTTTTATTACTACCAACTCCTTGCAATATTTGTACATATATGGAACGACATGCAGTTCTAAATGAGTACATAATAAATATACTGCCCTTGTTAAAAACAAAGAGGTGTATATACACACCTCTTGTCTTTCTGACCATCACATTTAACTGACAAAGACGCATATATGTATTACATAGCTTGGCGTCACACACATTGCTCATGTGGCACACATCAGACGGCAACTATTGATTAAGCAACGGCAAATGGCACTATCTGCTATCGATTTAAGAACTTAAATTATATATGTATATATATATATATATATATATATATATATATATATATATATATATATATTACAAAACCTTACGGTATGGTTAATAACATGACATTACACGTGTTTATTAAGTCTCGAAACATTAATTTTGAACATATATCGAATATGTTGTATATGCATCTCCGGAGAATATCACCGACCCAAAATTTAGATAGCTGCCACTGACTGACATGCTTCATGATGGTATTTGGTGCCAATGAGGCCGCAAAATGCGCAGCGACACTCGTCGAAAAGGTTATGGGTCCCAGTCCTATGATATAGTTTGTGATAGAATGAACGGAGAAACGGGTGAGACCGTGATGCTGCTTGAAGAGCGGTTCCATTCATGCATTGTCCACCTCTGGCGGTTCTATCATATTCTGCTCAATGTCCCCATGGAACTCGCAGTCACGCCGTAGTCAGAAGTCGAAAGCGATTTACCAGATCTTCCGTGAACGGCGTCGTCCTCGGCAGACTATAACTTATCCTGTTTTGTGCGTTTCTAGGGAGGCCGAAACTATCTTTCACCGTGTCGACAGCGCTAAGCTGCTGAGCGGACAGATTTCCCAAGATTAGTATGATATCATATGATACCACCGAGCGACCTTCGGGTTATAGCTGTCTTTACTGGGAGCTTCTGTGGAGCCGGGATGCTACTAATTCGCTGAAATATGTGGACCGAGAACGATGTGACGCTAGGCCGTTAACTTAGCACCCAGATAAGTAATTTCAAGACAAATTCTACAGAAGCACCATCCAAACACAGCCTATCACTTCTCTTCAGAAGCCCCCCGGAAATGAACTTCATAGCCTTTGTCTTCAACGCATTTTCGTTAAACCATTGTGTGAAGAACTTCACCCCGTAATCCACTTGGCCACCATCTACAATACGTTTTAAATACAGTCCAGTTAAGGGCCAGCCAGTCGCTGAATTGCCCGCCAAGAAACCGAGGCCAGTGGGGCAGCGAATGCACGCCGAACTACCGTGTGGAGGGTCGCGTGTTTGTAACCTTGTAAACAATGCACATAATACCATGATTCATTGTATTGCACACCGTTGTTACAAAATTTTGCAATATATATATATATATATATATAAAGTCTAACCTGCATAATAATAATTATTTATGTGTAGCAAAATATACATTTGTTAAGAACATGTGCACGGCCTGCTAGGGGCCAATATATAAATAAATATTATACGTCTTCGCGCCGGATTTAAATCTGCGAGAGCTTTTCTCAGAGTCTCCTTTCTCGATTATCTGCTCCAATTGCGTTCGACGACATGGCGGTTTGCCAGGACTTTCTACCTCAACATCGTTCGCTGTAATTTAGGTGGGAATAAATTGACTCCAACCGATAGTGGTAACATAATACCTGGTAATTTCTAATATATTACCTGTCGCAGTACTCCAACCTAAAGTAAAGTTTTCGGGCTGATCCTCAGCCAAGATTTAACGTCCACGGAACTGTTTCTCACATTGCTTCACGTCACGGGGCGCCACATCACGGGGGCGCCATAACTACAAATGCGCAACGGTGGGGCTCGAACCCGCGTACCTATGTGTCTCCTCCCGTTGCAAGGCGCAGACTTAATCCATCACGCCACCGGGCTCGACAGTACTCCAACCTAATAATATAATACCTGGTAATAGGTCCATATGGTCTGCGAACACATGACACAAGAGCATTGCAGCGTACGCTTAGCGGAAACGACATACGACCAAGACTGGTCGCTCTAGCGGACTCCCTCCTCAATATTAGGGGGTCGAGATGCTGCGGCTCGTTGAGAAGACACATGAGGGCGTTGCGGTCGCGAACATGTTCATCTCTATTCCCACCGCCTTCGTTCCGATCATCAGGTCGGTTTGATTGAAGTAACCAAGAACAATACAAATTTTCGCTTCGGCCGCCGTTACCGGTTGTCTCCCTGTGTGCCCAGTGTTGTCTTTTTGTCGTTAGACAGCTGAACCTTATGAAAGTTAATACGATGACACGGACCTACAATCTTATCCTGGGGAAGTACGCTGGCGAATTATCGAATTGGGCTGCAATTCGGGGTTAGGCGGTCTATTGAGTTGCTGCTTCTTAATAACATAACCATGTATTGATGTGCTTGGGTCTGCTGTGCGGCCTATTCAGTTTTTTTTAATATATATATATAGTCAATCATAATGTATTAAGGAATAAAAATGGAGCTACAATTGTCTCCCGAGAACGTGTGCACAGGCAATATTACTCTATCTCGGGTAGAGTGGGCTGGGACTACTTCAGCAAGGTAATAAATATTGTAGTAAGAACTAGCAATATATAAAAATAGCTGCTAGTGTCAGTACTAGATGTGACCTAGCGATGACTGAGCCTGATTGCCGCCGCTGTCATGCCGCCCTATGATTCCTGTGTCATCACGATAATGAGCCGCCAACAACAACAACTACTACAACAACAACAACAACAATGAAAACGGCAGCAGCAGCAGCAGCAGCGCACCGCCGGTTCAACGTTTCTTCGTCAATCAGTGATCAACGAGGTGGTTGTTGTCATTCGCTCGCACAGCTCCCTCCACTGACACCGTATCCCTGCATAGCTAGCTGCTTATGCTAGACAATAGACACCCGGCCAAACCGAAGACGATCCAACAATTCAGACCAACCGACAGCGCTTAATGAGCTATCGGCGATTCAACAAAAAAGTGTGTGTATCACCCATTCTGTCTTGCTGTGTCTACCTATATATATCTCCCCCTTACCCCCCTCTCCCTCTCTCTCTCTTGCTTGCCCTTTCGTTTGTCAAGTCCACGTTATTGTTAAGCCAGAACTAAACCATGCTAAGCCCAGAACTCGCAAGCAAGAAGCAAAGAGAGCCCACATTGCTGAAAAACTAACAACCAAGCATTGATCAGGATGGTGATGGTGGTGTTCAAAATATTTCGAAAAAAACTATGCCTGCGCCTTAGCACCAACGGAAAGCCCGAGGTGTCAAGCATTCACTTCACCTAGCGACACGCACCACGCAAACCTCATCGACCCGGAAGTGGTAATCGATACCACAACCATTATCGGTCTACGTCTGCTAAACCAGTTGCTGCTATGGCTGTTGTTGTTATTGATGATGCTGGGTCTACCAGTGTGCCAATAACAATTGTATAGTCGAACACTCAACAAGCATCATCTATCAATCAGCTAACTGCGCCCGTGTGCGGTAATTTTTTCTAGCTATGGGGTCCGTCTTACGAAGCAATGTGAAAGACAACCCGTTACTTGTTGTACTTGGACGTTAATTGTTGGTTGAGAGTCAGCCCGGAAAAAAAGAGAGAATATTTGAACGAGACGAACATACGAGAGATTGCCCAAAGAGAGCCGTATCAGCCGCCTACCGCGAGCGAAAACACCTGGTTCACCTTGCGGTGTTTTACGTGCTTAACTAGTTAATAATGACTACATTATTAACGATAGATGAAGGGTAACGGTGATTATGTCGTTGGCGACAAAGACAATCACAGCAACCATAGCACTAACAATGACAACAATTGTGTCAGTTCAGATCTATTTGGCTACTCGTACAAATTTCCGCCGTAAGGTTGCAGGCAACGCGGTAATGTGTCACGTCTTGCCCAGAGGGCTTTGCACTGCAAGTATTTATAAAAAATAGGCATCTATTAGACAAAACAGAGCAACATGGATGTTGGTAACATACGGATGTTTGCATTAAGGAGGTCGTGTTTTTCTTCTAACTGGCCGTTCTCAGATTGGCTTCCAGGGTGCATTATTGAAATAAAACAAATAGCCGAATAAATTGAAAAGAAGCAAAATAGTTGTTTCAATGAAACGGCGGTAGCTAACGATTAGTTATTACATTATTTATATTGCAATTGCTGTAAGATGATAGAACGACTGCAGTTTCCTGCAAGTGAAAATCATTCGAAAGTTTGCCTCCTTTCAGTAATTTTAGAATAACAATGCTGGACTATTACAAATCAACAAGGTCCCGAAATGAGTAACTTCTGGCGCATATGTAGGCTGTGGCACGGCGACGCAAGCAAACTTGCGTCGTCGAAGGCCAGCCTCTGTTGATTACGCGGTGTTTAATGTTTACCTGTTTTATATATATATATATATATATATATATATACAAATACGTGTCATTATATATATCATATCATCAACGACGGCACAAAACTACCAGAGATTGTATATCCTGTCACGATCGCCTGCTGGATCCAACAGGCGATTGTCAGCAGATCTGCCGCTTATGTTTGCTCAAAGAAGCAAACTGTTACCACCACAGACTCGACCATTATTTCCACTATAATGATCTTACACTACTGTAGCAGTCGCGATCATCTGGACATTCGACCGGGTTGGCCATGAGACACGAGCGCTTCTTGTTCGTTTGTGCCTTATATATATATATATATATTTATTTATATATATGTATATATAATGGGGTAGTTAACAAGCGATTAGTTGCACTTAAGGAAATGAGGCCAATATTGTGGCGAGCACTGTTAGAGCTGACTGTCTGACCAACGCTAATAATTGCTCGCGCCACTGCATCAGAAGCTGTCTAATTATCTGTTGGTCGAGTGACGCATCATCACTCAGACATCGTGGCCAGCGAAACGCGACCTAATAATAATCAACACCCTTTCACCTTTCAACAACGAATCCCAAATGCATATTATATATATATATATATATATATATATAAAGAGAGAGAAAGAGAGAGTCGGAATCCCCCAAGGGTCCCCTCTGGGACCAACACTATAGAATATAACATATTATGGGGTACTTAAGACTCCCACATCTCGCGGGAATCTAAACTGCCACCTGCCACTGATCGTCTCCACCCGTGACGAAGTTCTACTCGAAGAAACAGCCAGTGGAGCTTTAATATATACATTATCCTTATTATCTATACATTTATATATATATATATATATATATATATATATATATATATATATATATATATATATCATGCTCTCTGCTACCTGTACTTGAAAGCAGATAATGGCAAAAAGTGGAGATGGACTTGCATCACTGACTGGAGGAGATATAAAGAATATGTTAGAGAACGCCTATCTGCCGGAAACGAAGTTAGTACTGCCATCAGAGAATCCCACCAAGCGAGTCAGGGTTCCTCCATATCTACCCCCACCGGACATCAAACTTGCTGGCCTACTGCAGGAGGTAAAGCGTCTAAAGAGGAGATTCAAGAAACATGGCTGGCTGTCCGATTACTCGATGTTGGCATCAGTGATGAAAGAGATAAATTCATACTCTGCTGACTTGCGGAAAAGACTTGAAGAGAAGTTCATCAAACAGCTAGGCGTCAACACAGGGTTGGGAGAGGCATGGAGTTGGATTAAGTCAACGGCCGAAACCCAACCAAAATGTCCGCTGTTTGCAGTCTGTCGATCAACGGGAAAGTCATTGCAAACTATACTCAATGATATGCTTGACGGGGCAATAAAAACAGCGGCCACGCCCGACACAGAAGAAACTCCAGGTACTGTCACTGAACCGCCTGCACAGCGCGCATGCGATGAAAACGCTACTGATACTGATTGCGATTTCACAAGGTGGGAGCTAGATCTGGCATTGGCCACTGCCAACGCCAGAAGTGCCCTGGGCCCCGATGGCATCAGCAACAAGCAACTGAGGTCACTGGACAATACCGGGAGAGACCTTCTTCTTCGTGATCTTAATGCTATCCTCAAAAAAGGAGAATTTCCAACTGAGTGGAAAACTGGGGAAGGGGTACCAATTCTGAAACAAGGTAGACCGCGATCACAATTAGGCTCATATAGGGTGATAGTCAAAACGTCCCATGTCGGGAAGCTTTTGAAACGCATGATTCTCCGCCGCTTGCTTACATTATTACAGAATAAAGGAACATTCACGGATAATATGTCTGCCTATAGGCCACTACGATCGGCCCAAGACAATATTCTGGATCTAGCTACTGATATCGAAGAAGCAGTCGCCAGAGGGGATCATGTCATGGCCGTGTTCTTCGACGACGAAGGAGCGTATAACAACCTTGATCACACTGCCGTTGTCACTAATTTGATAAGAGCAGGATTGAAACCTAGTAGCGCTATCTTCAAATTGATTGTGACATTCCTGAAAGATCGTAGCATGTCAATCCGGTGCAAGGGAACACACACGGAGGTAAAGACTCTGGGTAATGTCGGCCTTCCTCAGGGAGGAGTACTTTCTCCAGTACTGTTTGTCATGACACTAGCTGGGCTGGCTGATGTCATACCGGAGCATTTTAAGTTGTCTCAATACTCTGACGATGATGCACTTTGGACTCGCCTCAAGGGTCGCACGATTAATCCAATCGCAATGATGGAACTGCAACTGACCTTAAGAAAAATCGTATCGACCTTCGGAGCTCTGGGACTCTCCATTGAGCCTTGTAAAACCAAGAGCATGATATTCAATGTGAAAAGAGGACAGAAGCTTCTGCTGAGATTGGACAATCGACAGATTGAGCAAGTGAGCCAGGTGAGATTTCTGGGAGTGACATTTCAAGAAAACTGCAAATGGAACAGAGAACTCGACATCATCAAGGAAAAGGGCGAGCGAGTGGCGAATATGCTGAAAAACGCTTGTGGAACTTCTTGGGGAATCAAACCAGATATGGCGATGAAACTAGCAGTCGCACTGTTAGGATCAAAGATTAACTATTCCCTTGGCGCAATGTTTCGATTAACAAAAAAGGACTATGGAGTTAAAGACTCTGCTGTTGCTCAGTGTGGTAGAATAGCATTAGGACTTCTCTCTATGACATGTACTAGAGCTGTGTTGTCAGAGTGCGGTATTATGCCCGCGGAATTAAATAGACAATTCATCCTAGAATGTCACCTTCTGAGACTGTGCCGCAGCAGGCACAGTCTCATCTTAAGTATATTTGAGAAAAGGGTGAATAGCCTCCAGGCTACTACGGGACTCAGACTCGTTTCGAGAACCTCTGCTGGTACCGGGGTCTCATGTATTTGACGTATCGACAGTCAAAGACTTGTCGACTCGGCTATCAATAGAAGGTATATCATCGAAAAAGAGCCACCACGAGAGTGAACTACGAGCTGCGAGTGAGGTCCATTGGGCAACATATCAGTGGATAGCGCACAGATATACTTCACGGACGGATCGGTGAATGGATCTGCGGGAGGAGCAGGTGTTTTCCGAATCAACGACAACATGGAGATCAGCAAGCATATCGTCAACTGCAGCAGTTCAACTTCGGCCGAGCTGGTAGCAATATCTGAAGCATTGCTGCAGGAACTGAAGGAGCCATCAAATAAAAGGGTCGTGATCGTCAGTGACTCGCGTGCCGCCATCTCGAGCATTCGGGCTGCAGATCCGTCAGGACCCGCCTCATCTCTAGTGGCATCTATCATCAAGGTGATAAGTTATCTAGGCCAACCTGTGGAGCTACAGTGGGCACCGTCCCATGTAGGCATTTACGGAAACGAGGTGGCTGATGCACTCGCGAAACGAGGTGGCTGATGCACTCGCGAAACGAGGTCTGCTTGCAAACAAAGGAGAAGTAGCAATATCCCTTGGTAAAACTGTGTTAAAGGCTAGGAAAGAAGCCCTAGATAAGCACTATGAGACTTGGAGGAGGCAGGGAACTACTAAAAGGGACACGATGCAGATTGCACCACGGCGAAAAAGCTTGATGATGATGCCCTGTTCCAGAAGAGAAGCGGTTACTATTCACAGGCTACGTTGCGCTAAAGGGATGACGCAGAGCACCAGGTTCCACATTAAAGTTGCGCAAAGCCCGCTATGTGATGTATGTTTGGTACACGATGATATATTGCATGTCCTAGATAAATGTAAAAAATACGATACTGAGCGGAAAGTATGGGAGAACGCTGTAGCTGCTGATCAAGTCGATGCAAGCCAACTTACTATTCGTATGAAAGACCAATATATAGAGGAACTCTTACAATTTGTTAGAAATGCTGAATTAATTGTGTAAATGAATGATATATAGCTGCCCTGAGTAGGGCTGACAGGCAGTCAAATGTGACGTGCTCTGGGTTTCTGAGATGAAACCCTTAATTGTAATTACTGTTACAATAAACTCTAATAAAAAAAAACGCACTTGTGTGGTAGAAGTCAATCTAGTGATGAAGTCAGTATCGCTAGTTATTCAATCACGAACATAAAATCATTAGCCGTAGAAGTAGTAGGGGTGGTTACGGGAACGATTACAAGGTAGTAACTAAAGGCACAGCATATGTGAATAAAAGTTAAAGCAATACTGAGGGTGACGTCACTGAATCGTAGTGGCTAACTAGGTATGCTAATCAGAGCGATACAAATGACAAAAAGGGAACAAGCGATGCTTACAGGTGGAACAAGCAGTAACAACAGGATCAAAGACAACAACAATAACACTTAACAAGCTGTCAAAGTTGTCAAAGCGTTGGCAACGTAATTGTTGTTGTTGCTGCTGTAGACGCCACAACCGCCGCTCCTGCTAGCATAACCGCGGAGTGAAATCGTCGCGATTCCCAGGAATCGCAACCTAAAACAACAACGCCAACTACAGCGACGCCGTCGATCGCGTCAAGCAGCTACTACTAGCGGTTCGGAGAGTAACAGTGGCGGCGGGGAGCCCACTGCAGCCAGTCAGCCAGCCAGCCATCTTGCCTCGTATCCATCATCGTTTTGCTGCTGCCGTTGCCGCGACCAACTCGTTGAAATTCGTCATCCATGGAGCAGCGGCAACGCTCGAGCCGGCAGCTAAGATCCGATTCGTCGTCGTTGCGACGGCCACCCAACGCCGATTACAGCAGCACCAACAGCCACTACAGCCATAACAGCATCAGCCGTTGCAGAACGATCGTTTGACGGCGTCAACAGCAACGAGAGAATTAGAGACAAAAGCTAGTTCGAATCGAATCAACCAACCAACCAACGAGAGCGAGAGAGAGAGAATGCCAAGTAACCAACGAAGAAACCGGATGTTGCCGTCTCTCGGTCCATTCCCCTACACCCCACCCCATCTTTCGCTATATCTTATTCTTCTACCCCTCTCTCTCTCCCCCTTCTTTCTATCATACCATTATCTCTCTCCCTTCTCACCCCTTCTCGTGTTCCCTCATCCATCTCTCTCTCTGTCTCTTTCTCTGGGTGTCTGTGTCCATTCTTCCATCCCCTGCCTTCCTCTCAGTCTATGGTCTACTTTTCGGTCGGTGCGTCTGTCTGCGTCTACGTCTGGTATGTAACCCCATATGTGCTACTGGTTGTCGTAGTAATAACGTTGGTAGCACTGGACGGCGACGCCGTTGTCGTCGTCGTTGTGAACGAGCGCACGAAAAAATACTGTCTGCTGAATGCTGTGTAGGAAACTGCTGTTTCTCCCTCTCTCTCTCGCTCTCTCTCTCCTTTCGCTTGACAGAGCGAAGCAGAAAGTCAGAAAGAAAGAATAGGAAGAGAGAAAGAGAGAGAAGAAAGTACGTCGAGGCGGCCGCGAGGAGCGTATTTTCGTGAAACTTGCTCGTGTGCCGCTAGTGAAAATAATCGCTATAAGATCGTCGCTGTAGGAGTCACACTCGACGTGTTAGTCATGCTCGTGGCGGTAATTCTTCATAGAATCTGCATACAATTGTCGACAACCGTTGATAACGCCACGGGCAAGACTAACAGCAGGCACAACAACGACGTGACGGCGTACCAATCGTCAACAACCGCGTCACGTCATGCACACGACGGCGACACTTCTCGTCATAACCTAACCTAATAACCATGAGCGCGCTGTCGGCCTAATCATAGAATTAATGCATACTAACTAACACTACTGACTGACTGACTGACTGACTGACTAACTGTCTCACTCATTCAATCACTCACTCGCTGTAACTAACTGAACTATTCTCCTCCGGTTACTTAACTGATTTAGGTTGTTGTCAGGGTTGCTGCTGACAAGTTTAGTCATGGCAGCGCACACTCACTCACTCACATACAGATGAATGAGTTCATGTATAGTTGTACGTGTCCGTACGCCCATACGCCCATAGTTCAGTGTGTGAACTGACTGTGAGAATGGAATGGCGGCGCCCCTCGACGTCCATGCGTGTGAGAAATGATGGCCACACACGCGGATTTGGATCAATCCGGAAATCTATCTATTGATCAACTCGCTAAGACATATAGAACATATGGACAGTCATCCATTATCTATGGATAACTATCGATTTGGATAAAAACCACCCTTGACCTGGTCGATCGAATGGACGAAACCAATGAGTAGACACATGCGGTGGCGGTGGCCTATGCGTCGACACTGGCGGTAGGAAACACACATAGAACTGTTAAGGATCGATCGAATTATGCTAATTAGACAGGTGCCTATCCTTACTGGCCCCCGTCATGGACTCATTGCTATCGAGCCAACGTATAGTGGTTAACAACAATAAATTATTGCTCTGCTAGCCCTGCAGCGCGATGCTTTCACACAGTGGCTTATATGCAGAACAGTAGATAGTAGAATGAAGCGCCTGGATGGATGATAATTGAGATGATTTGTGTTGTATTTCAGCTTTTGTAGTTAAAACTGCTGCCACAGTTGCTGCTGCTGCTGTTTTTGAAGTATATTGTAGTGTTGCAACACTGCAGAAACGCGTCTTCCTGATCGACTGCAGCAAGTGGTTGTGGATGTGTCTGTGTGTGCTTGCTTGCTTGCTTGCGTGTGTGTTGGTCATCGTTCGCGGTGCGGTGGTTGTTCTACGCCAGCGTCAGGATAGCCACCACGCATAGTCCCGCCGCCTCCTTCTCCCATACGAACAAACGACGTATATAGTAAAGCAGAGGTAGGTGTAGGCATCGATATTTCACTGCTGCCGCCGCTACCCTCTGTCGTTGCAGTACAAACAAGCAAATAGTCTTGCACGCACTCATATATATATATATATATATATATATATATATATATATATATATATATATATATATATATACATATATTGGAAAGCTTCACAAATATCTTCGTAGTAATAGCAATTGTGGGAACAGTCATAATAGAGGACGCGTAAAAGTTGTTGTTGTTATCATCGGAACAAACCTAAGCGTTCGTTCACGTTGCCGCGCCTGCAGCATTAGCGTAGTTACGCTTGTCGATCTGATGTTCTATATACATGTACCTATGTGTTTGCCTACCAAATGATCGTGATTGTCATAATGACGACAACCATGATGATAATGATGACGGCGGTCTTAAAAATGACTCAACTTTATGGTCACATCTACAACAAAAATAGCAGCAGTAGAATCTGACGACGAATTATCCAGTTAAGTCGTATATATATATATATATATATATATATGTGTGTCCAGTGTTATGTGAGTCAAGTTCGCTTGTCGGCTAGACGAATAACAGATAACGTCGACCGAACTGACGGCGGCGTCGTACCTTGTTGCCGACGAGTAGTACTGGAACGCTCTCGGAGTTTTTGACGCGCATAATTTGTTCCCGCATGTTTTTGATGTCCTGCAACACAGAGAACAACGAGAGCAGCCAACAAAACACCAATCGTTAGTATTTTAGATAGTTTAGATAGATATTTTTTCTCTTAGAGTATAGTTTATTCTGTCGTTCGATATAAAATACCAGCCGCACTTCCAACAGGCTGGCACCGATTACGCACACACTATGCAAAAAATAGATTACGCACCGCGTTACGTGCGTAGAAACACAATTTAGAAATCCTCTATGGCTTAGAAATCCTCCATGGCTTAGGACATACAAAAACAGTGTTAACAATGCAGATCAGTCAACTCTTTCCAGAGTAGTCGCCACAATGCAGGACAACAATAACTTCTAGTATACAATGATATATACAAATATATATATATATATATATATATCATGTCATCTCTAATGTGCAGTTATTACAATTATGTATAACGCGTATACCGCCACTGTGTGATTCGCATAAGCTAGACGAGTTCACCTTCTACCCACATCACACTCTTACGGTTGTTGTTGTTTGTCGTCTCCTGCTTCTTTAGCAGACAAAACCTGTTTTTGCCAATGGCCAACGAAAAAGAAGCATAGAATAACGATGACATCGACGTCTCCCTGCTTCGGCGCGGTTCTCCTCATTTGGTTCTACCGAATCGATACAGGCGTCCGCTTGCCCGGCTGGCTGTATACATGCGAATTTAATAATGAACAACAAACACCACACCACACCACACACGCAGACCGACAGACAGACAACGGACACATAGGCAGCACCGAGGGAAGTCCGAATATCGTCGTCGTCGTCGCCGCCGTCGTCATGGGATCGTCGCCATCTTGATTCCCCCCAGTGATCCCTGGTGATCCCCCCGATCCGATTATCCCTGCCGTTCTCGTCGAAACATCATGATGATGATCATCATCATCATCAACATCATAAGCATGGTCGCCCGGTTCAGTTTGGCCCTTGTCTACTACCGGCCGGAGTCGGCAGTCAGCAGTCGCAGCCAGACGTTGTCGCTCGCGTCTTTTTGTCTCTCTGCACATCATCCAATGCCAATCTATCTAACGCCGCCGACGTTGTCAAGACGTTGACGCCGACCAACCCGCTGCTGAAGTCGACCGACTCGCAACGGCTACATAGCTCGGAAAACGCTCTATCGCCGTTACAGCCGCCGCCGCCGCCACCGCAGCAGCAGCAGCAGCAGAAGAAGAAGCATCTGCTACTGCTGTTGCTGCCGCCGCTCAATTTTACCGTGAACCAGAAATCGCTCTGAATCATCGCCGTGGGTACGTCGGTAGCCTAACATCACTTCAGTATGAGTCACCCCGTACACACACACAGACACATACATATATATATATATATATATATATATATATATATAAACTTGCTAGATTATCATCAATCGGCTGAATAACGTACTCTTCAAATTAGGCTCATGTATCTAAAAGCGAATCACAGCTACACAGACGCCTCTGAAAATTGCGTAATCTTGGAGTACGTTGCATGCTAGTTTTCACAGAGAGTCGAGTGAGCAGTATCAATATATATATATATATATATATATCTATATGTCGTAAAACAAGGACGCCCGATTCGTTATAACAGCCATTTCGTATACGACTTCAAAAAGACGGAATATTTATTTCGATTAGGATCCTTGGATGAGGGGCAGCCGTAACATGAAAACAATAACAACCACAACAGCAATTGCATTATTAAGAATAGTAATTAGAATCTTCCCATGAGAGAAAACAACGGCCTGAACAACACAGCAGGAACAGCGGCAAAAACAAAACAGCAATCTCAACTACAACATCTCGTTTTTTCTCACTTTTTCTTAAGCTGTTCTTTAACGAGAGATATTCCATTCTTCGACCCCGGGGGGGTAAAACGAGCGAGAACTAGGGCTGTTGAAGGGGGAAGCAAAGGCACCGATCGTCGTTGATAACATAGCAACATCCCGTCGGTGGCGGCCACTTACGGCAAAACTCCTACCGTTGTTCAACTCTCGTTCTTTGGCTCGCATTTTTCTGCTCGTCGTGGGGTTCTTCAGCTGTTTAGCGAGCGGTATTGTTTTATTTGTCCCCGAGGCGTCCGACAAGCGAAAGCTGGGAGGTATGATAAGAAGAGAGTTGGACGAAAAGAACATTTGGAAGGGCGCTCACCATCTGTCGCGGTTCATCCCGAACTTTACATTTACGGACGAAGGCAGCCTCACCACTCAACGCTATTCTTTCTCCACTAGATACGCCCCACCCTATCTGGATTTACACTTATGCTTTACTAGTCCAGCACAATAATTAGGCAACAAATACGACAGCATTCAATAATCGCCACTGCGGTCGTTCTTCTCCCCGTTTGCTCTATTGGCAGCCGCACACACACTCACGTTCCTCATTCAAGTCCGCTCGAACGATATACAGTCGAGTTTTAGAGTTCATCTTGGAGTTATCTCTTTTTTCTCGCCTTGTCCCCTTTCTCTCTCCCTCCCGCCCTTTTTGTTTGTCCGCCGTTTCTCCATGTCCCCAGACATTGTAATATATCCCCATTGCTGGCGTTATACGCCGCTACCTTTCCGTAAGGTGACGATAAGGGTTCTTTGTTGTTCCGAGTCGACTATGTTGGGTTTCGAATACGCATACCTACGTATCTCTCTCTCTCTCTATGTATATATATATATATATATATATATATATATATATATATATATATATATATATATGTACCGCTCTAGCGTTTTATTGTGATACGCTAAAGCCATAGCGAATATCAGCCACAATGACGGGATGATGGGTTGTTCTAGTTGAAATAGAAGTAAGTAACGAACAGAAAAAAAACGACCGCGACGCAGTGATCAAATCGTATCATCATCGTGACAAATCGTCGGCGTCGTCGTCACAAATCTATCCCGCCGTAGCCCCCCCGAGCACTAGACGTCAGTCGTTGTGGTCGTCGTTGTGGTCGTCGTCGTCATCATCATCATCATCATCATTTTGATGTCCAACTACAAAACCACCATTTCGATGCAAATGGTTATTCCGTTCGGTTGTTCCGGCTTTACCAGGCTCCCAGCTGCTGCTGCTGCTGCTGCGGCTGCGGCTGCCGCCACCGCCGCCGCCGCACCAACAACTGCTACAGCAACAAGGGCTGCTCAACCGTTGTCCATCACTTCCTTCGTTCGTTCGTTCTCCCCGACATGGGCGTCGTATAGTGAGGGGCGTCGTTGGCCGATTGTGCCCCTTACGCTCTTATGGTTCTGTAACCGCTGTCCTGGTTGTTCAGTCGCCACTCCAATAACACTATATGTGTCCGTTCGCTTCGGTATCATTTCGCTTCACAAGCAAAAGCTTTTCTCCTATTTCAGCGCACTGTTCTCGCGTCCTTAGATGCTCGGTTTCTCCAGACAGATCCGCTTTCTCCAGGACGGTATCGCTCCTCAGGCCGGAACGAAGCTAGCGCAAGATCACCACAAGAAACGAGTGTGGAGCAACGGTGGCCTGTATTGACTGTCACTGTCTGGGCAACTCACATTTCCGAGAAGAAGTCAACCTCATTCATGGCAGTGTCTCTTGAAGATTAAACATTTTGTGGTCGTCGTCGTCGTCGTCACCACCGCCGACACAGCTGTCATCGGTATGATCGTAGAAGCCAGACAGTCCAGTCCAGTCAGTCAGTCAGTCAAGAGAATTCCAGATCGTTGTCGTTGCCGACCTCGTCATCTCGTCATTCATCATTACGAGTCGAACTTGTAGTCTCGTTCCTATCTTGAGGCCGGCTACGTTTCACCACGCCTAACGATCATCTGGTGGATGTAGGTGATCAATCTATCTACCAAGCCATGTTGCATATTAGTCATCATAACAGACGCTCGCTGCGCCGCAATAATAACAACAACAACATCAACAACAACAAAGACAGCAATGATGACAACAACCCAGGCTATAGATTATATGGTCATTATTCCTACGCTTCTTAAGAGTAGCAACAAACGCAACAAAACAACAAGGGCATCTATGGCCTATTGATAATGGTAATGGTGATGATGATAATGACGACTTTCATTATTATACTTATTGCCATTCTTCTATAGCTAACAAATGAACATTGCTGGCTTGTGTCGGATATAACTAGGTATGTGGCTGACAAGCGCGTCCAACTCGCACATCAGCCATAGCCACTGGAATGGCTGACCCCAATCGGCAATCGCTGCATGGCGGAATTTTGTTTTTAGCCGAGAGCGAGCGTAGACAAAAAGAAACGCGCATCTCTTTTCTCATTCCTGGGGAGCGGCTTGACGGTCAAGTGAAAGCAGCTTGACCATTGTCAGTCAGCCAGTTGATCATCAATCAGACATTCGTCGACCACCACCACCAACAACAACAACAACAGCAACAGCAGCAGCAACAGCAACAACGAAGACGACTGTCATTTTCAGCGGGCCCGTAGCTTCGCCTTCATCATCCTCGTCGTTATGAAGACGAAGCAGGTGAGCGGGTTTACAAAATAAAAATTATACAGTTGCTGCTGCTGCGCCCTTCTCACCGTTGTGCCAATCTAGCTTAATAAAGAAGAAAAGGAAGAAAAAGAAAAAGGAAAACGAATTGTTGAACTCATCATCTTAGTCATAATCATCATTATTATCATTGTAGTCCTAGTTGTTGTTTATGTTGTTGTTGCCTTAGACATTCGAGCTCTTTGTCTCCCATCCTCCATGGTCATGTTTGCTAACTTTCCTTCGAAAACTGATTATGAAGTCACGTATGGTCTATTAAATTCTACTTTGTTCTAGAAAAAGTGACAAGAAATTATTTCCGCAGTCAACTCTATGACCGCATAAACGCAATAAAATGGAATTTCGTTTATAGCACGTGCGACAACGTCGTGGTACCATTATCTTCAACATCGCTGGCAGCCAGCACAACCATTGTTTGAGCCATCTGTCTTTACATCTAGATGTACATCCATGTAGATACATACGACGATGTACATAGAGGGATATTGTTTCATCGATTTCATTGTGTATGTGGCGCTGACTACTAATGAGTGAGTGGGTGGACAGGGTGGTGGTATGTGTGTATATACGTGAGTATTGTGAGTATTCGTATAGCCGCGCCGGTTCACTCAAGTTATCCATCAATCCATTCATCCATTTATCCAAACAGCCGACCGACCAACCAACAAATCAACAAGCATGCATTACGACCGAATATCGTCTGTCTAAATTCATCACGTCGAGGTGACTAACAATCACGAGAAGGTGTTAATGTACAACCACTCACTCATTCACTCACTTACCCACTCACTCACAAACCACCCACCCATCCACCCAGCCACTCTCTTACAAATACTTCGACAGACCAGAGCGCACAAGCGACTGCAAAAATACCAAGCATCGCTAACAACACAGAACCGAGAATAAGAACAGAGATAACAATAAAATCAACAAGTCCACCGCAACTGTAAAAAGGAACGATGTTCTTCACAGATGCGACAAACGACCCACTGGACTGCTCGCACACAAGTAGAAACATGTATATATGAATATTTTTTTTCTGCCAGTATATACATTGAGATTCCGATGTAACTACACGATTTCACTAACGTTTGGGGTCCAATAGCTCAGTATGTACGTAAACGCAATTCATTAGAAAAGCCATACACACACTTGCCCTTCTGTTCCGAATCAAAACCACTCAAACAATAATCTCACCGATATAATCTATAGATCAGTATAAATCACACAAGGAAGTGTAGTAATGACAGTTCTGCCAAGAACAAACCACAAACAGGGAGTATGTCATTACAAAACTAGCGAGTACACTTACAACAGTAACAGCAGCAGCAGCAGCACCAGCACCTCGCGTTCTACGTGTAACAAGCAAAGCAATGCAAATAGTACACCTAAAACTAACAGCTAACAGAAATTAGGCACAGCTCGGAGTAATAAACAGCCCAGAAAGAATATACACTTCTGGCACTGTAGGGACGCGCCCACGCCGTCGACTCCCTGGCGAATAAAAACGGTCCTCGGCCCATCACTGCGATGCTAAGTAAGTCTTACATGATCTTGGACTTCGAATTTGTCAGACAGAAGCCAGTCTGTCGGCCACGTGCCTGCAACCGCTTTTCGTACCAGACAGACACCAGAATGCGGCTTCTGTGAAATATTTTCCATTTCAGATGCAGATGTTCGTTTCGTTTAAGACGATAACGACCGAGGCTGCAACCAAATGGCAGGCAGATGGACTACCGCCTTGCGTCAAAGCAAACAACACTGTTGCTGCCGTTTACCCCCGAATCATTTTCTAAAGCACCACATTATATATATATATATATCGGTTTATTAATTATTTTCCTGAGAACCAGCCAGATATATATATATATATATATGAAGTGAGAAGAGATATAAAGACCACAACAAGAGAGAAAGAGAGCTGTAAAGAACTGAAGGACTGTGCCGCAACGAGCGGTTGGCGAATAAAAGAAGTATTTCACAGCAATCACCCCATCAATCATAATCATCATCACCGTCATACTATTACGACGACTACTACTACTACTACTACTGCTGCTAATGCCCATAACAGGTCAGAGCGCCGCAATCAACCAGTGTGACTTAAGATAAAGAAGATGCCGGCATTGGCCAGAAGACCACAAAGCGCCTCGACGACAAAGCGCAGAAGAAAAGAAAGAAGATGAGATGAGATGAGAGCACGATGAAGGGACGAACTACAGAGGACAGCAGCTGCATCAGCAGCAGCTCGTTGACGTGACTGTGTGGCTGTGTCACGTTGAAGTGGCTGGCTGCGGCTGCTGCTGCTGGTGAAAGCAGATTCACACAAATGAAGCTCATCTCGGCCTTTTACATCGACCGGCGGTTGCTGCTTCAGCTGCAGAAACTAGGGTGGTGTGATGTTTTTGTTGGTGCTTATCTGAATGGCTAAGGTAATTGCTGTTGATATTGTTACTCTTGTTACTGGTACGGTTATTATTGTTACTGTTCTTGCCATTGTTGTTGCTGCTGCTGCTGTTGTTGTTGTTGTTGTTGTGGACAATTAATGATGAACATAATGGTGATAGTGATGGTCGTTGACGTTTTTGCTAATGTGTTTATTGTCGTTGTTGTCGCTGTTGTGGCCTTTTTTGTTGTTTTTGCCCTCTACGACTAACTCAAATGCTAATGACAATTGATTGCGGGTGGGTGTGATCACCGATGAAGATGGCGAAAACTTCATCGTCGTTTCGGGTAGTAATTGCTCAAAATACACATGCTGATGACATGGGCAAGCGTCGGAACTATCAGTCACACGAAAACGTCTCATAGAAGTAAAACAAAGGCTTCTCTCTACCTGGTCAATCAACTGTCAGCCTCTCATAACAAAGAGAGTTGTGGGAACACGATAAACTATGAGGTTATGACAACGACGACAACTTCAACGCAAGGCAAGGATAAATGACACACATCTGTAACCTGCATATGCTGAAGAACAAATGAAGGATCATAAGATCCGCCAAATGTCACTTTCATAACTGAATCCAGTGTTACATAAGCCCCAATACTCTTTAACCCCAAAAAATAGCATTTTACTGGCAGCACAGGTATGCAAAGAAACGCGAGGCATACGGCGTGTGTCGGTTTTCCAGCGTCCAGGTAGATATTTCTACACCTTCTTCAAAACGATAAACGTGAACTGGTAATATATCGGAATACGAGAAACTTGTTTTGGATCCTGGTGACATACTGCCTGTGTCCGTTGTTGCACATTTGTCGATCGTTCAAGCGCAACCATAAAGTAATAGCAGCAATACAACAACAACAACAACAACAACAACAAAATCGGAACATTATAGAACAGATGTCTGTGGCGACGCGGTCCGGGGTGGGGGTGGGGGGTTGGACATGGTTATTGAAATCTACCGGGCTATCGCCGGCTGTTGTTGATCGAACTCTCTATGAGCTTTACGTTCACGTAGAATATAGGTGATAAAACCATACCGCTGAGAGCTAGCTAGCTGCTGTTGCTGTCACACGAACTGTCGGTGTTCGTCGGAGACATTCAGATGTGATATGTCTCAACAAGTCCGGCCCTCGGTGTCTCACTGAAGATATGCCTTAGTGTGATCCCAAGCCCGGTTGGAACAGAATTAAAAACAATCGAATTTAAAAGCATGTTTTTAATTCTAGTACATGTGTTATCTTTTTGCCGGCGCATGCCGACACGTTTACCATGAGTCCCGCATAGCAACAGCTGCAGTCGACTATGCCAGTTGCCATACGACTGAACAAGGTCTCGTTATCACTTGTATTATTAGTACGAGTTGTTGCTGTTCTTGTTGTTGTTGTTGTTGTTGGCATTGGACGTCAAGGCCGCTGGTACCGCTCCTCTTATTAGATTTGCCCCAACCCCCCCCCCCCCCCCCGCTCCGTGCGTAGGTGGGCGTTAGAATGTTTGGATAAATGGCTGAAAAGATATTAGATGGATGAGTGAAAGCGAGGGGAGAGATAACGACGACACCGCAATGACGTCGACGAAGAAAAGGCTATATTTAACCGTAAGATTTTGTTTTCTTTATTGTGCACAGCAGAACGTCATTATCATCTGCAGCAGCCGCAATAACAACACACCTTCCCGTATGTTGCTACGGCACTGGCAGTGATGTGATACCACAATGATTATAATAATAATAATAATAATAAATGGCTCCCTCATATATACGCCACAGTTCACTAGAAGCGGGATGGGTTGCCGAGCGCGCAGATAATGGGAAAAAACGCAAGTACCAAGAACTGGAGACAAGTTATATCGTAGTGCCAATACCTACGGAAACAATGGGTCCGGTAAGCAAGGGAACCAAGAGATTCATCAGTGAGCTGGGCCAACGGATTACAGATCTCACAGGGAATCGGCGCGAAGGTGAGGTTTTACGGCAACTGCTGTCGCTCGCAGTGTGCCGAGGAAACTCCGGCTGTATTGTCGGTTCCATGGAATAATATTTGTATAAATTTGTAATAATAATAATAATAAATCCGACTGGAACCATAATCAACCGCTGCCATGGGACGTCTCTGTCTCTGACACGTACGCCTTCGGCTATCGTGCACTAGCCAACGCGGGCGTCGGCCACATTGATGGCCAAGGGAAATGTGCAAACGTGTGAGATGCACAAACGGCACGTATGCGCGCATCTTCTTGAAGACCTCGAGTCCTCCGGCCTTTGGGGCAAAAAAACTCAAACTGACAACAGAGCTTAAAATGAAGCTCTTTAAGACCACAGAGAAGTCACGACTGACCGCCTTCCTCTGACAGGTAGGCAACGTCAAGATGATGTTTAGTGCTCAACAACAATCCAGCAACAATAATACTACAAACAACATTATGACTATTTGACATTAATATAGCTGTAACTGTGATACCTGCACATATTAATAATAAACCATCTTCTGGCGATAACGAAAATGATCATCATCGTCATAATCATTGTAATGGACCATCATTAACTACCATTATTCCGTCGTTATCGTTAACACAAACCACCATCACCCTCATGATTATAATGATTAGCAGCAGCAGCAGCAACAGCATCCAGTCAAGTAAGGTCAACAAACAAAGGCAGACGGACGACGACAGTGAGCTGTCTTACCGCTGGCGGCAGTAGCCGGCAAAGCCGCTGTGCTTTGCAATAAAGAAATGAATCAGTACATCTCGATCTAAAGCCAGCCTGTAACCACCGCCTACCTCGCTTTCTCTCCTCGTCTAGTAGCAGAATCCCATATTTCCTACTTGCCTTCTCTGTCGCGTTGAGGCAATGCACATTCTCACCTCCGATTGAGTGCCTAGCCCTTCTGTATGGCGGCATCGGGAAATATAGGTTGGGTTGTGTTATAGTATGGCTGATCACAGATAACCGGTCGTATATCGATCGATCACTAAATAGATCCATCACTGGGCATGAACGAACGAACCACACGCGAACGCGTCAATGAATGAATCAACGAGTCAATGAGACACTATTTATCAAGAATCAACCAACTGATTCATATTAGTAATGGAGTGCAACAGCAGTGGATGCGGCGACGTCTATGCTGCTTCTATTGCGGCATTGAAGGCAACGACAACGACAACAACAACAACAACGACGAAAAGAACAACAATAACGAGAACAACAGCAGCAACAACAACATTAAAACTGGCTATGATTACAGGCGTCGACCACACGGAACTTTTTTGTCCGACGAACGATAAATTGAGCACATGCGAATCTCAATCGCTGCAGCTTCTTCGACGCTTAACAAACACTATATGTATGTTCAATAAAGAGGTGGTGTCGTTTGCTACCACACACCCTATGTTACCGCCTATTACTGAATACCACCACATCAATAGCTCACCCCTTTATGTGACAATAAAGGCGCTTTCGATGTTTAAACGTGATCGTCCTGTATCGCTCGATGGTAGCTCCAGTGACAGAGTGTCGTTGGTGAAACGAGTTGACGCGGTCAAATTCCCTACCCAAAACAGGGAACATGTGTCGCGCTGCGCTAGTGCTATTCTCATTTAGCTATATTGATAATGACGATAAAACCAATAATAATAATAATACTTTTATTATTATAACCGTATATATTTATTTGATTGATGTAGTTATATAACTTTTTTATGTTAGCACTTTGGAGTGAACAATTGTCTCCGCGCGAACGTGTAGTCACGGGTTCTCTAACCCAGGGTTAGCCCAGTTCGACAAAGTGCCCCGAACAGATGCTGCGTTTCCTCGTTGAATGTCGAGAGACAGTCTCTGACGCATTTTTATTATTAACAGTTATACTAAATAACACCAAACGCCAACCACAATGACTGATTGTGACAGAGCGCAAAGAAGTGTTTATTTACGCATCCATAATTCCTACGAGTTGAAGTCTACGCGTAGAAATTCGAGCTGATATATATATATATATATTTGTTATATATATATGTAATCGAATACTCCTCACTCACAATTGGATCGCCTGTTGGATCGCCACCGCCCGTCGCGCAACAGCGGCCAGTGAGAGCAGCCACCCCGAGACGTTGCCTTTTCAAATGAGGCCTTTTGACTGCTCATGTTCGTGATTGTTCGATTTTTTAGTCATGAGGAAAGCACTGTCATTATCATCAACAGCATCGTCTTCATAAGATCAGTAGCGTTTAATCGTCGTTGTAGGCCAACATGTGAGGGTCGCTATGGCGGTGATTTCAGGCTCTGCACAGGCCGCACCGGCAGGTCGCTTTCTTGGCGCTTGGCTACTGCTGCTGCTGCTGCTGCTGGTGGCTGCGCAATGTAGACACGCTTGCAACGCTTGCAACAGCAACAACAACAACAACAACAACACCCCGACGCGGCGGCCGCAACAGCAGACGCCGGCCAGGCCACCGGCTGCCGCCGTCGCGCAACAAACACGGACAGACAGATCGCAGCGTTGCAACGGCGCCACCCGTTGTAAAAGGCTCCCTCGTCAAGCCATTGTTACGTCTCATTACATCCGTACGTTCGGAGCGTCCATCCGCGATAAGCAGCGAAGCAGCAGCATGGTTCGACCTGTGCATTCATTCTATGCAAGCGCAAAGAAGAAGCACTGAGTCAGTGAGTCAGTCAGTCAATCAGGTTTGAACAACAGACACACACACACACATACACACACACACAGATGCGATGTCGAATTATCATCATGCCGCCCTCATCCCAGTCCCCAGACGTGTTTTGTTCTGCCTCACTTTTCTTTTGCTTTATTGGATTCTTTGTTTGGCGGCTCTCTCTCTTCAACGCTCGCTCTCTTCTCGCCTGTTCGCCCGAACGCTTGCTTGGCTAACGATCAGTCTCGGCACAATAAGATACAAGCACATAGTGCGCGCTTACAATTAGAGAAAGCGACCGCAAACCGCCGTTACAAGGCAACGAGCACACAAAAACAAGTAGTGTTCTTCGAGATGTTTCTCTACTACTACTACTACTACTACTATTAGACTATTGGTCTCTTACGATACCAATTTCCAAGTTCTGTCAAACACGCGCCCGCTACAGACTGCGCTATCTAAACTTCCCCTCACCGCTGCCCCACACGGCCCACCACAAAGATGGCATTTCCCCCCCTAAGCAACGTAACAGGGAACCCGTATCACGGCCTTTCCGTGACGCGCCAATGATTTCCATTCTTTCCTTTGCTTGTGCGCTCAAATATTTCCATTGCAAAAGGCACAACGAATCAGCTAGGATCTATTTAAGCAGGCATTGCTTTTTATCGTTATCTTTGCTATTCCAGCAATGCCATTGTTATATATCCGCGTATGCTTACAAGCACGTGAACATACATGCATGCCCAAAAAACAGAGGCGTAAGAAAAATACACCTGTAAAAAATTCGTTGCTGACCTTACAGGAGTCCTTAACAGGTTCATATCTTGTCGTCACGCGAGGCAACACAGAACGAAAATGTTTTTTTTCCGGACGCTCTATTTCGTTTACATTACTCCTCATCTTCTTACTTCCCTTAATACATAAAAAATAGCTGATATATATAACCGAATGCTCATAAACGAAATAAGCTGGATTTTTAATTAATTCCTTGAACTCCAAAGTTGAGGCAATAGACGATATCAAATGTCCTATCAAGTCTCAAAAAACATATATATATATATATATATATATACGTTGCCGCCGCTCAGAGTAATAGTTGGAACAACATGTACAAAAGCAGTGATAGCATGAGAAAACTAAAAGGCAGAAGAAAACGAGAAGAAAAAAAAGTCAACTGGTAGCCGTTGTTATTGTTGTTGTTGTTGTTGAGGCGATCAGAAGACGACGACGAGAGCACAACAAAAAACCGCAACAGCGATTTCCATCGATCGATACTGGCAAACGAATAAACAAACATCTTCCGTGTGATTTGCGCCGTGGTGGAGGTTGTTAAGAAGGTAGAGGCGGTGAAGGTGTGATGACGACAACAGTGACAACGATATATTAATGCACTGCAAGAAACTCGTGCTGTCACTACAGGTTCTGCTACAGCTGATATTGACAATAAGATTGGCATTAGCAACATAACACCGACACAAACGATGAAAACAACAACAAAAACCAACACGCAAACGACAGCCACCACCACACTAATGATAGCAACCACAGCAACACATCTATCGCAACAAGAACAACAACAACTTCAGTTACGATAAACACAAAAGACGCGGCAGCGTTAGAAGAAGAAGCAGCAACAACGAACGCTACATAAATAGCAACAACAACAAAGCTAATCATAACAACAACAACAACACCAGCAATAACAGCAACAACAATTTGTATCTCAACTCATCGTTGACGGCCCATGGAGATACCGGATGGAGTGATGGCGCAGTAGCAGTTGCCGCGAAAGCCCCATGGCGACAGCTGACGACTGGATGGTCGTCAGATGTAAAAAAGAACCAATCCAGGGGTCGGCAAAATCAGCAGCTGTCTAGGATACGTTAGCCAAAAGAACGCCGATGACAACACCGCAGCTACTCACCCGATGTCGGTTACGATGCCGCGGCGGGACCGCTTGCACCCCCCTCCCCCTCCGCCATCATCCTACCACCCCCACGGCACCCCTCTCACCCCACCACCAGCCGCCATCAGGCAATCAGACATGAACTAGCGCGCACGTCGCGCGGCAGTGCAGTCAACTCTCAACTGCCTGTCTATATATCCGTTACTGCCTGTCTATATATCCGTTTGTCTGTATAAATGACTCACCACCACCACGCACTCAACTGGGCCCGTTCAACCAACCAACCAACCAACCAACCACCCACACACCCACGCCTCTTTTCACTGATCGTCTAATCATTGACAAACGACATAAAGGCAACTTAAGTGTCAAACCGTACAGAGTCTCTCTCTTTCTCGCTGTCTATATATTTATTGTGGTTCTTGTTGCTGTTACAGCCACTTAGTTAACGCGCTGAAACTGACAACATTCGAACGGGTTTGCTACTTGAACGCGGACTTCAGCTTGGGCCTATAGCAGTAGCGATGGAATGACGGTCAGTCAGGCTGGCCGCTCGCGCGCGATCACGACTTCCTGTGTCCATCGGGAATACTATAAAAGCGAGTCAATGCAAACCGCTAATCTTCAAGCGAGATCCAAGAAGTGGTAATTTAAACGCTTCGTCGAGTCGTTCTAACCACTGGAGTCGTGCTGTGAACGAACCTCGAGACCGAGTCGGATGCTAATCAAGTCTGTTCAGTGTTTGGCATCTATAAGCTGCTCACCAAGTTGCCTCTTTCTCTCTAATAGTTACGCTTAACATCGACAGTAAGTCAAGACAAAATGGACAACTAAGAAAAGTTGCGTGAAGTGACTCCAGTACACTGACTATAAAAGCAGCTGACTTAACAGTAGACCGAGTAGTTCAATCACTGAACCCGCCATCTCCTTCGTTATGTTAGTCATACATCAAACCGAAAACACAACAATCAAACAACAGTAAAAGACAACACTTTTTCCTGACGGAGACGTGTGGCTAAAGTCCGTGATGAGTACACAAAAGCTAATAAGCTCCCTGCGACTATCAATCACGATAATCAACTGCAAGAAGCCACAATCATAGTGACACAATGAATGCATATATGCATTTCTATCATTCTGCATAACTGAGCCTAACTTTAAAAAAAACGCTGATCGCATCAAAGGGGAATGATGTGTCGCGCAGAGATTGATTGAAGTCGCGACTCCTATAACAGGGTCTCTCCGGCCATCGCCGGCTGGCATGCCACCCCGTCTACAATAATAATATTATTATATAACCAATATTATTACTATAAGGTAAAAAAAAAAGAAGGAGAATTGGATGTAATAATAATATCAATATTGAGACAAGAACCAGCTACAACAGAGTGGGGTGCACATGGAAAAAGCAGAAATGAAAGGAAACATAGCAATGTTGTGCCATTGGACCTAGAGACACAAGGTAGTAGACGTAGTAACCGTATGTCGTCGTATACATATGTACATATGCATATGATCTAAGCGCCGCACGGCGGCAGGCAGTCGTGTTTGAACGTTTCTGCCCAATTAGGATTAGTGGCGATGGACTAGAATAGCCCGAAGAAGCGTCGGCCTTTCTCTCTCTCACTCTCACTCTCTCTCTCTCACTGTTTGTCTGTCTCGAATCATCCCCCATTGTGACCATTGTGGCCTACCGGTACGCGCGCAACGACCGAATCTACAAAGACGACGATGCATAAACTCCACCGGCAGTCTGTCCGTCTGCCGCTGTCACCGACGGAGAACAAGGATGGAGATCGGGATCGCAGACGTCGCCTTAATGAATGCGACTACAGAGGCCGGTAGGTGGGTAGGCCAAAAAATAGATCGATCGATAGCTATATACCTATATAGCTAGACTGGCTTGCCTCTCAGGCATATTCTGCTTAAACAAAGTGCGAGCTAAAACATAACGCAGTGTCCTTCGAGAGGATTCGTGTCGTTTTGTTCACCCACTGCTCAAGTTCAATCGAATCACAACGGCAACAGCAAACCAAACTTATGTGGCAGAATCAGCAGTACAAATGTATGCTTGGGAGGTCTTTAGCAAGGGGGAGCGCAGTTTTCTAGCACAAGAAAATTGACTCTGTAGATGCTACTCCATTCACATACTAATATATGCACATATCCCTAGGGCGGAGTAGGGATGAGGTCCAGCGACTCTGACTCAAAGAGTGGAGAGTTCTCTCCCGATGCGACATATCAGAGCAATCTTTTGTAAAATTTTGATTATTTGTATATATATATATATATACAAATTAATCCAAATTTTATTATAAGTAGGCATGTGTACCTAAATACACATGTCACCCTTTTATATCAGGGGTATATGTTAATATATATATATATATATATATATATATATATATATATATATATATATATATATATATATATATATATTGATTGATTTATTGTTCGCTTGGCATGTATACCTAAATACACATGTCACCCTTTTATATCAGGGGCGCTTAGAGCGGCAGCATATATATTACCTACGCATCCATATAATCCATGTCTACTTCAATACATATCTCTGCTCCCCTCTAATGCTATACATTCTTTAGTAATATGTTCGATTGACTCATTCTCTAGCCCACATGCTCGTCATTCTGTACTTTGTCCCTTCTTATATTTAGCTCTATGTATCCTTGTACCCAACATCCCTGCCCTGGCATCTGCCAATAGACAACTCGCACTTGAATTATCGTATACCCATTCTACCCCGCCCCTTTCCCGCTTTTCCCCTCCATACATAGTTGCCAAACTTGATTTGGAGCCCATCGCCAATTTCCATTTGTCTGTATATGACTTGTTTACCTTCAATTTAACCATTTTCTTTGATACCCTCGCTCTTGCCCATTGCTGACAATTGTACACAATCTCCCTAGCTGCAAACTCTACTCTGCGATCCCACTTCGTTTTAATCCTAAGTGCCGTCTTTACCAGCTGCATCTGTTTAACCCATCTTTTATTTGTTACATTTTCAATCCTACTACTAAATCTAAGCTTACTTTGTACTTCCCTTTGTATAAATGTTGACATTCCCCCTTCCTCTTTCAGCCTTTTTCTTCCTTATTATCTCTTCTTCCTCTAAATAGTCATCCCCTGTAGTCACTGTCACCCCAAGATACTTGTACTAACTTTTATAATCCAATTATTTTCCCTGTACTACAAGCTTCTTTTCCCCCCTAGTCCCACTAAATACTAAAACTGCGCTCTTTTTTTCATTAAACGCCATGCTCAGTTCCTCCGCTGCTTCTCCACATGCATTCAACATTTGTTGAACTTCGCTAGTACCCCGCCCTAACACTACTATATCGGAAGCAAAAAGCAGCACGGGTATCTTGATATATGCACCCTTTTCCCCTATCTGCCATCCCAAACCCGCTCTATTAATCCCTCGCGCTATTCTCTCTATATACATAAAAAAACCACTGATGATATTATTCCTGTAAATTTATTCTAGTAACTCCACCCAGCTTCTCTCCAATCCCTCATCACAACTTTGTTCTGTCCACCATATCATATGCTTTTTTAAGATCTAAAAATCCTGCCACACACCATTGTCCCTGCAATCTCGATGTTTCCACAACCTGACTTAATAAAAAAAGATGATCATCTAGCCTATACCCTTTTCTAAATCCACACTGCCATTCTCCTATTTTCTCATCTGTCTCCAGAATACTCTATACTCTACTCTTAAACACCTGCATAAATATTCGATACGCTATAGGTGTAATTGTGATCGCCTATTTTTTAGGGTGTCATTATCTACCCCCTATATATCCCTGATATAAAAGGGTGACATGTGTACTTAGGTATACATGCCAAGCAAATAATAAATCTATATATATATATATATATATATATATATATATATATATATATATATATATATATATATAAATTTGTGTGAATTTATGACTAATTGTTGAGGATATTCCAACACGACCAAATTGCAGCTGCACAGACAATTAAACTAAGAGAGTCGCCCCTCTGCCCTCTACCTTGACCACCACTGACCGCCTCTACGTAATAAGAGATAGGTACCCACTTCACAGATATTATGGACAGGTAAGATAAGGATGGCAAATAAGCAAGTCAATGAATGGCGAGAGGTTGACGATGGCAACCAATGGTCTTGCAAACAGCAAACGCAGACTCAAGGGCCGGTGAGGGGTTGTGGGTTGGGGTGGGGGGTGTAGGCAATACAACTGTATTGTAATAGTGCCTAATTGTGGCTAGTGGCTATTGCCATTAGCCATACCAAGCACCGATCACAGAGGTAGAAGTAGATGTTCTTCGTTTTGTCGAAGTAGCAGTAACGCAGGACAACGGTTTACCTTATTGACTGGCCTTATTGATGTTGCATGGGGCGTCGATCGATACAAACCACAACAACGACAACAACAACAACAACAACAACCACAACCACCTGGCAAACATTTGCAAGCTGCTGTCACCACGAACGCGCAAACACAACAGGCTAATCATGTTTACGTGTTTGTTCCGATATTGGGCAGATGCCGATATATATATATATATATATATATATATATACACGGCTTAGCTTAATGAAGTGGCCAACGTATTTTCCCGGCCTGAACCCCATCGAGCATACATGTAAGATGCTAAAAAGATGAAAACTGCAGCTTCTGCAATACTCCGGAGCTCAAGAATGCTATACTCGAGAAATGGAATAAAAACACATAGCCATTTATTAATGAGTTAGATTCCGAATTGCATGGTGGCTGTTATTGGGGTACGTAGGGGTACTAAACACTCAAATAAATTTAATTTTACAGTTAAAATAAAAAGTTGAACCATACATTTATCTTATAACAACATTTTTGTTCATTGTGATACACATACCTTTCGACGATTATATTTATAAAAAGAAGTTTGGTCTTAATTTAAATCTGATTTTATTTGTCATTCATCTTTCAAATGTGTAGTTAACATTTATATAGCGAAACGGTTGGGTGTAAAAATTATGTGTAATGTCAAATTTGGTGATGATGTGATTTTTTGTCCCGAAATATATATATATATATATATATATATATATATATATATATACAGGTAGTTCAACAAGTTCTTAAAATGAGCTTTTTAGAATTCGAATTTTGGCGCGCTTTCACCGCTATTGGAAACGGCAACTTTTCGAATGCTAGCAGTCAAAATATTATGGTGATTGGCCGTTGCGATTTCGTTTGATCGCTTTTCCCGTGCAACGTATCGGCGTGATTTTGAAAAATTGAGAAAAAAGAGTTTCGAGTGGTTATCAAGCATTTTTATTTCAAAGGTTGGAATGCGACCCAAGTGAAAACTGAATTAGACGAGGTGTACGGTGACTCTGCGCCATGTTTTGCCACTGTTTCCAACTGGATTAATGAGTTAAAAAAAGGTCGCAGGAGCACCGTGGATGAACTACGTTCAGGACGCCCAAAAACGGCAACTGATGAGGAAAACGTAGAAAAAGTGCGGAAAATCGTTGAATAAGCGAGTGAACATTAGGGAGATAGCGGAGGCCTTGGGGATCAGTTTGGGTAGAGTGCATTTCATCCTGCACGAAAACTTGAAGATGAAAAAGCTCAGAGCAAAATGGGTGCCGCATTTGCTCAACCAAGGCCAAAAAGACGCGCGTGTTTCCGCTTCACAGCGAAATTTGGCCAAGATGTCGAAAAATCCGTCGGATTTTTGGCGCAGATTCGTGACCGACCGTCGATGAAAGCTGGGTCCATCACTACACTCCCGAGACCCAAGAAGCATCTCTCCCAAATGGTGTGCACCTGGTGAAGGACCTCCGAAGAGGGTGCGGACAACGGCATCGGCCCGAAAGATGATGGCTACGGTTTTTTGGGACCAACGTGGAATAATTCTGGTCGACTACCTTGAGAGCGGTAAAACGATCACGGGAGAATATTATGCAAGACTGTTGGACTGCCTGAAGCAAGAATTCATCGTGAAACGGCCCGCTTTGCAGAAGAAGGTTGTCCTGTTTCACCAGGACAATGCTCCCGCACACAAGTCGCGGCAAGCAACGGCAAAACTGGCCCAACTGAGGTTCGAACTTATTGAACAACCTTCCTATTCTCCAGACCTGGCCCCCTTTGATTATTTCCTCTTCGGACATTTGAAGAATAGTCTCGGTGGAAAGCGTTTTTCCAGCAATGAAGAGGTTAAGGCTGCTGTCAATGCCTATTTTCAGTCTAAAGACGCGGAATTCTACTCAAGAGGTATAAATGCTCTGAAATCTCGGTGGGAAAAGTGTATTGAGCTTCTCGGGGAGTATATCGAATAAGAAAAAATTAAAAACAAGATTTGGAAAATTCTTGGTTTTCATTCTAAGAACTTGTTGAACTACCTGTATATATATATATATATATATATATATATATATATATATATATATACATATATATATATTGTACATACATCCACACACCACGCCAAAATTAGTAAAATGTTTCGAATTATTTTGTGGCGACACTACGAAGCCTCGTCTACGTCTTGAAATGTACAGATTCGTGCAGCTTGGCACACCGTTAAACCACGATCAGTCTGTTCCAGAAGTCTTTGACCCTGACCACTGTCCTGTCCTGAATGACAATTACAGAGTACGTAATTGATAAGTCAACGACGTGTGGCTTTGCGAGAGTGATCACAGCCGATCAGCAGTAAATAGCGTAAACCAGTCATAGTTATTACTAGAACTGCAAGGTGAAAGCCAACTCGAAATTGTTATCCAATCTGCGGTGTGTATACATAAATCTATCTCATGAAGGGCACGCTTACTCACTTATTTGGTCGGCTTTGTGCTAAACACTCGAGTCTCTCATTGAGTGGCCCTCGAGTTCGCCTATAACACGCGATATCTACATAAGGACACACATGAAACGCGTCGTCGTCGAATCAACGATTATTAACGAGAAATCGTTTTGACAATTATTACTAGCTTGATTATCCTCACTCTTTCTTACTCGTATTACTATTACCGTTAGTGTGATTATTATTGTGGTTGGCGTGACAAAGAGCGAGTCGATTGATTTATCGTTTATCTATGTGTCTTTCTATTCATTCGAGGGTGAGGAAGCGTGAAGGAGGGTTTCGCGGCCACGAACAACTTTTGCGCTTTTACGTCTTCGACTCGACGGCAAGGCGGCAAGCCCACTGGCCCACTAGTCATCTATCATCATCTGGAGCTTAATTTGGCGGCTTAAAATCACTTCTATAATGCCTTTCTTTCTCCCTATTTATATATATATATATATAGTCACGCTCCAGATATAGCCTGCTTCAGTTATAGGAGTAGTGGTTTATATTGATATATATACATATATTGAGAGTTCTGAATCCATTTTTGGCGAAACTCCCATTATTTTCCGTCAATGTTTAGAAAAAGAGAACAGGTGAAAAGCTGCAGCTGTTGATGTTATTGTTGTTGTCTCAAACCACCTGTACACCACGAACGCTTCGCAACGCTACCGCTGGCCAGCAAACAGGCGGCCAGAGTTGTTGGGTCAGTATCATAGCCATAAACGTGGACAATTGACCGCACGCCGTACGGGAGGGGTTCGTAAGAATCAGCAAACGCTACAAATTAATGCTGCAGCGATGAGTCAATTTACCAATATACACGGATGCTAAATATCGATAAATAACATGACAAGCAAACAGATAAACAAATGGACAAACAACTAAAAGTTCGGCGATACAACTAAACGAACTAGCCGGCTTTTCTGGCAATCGGATAGCCACTTCGAAGAATATGTGATAAGATGTCCAGGGGTCACTTAAGTGATCCTACTAGCTTTACGGGTCCAGATTGTTGCAATGAGTAATGAATACCTACACCAAAATGAATTTTACCAACATGTTTACCACAAAATACAATCTTAGCGGGTAAGGTAAATCGCACAGCCCTAGGCCATAGCAAATATAGAAAAAAATATTCAAAGCTAACCGATCCTGGATTTGAACCGATGACCCATGGCTTTGCTACGATAACATTATGCTGAGTAAAGTTCAGTCGTTTGTATGTACGTCTCAGAGCGCCAAGATGTACCAAGGGCCATTTTGGCACGCCAAGATTGTCACTCTCAGTAGAAATTAGAGCCACAAACGTCGACCACGATGGTACTAAGCGCTACGAAAAAAATAGAATAATAATCGCATCCATGAAGCGTTCGTGCATCAATGCACCTGTCTCAAGCATATGTATTTCTTTTTCCAATAAATGTGCTAAAAGGCCCATCGTAGTGTATTACATTTGTAGCCCGAATCGGCAAAGCTTCTTAAGAAAAATTGCATCGGTATCAATATCCAGCATGACGTCGAAATCAAGCTTGCAACTCCCTGCGTTAGAGTCGGCGGCCATCACATCCAGGCGATCATGTGTGCACACATTCAAATGATTTGACTGGCTCGTCGTCCAGTTGAGCTGGTAATTGCCCTTGGTCCTTTTGACCAAGCCACGGGAAGTCATTTACAACAACCACTGCAATTGCCACACAAATCTATCCACTTGGGTAATAATAATGATAATAATAAAATACTATATACACTTTTCAGGTAAGCTCTATTACTCAACACCCTCAACATCCCGTTAAGGATACAGGCTTGCCCTTTGTTGCGCCCGACCAGTCTGCGACGTTTCCGCCTATCGGGTGACGGTCGTTTCCCATTCATTGTGGTCTGTAGGTGACCACTGCGCCATTTGCCGCGATTATTTTACTAGGAAATTTACTAGGTCTAGTATAAACTAGATGCTCACATGGCAGCGGATTACCACACAGTGAAATACACTCCCGCTGCAGGGATCGCAAGATAGCAAGCGCCCAACAGGCAAATAATTATAATAATACTAATGATAATGATAGCAACAACGCAGCAGCAAAATCAGCAACAATGATAAGAAGAAACAGCAATATATTGTTTATTAACAAAATAAACAATTATAGCCATAATTTTAATTTACTAAATGCACTTGAAAAACCCTACAGAGTGGACAATACTGGCATCAACAATAACAAAACGAGAGTGCAGCAAATGACAATATTAGGATCAGCAAAATACTGATAAATAAGACAACATTATTTTAAGCCGTAAGAAACAACGGCTGATCCGCGCCTGGACGGATGCCCTTTAGCCATGAGCAACGAGAAACATGACAGTGGGCTTTTATAAGCCGTCATGACAGCAACAATACGACTCAAATCACCTAATACTGTACTATCAACCTCGCATAAATGCGCAGAGCCACACGCACACACACATATAATATATATATATATATATATATATATATATATATATATAATCTGTATCCGGTAGTTGGAATGAATAACTACGTGATACCCATAGAACGTAGTAAATATGTGCCTACAACATACTCTAAAACCACGGAAGTGACACGATTCTTGTTGTAAAAACGAGTTAGCAGTGAACGATATTAAGTATGTCTTATACCCGACCGGACTCGTTCGGTGCAACAACTAGGGATGCTTCCCAAGATATTTGTTGCTCACTAGAACAATTGGAGTAGGGTACTACTCAGCAAGCAAACGAAATACATTTGTAAATAGAATACGTCCAAGGGTAGGCCTTACTGTCCAAGCTAAATAGTCCAGAAATACGTAATTGTAAAGGATTCCATTCTGAGATACCTCTTCCGTATATGGTTATTTAAGTCCATTCTACAAAATGCTAGTACCAATAACTCCTGTTTAAGACGCAGCAACGACCGTACATAAAGCTAAGCGCAAAAAGAGACGCTTTACGTCATCTCTCATTACACTTCGTACGGTGTCCCAATAGTCATTTTTGCATCGAACGCGCAAGTTGTTTTAATTTGCCAATTTGCGCTTTGGCCTCTTTGTGAACTCGACGTGATAGATTCGGCACACCACCTAATCTACAAGAAAGACCTTCTGTAGGCTACCAAAATTAAAAACAAAAAAGCTCCAAGCCAAATTGTCCTGAGTCACAGTCGGCTAAGAACGGCGTGTTTAGGGCGGCCGCACGGCTCACGTCCAAACAAAAGTCAAACCTCCTAAATACTACTAGATTTAGAGGAGAAAGAATAAAATCCACTAACTTCAGCACCTTACTCCCCGGTATAGCAGGTTCAAGCTCCTGTCGATCATTGCCAGTCGCCACTTAGACGAATACCACGAAGACAAGTCACTACCAGAGAAACAACACGGCCTTGGAAGCAGACCAAAACAAAGACAGCTTTATCTGCTAACCAGATACAAGGAATCACTTGTGCAATTCCTGCCTAGTATAAGTGGGCTCCAAAAACTGCCGCTGCTGCGGAACTGTTAGGCTATTTGGCTTACAGGTTGCGCCTTCAGTAGCTCACGGTATTACTCAAGGCATATGGCCTGACCTCATAAAAGCCAATGCTGTCATTCAAATTAAAGACGAGATTTTTTCAAATCACATTGAAGGCCTTTCTGCAACTCCATACGTTTGCTTGTTCCGTGTTTGTCTAACTGTTCGCTCAAAACAACTTGCAGAAAGCGATTGCTAACTCCACGAAACTCAGACCATGGATGTTGAGTGCATAGGAACGATTGACCTACAGAAAATGCAATAGGCAGGCGAATGCAATTTCTGTGAGTTTTTTTCGGAGCCCAGATGCAGTGCGACTTCTAGGGCATCCAGCAATGCAGACACTACCGCTAAGCAAATTACGAGGATAACCAAACCAAATTATGTGATCGACATACTGTAAATAGCAAAATGACGTGTGACAAAGCAAATTATAATAAATAGATATATATATATATATATGTCATCATAAATCATCGCTGTACATGGATGGGAGAGCGATTCAATTCTAGTGTCGCACACAGGGGTCCCTTGTTGGTGTGGATGGAGTCGATTTTGCTGAGTTAGGCAGGCTGTTTGTTAGTGTTGTTGTTGTTGTTGTTGTTAGCAACATGGCGTCATGGGTAGTCCAGACCTGGATACTCATTTTCGGTCAGTGGTGGTTCGTTATTGGCGCCATTCAATCACACTACTGTGCGGCGGTGCCATGCGCAATTATTGACGGCGTCATAGGCGATCACACTGATGACCACGGAGGGAAAAGGGGGGAGGGGGGAAGAGACGGAGGAACAGTCTGATATCCAGAAGGAGACCGTCCTGAAGATGATGATGATGATGATTTATTGATGATGACATAAACGACACTGGCTAGATTACCGGATAATCACCAGCAGCGTCACATGGTGTCTGTGTGTTCGTGAGTGAGTGAGCGAAGCTTTGTATGTTTGTATTGTGTGCTTGCCCTGGGAGATCATTCCTTCCTACCATATTGCAGCATCCTGCTCGATCAGCTGCAGCGGAAGTGACGTGGTCGTATTAGTAATAATATATATATATATATATAGTAACGATATTATCTCTATCACAACCGCACTAATATGACGACTCGAGTAAGAGGCGTACCGATACATCGTTGTTACATCCCCCCCAGCAGGACATCTGCTTTCTCGAGGGAAATCAGCGTCAGTGACAATGAATGAAACAAGCAAGAGCAACAACAACTCCCGCAATACTAAAAGCAGCCACAGCAACATTCACAGCGGTACCAGTAACAACGCGAACGTAAGAACTATAATTATAGAAATATAAGTACAACAACAACAAAACCAACAGTAACTACGATGTAGCCGACAACAGTGACAGTCGCAACACGTCAAGCACAAAAGCGACCGACATCTCATTAAGGAAATCGAAACAGCAGCGATGTTGATGTCACCAATCACGATACTAATAAGAATGTTAGCACAATTATCATCATCAACAATAACATGATTGACGAACATGAATAAGTGATCGACTTGTCGCTACTAGAATATTTGCTGGACCCAGAAGAAAAAAAAATACAATAACAACAACCACAAAAGCAATAATAAAACAGCAATACAGACAAATCAGATAAAAAGACAACAAACAAAAACAACTACAACAATATAATGATAACACAAATGTAAATAAAAAGGTATTATTTCTAAAAGACAAAACTACAACGAAAACAGAACATGAACAACAAGCGGTATCACTACAAGTTGTACAAGTGAAGACAATATTATTGTGTCAGCAGATATATCTCTATGCTCACCCTCACGACCCACTATGGCGACAATACGATGGCCAGCAATAAAAGCAACAACAACAGCAACAACAGTAGCCACAATAACGATGACAACAACCGTTGTTGGGTCGCAACAGCAACAATTGGTAAGACTGTTCGGCCGCTGTGTGCAAACCTTGAGTAAGAAACGCCGTAATGGTAGCTGGTGCACTTTGTCTCACTTCCGTTTTGTTGTCGTAGATATGGCTGCATGCATCATCAATCCATACGCAAAATCAACTCGCCCAGTCGCCCTACGCCCGTTCGAACGTCTCGTCTCCGTTATGAGAAGAACTGAGCCACGACTCAGCGGGAGTCGATGAGTTTCCGCAGACTTCACTTCCGCTTCTAGCGGCGGCGCGTAAAAGCCGGTTGACAAGAGCCAAACAGGAGCGTAAAATCGTGCGCTAAATGGCCGTTGTGCGGACGTGCCGAAGCATTATATATATATATATATATATATATATATATGTCCTTCGTGAACTGTTTCCATATTTCCCGTAAATCAAAATTAATTTTCTAACTTTTTACTGCCATGCGCGTAGCGGGTTGCTCGGCCAGCCTTTCATCAACAACGTAAGTCTGTGATTCAGAAAACCGTGCGAAGCCAGCTGAACAGACGAGGGTTCGCTACGACTATTTGTAAAGAACGAGATCATCAATCCAAGAAAACGCGAACGAGGTGGCGGGCGAACGGACGGGCAAGTATTTCTCAAGGAAATCTTCAACGCGGAGAGCAAAGCAAGCGACGGCCGCAGACACAAAACGAACACTAGAAGGCGGCCTTTTCCAAAGAGCTACAGACGCTACCGCCGTCCAGAACAGCAAACCAGTAGAGGGCCGTGTTTAGTCGTCTACTATGGCCAATCGCTTGCTGTCTAATCGCGGAAAAATGTCACCTTGCTCAGCAGTGTAGACAAGTCGACGTTGTCGATGGGTCGGCCGTTGACTTATGAGCTCACTCGTTGTTCATTTCTCTATACCTCTCTTTCTTTCCCTTTCTCTCTATAAATCTCTCTCTCTCTCTATTTCATACAAAGTTTCTCTGCTAACCTTCTATCAGATGGTCAATGAGGTCATCATAATGCCGCGGCATGTTCGTATCGGACACACTCGGTGCGTCACAGAGGCGCCGACGGATGGATGCGGCGCGCGTCAACAACTGCTACAACAAAGTGCCACCTTGGTGTATGATTTCATTGTGCGCCATGTTTGTGTCGTCGTCATTCATCGCCTAACGGCCACGACAATATCCGTCCGAAAAACTCAACATCAACTAGAATTCAGCGCTATATATATATATTTTTTTTTTTAGATTCATATAGGTAGTGTTTTAAGACACTTCAGATCTTTTAAAATGTCTTGCAATCAGCCCTGCCCTCTCCGCGGCGCACTTTTCATTGGGACGACCGCCAAACTCCAAAATAGAACGTTACCTAACGAAACACGCGTACAGATCACGAACATAGAAGTTGGGCGAGTTCTTCGGGAAAATGTTCAGCAATATAACTGGTCTAGTGAAAAAACTATTCATGCACTTATGCAAAACATTTACAAGACGATGAGTCAAGAATTGGAAGATCACGGGGTGTTCTGGTGAAAATATTGAAATGGTGGCTACCGGTATGGAACAGTATCCAGAAACATCGCTTAGACGACAGTGTTTCGGAATATTGCTTGACCATTATAAGTCGTTCGCAACATTTTCACCGCACTAGAGCATACGATTTGGTTTTTAACACAGCTTTATGCATATTCGTCGCTCCTCCGTTTTAGGGTTCTTAGCAATAGTCGCACGTCGTTTTCTTGAGCTTTGGGGATTTAGTGCGTTTGTAAGTCCCACACTAGTTACTGACAGCCGCATGTGCATTTAAAAAAATACCCGAAGATCTGGCGGGAAAATTTAAAGTTCTAGAACTTTCGAATCCGCCCTCGTATATATATATATATATATATATATATATATATGTCGGTGATGGCAGTGTATACATGCCGGAAGGCGTAGGAGTTCGCGCCTTAGCTTACAAAGCTCAAGCTCAGCCGGACGACGGCCAGTCAGCCACACTTTCAGTCATTCAGTTAGTCAATAGTTATTATACAAACGACTGAGCATTGCAATACTACAGGCACACAGATACACCAAGTTTGGGTTGAATCGTACGAAATGTCGCGGCACCCATCTGGCGGCCCCAGCAGCAGCAGCAATCATGAAAAGAGCGCCACCACGAGCACTGTGGCAACAACGTACAGAAAGGGGGGGGCGTCGACCGCTGTCGCCACCAGGCCGGGCAGACAGGTGTTGGCGGGAACGACAGTGCCGGACGCAGGGTGGCCGAGAACAGGGATCAAGCACTGACAGCGGGCCCTGCCTGCCTGCCTGCCTGCTGATGACGATGATGACTGAGATCTACGATGAATGATGGTGCTGCTGCTGCTGTCACGTGTCTTTAGCAAGGACGCAGCTAATCTCAATGAGAGTGACAACGATCTATCGCAAATGATAAAAAACGAATGATCTTGTTAGTCTAGCCTTAGTTCGCGAGTGGTTGTCGCAGTCGTCTATAGGCTCGCAGGCAACAAGACGCCGATAGCCACCTGACCATCTACTTAGCGTGTTTGCTTTTGGTAGCTAATTCATGTGAACGTATATATATATATATATATACAGCGGCAAGGTGTCAAACCTCAGACAAAATTAACCAGGAACAGGCGCAACGCACTTCCGGGACTGCCGTTTGCTTTCATTGGCTACTGCTTCACACGCCACAACTAGTAACAATAATAATAATATGAAGCTTGCCGATATGGAGGACAAGGATGACAGCAACTACCACCTGCGAGTGAACAAACTGCGCGACGGACAATTATTTTCTAAAATTGGCCGATCTGGCTTACTTAATAAATTAAAAAAAAATTGAATTACGAAATGTTATATATTGTGATTAAATTTAAAAAATAATTATTAAGCTAGATCTGCCGCTGCTACAGTGTTCAATCTCCGGACTCCCTTTCATAAGCACTCCTCGACATCCGTAGACCCCGGTGGTTCGATCTGCTTCACTGGCGTTTTCAATATTATATATTACAATAGTAGGGCAATGGCAGCAGCATGTCAACTCTTATGAGCAGCAATGACAACAACAGCATCACCACCTGCAACAACAATAGTCTGAATAACGATGACAACAGAACGGCAAATACAACGGCAACATGCGCAGGCGCAACTACAGCGATCACAATAATAAGAACGCAAACAGACCAACAACAACAACAACAACAACAGCCGTAGAAAACGAGGGTTAGTGAGTGTTGAACGTCATCAATCAATCAATCAATCAGCGTTCGTTCAGTCGTTCGGTTTCCGTCGGCATCCACAGCCGGACAACAAACAAACAACAACAACAACAACAACAAACATAACCATAGCAGCAACCGCAACAACAAACGAAAGTAACAACAACAGCAGCAGTGACGAGCCACGATCCCAACGAGCAGCGCGATGAGCAGAATGATTGCTAGCCAGCCCCAGTCAGTGTTCGTTTGGACGGCTTCGCCAACCTGGGAACGACAACTACAGCGGTACCATCTACAGCAACAATAACAACGACATCAAACCAGTCATCATGACCAAGACAACGACAACAACAACAACAACAACAACTAACGGCTGCATCAGTGTTTAATGTGTTGTTGTTGTCGTCGTCGTCATCGCTGTTGTTGATACTGTTGTAGTTGTTGCTGCTGACTGCCTGCTAGTTGTTTAGTCAGCTAAACGAAATAAATATATATAGGGCTACAAAAAGTTTTTTCGGTTTTGTCCGTAGAGAATCATTAAAAAACGAAAAAACTTTTTGTAGACCCAATATATATATGTTTGTGGCACAGCTAGCCGCAGCCGGACAGAAAGGCAGACGGCAGCAGTGGCAGCTCGCTAGATCAAACAAAATCTCATCAGCTCAGCTCCCCCAGAACGGCAGTCAACCAACGCAGCAAACGAAATTCAAATGAACGCCCGCAGAAAAACATATACGCACACTCTCACACACAGTGGCTTACACAAACACACACGAGGATTCTATGTATCCTTCTTCCCGCCGCTCGACGGACCCAAAATCATTGAATATGGGTGTCACACTTCATCGATGTACGTCTGTCCACTTCCATTCGCATTCGGAAGATCATTATAATGGTGGGGCCGCTCGAGTCCAGCATCGTGAAGCTCGAACCCGCCTCATTTGACCTCTAGTCTTGTAGATAAGGCTAGAACGAATGTGGCCGTAGGCGAGGGGTTTTGACAACAGTCGACTGAGCCGAGGGTGCAAGATCAGATGCGGGTTGCAACTGCATCGCTATTCAGACACACTGCTCTAATGTGTATATTTGTGTATGTGTGTGTATAGATCAAGCTTATTCGAATCGATCAACTTTCCAATCCACTAAAGCGTTGAATGTTCAACAAAACGCGAGCTTCAGCAAAATCTAAGCAGCAATCAATAATCGACGGAAGCAGCAACGACAACGTGTGACCCATTTCATGCCGCTAGCTCTCTATAAGTGTGCGCTGCTCTAACAGTCGCCTATTGGAGAAGCATAGAAGAATTAGACTAATAAGCAAATTAAAGAAACGTTTTTATTTATTTAAAAACACCTATTATTTATGTATTATAATATATAGACTAGATATAAAATAGAATGTCTTTTTACCGCGTATGTGATAAAGTGCACAAGAGTGAAAGATAACCACGACCACTACAATAAACATTATTGTCATGGCTGAGCGATGAAGAGACATGTTCATTTTTTACCAAACGTTGTTGTCGACGCTGTTTTTATTGTTGTCACTGTTGTTGTTGTTGCCGTTGTCATCGCGGACTACTACAATTGCAAGTGACGCTACCATCTGCTGCTCTAGCATTTCTGTCGCTGCTACTGTAACTACATGTGTGTGTGTGTGTTTGTTTCTTACATGTCTGCCGAACCAAGGAGAAGCTAGACAAACGCACGGCACATATACCCCCCCCCCCCCCGCAAACCCCACGCATCTCACACAGGGACAAACATTCACAGACACAGGCCCGCATTTAGGGAGGGATAAGATAGGAAAACACACACACACACTCATACACATATTTAGACCAGAGACGGTCAAACGGCAACAGCAGCAGCAGCAGATATTAATTATCATGTCATCACAAAGCGACGCCAGCGACTACCAAGACGACGGCGGCGGCGACACCACCACCATGGTGACGGTGGAGTTCGTGCTGACAACATCCCATCACAAATGACCGTGTTTCCTGCCTGCCTGCTTGCCTTCCTTCCTATCTGCCTGGCTGGCGGGCGGGCTGGACCGACCAAGCGGCAAAACGCTGACGACGTCGTTTCGTCATCGGTTGGCCGTTGTTGTTTGTTTGTTTGTCTATTTTTGTTCCGTTACTGAAGTCGTCGCCTTCCTCCCGTGGCGAACAAAAAAGACAATGACTCGGACAAAATTGGCAGAACCGGCAGCGGCGGCAGCGGCGGCGGCAGCAGCAGCCGCAGCCGCCGCCGCGGATACTGAGACCTGTTGTTGCTGCATGAGCCAGACAACCTCATATTAGATCAATCTGTCTGGTATCACAGTCTGTGAGACGACAGTTTATTATTATCACGAGTAGTTGGGAACTATGATGTTATTTGTGGACTGTGGTACGAGTACCGTCGTACCGGTAGAATAGAAGCCCAAACTCGAACCTAACAAGAGGTTCTTTACACCGGAGGTAAACACAGGAATCATGAGAGCTAGTAGTCTGTAATCGTCGGACGGTCGTAACAACAATGACTGAGGGTCCCTTGTGGCCCGCTACTTCCTATGGCCTTTTTCTGGCTATGAGATATCCTGTACTGGGTTAGATACCTCGCCTACTGCTGCAATGGCCAGACAAACGACCAGTATACGACATATATATATATATATATATATATATATATAGGGAGAGAGAGGGATAAAGCGAGACAGGGAAGTCCCCTCTCAGCAATATTAGGAAGAACAGAGTTCGATTACGCCGCCTGGAACCCCGTGAGTAAAAAGCCACGACCGTGCATGTCGAGCGGACTCACACGGGGACATAGGCTGAGAGATACATGTATATGCCTTGCGAGATCCGGAGACATACCCCGGCTAAGCTTCGGACAATTAATTGAAAACCATGAACAGTGTATACGAGTGCCGAGGCTGTCAGGCAGAAACCGAAAACGAGAAAAATCTACAAGAACAACGTTAATTCCGGCCGCCCGCGCGTACCACTTGATCACTTCAAAGAAAGCCATTTACTTCCATAAGAGCTTTTGGGCGGACTGGAGCAAGCATACAGTATAGTACGGTACAGCGGAGCTAAGAAAGACACCCCGTCAGCACGCAGGAATACAACAAATCGCGAGCCAATGTGTATATATACTATATAGATCTTACGTGGTGAGTCACCACTGACATATATATATATATATATATATATAAAAAAAGAGAGAAGGAGACGAGGATACATATTATGTAGAACGATTATAGATCATCCAATAGCAGCAACAAACGAGCACAGCCTTTGCATAAAAACAGTATCCACAACGAAAGATCTACAGCGTCAGCGACCGCAAAAAGATGTCCACCGGCGATGTCGCTCCCCATGATAGACGTTGCTTTAGCTCCCATTTTCCGGCACCCACTGGAAGGATGGACCTCGGCGTGGGGGAATAATTCGTCCATTTTTCACCACTTTCTGGTATAAAAGAAAACATGGCAGGGAATCAAAACGGTCGATGCATCGATGCTGTTAGCCAGAACTCTGTATGACGCACCGGTTAGGTCCTGGTGACAGAGCGTTCGTTGCATTCAGTGCTCGTTGATAAGACTGGTTTCCAGTCTCCTCGGTTTGTAACTAACAACTAATCAATAAAGCACTACGTTTTCGCCGACTTAGTAAGGCCCACCAATATCAACATCTAGTCATACAGACTGCAAATATCTCAGTAAGATACGGACAGAAAGCATCGAAAGAGAACGAGGGAGGCAAGAGCGGAATATAGCTTCGAAGTTAGTTGGCTCTAAAAACTTGTGACAATATAGACTAAGACAATACGTCCGTCTGTCCTCCATGGCATGCGGATAGCAATGCTTACGCACGGTCGTGTTGGAGAGAGACTCACGCTGTTGCCAATCATAACCAACAAGGGCAACAACATGCATCACAACAGCAGCAGCAGCAATGGAACTTACCCACGCAAACCACAGCAGGTGACTTTAACAGACATGACCGTCGAGCTGGCGAACTCGAACTCGGCCAACAAAGCCAACCGTTATTTAAAGGACACGCATTTCTTGCTTTCCCTTTCTTGCGCCCACCATGGCCCTTTTGCGTTTTAAGCAGCCTGTCGTATGAACAACAATCACGACAATGATAACAACAAGAGCAGCGCAACAACGAGAATCACAACAACTCTCGTTCTCCCTTTCTCTCTCTCTCTCTCCCTCTCCCTGCCAGTCTCTCTTGATCGGTCGTGCTTGTGCTGGCGTAGTTCGTTCTCATTCTGAGTCATTTGAGTCAGTCGACGATGATGTTCCACTAACTAAATACAGTCAGTCGAGCTGCGCAGAAGAATTTCCCTGCATCCCTGCATCTGTAGCCGTAGTCGCTGCCGTCGTGATCATCGACGGCATATGGATGTTGATGATGATGAGAACGATGAAGATGGCAAAGGTGGTAATCATGGTGATGAAGTCGCTAGCCTTCGACTGACCACAGTGTGACAGCGATGCCGTCGACACCTCCCTGCTGCCTATTGCTCTACGTCCACACCACAAACCTCATCATCTCGACCGGCCTCAATTATCAGATGTCGACACCACCGACTATTGGCGCTGCTCGCCAATCCCTCCTTGATCTTTTTGTCTTGGTTTTCTTTTTTATTCGTTCGTCTCACTCTGTAACCGACCAACCGACGGAGCAAGAGAAACGAATCTGACGATCTGAAGACCTGACTAAATGATTGCTAGTAGCCACCCGTGCTCTCACAGGTGAAGAAAAAATCGCAATCAATCGATCAACCGAATGTACCTATGTCCACTTAATTTGCAGAGGGAAAAAGCGAACGTCTGTATATATATATATATATATATATATATATATATATATATATATATATATATATGCAAAGCCACGACAAAGACAATGACAACAACAGCAATTTTGGTTGCCACCTCCTCTAACAACAGAACGTCAACAGTACAGCGCTGCACTAATGCGTGCCTTGGCTATTATTGCAGTACACAGAGAAACAGGTCGACGAGCAAGCTGGGAGATGGGTGGGGGTCTACGATGAAAAGCAGCTAAGCTGGCTAAATTGCTGGCCATCGGCTTGGGTGATGTGGGGGGGGGGGGAGGGGCTGATGACGATGATGATGATGAATCAATCCGCCAACAACTTCTCATACAAATTCTCGACTAAAACTCGAGACATGAAATCAGAGCAGAACAGTTCAGATGATGAGATCCGGACTGCCATAAGCCGTCTGCTGCCGCCACCGATTGTGGGATTCCTCTCTTGAAACTTTACTCGGCTGCCAGATTACGTCAGCCTGACCATTGGTGCTGTCAACTGGCCAAGCATTGTGTATTGTTATTGTTGTTAGAGCTGTCGTTGAGGTTCTTATTATTGTCGCTAACGTTGCTGTTGTTGTTCATAGGACGATCCCCTCAAATTGCTAGTAAGCGAGTAAGACTGGTCAACTGCAAAAAAACAACACAATGAATATCTGCAGGACAGTCTAACGAAGCAAACTAAACTAGTAGAACATATGGCAACGTTGCAATCCCAGCAGTGAGTGTGGGCAAAGATGTGGATGGCGACAATTGCAACATCGGCTTGAATAAAAACAGCCATGACGTCGACAACAACAACAACAAGAGAAAAGGCACAAAACAACAAGAGAAATCATTACATTATAACTCGTTTTCAGCGCCCGTTTATCCTCATCGACACCACTGTCATCACCGTTGCGTTTCCATGGTCAAGCTAATAGCGCTGGTGGTGTTCGATCGATAATGTGTTATTCTCATCGTCTTTATGACTGCTATAATAATAACAATCATCATCATCATCATCATTATTAGTATTTATTGTTCATGCAATGTTTGTTGTTTTTGTTGTCGATGTTTACAACGAACGTAGTCGCTGTCGCCGATCCAGTCGTTGCTCGATTACGGCTATGGGGTCGCTGTGGCGGGAACTGTGTGTGTGTGTGTGTGTGTGTGATACTAGGGCGCGCTGGTATTTGTCCACTTCTTATGCGTGTGCGTGTTCATTCTTCCTTCGCTAGGTTATTCTTGGCAATTGCGCTCGCGGCAGTGAGCAGAAGCAATAACAGTAGTAGCAAAAGAAGTAACAGCCACATCAACAATAACAACAACAACGCCGACGACGACGACGACGGGAACGACAGCAACATCGGCGGCGATAAACATAAACAAAAAACCTCTCTTCTTTATCGAACAATTGCTGCTACCTGTTGGGGGGACAGCCAATGTAATCTTTCGCGTGTGCAACACAACACAACAAACAACTAACCCCAAAAACGTCATCACCATGATCCTCACCGCTACGGCAACCGCTCATCAGTAAGGACGCCAACAACAACAACAACAACATTTTAGCAGTAACAACAACAACAAGAATAACATCGCGCTGCACCATCCAACGGCTCAAAGTACGGCCGCGCGCGCATGAAGCAGCATGAAGACTACATATCTGCATCAAACAGCAACAACAGCAACAGCATCAAGAAAGACATCAGCCGCCGCCACACAAAGTTGGCTGCCGCTACCCCGGCCGGCAGCTGCTGCTGTTGTTGTTGTTGTAAGTGACCGTCATAGAAGCAACAAAGCAGCCGTAGCACAAAATTCGACACATTTATCCAGCGCAGCAACAATATCATCATCATCATCATCATCAACACCACCCATTTATTTATCTATTTGCCCGTCCATCCATCTGACTGACTTTTGATCAGTTTTATTTATCTCCTCCTATGATAATCTAATAAAGTTCTGAATCGTGGCTCTATCTTCGTTGTGTATTTCGGCAGACTTTTGTTCTTGTCGTTGTTGTAAGCAATGTCATATTGCTGCTGTGCTCCTTCAACCACACCGAAATGACCGCAATATGGTGCAAGACATCAACAATAAAATAAAAATCAGATGAAAGCAACAATAACATCAACAACAACAATAACGACTACAACACTTAGAAGATGAAGAACAACAACTACTACATAACCGCCGATATCGGAAACAATGACAGCAGCAATCGTAATAACAGTAGAAACAAACTGGCACATTTGGGGGTAACTTGCTTATTTGTTGTTGTCCATAATCAAGTAGCAGAGATAGCTAATGTTAAGGAAGAACAAATCTCGACTCATTTGACTACTAACAGCCGTACGACAGGTGGTGACGAGATGAATGGGGAGGGGGAGGGGGTTAGCACAGCATTGTTGCTTGCAATAAAAGATCGTCAAAGAGCACCATCAGGCCGGCCATAATACAGCCCATCCACCGCACCCCCCTCGAACTCGTTGACCTGACGGAGCGGAGGGGTTGGCTGTTAGCGGCCGGTGGTCACGGAGGGAATGACAACGAGGACAGAGCCACCACCATCACTTTACAGTTAGTAGCAGTTTTCTGTCGTAGCAGCCTTCTACCTCAATTTTCTCTACAGCTCGACGACGACGACGAAAATGAATTATCCGTCTGTCAGTCAATTAGCTGATCAGTAAACTGACCAACAAGAACAATCGCAACAACAACAACAACAAAAACAAAGCCGTCATGGCTTGAACCATAGCCGCCGTTGTCGTTGTTTAGTAGCCGATCGTTCGGTTAGTAAGCGGGTTGTCTGAACAACAAACATCCACCCGAATAGACGCCGATCCAGCCAGCCATCCGGGCAGCCACCCACCCACCCACACAAACGCTATGGCCAGCATTTCAAACGAGTGTCCGTTGACGACAATAACAACAACAGCAACAGCAGCAGCAGAAGCAACAACAAGGCAAGCCGCTAGACAACAAGAATCAGATACGCTGCTCCGATACTCCGACTACACACGGCGACCCGAGACAGCTCGCAATACCCACACAGCCGAAGCAGCAGAAGCAGAAAACGGATTCCCAGCCAGACAACCCAGCCACCACCACCTACTCACCACGAGACTCTCAATACATCGTAGCAGCGCTACTAGTCGCACTTATAGCAAGAGCGGCAAACCCGTCATTGCTTTGTACGTCCCCTGCCTCCCTCCCTCCCTTTCTTACCTGAAGCACCCACGCACTTGCCTCGCCAGCGATCCTCCACGCGCCCCTAGTGGTCTAGTCGACCTGCCTACTCGCCTGATCAATAAATAATATGCAGAGTTGGCCGAACCTCTATGACGTTCACCATGACCGGCAGCACAAAGTTTGTGCCCAGAGACGACATACCGGCCATTGATCGACCACGTTTGTTCATTTCTCGACACCACCCCCCCCCCCCCCCCCCCCCGAGACACAGTAACCGCCATTGAAATACGCCACCCACACACACAGTCCCAGTTATACTCTGGACTTTCTATAGATATATATATATTTTTTTGGACTATATATATATTTTTTGAAATGTAGATATACGTACATGCTGTCATTCGTACTGTATATAGTAAAACAATACAACGACCGCTAAGTAGTTAATCAGCAGAAGATACAGTGAATAGCAGTGCCGGTGCGCGGCGTCGACAGACAAGTAGGCAGCCACGATGACAATCATACCAACATAGCAACCTTATCAGCACTGAGAACAGCAACAAATATAACAATGAATTAAAGAGCTATTATTACTTCTAGTTGCCGGAATCGACATGAGCGACCGACAACAACCGGCCCACATTCGTTGTAAGAACGAGCTCAATACCACGACCACACAGACGACAACGACAACACAAACAACAATGTTGATCCTGGCAACAACCAGCTGCTGCTCTTATTCTAGTACGATAATGTTCACACCGCAACTGCGCGCGATATCACCCGTGCGCGATATTTTGCATATGCATAAAACAGCAACACCAAAAGTAGCAAATCCGGCATCTTGGTCGAATAAGAGATGCATAATACAACGAGGCGCTAGATCTCCTCGTCCTTGCAGCGTAGTAACAGCGAGTAAACGACGTATCTCAGCAAGTGCGTAAAGCAAAATGTGATTTCACTTAGGTCGTCTCTTGTTTCTGATTCTAAATTTAGTAAGTAGCATCTATGTCATGTGTCCTGTACTCGTTCGGCCAATATTTATGCTAGCAAAAATACGAGGCCATAATTGAAGAAAAACTCAGACTCAATCCTACGAAACGCGGTCTACTATCGGATACACAATATGGCTTCCGTAGGAACCAATCCGCCCTAACTATGGCGTAGCCAGTAATACGGAGCAGCTACGCAGCTCCACCATACAGGCGAGGAAGACAACTTCTCCTGGTGGCTCTTTTGGACGTTAAGAACGCCTTCAGCAGCTCAGCGCGGAGAACTATTCTTGACATGCTGACACGAAAAAAGTCCCCTCGTACCTAGTAAAATTTACATCCGGTTTACTCAAGGTATGGTCAGCTTCCCAATGATAGCCGGGGTCCCACAGAGATCTATACTTGGTCGCTCCTCTGGAGTTTGGCTTATTACGGCCATCTTCGTGCAGGCTAAAACTCCCGGCGAGCTTGAGCTGAATAAAAATAACTCAAGCTCCGGAAATAACCGAAACAGTACTCCTCACAGTAAAGAAGAGGATTTGTGCGTGTATTTTACAGTTCGATGGCCAGATCATTAATATGATAAAGGGAGCCCGCTTCTACATCGGGGTCACACTGGACACGACGAAATGGTCTCAGCTACATAAAAAGGCAACGACAAAAACAGCCTGGGCAGTGTGCGAAATACCTAAGATCCTACCAAACATCCATGGCCTACAAACCGCAGGAGGGCACTGCTAGTGCGATCACAAAATGAATAGCTTTGTTCGGTGCGCCAAATTGGACAATTGCTGATACCACCAGATCTGATATGGGATAGGTAAGGTATGGACAGGGAGACCAGGAGGCAACCTTACCTGTCCCCTGACCCAGATCCTCGCAGGACGCGAGGACTTCCACTCCAGGTCATATACTCCTACAGTGTTCGGTCTAGGAAGCTCCGCAGATGAGGGGGACTACTAGACGTTCGAAAGAAGGACCAGAAAGGGAGACCCAAACCACGAGGTCTGCAACCCACCTCGCGTCAGTCTATAAAAGTTACAGAATAAATCATCTCCAGTATGAAGTCTGGAAGTTGAGAGCAGCAATGGCAAAAGAGGTCCTCCACAAGAAGTACGCAATGTGCAAAGAAAGACAGACATTTGAATTCTGGCCCAGAGATGCCGAAGAGAAGCGCAGCTTGAACGAAATGGATTCAAAGGTGTTGGACACGTGCCGGAACCTTTAGACGACCCCAGCTAATTGATCTGAAAGAGGGCTATCCGAGAGTGAAGCTTAAGGGGGGAAGTGCATTTAGTGGGTATGAGGCTCAACGGAGTAGCATCCAACCGTTGGGGTCGAGTCCCACACTGCTTGAGAGAGACTTGTAATGATAGTGCGTAACTGCATTTAATACCTCCTTCACTATATATATATATATATATATATATAAGCAAACAAGTCAAAAAACAACGACGCCGACTGAAGACGTCATGCTGCAAACACCTCATATCTCTTCATGAGCGTCCATTCGGTTGCTCGATCTTCTTCTACCCATCAATCGCCACCCAAGGCCGATTCACAAAGAAGAAGGAAAAGTGACGCGTGAAACCACCACTTCTCAGTCAACAACAATGTTGCATCACTGCCGGCGACAAAACTTTTCGCCGAAAAGGAAAGCTTTTCGTGGGGACGTATTCACTGGATGCGTCGCCACCAACCATAATGGGGGCTAGGAACGGTTGCACTTCAAACTTTTCTTGTACCTCGTTCGAAATGAGTAAGTTTTATTTCATCTGGTCGTCTGCGATATCCAGTAGATAGACCCGGCAATTCCAGAAAGGAGTAAGGGTATATATATATATATCTCCTTACCTTCAGTGAGCCCTCTGTGTTCAGGGATTGCCGGGCTTTGCTATATATACCAAGTATATATATATATATATATTCGTGGGGCCCATCCCTGGGTAGTGCGTATGGATGGTGCGGAAAACTTCAAACTGGTCATTCCAATCTCTACGACGAATCCCGTGACAGACAAACATATGGCACGCGTGAAGGCTGCGATTACCAAACACTCAAACATAATATATGCGTGTCCAAAGAAGGCTTGGGCTTTAGTCGGTTCATAAGATACTGCACTATTTTTTTCTCTACGAGAAATTTAAAATATGCGACGTTTCGATTCACGCGAATCTGTGCTTGCGTCGAAATCTAAAAAATTATCTACTTTCATAAGATGCGAAAATGGAAAACTATCTAAATCCAATAAAAAAAATTTCAAAAACTTTGCCATATCCCTACATAAATATAATATATTATTCGATAGCAATAATAATAACAACGAGAATGATTACTGGTGTAACACAGCCTCTCGAAGTGGCAAACCTTGGAAGGCATGCGCGGAGATAAAAAAAATTATAGTAAGGAATATAGTGTAAACTAGGTATGAGCGCAATAATTAGCTAAAAATTGACTTGCGATGATTTAAGGAGTATTTAAACCGATCAACTTAGAACCACACAGAGGGAGAAGTACTAAAAAGAACCACCAAAAGTAAGATAAATAAAATAAATAGAGGTGTCATGTCTTCTTTCGGTGACCATATTTTACAAACGACGAATTCTCGCATTAAAAACAACAACAAGAACCCTACAAGAACGAAAACACGGGTATTTGCTCCCGTCGACGGCTTCCAGTCACCCAGCAATATCTGCAGCAAAAACGGTGGCGTCGGCTGTCAAGGTAGACCGTTCGCTAATAGTCCGATTGTGATAAAAAATAATTCGTATTAATTTGTCATTCGCTATAACGCCGGAAAGAGTCCGACTTGAGCTGTTTAAATATAGCCCAAGCAGACAAACCTCCTTCGAAGCTGCAATGATGCCCGAAGTTTGTCACAAAGCGAAAAAGAGGCGTGAGTCTTTCTAGCACAGTCATTTCTGATCAAATTCGAAGAGCCAATCTTCTTTGTTCTCGAGACTCGTCACAGGTGCTGAGACTTGGGTACATTTTGAGTACCCTCTTCTCCGGCCCCAGAGATCGCAATGTTCAGGCTTTCGAGCGCCTCCACCCGGCAACAATTGGGTGATGGCGGACAGAGCGACAAGTAGGTGTACTGATCTCATTAACAGTATACCACACTGTTATAGCGGATTGATTTAGACAATACATTTAAATTATTATTCTAATTACTACTAGTGCGAGCCCTATACATAAATAAAGCATACAACATGTTAATAACGTAGATACGATAAAACAAACTAACAATATTGTTAAATATTATTATGCTGGTGACCTGCAAAGTCAATACTCAGCTATCACCGCCCCATCGTCAAGCACATCTTTAGCATCGTCGCTGCCATTGTGATGGATACGCCGAAAAATCTATCTAGAAAAAGCGTACAGCCAGTCCGTTGGCAAGCCTGATCAGTTTTGCTACGGCGACTTAATACTATTCTTTCGTTTGTTTGCTATATGCATTTTTACATGAGTAATATTTGTTCATTGGGAATTGTCTGTGTCTAATTATTTTCTCTCTTTCTCGTTTCCCGTCCTATATTTGCGTCTGTCATTCTTGCAAACATAGAAATGTGCCAACTTAGCCGTGAAGTGGTTTACATCAAGCTAAACTGAAAGTTTAAGAATTTCCCGCGGCTTTTGTCCACGCGTGCGTTTCGGCTCAAAGAGCAGACGCAAAAAAGAGTAGGAAAAACACATATGCAGCCCCCGTCGCACAATCATACGCGAACCATCTCGTGACGTCTGCAAAGTCGTAACGTTACGCTAGTTGCTACTAGCGGGTGTAGCAGCATGCAAAATGGAGCAGAATTTATTATTCGAGAGACTTGTTGATAGTTTGATTGGCTTACTACTGGATCGCGGAGACGAGACCCTTGCCAGAATCATGGACATCGCGAATTAGGACACTCGTCGTCTACGAAGGATACTCGAACCGTCGGTAAGACCAGCGGATCCAACACGAGTCAGACACACGGAAGTTCACAGTCCAAGCAATCTAGCAGACGCTCCAAGTTCTACGTTCGAAGACAGCACCCAGGCCAGACAAAGTAAACAAGAAGCACTTAAGGAACACCACATCTCTGACGCCCTTCTGGACGGCAGTGCTCAATGAGTGACTCTCATTGGACACCATCGTTGGCAAAACTACTTCGTTACTTAGTGAATCTATTAATGAGCCAGAGGTAAGCCCTATGATTATTTAAAAACCTACAGCGCCGAGTTTCTCCTGGCAAAGAATTCCTAACAAACACTAATATCATCCTCAAAACATAATTTTACAGAGTGGCACTTCACGGTAACGGCCTTCAAGATACTCTTGGGTAATGCGAAACAAGCCGTTAAGCACATTATAGGCTGTCTTTGTAAACTATTGAGCTGCATTTGAGCCAGCCTCAAGGATATTTTTCGCCGTTATACTCCAAAGGACTACCGTTCGGCTTAGAAGTGAAGTTCAACCTTAATCAAACCGAGACGAGTATTTACCGATAATTAATTACTTCGGGCAGGTACGCCCTTACGCGTGTATGCGATCCTTAACACGATCCCATACCTAGGACTCATCGTCCCATATAACGGCTGCTGCTTCACGAAAAATCGGTTGTTGCAGAAAGGAGCTAACAGCAGCGCACTTAATAAAAACATCTAAAACAACTGTAGATTGCAGCTCGTTCATTTTTATCTCAAGCTTACTCAGATGACCGTTTATGGAAAAACCATATCTTCAGTGATCAAAAGAAACCTTGAGTAACTAAACCGCTGCCCATCGAGGACTTGAAACGTAGATGCCTTCGATGAGCGTATTGGGACATCCCAACTTGTCGAAATCGACGTCCACTTTTACAGTAGAGGAACTATGAGGGACGAGGCATCGAAGAAACCAAACCAACTCAACTGCCACGTCATTCCACGTTACCGTAAGTGGCTTTCGTTCCAAACTCGTACAACAATTATTTTCCTTCATAGATAAAGTGAACGATGCACATGCATATAGTGTCGAAGGTTCAAGGCCGATTTCATGTTTTTCCTATACGTCTACAAGAGCAATTACGCACGTGATGCATTTATATGAATATGTGTTTATCTATACATTGTCTACGTGCTTACATAGTCATATTTATTGTGAAGTTGCTTTCTTGTAGCTGTCGCTCTCTACTAGAGGGTGAATTAACCAAATAAATCCATAATTTATTGGCAAGTACTGCTACTGTCATAATATTCAACGTCGGCGTCATCATCGAGTACGACATCAATTGTAGCTCAAAGAGCATGAATAAACTCTTTCCTCGCCATGGCGATGCCTAATTAATCACTAAGACGAGTAAAATATCTAAAACTCTATCCTGTAATCTCTATGACACTAGTATTACTAGAAATTGTAAACACTCTAAAAGTAGACTTGGGCGCGCTTGATTTTACAAGCGCTCTCCCTTGAGCTCAGATCCACTAATCCATAGTCAAGAAGCATATAAGTGACACACAGCACGAGACTGGCTGAAAAAACGACAAAAACAACACAGTTTGGTGAAAATTATCTAAGACCCTTTGCCTTCGTTCTAGTAGACTACCATATGGCTATGAAATCAGAATTTGACAAACCCCGTATACATTAATATGAATAATTTTCGCAACAGAGAAATTATATGGACAAAACAGATGCTCGAACAAAACGTTTAGACAAACAAATTACTTAAAGGATACAGGAGTACCTGATTCAATTTAGATACAATTCGAGGGGGTTATAGAGATTTTTCAGCAGGCTAGCAGGAATCAACTATCGATGAAGCTGTCATATGATGATGCTTTGCACACTGTAGATTGAACATAACTGTAGCTGGTTTGTCGCAACGCCTTGTGCAAAATGAGTGTACATGACGTCGTAAAATTGAAAAGATGTACAGTCAAAGTCACATCTGTAGGAAATGCCTTTCGTTAAAGCAAAAACGGTCTATATATATAAGAAATTTTGCTCCCAAGGTCCCTTGTTATCTGCCATTGTCTATTTATATATGCATGTGAGCTATCAATAATACGGCAACCGATACTACGCATAACTGTAACAATTCGCTATCCCTAACATAAATAATACTGGTCATAAAAAGTTTCAAAAACAGTAATAAAAATAAGAGACGCCCTTTTTGGAGCAGATGTTGTATTTGGCTGTCGGTAAGAGACAATCGCTTCCACTGAAGGCCTTGATGTATGAAGCGCGAGCTTGAAGGGAATGGAACGCATAAGATGTCCATGTTGACATTATACTAGTGATAGCAATAATGAGGATGATGATTATGATGGTATACGACGGGACTGCATTTAAAGGCGACGCACAAGTTCTAGCCAGCTCGCAGCCAAATCGGTAACAACAGGCAGCTGTCGGTATTATAATAAGAAAACATCAAGTCTGTACCAAAAGCAGCTTAGCGGCAACAGTGTACGACGAGGGGTGCTAGGGAAGCCAAGCAGCAACAACAACAACAACAAGTAAAATAACCACAATCCAAGGAAACGAGTGATGAAGAAAGAAAGGCCGATGAGGTATAACGACAAATCGTGGCCCCGGTGGCGTTCGCCTTGAGTAATTGCTTTGTTCGCTGTTTGTTTCTTGCTGGGCTGACAGTCATGCTCGGTCGCCTCGCTGGTCGGCCAACTGAAGAAGTCCACCATAACCATCACCAATACAAACACCAGCTGCAGTAATCAGCATCATTACCGCCTTCAAAATCACCATCATCGTCACCACAATTGATCAGTCACCACAATTGATCATCTAGAAGTACAGGCCGTGGACGATTGCTAGAAGTAGCTGCGTATGTAGCCGCGGACGTCGGTCGGCATAAACACTGCCCAGCCCATCTCGCGTCTTGGCTTGGCAGCGCATTTTCGCAGTCATTTTTGTTGTTTCTCTTGCGTTGTCATTGTTGTTGTTGCTAGTATTGTTGTTTTTGTGTTGTTTTTATGACAACACCATTGAGGATCGTGGAATACAGTCGGAACTACAGTGAAACCATCGCAAATGGCAATAATAATATGTATAGTAACTTAGACTGTGGCGGCCGCGTCTCTCGAAGCAGTTGCATCACGCTTTTTTTTTAATATTAGGGTTTTATTCATATAACCATATTCCAGGCATCGCGCACTTACTTATCATACTTCGAATGCGAACTTCTCATACTTCGTATGATAAGTAAGAAGTATGAAACGTTTAAATCATAAACGTTTATAACAAAAACTTCGTTATCAAATATATTAAATTCGATGCACGACCTTACAAATGGTATGTTTTACCTATAATAGCTTCATAAAAATATAAATATCGGTTTTCTAAAGTGCATACAAAGTTTTACGTAACGGAAAGTTGCGTAACTCTGCAATGTTCACGTTGAAGCAGTAAACTGCGATAAGATAATGGACTTGCTTGAGAAAGGAGACGAAAAATGCTTGCTAAAATATGCTTCAATAGTGGGAGAGCTCAGAGCATACATGAACTAGTTCAAAGTGTCACTCGATCTAGACCTCGTATTAGTGTTAATGCAATATAAAATATTAGGAAGGATTTGCTTTGCCCCTAATACTTGTATAAAGCATTGTGTTTGCCTAGCGTATATAAATCGATATTCGTGAAGCTATCTATTGTGCATAAGAAAGTCACATCTTATACGGACACAACTTTGTAATGTGTAAACAAATGTGCACGCAAGCGTATATATGTATTTATTTAAATAATCCTTTTTTACTTGATATGTTTGCAAATAGTAATAATAATAAATATAATAATAAGTGTTACTATGCGTCGTATTATATTTCATCTGTGCCTGAGCCGGCTTACTCATGAACTGTCGTACTTACTGACTGTTATTATTAGGCCCCAGCGCCCAGCATGCCATCTCTCTCTTTCTCTCTCTCTCTCTCTCTCTGTCTGAATGTAGGCGTACGAACCTGAAACGTCTGATGACTCGTTATGCTGTAGACGACGACGAAGCCCTGTCCATTCTTGATGTACAGGTCACGCATCGACGCGAACTGCTCGGTGCCGGCCGTGTCGAGGATCTCGAGTACGCAGGGCGCCTGATCAACTTCGATCTCTTTGCGGTAGAAGTCTTCTATCGTCGGGTCGTACTTCTCCATGAAGTTGCCGCTGACGAACTGAACCGTTAGCGCGGATTTGCCCACACCCCCCGACCCCAACACGACCACCTTGAACTCGCGCATCGTGATGCCGCCCCGCGCCCGCCGTCGCCACAGCTGACACTAGTTGGCTCTTGTTGTTGCTTTTGTTGCTTTTGTTCTTGCTGAGATGTTGCAAATGTTGCAAATATTGCTGCTTCTGCGCACGTCGTTGCCACGTTGCCGAATAATCCACAGTACACTCGGCAAAGAGGACTACGTGCTGTTGTGCTTGTTATTGTTACGCTAGCGTTGCCGATGTCGTTGTGGTTGTTGTGATTGTTGTTGCAGTTCTGACTGCTACTTTAGTAGTTGCACGGTAGACGGCTATAATAACCACAGCAACAACATCATCAACAACAACAGTAAATGGAGCAACAACAACAATTAACGGCAATAGCAACAACAAAACAAGGGCTATTCTTCCAGCAGGAACGGCGGCACCAATGAAGTTAACTGGCGGAACTGACACTAAAGCTTCTGCACGACTCCGACGAAGACGTGTTGTTTGTGCTTCTGGTTGACTAAGTAACGAAATAACAGACGAACGAACCAACCAACGAACGAACGTGATAGTAACTACTAGCTATCTCGTATCTAACTAAGTCGTCACCCACAACGACAGCACCTGCTTCGGAGACGTTGAGATTAATGACGACGACGATGATGGTGATGACCACTTGGACTTCACCGACCACTGCATCCTGGATAGGCGGTCACACTCGAACATAGCACATCCACATTATTCATCATCATGGAAACTACGGAAGAGGAGTAGGAGGAAGTCGTCGTCACAACCACAACCGCAGCGACAACAATGCGTAATCCTGATCCTTTTAGTTATAATCATCAATAGCTGCTGATTATATTTCCACTTCTGCTGCTGTTGAAGTTATGGATGTTGCTGTCATGCAGAGGTGGCATGATAATCCTGATTGAATCATACCCTCAGTTCACTTCACCAACCCCCCATCAACCACCACCATCATTGCTGGTGTAGCACTGCCACGATCTCCACTTGCACTAACTCGGTAATTAACTAACTCTGTCCTACCACAACATTACTTAGATAACACGTTGACGCATCATCGTCGACACTGCAATGTTCATCTTCATTATTCTCTGTTGTTTTTCGAATTTATGACGAAGTCTTCATCTTTATCGTCAGGTATCTCTCATTCTTCGTGCCATCGATGTTTCTGCTCCTCGGACGTGAGGTGTGGTGATATTGACGTCTCTGTTTAGGTTCGCCCGGTTTACGGCGATCCGTTACATCCGGAATTCACGTGCACCACCTGCTCTGAACCATCACACACACCAACACACACAGGCGGACCGACCGGTGCGCGCGATCGCAAAGGGATCAAAACCACACTTAGATACTTAACATTTTCAAAGGCCAGAGAACAACAAGGTCATCTTCTCCGATGTAAAAAAAAAACTACGACGACGACAACAACAATGAAGAGGGAGCGACAAAACAACAAAAGCAACGACCGACACGAGCGAAGATACCGACACGAGCATGAACATGGTTTCAATGGAAAAATTTCGGCGTCAACAGCGACAGTATCAGCAGTGGCAACGACAACAACAACAACAACAATGACTGCTCACGGGAGTGACAGAGCCTTCCCTCTCACCTATGTTATCTAAGAACGAACTAACAGAGTACGTTTTGATGCATCTTACTGATTGACCGTACGTTCCACGAGCCATGTTGAGCAATATTGCTGTTTGTTGTGTCTCGTATCGTTTGTCCTACTTATCTAGATGCCTGTCACTTGTTATAGTAGTCGTGTTTATTGCACGTTCGACCGTCTATGATTGCATAAAGGAAGACAATGTATCAACCATCATGGGGATTCTGCTGCTGCTGCAGCAGCTGGTGCTTGCATGAAAGCATTAAAAAAACAACGAGAACACAAACAAAAATACATACAACAGCAGCGGTGTTGCCAACGAACGCAGCAACGGTAAAGAATTAGACAAATAAACAGGCGAAAGCAGCACATATTACAAACGCATGCCGAATCGATCACACGAATATCACCGATCAATCGGACACATTGTTGATCGTTTGGTTAAACATCATCGCTTGGAACGCTGTGAATGTCTGATGCAGTCAATGCTTATTGCACGGGCTCAGACTCGGGGGCTATTCGGAGCCGCGTTCGATAATTGCGCAGAACGTTCAAATAAGACAGCAGAATCGCAGCACTGTTGGTGCTCTCTCTGCTGTCGCTGTAGGTGGTGCTGCTGCTTTTGTTTCCTTGATTGCTTGCTTTGTTGTCATTGACAGCTCTCAATTATTTTTGTTGTCGTTTGTGGAATATTCCTACGACGAATGCTGCGATTACGACGAACACTACTACTAGTGGACCAACTACACCTATCTCAACAAACCGATCACATTGATGATCGCTCTACAGCTTCTACATCTCCCCACCTCTAAAACCACTGCTGTAGCTGCTGCTGCTGCTGCTGATATTGTGGTTGTTTCTGCTGCTGCTGTTGTTGCTGTCGAATCGACTCGTCTCCTTAACAGGAGATGGATGCCACGTACGATTTACGTACGACGACGACGACGACGACGACGACGACGACGACAGTCGAGAGCTGGCCGACGTCGTCAAGTCATCATCTTCACCGTCTGCCGGCTGTTGTTGGTGTCGCTGTCGCTTTGCTGTTGTTGTTCTTGTTGTTGTCGTCGTCGTCATCATCTTTGTCGCAACAGTAACAACAGGGAGTGCTAGTTCTAGAGCAGCAGCAGCGGACGCCGATGAACATACAGCAACATCTACAACTGTTCCCTGATTGACGACTATCTGTGATCAACCACCAGCAGCAGCAGCAGCAGCAAAAGTCGAAAAAGAATTTTGATTGCTGTTGTTGCGGTTACTCCAAAGACAATGACAGGATTCACTAATGTACGGCAACAACGACAACACCGAAGACGGTAGCGCCGACATCGACAGCAGCAGCAACAACAACAACAACAACGTGATTAGCATCCTTATCAGCAATATCAGCACCATCCGTTGAATTGAAGAGAAAAGAAGACAGGACAGGCGAGACAACATCAGCTAACCTGTTACGGAGCTGCCCCTCCTAGCAGCGCAGCTTTATCCATTTCTCCAGCAACTCACTCCACACGCAGCTACAGCAGCAGCAGCAGCGCGGCACCACAGAGATGCAATACAAATGGAACCGTACCGACAACACTAACCTATCATCGGCCGAGATCCAACACAGTGTAAAACAGCATCAGCTCCAGAACTAGCTGCAACAACACTACATTCGCAGAAGCAGCTTTACTTGTTCTTCTTTTTTGTCGTCGTTGTCTGTTGTCTAGACATCAACTAACCAGAATGATGGCCGCGTACTCGACTGGTCACGATGGGCCGCTGCCTCGCCTCACTGAATCACGTTCAACATCATCATCGATTGTCGGATGTCGTCGTTTGGTCGTTTCTCCACTCGATCCAGCGACGGTCCTTCGATCAATCGTCTCATCACCCTGACGACGACAACATCCAATTCAATCCTTCTAGCTGCACCAGGAGGAGCTGGCTGGCTGACTGGCTGGCAGACGTGCCAATGTATGTCTTCTGCTGCTGCTGCTGCTGTTACCGCTGCTGTCAATAACAACAACAACAACTGTGACAAAAACAAAGGCAACGGCATAAACAACAACACTAAGCCCTCACTCTCTTCACTACCGCTTCCACCACCGCAACCACTATTCGTACTTAACGATAAACACAAACACGTCGAACTAACGAAAAGATTTTGTTTACATAACAATTTAACACTCGACCAGAGCAGACGACAACACACGACGACTACGATGACGGCAGCGGCGGCTGCTACAAAAACTCACGTATGAAGGCAGCAGCTGTAGCAGACGGCAGAGCATGATAATGATAATCCCTTGTAATGATAATGATAGTGACGGGACTCCCATCGGGCGATCCGTTGCAGAGTAGCATACACCGTTTATTCCTACTTGTTGTTAAACTGAAAAAAACAAGCAGTAGCACTATGGTGATTATCGTCCAAATATAGTCTTACCAAGATCGTTTACCTACCACTACTATGGTACCAGTAAGGTAGGTTTTTGTTATTTTATTTGTTTGAATTTATTTATTACAACCATTCCCAAGTTCCGTTGCAACTGCTGCTCATGTGTTTATTTTTCGTTTTTTAATTAGAATTTTCTTTAGAGTGTAACCTTTCAACATCGGCTTAAATCTTGAATTTGGCCGTCATAACTGTTACTGCCTAGATTCCCAAAGAATTGTCGTACTTAGCTGCTTACTCTTATTGGTGTGTGGCCGTCCTTTGACCGCCCGGTGTTGAACAGTAGAAAAACAGCAAAATGCGTTCATTCAGTTTCGGCGGCAAACACTAGTCAATAGCTAACCGACCTAAACAACCTAACCGACAGTCATCCAGATCCTGCAAAATAATATTAATGATGATGATGCTAATTGCAAACAGAGCGTTCTGACCATGTTCTTGAAATATACGTTCCAAGTAAAAATTTTACTTTGATGGCTGATAGTAACACTAACAATAATATAAATAATAGTATTTATTATTATTCATTAAGTAACTTTGAGATAATACTAATAAAATGGGAAAAACGAACGAATGTTATCTAAATAAATTACTTTCTTTACCATGCAATGTGCCATTGCTGAGGCGTAAGCACACAAAAGTGGCAGATTTTTAATTCCCGCCGTTGTTTCGGCTGCTGCTGCTGCCAAAATCCACGGAATACCACTTTTGCGGATTGTTCCGCGTAATAGTCTGCCGGCTCAACGAGAACCAGAGCGGACCGGCCGCTAGACCTGGCCTTTCCCTTTTAACAGCAGCAGCAGCACCAGTAGGTTCGTCTTCCAACAAAATCTCTGACGAACTGTAGCTTGAATTGCTCAGGCAGACCCAAGTTGTGAACTTTGTTTGCCGGTGCGTCGACGAATCGGCGCCAAGTTACAAACAGTTCGACGCGACCACGATCTGTTTGTTCGTTTATCGGCTCTGCTTCTGCTGAAGCACGAACAGCGAGACAACAAGATACACACAGGGCTTCCGGTCCGGCGCGTTGCTAGTAGTTTGGCTTCTGCAATTGTTGTTATTTTTGCTACTGCCGCTCTTGTTGTTGTTATCTTTTCACGCTGCTGCGGCTGCTGTTGTTGTTGGAGCTGCTGCTGCGGCGGCGGCGACGGCTGTTACTACACGCGGCTGCTACTACTACTACTACTACTACTGTTGGTTGGCAGCGTTCCACAGTCTGACCGGCCATACGGTGGCGAACAATTACGGCGTTCCATCGTTGGTAGGTACGAACAAATCACAGCAACTGCACGAGTCGCAGCCGGATCGAAGGGCCGATCGTTAAGCGAACGTGATCGTCGTAGTCGTTTGTAACCAACCGCTGCTGGCGACGGTCGTCTCCGTTGTATTCGCTGCTGGCGCGCTGCCGTTCCTTCCTGTATGTCCTGTTCCTCGTGTCCTACGGCTGCTGCTTCTCTCGACTGTTCTTCCGTCTCTGCAAAGTGTTCGACTGACTTCGACCAGTTTGACGGACGGACTGACTAACTGACTGACGGACGGACGACTGTTTGTGGCTGTAGTCGTACTACTACAACGAGCAAGATGGCTGCAGACGGACAGGTAACTACTAACGAATGACTAGTGATTGACTGACGCATGCTGCCGGGAGAACCAAAGAACCAGGCTGCCCTACCGATGCTAGATCGAACGTCGCTGCTGCTGCTGCTGCTCTTTGTGGTTGTTGTTGTTTTTTTCGTTTCGAATGGTGTTTCGAATAGCGAGCATTGTCGGCGACGATATAAAGGATTGATCCTCCTTGCCGACGCAACACAACGGCCGACAGAAACTCTCAGACTCGGCTTGTCGAGTTTGCCTCTCTCTCTCTCTCACTCATCTCTAGCAGCAGCAGCAGCCGCTAGAACAAACTAGAACTAAAATAGTAACGCTGACTTCGTTGATCGTTCGATTCTCGAACGAGATTGACGACCGGAATGGCTGGTCGGGCATTTTCGCCGGCAGCTGGTTCGTCATGATCATGTCATTCACGCACGCACGCGGGCCGAATCTTCTCTTTCCGTTAGCCGATGTTTGTTTGACTCGCTCTCCTCGTCGTCCCGCTCGTTCGTTCGTTCGTTCGCCCAACCGCCGCCCGTCCATCAATCCATACCGCTGCGGGCTTAGTTGTTTTTGTTATTATTCTTGTTTCTGGTGGTGGTGGTGTTCGTAGTAGCTGTTTCCCGACGACAACGACATGTTGCCGTTATCGGCGCCGGACGCGGCAGTGATTTCTACTGCGACTACTAACACTGGCCCCACTGCTATCTTGACCACCACTGTACCTACGGCCACCGTTACCACGAAGTCGGCTACTTGCAGTTCTCTATTCACATATGTACGTGTGTAGATTCATTAACTCTCTCCCACCTGATGTATATTTGCATGCATATATATATATATATATATAGTGTAGTGTAGTGCATACCAACCTATACCGGCCGTACAAACGTCATTCACATACTGGGCTCGCAGTGCTCTGTGGTATTCGGAAGTCGAATGTTGCTGTCGCACAAACAGATAGATAGACAGATACATAGTCATTGTGCGACGGCGGCTACAACCGAAATTCCATAATAGAGAGCTTCTTTTTTAGTCGTTGTCGCAATTGGCCGGCAAATGTAATCGTACAGAATCTCCGACTGTAGTCCGAGTGTTTGTCTGTTGGATGACGAGTCATTCATTGCAAGGCATTTGTTCGTTACAAATAGTGCTTGCTGCTCGTGTGGTGGCGGTGCTGGTTGTACCGCGTGTCGAAAGAATCAAGCAAGCAGCCGGCGATTCGTTCCGAGAACGTATTCCACCACATGGTTGACGCATGGAGCGCTTATCTTGTTGCCCCTATTATGCCCAAACTGCTCTATACATAGGCACACATGATACCATCAACTACACCCACATACACCTTTCAAACATATATTTCGTTGATGTTATAATGTGTGTCTACTTGAGTGCTTTTCTAAAATTGGAAGAAGAAAAATTTGTTACGTATTAGATAGGTGTAATTCGTTGAGTTTCTCATCACTGTTCGCAAGCTATACACAGTAGGTAATTCTTATGTGTGTGAGAGTCTACTTCGCAAGTTTTCGCTCAGTTTGCTGCCTCTGTCTCAGACTTCCTAATTGTTGATAGTTCCATGTGTAGGTTTTTCGTGGGTGGTCCTCAATAAGCGCATTTTATTATACGTTGTAATATCAGCCGATTTGAAGATTTTTTCGTTTGCTTTTAGGGGCTCCATTTTCAGTGTAGGTCCTGATGTCCATCTGGAAATGAACTCACGATAAAGAACGCAAATTCTCGCATGTCTACTAACCGAGCGCCATGCATTCCTTCCTATGTCCCATAGTCCGCAGTGCTGCAGCATCTGCTCTCGTGAGTCCCACTCTGGATGCTAGGCCTTCATCATCTTAATATTTTTAGCTTCCGCTGTATGGTACGACTTTCCACTTTCCGATCGTTTCGACTTCAAGGAATTCTTATGGTATTATGTTATTAACTGATCAACTGATTATCTGGCTCACTGCTAGTGCAGCATTCGTATCGTTCCTTGTGATTATTATTAAAATCCTTAAATTATTATTAAAACCTTTTTTAAACCGTCCTATATTTATTTTATTTGTTCTCTGCGGTCGGTAAATAATTCTGAACTGGAAAACCATACATAATGATTAATGTTGAAGCTTATATTGTAAGATCATTCTCTTCTCTGGACCTCAGATACTTCCCAGGCTGCTTTTTGGCTTTGGTAGTGGTTTCCCGACGTGCACCGGGTGTGAGTTTCTGGTTGATATGAATTGTGAAGCCCCTAGCCGTTTCCACCATTTTTTTTATGGTCTCCCGGTTAGAATTGGTTGGCTGTCTGCATCACGAGAACTGCCTCGTTCCGTGAAGTCACTGGTTTTTATCTAGTGCCGTATCTCGCGGAGTTTTTATTCGCCCTTACCGCAAATTCAGCAGAGTCTCGCGGCTGTACGGCGAGGTTCTCCGCGACCTTGATATCCCACTGGTTCTTTTCAACCCCTTTTAAGAACTTTTTGCAATTGCTTTCCCTGTTCTTTATTATCTCTGGAGCTTTAAATCTCGTGGCTGATATTCACACGGTTTACTCCAAAGCTTTCGGATCTGTTATGCCAGCTCTGTAGGCTGTTGTTTTGGCCTGTCTGTTTATTATAATAGCTAGACGATCTGTTTTGACCTGGACTTTGGCTTTGCGACGTTTCAGAGTAACGAGCAGAAGGAGAACATGCCCACCGCGATGCAGCCGAAGCACCAGCTGCAAAATAGCTGGACATTTTGGTTCTACAAACACGACAAGACCAAGGTAATTTTGCCAATATATATGCCTATGTGAGTTCTTCTTGATATCAGTAAGAAGATAGCGATTACTATGTAAACAAAATGAAATGATAGAACATTGGTCTATCTAACTGTGCTCTTTTTGTAACACATCCCCTCTCTGTATTAACTTATTCTGCTGGAATCATTACATTCTTATCATATTCAATATATTATAATTTGCCTCTTTGTAGATTTGCAATACCATACCATCGGTGCAATACCAACTTTGTAGACAAAATACTATACCTCTTGAATGATCACTTTGAGGTGTTTCTCCCTATATGTTCATGCACATGATAAGTCGGCTGCAGATGATGATGCAGATTTTCAGTTTCGCTCTGCTATGGTGTTGCTTTTGTAAGAAGAGTTTTAAGAAGACAATACTATGATATTGTTCCCCAGAAGAATTCGGTTTTTGAAATGCTCATAGAGCTCAGTCTAATGATATTTTTGCTTATAGAGCTCTCACAATGGTTCCAGTTTTGCCGGATCATATGACGGAGAATAATATGCGTGCTAATATATATGAACGTTAGGTTTTCATTTTGATGGAACGAGTTTCATGGCTGTAAATGAATAATCTTAGTTATAGGTTGTCATCTTTATGTATTTGGTGCTGAAGTCCATTATCACCTCGTACGTCTCGACCATAGATGTGTCTACACATTTATGACACTGTGTTGTAACAGGAATAGAAACTTATGGAGGCAGGAGTCTCTCCCTAAGGCGGTGTTCTAATATTTATGTGTACGATACGATTTTGCTTATTTCAGGCATGGGACCAGAACCTGCTGGAAATCACCACGTTCTCCACAGTCGAAGACTTCTGGGCATTATACAATCACATTGAACTTGTATCTCATATTCCCCAGGGGTAAGTTGATAGATGTGCGCTTATTTGTTTAATGTTCGTCTAGACATTGTTATAGAAGTTAGTCGTGTGTGTGTCTATGAGACTCCCAATCCAGAAATTTCATGTTTCGATTTGGCTCTCATGATTTCAAATTAGGCAAGACGAATGCCATAATGAACTTCATTTTCTTTGTCATCGCTATTTGAGCTTGAAAAATTAAGAACACGAATACACAAGTGTCTGCACGTAGCACAAAATATTATTAATAAATAAGCGCTGCAATCTGTTGCTGCTCTCAGGCCGCCGCCAGGCATCGTCCGTTAACAAATGGTTGGTATTTGCAGATGTGACTACTGTGTGTTTAAGAAGGGCGTGAAGCCCATGTGGGAGGATCCAGCGAATGTGAACGGAGGCCGTTGGCTGATCTCGATGAACAAGCAAAGCCGGGCCCAAGAGCTTGACAACTCGTGGCTTGAGCTTCTGCTTCTGCTCATCGGCGAAGGTTTTGAGGAGCAGTGTGACGACATCTGTGGTGCCGTCGTGAACGTCCGACAAAAGGGCGATAAGATTTCGCTATGGACCGCCAACGCAAACTCAAAAGACGCCAACATCGCCATCGGTGAGTGGTACCGCCCTGCATGCTATGAGGATTTGTTAATTTCGAAAAAAAAATCGCCAGCATAACGATGCTAAATTTGCGAACATTCAATGAAACTCATTTTACCTGGAGTTCCGAAATAGTAAATAATACTGTATACGATCGACCAGTGCTCCGTGTTTAGTCTCTCGTCTGGTCTGAGCGAACCAGCATTACTCTGAGCTACTAACATGGTCAATTGTTGGTTTCTTTCCATGTGATCTCTACTCTGTTCAGGGCGCATGATGAAGCAACGACTTCATATGGGACCTCAAGCTGTCATCGGCTACAACTCGCACGAGGAGACTTCTCAAAAGCACTCCTCGGCCACCAAGCCCAAGTACACCGTCTAGAGCACCAGCCGAAAACAAATCCTGATACAGTGCGTGTGTATATGCGTGAGGGGTTGTGTGTGTTAGTGTTTGTGTGGATGCGTTCGCGTTTGCTTTTGCATCGCTAAGGCGGCATACGGACAACGGCTAATGGTGGTTTTTCTGACGTGTGGTAGTAAAATACTTTCATTATTGACTCGACTTAACTGCGTGATGATGACTCTTCGATGCTTCGCTGAGATGATATCCGAGCCCCTCGCAGTTCGCGATTAAAGTTTCTTTATCAAAAATGCTCAAGTGCCGCCTGACACATGGTTTCAAGATGCAGCCATGTGCGGTCGTAATTGGAGCATTGTTTCTGGATGCGATTAGGACTAGTATCGCCGGCGGCCGCGATGAAGTACCTACAGCCTGCCTTCATACTCGGACATTGTAATCTGATTCGAGGTCATCTATTTCAGTGAAGTGGAAATGCCTGATTCGCAAAAAAAGGTGGCAATTAGGTCGTTTGTTGTGCACAAATGAGCATGCGAGCTCCACCCACGAGTGTTTTTATCTCAGTGCACACGATGCGATTACCTGCCCTTCAGTGCAGCGTAGCCGGTGGCGTTAGGAGGAGCTCGGACTCTCTCTCGAAGGGCAGGGTCAGTGTGCATTTCAAGAACGACAACAAAGGCGGGCTTTGAAGCGAAGGATAATATGGCTTCCGCGGATGACCAATGCATGATATGGTGGTTGGTGATCGTCTTCGATCGTTCCTCGGTTTGGACATTTTTACTGTTGGGTCGTGTTTATTGGAAACTATTTTTGCTCGCCGCGCAGATCACGCTTGTGGATATACTAGTAGCTAGCAACAACAACAACAATTAAATCAGCAGTAACGATAGCGGCGAATATTAGCTCTGCGTGATATTCACACGGAAAAGAAAGATAGTCGCCGATTTGTCGCAGAAAGAGAGCACACGATCACGCGTTTGACGCAGCGCTAAGACGAATAGATATAAATTAAGAAAAGGGAAGACAATGTCTAATAGAGTTGATGAAAGTTGGGGGTCATTCGTGTGGACTGATTGATGTATTAATTATTTTTCGGTCGAGTAGTATATGTACACGGATGTGTATGCAAATGAACATGAACGGCACAGAGTAGCGGTGAGCTATCCCGGGGCCATAAGGTAAGCTTCTTTTTCTTGCGGGACGAATTTAGTCGACGTTTTGTTGGGCCAGAGGCGCGCCAGCTATGTCTAGTCGGCCTGGAAACGTTCGGGGAAAAACGTCCGATTTGTCGACGATGTGTAAGGCACACAGTCGAACAGATCTAAAGAGAAAGAGGCGAAAATAGTCTGCGCATGCAAACGTCAGCAATGTTGTTTCACGTTGTCTTCGTGTTTCGTTAATCCGGATCGCTCGACGATTAGGTCGGAGACGGGTCGAGAGTTCTTTCGATCGGCGTCATGCCCGTTGCGGTCGTCGTTTTTAGCCAGCGTGATACAGCTCCGCTACAGGCGTGTTTGTGGTCCCGCCTGTTTTTGTGTAGTAAACGCTTGATCGTTTCATGCACGATGTGTGTGTGTAGAGATGCTAGTACCGTACATTCATTATTAACGTAGGCAAAAAACGTCCATGCTTACCATGCACTAGCCGAAATCTAACACACATCGTAAGCTGTCGCATACATCCAGCTAGAGGCCTACTAGAGAAAAAAGAGCATATATCCTAGGCGTATAGGCTTTGTGCCCAAAGACGAGTCAGCGTATACGCGACAAGCAACTCGTATGATATAGACATAAATGATCTATTATTGTCATTATTCCTTTAATAATAATACTGTTATTATTATCTGTATTATCGCTGAGTTAGGTACATATCCCACCTGTATTATGCACCCGCGTAATGAAGGCGTTTTTCATTCCTCTCTTCCCCCCTCCCTCTATCGGTCTTTCTTGCATCTTTTCTCTGTATAACGTGTGGCATAGTGAGTTACTGGGCTTCTGTGTCATACGAATTGAGTGACGAACGTGTATGGTTCAACGCGATATTGGGTAGCTGACGTTGCGGATTTGACACGAGGGCAATGAGTAGCAGGTCGATTATATATATATATATATATAGCGGGTAGATTATATATATGTGTTAGTTTTTCTTCATTGATTATCTACTGAGACGTTATGGCGATCAGCGTGAGCACGAGTAGGAAATAAGTGTGGATGAGGTCTAAATATTTATTCTATTCAAACGGAAAGGTAGGCGTTAGACAAATGATTGATCACAGTGGTGATAACCCGGAGTAGATCACTTCAGATAGCGGCAATGTTTAGACGAGGCCTAGAAAAAGGATATGTATAAGGCCAAATCTTTACTCTTGTTGCTATTATCCCACTATTGCCCGATTTAAACAATAGTAAGGACAGCGGCAAGAACACAAACAACAACAAGAAAATAAAGCTGATGTATACATTACATTACTACTGATATATCATGTGTAATTAATCATCGCATGCCCGCATTATCATCATCATCAAAGGCAATGTACGAAAATAGAGAGGCGCGCTCAGTTTACTAGCTTATGATTTACACGAGAATCAGAAAAGTAGACCTTCGAGACACATAATCCACTGTTGTCTCTATTTTTTGTGTGAGCTGGAACAAAATCTACTAAGGACCCCCTGTGGTGAGTTGCTGTTGGTTTGATTAGATCAATTATGTTTGAACCTGCTGGAGTTGTTAGCAATAAAAAACGTAGAGATAATTTGATTTGTTCCCAGAACTTAAAATTTGGCGGTGTCCCTGAGAGCAGATACGCGAAGTACATGCATCTTCCTTGTAGAACATTTTAGGCTTTCGTTCTTGTAAAAGAGCAGTTCTCATCCTAGTTAACCAAGCGATAAACCATAGGCTTTCCAGGGATATGGCATAGCATCCTTGTGCGCAAGCGCCACTTTAGGTAATTCAGTGTTCCAGTTATCTGGTGGGAACCGTTGGGCTTAGTCACGTATCATGTGGCATAAAACGACCTTTTGTAGCCTCAATAGTATTCTGAGGATTGGTTTATAGTCCACATTAGCCATCACCATGCCACTTGTTCTACTTGACACAGTCAGTCCTCTCCGATTTTATGGACAATATACTGATAAGCCTTAGAAGCTTTGTCAGCATTCCACAATCCATAGACCCAAGCTAACCACGTTAACACGTGCAAGGGTGTCAATTTCTTCAGACTACTGTGACTGCAAACCCTATACTAACGGTTTCATTCAGATTTTTATGAAAACCAGGACAAATCGTGGTTGCCACTAGCAAGCCTTCAATATTAATTCAAGTCTGTTTATTTCACTTAAACTGAATATTATATACAGTTCGTAAGGTGAAATCAATTTATAAAAACTAGTTTCATAAGGCTGTTTTCGTAATCCTTCATCTTCTTTGCGCTTCCGGCGAGAACAGTAGCGCAAAGATTTATGTTCCAGTGCTGTGCATTACACTGCGTGGTATTTAACACACCTCTGCAGAACCGGTGCACAACTCGTACTCCTCGTTAAAAACGGCGTTTAAACATAATTATTCTCTTTGTACCTGGTGTATACGTGGTGATTGTCGCATGCAAGACCAGACCAATGGTGCATATACAGGGTGATTCAGGGATATGTGAAGAGCGATATATGGAAATTTAGAGCTCGTTGAAGCAAATCTTTTACCCAATGGAACATGGTCTCTGGGAAGTCTTGTTTCGGAGTGTGAGTGAAATTACAATAATTTGTGACACTGGTGTTTTTGCCCGACATGAGAGCACAAAATGTGCAATTGCGCGACAACCAGTCCTCCTATATAGAAACTACGCACCCCGAAAATTCTGCTTCTTCTAGCACTTTCGGGCAAACGCACGTTGCATGCCGATTATTTTGATATCAAACATATGGCAATGCCAGTTGTGGTTGCGGAGTAATTGCGATTTTTTTTCGGGCATGTCGAGATTAAGTGTATGTATAGATAACTGTGTGGCGACGTCCACTACCACCGACGTGTCGCGCGACAGCCACAACGTCGCCACAGTCATTTATGCATGCACTTAATCTCGACATTGCCGTAATTACTCCGCAACCACAACTCGCATTGCCATACGTTTGATACTAAAACAATCGTCATCAAATGTGCGTGCATGTTTCACTGTAACAAAGATTTGCTTTCACAAGCTCTATAATTCCATATATCGCTCTTCACATATTTCAGAATCACCCTGTATAAAGGCATTTGCTTCATATATAATGAAAAAGACCTCTCAAGCTGGGTGAAATTCAGCTCTCAAGCTTGCCACAATTTCGGCATTTCGCACATTTCGACCCCGTACTTCTGGCTTGTCCGTCTGCACGCCTGCCATCTACCCGCTCCGTGTTCTCGCCCTGCCGCCGGCCGTCCTGCATCTTGTTCACCCACTCGAGTCGCTCTGCAATCCAACCTGGCTTCCGTGACGCGCCTCCCTGTAGTGTCCTCCACCCCCAGGACTGGCCGGCGGCCGTTACGAGTTCGCCATTCTCTCACTCAAGCAACACACGTCCTCTGCCTGGCTCGCACCAACGACTACTAACTCATTTATTCTTGTAGGATAGCGTCCGTTAAGCTGCGCGGGTATATATATCGTCTGTTGGCGGCAACGCCGAAGCAAGCTAAATACATGGCGCGCTGTTAGAAGATGCCGCCACCCTACTAGCGAAGACGCGGGAACTCACTAAATGCGCGGGCAATCTGAGTATATAAGGAGGCATGAGAATAAATGAGTCAGTAGTCGTTTGTGTGAGCCAGGCAGAGGACGTGTGTGGTTTGAGCGAGAGCCTAGCAAACTCGTATCGGTCGTCGTCTGGTCGTTAGGGTGGTGGACACTACAACTGGCGCAGTCGACAGGATCTGGAAGGAAAAAGCCACCGCAACAATGGCCACAGGTCTGCCACCCCCAGCTACGTTCCTGCCAGCCATGGGCCGACCAACAACACCGTGGACGGAGTGGCATCAAGTATTTGAGGTTTATCTAGAAGCCACCTCGGTCGGCGTAGCAAAGTTGACCGACGCGAAGAAATGTGCAATCTTACTACACTGCCTCGGGCTCGAGGGCCAAGCACAATATCGTGCTATGGCGGATCAGGCAACGGAGCCGGAGAAGGACGGCGAGGTCCCACTAACCGAGTACGCCAGGATGGTGGCGAAGCTAACTGAAATGTTCAAGGTTCCTGGAAGAGGACCTGCCGGTCGAACAGGTCCTGACGGTTGCGCTGCATGTGGAGAGGTGCATCATAGAAGCCAAGAGAATCACAGGATCATACGAGCAAGTGAACGCGGTGCGGGAAGCGGGAAGGCCTGCTGAACGAAGCAGACCAAGGCCGGCGGCAAGGCAAGAGTACGGAGGCGGTGGATGCCATGCGTGCGGCTGGGACAGTCACGAATACGGGGCGGAATTGTGCCCGGCAAGACGAGTCAGGTGCCGAAAGTGTGGAAAGTTTGGCCACTTCAGACGGAAGTGTAGGGACGCGGCAGGTCAGGCGAGGCAGAATGTACAGGCGATCGGAGTGGAGGAGCAGCCACGCTGGGATCGTCGGACCAACGGCGAACGCTTAGAGGAGGCCGGAATTGAGGTATGGAGTAAACCGACAGCTGTGTACTCACTGTCTCTTTATTGTCCGGAGTTTGCTAGTAGTGTTGCAGTAGACGGTAATTTTGTAACCTTTTTGATAGACACGGGGGCAGTCGTATCTATTATTAATAGGGAGCACTTGGCAGACCGGGGAGAGCGAGTTAGGCCGCGCATACAATCAGGAAAGGATACCAACGCTGGGAATGGCTAGATGCCACCTCAAACTGGGCAGTCGGGAGGTTGAATGCGATTTATTCGTCGTAGCTAATGGTAGGTCGGTGCTAGGACGCGATACGCTAGCTAAACTAGGTATGATAATCGATTGTGCGGCGCGATCGTGCTCGGTGGCAGAAGTTAAAACGATTCAAATAGAGAACGAGTTTCGGAAACTGTTTTCGGGGACACTAGGTCTGGTTAAAGCCGTGCTGCACAGAGTGCGACTTAAGGAGAATGTTAGGCCGGTGCAGCACAAGTTGAGGAGGTTACCGCTCACTTTAGTGACGGCGGTGAAAGCCGAATTAGATAAACAATTGGAGAACGATGTTATTGAGCCAGTTCAGGCTTCCGAGTGGGGCGAAACGGGATGGTAGAGTTAGATTGTGCGTGGATCTAAGACAGGTAAATCAAGCGATAGTGCCTGATGTTTTCCCTCTACCGCATCTGGACGACCTGTTGGTAGAGCTACACGGGGCCAGGTGGTTTTCAAAGCTAGACGCGCTCTCGGCATATCACCAGGTTGAACTGGATGAAAGGTCACGAGACCTCACTACGTTTGTAACCCCGTGGGGATTGTTTCGATATAAAAGGGTTTGCTTCGGGTTGGCGTCGGCACCTGCGGCTTTCCAACGATTAATGAAAAACCTGTTACAAGGACTAAAGGGAGTGGTCATATATTTAGATGATATTTTAGTATTTGGAACGTCCCAAGAGGAGCATAATGTAAAGTTACGCATGGTGCTACAACGAATCCAAGAATCAGGAATGACGCTGAATGAAAAGTGTGTTTTGGGAACCAAGGAGATTAACTTTGTCGGGTTTACCATTAACGAACACGGGGTACGACCTAGTGTGGATAACCTGAAAGCCATTAAAGAGTTAGCGGTTCCAACTAACGTAACGCAGGTTAAGTCGGTCTTAGGGGTGACAAGTTTTTATATGCGGTGCGTGCCGACATTTTCGGATATATTCGAGCCAATACGCAGATTGTTAAAAAAGAACGTGCTATTCAAATGGGGGCCAGAGTAACAACAGGCATTCGAGAAACTGAAAGCAAGTATAGTAGAGGCGGCACCTTTAGCCATTTTCGATCCAACAGCACCCACGATAGTGGCGACGGACGCGTCAGCGCACGGATTAGGAGCAGTGCTACTGCAAGAGCAGGACGGGGAAGAGCGGCCAACAGCGTATGCATCGTGCTCACTAACACCTACACAGCAAAGATACTCCACGGGAGAGAGGGAGGCATTGGCGAGCGTGTTTGCGATCGAACGGTGGCACACGTTCCTGTGGGGAAGAAGGTTTACGTTACGGACTGACCATCAGGCGCTGATAACACTACTTGGCTACAAGGGGGAGGGACGAGCGCCAATGAGCATAGGTCGGTGGGTAGAAAGGCTGAGAAACTACTCATTTGAGGTAACATTTAGAAGCGGTATAACAAATAATGTACCCGACATGCTCTCTCGACTGCCGACAGAAGACATTTCTGAAGCGTGTGATGGGCAGGAAATGATAGTAGCAACACTAGAAGAAAAGTTAAGGCCAATACAGTGGGAGGAGATTGTAAGTTGTTCTTTAGCTGACCCGGACATTCAGAGCGTGAGAAGATGACTTAGGTTAAAACGGCCTCGACTGGCGCAAGCCGGGCGCTGGGCCTCCGTTGTTCATGAACTATCCGAAACGCAGGGCGTACTAATGAGAGGAGATAAAGTAGTTCTGCCGCAGCAACTTCGAAAGAGAGCGTTCCAGATGGCCCACGAGGATGCGCATCAGGGGATGGTGAAGACGAAACATCGACTGCGAAACACGTTTTGGTGGCCGGGAATGGACAAAATGGTAGAGGAAGCGGTACGAGAGTGCCGGTTGTGCGCATTACATGACAAGACAGCGGTGGCTACCACAGCACCCGTGAGGACGACGCCCTGGCCAGCTCAGCCGTGGACAAGGCTAGCAGTCGACATCCGAGGCCCAGACAGCTCATTGGGACCGGAAGCGCGATGCGGTGGTTGTCATGGATTACTACTCGAAGTGGGCGGAGGTAGAGTTCATGGCAGAAACAACAGCTCGTCGGATCATTGGCATGCTACACCGGCTCATATACCGTGAAGGCATTCCGGCCAGCATAGTAACGGACAACGGACCCCAGTTCCTGAGCTATGAGTTCGAAGAATTTATGACCGAATTCGGAATTCGACACATACCCGTGTACCACCCTCAAGCAAATGGGTTGGTGGAAAGATTCAATAGGACACTGGGCGGCTTCATCTGGTCGGCCGCCCAAATGAACGGCGACCGGCGGAGACGCCTGACCGAGATGATCGGCGCATACAACGCAACCGCACAGGCAACGACAGGCAAATCGCCCGCTGAATTACTACATGGACGGTCTATGAGGACGAAACTGGGCGCGGGTCTCCGGCGAGGAAACAACAATCAGAATGATGAAGATGAGCGAGTGCGAGTGGAGACAAAACAGAACAAACAAAAGGAGTACGCAGACAGGAGGAGAGCGGCAGTGGAAACCAAGCTCGCGCCCGGTGACTGGGTCAGAATACGGAGACCAGTCGCTGCAAAGGGGGAGGAGAAGTATGGACTACCGACGAGAGTTAAAAGACAAGTCGGTGAAGACATGTACGAGTTGGAAGACGGTAGGAGATGGCACAGAAACCGGTTGACGCGTGCCGGCCAATCACAGGTAGCAAGGGCAGCGCAAAGGCCAAGCTATCTACAGCGCCCGGATCAAGGTGCACAACAGAGACCTGAAGAAGTAAGACGAGGGGCGCCAGAAGATCAACACGAAAACAACAGCGCGCCGTGTGAAGGACGTCCACGGCGGATGAGACGCGCACCGAGCCGTCTACGGGAGTTCGTGGGTGAAGATGGGACCGAATTCGAAACAAGCCGGTGAACGGGGGGAGAATGTAGGATAGCAGCGTCCGTTAAGCTGCGCGGGTATATATATCGTCTGTTGGCGGCAACGCCGATGCAAGCTAAATACATGGCGCGCTGTTAGAAGATGCCGCCACCCTACTAGCGAAGACGCGGGAACTCACTAAATGCGCGGGCAATCTGTGAGTATATAAGGAGGCATGAGAATAAATGAGTTAGTAGTCGTTTGTGTGAGCCAGGCAGAGGACGTGTGTTGTTTGAGCGAGAGCCTAGCAAACTCGTATCGGTCGTCGTCCGGTCGTTAGGGTGGTGGACACTACAATTTCATGCCTTCTTATATACTCACAGATTGCCCGCGCGTTTAGTGACTTACCGCGTCTTCGCTAATAGAGTGGCGGCATCTTCTATTTGGCGCCATGTATTTATCTTGCTTGACAATTTCCGCCAACCGAAGCTGTCTATGCCTGTACTGCCTAACGGACACTGCTAGCCTACATTCGGCCCCCCTTCATAGGCTTGGTTTGAATTCTATCCCGTCGTGGCTCCCGTAAATGGCTTAGTGCGCGTCTAACTCGCCGTGGACGTCCTTCACAGCGGTCGTCTTCATGTTCACCATGTGGCGCACCCGGCGGCAGCTGGCCTCCGTATACTGACTGACCCAGTCGCCGGGCACGACCGCACGAACCTGGTTCCGACTGCCGTTATTTTTCCGTCTGTGTACTCCTTCGGTTCGTACACTTGCGTTCGCTCATCCTCATGTGTATCCTCCTCCGCCGCCTCCAGGCATGGTCCAACGATCCCAGCGTTGCCGCTTCTCCACGCCGATTGACTGTACATTCTGCCGCGTTCGTACACTTCCGGCCGAAATGACCAAACATGCCACACTTTCGGCTCCTAACTTGTTTTGCCGGGCACATTTTGGCCCCGTACTCGTGGCTTATCCATCCGCACGCCTGGCACCCAGCCGCTCCGCGTTCCCGCCCTGCCGCCAGCTTAGGTCCGCTTCGTTCCGCCGGCTTTCGTTCACCAATTCGTGTCGTCCTGCAACCCATCCTGGCCCCCGTGACGCATCTCTCCACGTGTAACGCAGCCGTTAGGGCCAGTTCGACTGCCCCGTACTCGTGGCTTTTCCATCCGCGTACCTGGCATTCACCCGTTCCGCGTTCTCACCCTGCCGACGGCGTTGCACTTCCCACACCTCGTTCACTTATTCGTTTTCTCCTGCGATCCATCTGGCTTTCGTGACGCACCTCTACTTGTGGAGCGCGGCCATCCAGTCCTGTTCGAAAAGAAGCTTTTTTCGCACCTGTGGCCTTGTTACCCCAGAATGAGCTGGCTCCTCAACACCAGGCCCCGACCATCGAGCTTGCAACCCACCACCAGTCACCGCAGTGCCGCTAAGTACTCACCGTTGTCGTCACCGGCAACGGCTGCCGAGTTCGTCGGCAACCCTTGTGTTCCTTGAACATCTCCATTAGCTTCGTCACCATCCTGACGTGGTCGCCTCGCCGTCTTCCTCCGGCTCCGTGCCTGGTGCCATTCCCTCCGCGGTGTTGTTGGCCGGTCCATGGATGGCAGAACCGGAGGTAGGGGTGGCAAACCTGTGGCATTGTTGCACTGCCTTTTCATATATCCGGATCCTGTCGACTGCGCCAGTTGTAGTGTCCACCACCCCCATGACCGGCCGGCGATCGTTACGAGTTCGCCATTCTCTCGCTCAAGCAAACACACGTCCTCTGCCTGGCTCGCACCAACGACCCCTAACTCATTTATTCTCATGCTTTATATACTCACAGATTGCCCGCGCATTTAGTGACTTTCCGCGTCTTCGCTAATAGAGTGGCGGCATCTTCTATTTGGCGCCATATATTTATCTTGCTTCATGATTGCCGCCAACCGACGCTGTCTATGCCTGTACTGCCTAGCGGACACTGCTACCCTACACTCTCCCCGTGCATGCGGAGCCGTCAGGGCCTATTCGACTGCCCCGTACCCGTGGCTTTTCCATCTGCACGCCTGGCATCAACCCGCCGTGTTCTCGCTCTGCCGCTAGCCCTGGTCTGCTTTTTCCGCCGACTTTCAAGCTTCCCGCAACTCGTTTACATACTAGTCATCGCAGTGCCGCTTTGCACTCACCGTTGTAGTCACCGGACGAATTCGTCGCGGCAACGACCGCTCTTTTCTGCTCCTTGTTGGCTTCGTCACCATCCTGACGTACGCGGTTAGTGGTATATCCACTATGATACGATATTGTGCTTGCGCTCAGTCCCGAGGCAGTGTAGTAGTATTGCATACTTCTTCGCGTCGGCACATTGTTATTGGTCGGTCAGTGGATGGCAAGAACGGGGGGTGGCAGACCTGTGGCCATTGTGGCACTAGTTTTTCTTCCAGGTCCGGTCGACTTTTCGAGCTGACCCTCAGCCAAGGTTTAACGTCCACGGGACTGCTTTTCGCATTGCTTCATAGACGGACCCCCATAAATACAAATGTGCAACGGTGGGCTCGAACCCGCGCACCTATGTGTCTCCTCGGGAGGCGAAGAGCAGGCGAACGCACCACGCCACCAAGCTCGACTGGTCCCGTCGACTGCGCCAGTGGTAGTGTCCACCACCCCCATTACCGACCGGCGACCGTTACGATTTCGCCATTCTTTCACTCAAACAATTTGCAAAACAAGCTTCTTTAATGTGCGCTCTAACGATAGAGATTTGAATCTTGTTTGTGATCACAATGTCTACTCTTGAACATAAGAAAAAGCCTGGCAACATGTCAGACCTTAGGCGTCCGTCGCCGCTTTCCAATTACTGTAAAGAATCACAATGAGGCTTTACTAAAAAAAAGAGTGACTCCAGCTGTCCTTTTTCCCGCCTTGCATGTTTTTATTTATGATCATAACAGAATATTATATAGGCCTTTCTACGGTCAAAATAGTCCCGTCTGGCATGTAGTGATAAAGGTGTTGTTGCTTGGCGGGCGCCCGAGCACTTTACTGTGGCGAGGTGGCAGGCTCGTCAAAACCGCGTATAAGATCTCTTCTGCCATAAACTTTTTAATTTCACTGGAATTTTATTTCGCAATAAGTTTGCACTCTAAGGTGGCAATTAATTATAATATAATCGTCATTATATACAATTTAAACAATTCAACGACTGTCCCACCTAGCGAAAAAGCGCAGAGAACGCTGATGCATCTGGCAGCTCGCTGCGTAATATTTGGCTCACGTCTGCGAGCAGATCGTCAACTTGGTAAAATCCTTGGATCGAACTTACCAAGTGATGGTAGCCATGCACAATGTACCTTGTGTACACGTGCCGACAACTGCATGCCATACACGTCTAACATCGCTACCTCTGCCGAGGTCTCGGTCACTTTTCCGCTGTAGTAGGTGTCCTAAGACTAACTTTGATCGTTTCCACTGCCCGCCGCAGATATTTAATAAGGTGGTTAGAAAGATAGAAAAAAGTAGTTGAAATAAAGCTTAATCATGTATATATACATATATACAGCTAAGGGTTTGTTCCAGCTTCGTTTATTGAGCTCAATATACAGATAGGCAAGAAAAATTGCAATAGAGCGTCGTATCATTTGTACAAACATTTGTGAGTTAATAATAATCTTGAAAACTTGAATTTGTCTGTTCTAAATACAATGCTCGACATATTAAACAAATTATGTCAATGCGAAGACTAGCCTGTGATTAAGTACATCTTACCATATGTTATATGTATATATATATGAAAAGTGTAAGTTAAATATATACATATATACATATATATATATATATATATATATATATATATATATACATATATATATATATATATATATATATACATATATATATTTTTTTAATATATATATAGCGTTTTGGCTTTGGGCGTAGCTATGTAGAGAAAACACTCGCTGTAGACACATCGCATTTACTTTACTTTATTGTGTAGTATCACGTCCAATATAGTGTATTCAAGTTCACTTAAATATACATTTCGAGCAGCAATTAACGGCGAGCCAACAAAACTCAACTAGTGCCACTCTGTCGCCAATTCAAGCCTATCTTGGGCATATACTTGTTCCTTGGGGCCATGAGCCTCTAGTCCCATTCTTTTACACTCAGACATGCTACACATGGTGACCTTCTCCTCTTCATAATCCTCCGGTCGCCCAATTTAACTATGTATTTTGCCTGTTCTCGGCTATTGTGACGAACGGATGAATTTGCATCTGCCACGGTTGTTTCTTTTACAAATAGCTCATAAAAATACGAGATCTCCTCTGAATCGACCTTTTTATCGTATGCCAGGAACGCAGTCCCATAAGCTTTGCCTAACTGTCATAATATGCCAATAATCGATGATTCTTCGTCTGTCTACTCAATCCTACGTCGTGCATCATATTGGACCTTGCGTACAGCGCAACGATGTCCACTTATCCGTCCATCCATTGACGTAAGCTTGATTGTACACTGTGGTAATTCTGGATAACAGATCTGCGCCTACATCGATTCGCGATTCTTTAGTTACAACACACGGACGCCGCGGTAATGATTGCAAAGCTACTCCGTCGCAGTGGCTGGCGACCGTCTCGTCGAGAACACGTCGTGTGGAGGAATGACCGCAGCACTATCGAACAGCTCTGAGGTAGCCAAACTGTGAAGTTAGGCTGTGCTGATCAGCTGACGGGTAGCATCTCAAGAGGAGTATGAAATTTAAAGTCTTCCGGGAATAGTTGGGCGGCCTTCGGATACATCTGTTTGTAGCTTTGCCGGATCGTCACTTCGGCCACGCCAGCGATATCACCAATCTCCTTCTGAGATTTTTTGTCAGGGGAAGCCTGTTTCGACAATCCCATCAACACCAGAAGATAAGCACAATGAACAATGTTAGCAATTTATACACATCGTGGTCTACGTCGCACACGAGAGAGCATAAGGCGTTGTTTCGAGTAAGTCTATAGCATTCCTAAGGTGGTGCAATTTTAAGCTGGTATATATATATACTCTCACCTGAGACGCCATGTAAATCGCAGCTGCAGCAACGGAAATCGGGCTTCTTCCTGCGACGATGTCCATTTCGACTGCTTTGCGGGCTATGTGAGTAGCGGCCTGTGAAATTATTTCATTTATTTACACACCATGTCGGATACCATACAATATATAGACAAAATACATATACACGCCTTCCTCCGCGTCTGTAATTTTATCCCGCTATATATATTGTTTTAAGAATGTTAGGAACGCGTCTATTCGGCTGAATTTGTACGTTTCTGAAGGTCCCTTTTAAATAAGGTGTATCGGCCAGAAGTTACAGAAACCGACTTTAATTTTCATTCATTGTTCTGTTATCAGATCGGTTGCCGGTTTCCATCTGGCCGTGGATCGTGAACCTGCCAGTATGCTATTTTGGACCAGACAGCACTTAGAGGACAGGTGCTTCATGCTGCGCTTAGGCATACGATTACCTGCAAATGCCTTTATGACGGAATGTATCGATGCGAGCATACGGTTGAGGGATGAATATATGGCTAAATTTTCGAATCCCTTAAAATAACTATCAGACTTTGAGATTTTCAATAATAAGTAAAAATATGTCGAGTGGCAAACATGAGCTAGCATTCCCTGTAACTGCAAGCACAAACAATTTATATGTATGTGTCACTCATGCACATACCTTCTGTACAGCGGACGGTAACGCGAGGTTTGAACAGAAACGCGACATGAAGTCTCCAGTGGTAATCAGCTCAACAGATGTTTCAAGGGCCTTTAAGATGAGCTTAAAGCAGCGGCCGATCTCCTTCTTCGAAACCTATTACATCCACAGTTACGAACAACCGTATTTACATACATGCACTACCATCATTTTTGTAACAAAAGACAAAACTCTAAGCAGACATATTACTCATCGGGGCCAACTATACATATGATGATTATGTGCGTAATCTTAGGTGGCTTCTACCGCTTCGACAATAGGTACAGATGCCGTAAAAGCTAATGCAACACCATTTCTAGATATTTACGAAAATACAGTAGCATACAATAATAAAGCGTGGAAAACCACACACTGTCGTGATCGTGTAGCCAAAAAGAAAATTACGCGTACCGCATCGTGCCATTCATACATATGTCATTCGGCAAATACACGGTATCATCCACAGACTTTAAGACGTTATTATTGGAAGTTCGCTTTTAAAAGCACAAATTGTTACTCGGACTGTGTGTTTTGCTGCCCACAAATTATTTTCCGTACCTTGGAAACGGCGCAGATCTCCTTGAAGGTTCGAGGAACTCCCTCCTGCCGGCAGGCAATGTAGAGACAAGCCGACGCAATCGCGTCATTTGCCCGACCCTTTAGACTGCGACCATCGTGAACCTGTAGACAATAGATAATAGTATGAATAATGGTAGTTGTACTTGATTAACGCCAACCAAAGCAACACATCTGAATAACTAAAAGACTGGCTATTTAGTAAAAGTATTTTAACTGAGAAAATAACTTCAACCAAAAATGAAAATGTCCTTTAAACGATTTTATACTACACATCGGAGATAACCTGTGCATTCGCACACTTCGCGGGAAAATAGACCAAACCTGTTTGAACAGTAGATTACTCCTGTCCATAATGGTCTTTGGCAGATTGATGCGATCGCCCATTGCGGATATCTCCCGGAAGGCGCCAATTAGGGCTCGGTCAGAGGCGCTCATCGTTTTGCGATTCGCGTACTTTGCATTACCCTGATCGTCAAATGAAGCATCCCCTGAAATAACACAATAAGAAAATCAAAGCCATTTTTCAAAATAGAAAGAGTCGAGACTGACCCATAACTCCCCAAGATAACTTACAATATTATTGGCAGCACTATATTTTGTACGAATCGAAGACGAACATCTAAGATTATTATCATAATATCAAAAAGCAAAAAACACATTGACACAAGAACTGTGTTAGTTAAACAAACAAACAAGAAATGTTTATTCAACACAGTTGTAAGGATTAAATAATTTTTTTTTCAAAATGAGGGTGACATTTATAAGAGCTATTCTGCCTTCTTTCTCCTGCACAGTTGTGCAAATTCTACATTTGCGGGAGAACCTTCAACGCACGAAGGAACGGGAAGGGAGGAGCGTGTTCGGCAGAAAATTCTATATGACATCGGATGCAAGCTAGCGAAAGACAAATAGCGTAGGAATATTAAGGAAAGTCACAAAATGTCGGTATGTTGTTATGTCTTACATTGAAGCTTTCACGCGAAGAATTGGAACATTTTGCCATTACGGCCAAACATGTACGCTTAAAAGACTATTCTCAATATCAGCAATAGCTAATTTAATGTTCATTATTATCGTACCAAAGTGATAGTGCTGCGTTACGTAGTTGCCAAGTAACAACGCTTTTTTGACAGTCATAGTTGTTATGTTTTACGCTGAAGCTTTCACGTCCCAAGCTGTAAAATTTTGCTAAGACGTTTCTACTTTGGTACGAAAATGATAGGCTTTGAATTTTGCCGAATTCCGTCGAACACACCGGCAAACAAAAATTTTGCAAACCTATGTAGGAGAAAAAGGCGAAAAAAATGTATTTTCTTGCCGAATTCTACTAAACTTTAAAATAAGTATATATTTTTAGGAATAACCTATTATATATACAGGGTCATTCTAACAATATGTACTGATTTTAAGGTTTGGTAGAACTCGGCAAGAAAATATTTTTTTCAATGGAAGGAGGGGCGGAAACGTCTTGTTTAGGAGAAAGGATGAAATTTATATAGTTATTCTGCCTTTTTCTCCTACATAGTTGCGTTCAACGTTTGCGGAAGAACCAGTCAACGCATGCAGGAACCGATCGTACCGGCATGTTCGGTGGAAACTTCTGCACAATGGAGGACGCTTCGCTAGCTTGCGTAGCGAAAAGCAAATAACCAGATTAAGGAAAGTCATAAAAAGTCGATATGTTATGTCTTACGTTAACGCTTGTACGTGCAAACTCGCAACATTTTCCATTACGACCAACAAATGTACGTCCAAAAGACTTATCAGGCAACAGCAAATTTAATGCCCACCAATTTCGCACCAATGTGATGGTGCTGCGTTACGTACTTGCCAAGTAACTAATCCTTTTCGACAGTCATAGCTGTTATGTTTTACGTTAAAGCTTTCACGTTCAGAACCGTAAAATTTTGCCACGACGTTTCCGCCCCCTCCTTCCATTAGGAAAAATTATTCTCTTGCTGAGTTCTACCAAACCTCAAAATATATACCTAACTTTCTCATCCACCCTATGCAAGTATGCACGCCATCGCTTTCAATATGGCTGTCGAGAAAACTTAGTTACTTAGCAACTACGTAACGCAGCACCATCACTTTGGTGCCAAAATGATGGGCATTCAATTTCCTATTGCCTGAGTAGTCTATTGGGTGTACATTTTTGGTCGTAATGGACAGATTTACGATTTTGCACGCATAAGCGTTAACGGAAGACATAACAATATATCGACTTTCCTTAATCTGGCTATTCGCTCTTCGCTACACAAGCTAGTGAAGTGTCTTCCATTGTGCAGAATTTTCCGCCGAACACGCCGGTATGATTCCTTCATGCGTTGACTGGTTCTCCCGCAAACGTAGATTTTGCTTAACTATGTAGGAAAAAAAAAGACGGAATAACTATTTTTAAAAATTGCATCCTCTCTCCTAAACAAGACGCTTCCGCCACCTCTTACCACTGGGATAAATGATTTTGTTTCCGAGTTCTACCAAGCCTTAAAAGAAGTACATATTGTTATGAATGACCCGGTATATATATATATATATAAAAGCTGTTACGTACCGGTGCCTCGCCCGATGATGGTGCTTAGATCGCTGCCACTGAGGAGGGGGTTTTCGGCAGCGCCCACACGGGTCGGGTCGTTCGAAGACTTTTCGTTCTGAAAAACACGCCACTCTGTGCCGACATCGACGATTCTGATGGACGTTTGCCGTCAGCCACAACCAGCCAGTTAAACAAACAAAGATAGAAAACAACAAACGCTCAGTCTGGTGGTAGTGGTAAATCAGGTAAATTCATTAGCAAAGTCATTATACAATAAATAAAAAGTGTATACAAACAAAAATGCTACATACTAAGGATCTTCCAAAAATAAACGGTAATAAAATGACAAACCACAGTTTAATATTTGATTACCACCTGGACATTAATAGAGATTAAATATAAGAATCATATAAGAATGATTGGTCTGCTCGCAAGAGCACAAGTGCGCTAACTAGTGGCATCTCATATATATATATATATTTGCTTCCCCTCCCTCTACAATTCATTACCTGTCGCCGACGACGAGGCCGCATTGTGGACATATCATATCACCTGCCCGGTAATCCTCGATTAGATTCGCATTCGGGTGATCCGGGCAGAAAACGCGCGCGCCAGGTCTGTAACAGACATACACAAAATACACACAACAGATATCAGATATCGTCTAAAAAGAGCACTACATTATATACCTTTGTTTTAATGTTATATATATATATATATTACCAAGTAATTCACGTAAGGGGTCCAAGCCATAGGAGCGAGTTCGAGCCCATCGCCCGACCCATGCATTGTGGCGCCTAAAATGGCAGCGGCCAATGCTCGTTTTTCACCGTTCCCTAGCTTGCGCTGCTTTCTTCAGAAAGGTTCACTCAGAGGATCCTTGACGAGGTAGAGATTCAAGTGCTACGAGGGCAAACATGTAGTCTTCTAAGGGGTTTCCAATCGATGCTTGCATGCCTCGAGCTTTGGCGTTGCAGACTCTGCCTTGAGCGCTTGCCTCCACCACAGTAGCCTCCCATACACTTGCTCTGACACTTATTAGTAAGCGACAACGCAATCTAAATAAATGAACGTTCCACCTCAGCAGTTTTCTAAACATGTCTATCAATGATGTCAGAGACATGGGAGAGGAGGACGAAGAGTCGTTAGAGAAATTAATTAATTGTGCAGCTCAATGAGTGGCCTCGACATGTGACACAAATTATGAGGATGCCGGCGACGACGGTTGCTTGCGGCATTTAAAGCCGCAACAGCAACACGTTTCATAGTAACAAGCTAGAAATAATAAGAGATTTCTTCTTTATTGTATGTATCACCCCTGGGACCCATGGGAGTAGGCACGAAAACAAAGATGGTGCTATCGTGGTGGTCATGCGTGAATTAGGAAACCGGTCGCGATGAAGACAGGTAGAGAGGAATGACAAACTGCCAGCAGCAGCAGTTGTCGTTCGGCGTGAACGACATGGAAATGCGCTTGTAGAGATGCGTGAGAGCTCAGCCTGCCGTGTTATTTATTGCGTGTTCCCTCCCTCAGGCGTTTCATTGCTAATCATATCCTCGGAGCTGGTTGTAGTTGCACTGGCAGGCCAAGCATAAAAATGCCACTAATTTACTTAAGATGACCGATAACAATGATATAAGAATAATACAGATAGACCACAATCATGGAAGAAAGCAGGTCTTGCAGACCTTTCTTTGACAAACTCAACTGAAATTCACAGAGGAATAACGTCTTCAGCCTATCATGGCACAGGACATATGTAGAGCTCACACTACAACAACATGTCACAAGTGAGCTCATCAAAAATGCTAGAGAAACGACAACAGCAACACCAGACTCTACTCGGAAAGATTCTGATACACAGATACACGAAGATAGGCACCGTTAGTGTAAAGGCAATTAATACCTCTCATATTACCTTTATCACAATGTATAACACAAATAATAGTAAACATAATCATCATCATATTTCGAGCCAGTGTCCTCTCTCTCTCTCTCTCTCTCTCACTGGCGGGCAACTGATGAAGAAGAAGAATTACGATTAGAATCACCATCAATCGATTCAGTTGATTATACGGTATTCGTTCGGTTTGAACACTTTCGGGTGTAGGCCAAGCACCACATGAAGGTGGTAGCGGGTTGCAATCACTATACGGTTCTGGCTTTCGCATTGCCCACAGGTGGGTAGATGTAGCAGTAATCGGTAATGAAGGCTCGCATGAATCTCTCAAGTGTGTATGTAACGCCTCACAAGGTGTTCAGATGTAGTGGAGCGAGGTGCAAACACCTCGGAGATGGCGGGCAAAACGGCTACGTTTGGGTCTTCATGTTTAACAACAAGAAAGAGGCTTGCGTTTATGTGCATCGCAATTTGAACGACGGCTCGACTGTTACAGACAGGCAGGCAGACAGACATGTAAGCCGGCCACATCCGGTTATTACACAGGGATAACAAACATTTCCACCCCACCATAGCCTGTCAGGCCTGTACGTCCTATCAGCAATAAATGTTACAAAAAGTAAAATGAACCAAAACACAGACGACGACAACAACAACAAGAAGAAGAACACCAACAGCCAGAAGAATGGACAAACGACGCAAACATCAATTGCCTCAATTGCATCAGACACGACAATTGCGATTGCGAAACGAAAACGTACTTCGACGACGACGCCATGTTGAGTCCGACTGAATCTGTAGACCACTACACATCGACTTTATGATCACGAATACCGCCGAATCGCACACGGCACGCCACCAACAACGACAACAGCAACCACGACAACACCAACAACGACAATGCAATCCCACTACGCGTTCGAAGTGCGATGAGCCACCGTTCGTCTGCGTCGCTGCCTCCCTCGCCTCACTCTGTGACGATCTCACCCAACCAACCACCCACCCACACACCCTTGCTGCTTCGACTATTGCTGCTGCTGCTGTTGTTGTTGTTGCAGTTATCCTTCGTTTCGTATTACAACACCACGGTTCCACCTGTCTCGCTCGGCTTGTCTCTGCGGCACCATTCTTTCTACAAGAGCAGAATGGAACATCGAACTACTAGCTATTGACACTAATAACAAACAACAACAACAACAAAAGCTCAAACATCAGAGCACAAGTTCATTAGCGTTGATGTCATTTGTTCTTACTCAAACCACACAAAATATTCATCTAAATAAAAATCGAGCCGCAAATGCCATTCCTATAAACAAGCCATATTGATAGTGCATATGTAGCTAACGGGATTTGAACGGACTAGTTTAACTGTGTTCAACAAGTCGCGATGGCTTTTTTTCAATTCACTCACGTAACATTAGCTAATGTTTATTTGTTTTAAGAGGGTTGCAAGAGCGAGAGAGAGAGAGACTATCCCAGTAACGCCATAGTTTCTCGACTAGTATCGACGGTCGCCGATTTTGGACATAGTCGTCTGCGTTTACCTCCTCGGCAAAGAACAAATTCGATCTGTGAACTCGTGAACAGCCGTTCTGCTCGCGGTGTCGCGGTTCTGTCGTGCGCCGTCATTAGCGAGCGGACAAACAAACTTGTTTGAAGTAGGTAGATAGGTATGCAGATAGATGTGAGCGTGTATATTTCGCCACATGCCATGCTTGGTAGTAGCGACTGTAGTGATTCCACATGCAAATCGTTTATAGAGGACGTTTCTCTTTTACACGTTAGTCAAAGTTTTCACCTGCTGGCGATTTGGTAAACAGACACATTCACTCGTCTCAGAGGACATCAGCTTAAGGACCCCACAAACAACTGCGGGGTCGAGCGTCCACACTCTAGGCTCCTGTAAATGTTCTCTTACGAATGGTGCAGCGTGTTCGTTAAAAGTGGCTACTTGTAGGCCATAGAGCCAAATAGATTTAAAGTTCTTAATATCAACAGCAAAAGTAATCAATTGTGTGGGAAAAAAGCGCTAAACAATTGTACGTACGGAATTGAACTACTATACTCCTTTGTAACTTGCCATCAACTGTTCGTGCGGCAGGTGTATTGTTGCCGTTGGACCGATGTTTCGCCGTGCTAGATTTTAGCAAAAAACCTGTTCCGCAAAACCGCTGGAAAATCATACATTTGCCAATTGTTATATTTGGTATTTTATTTTATATTTGTGAGGAATTACTTCTGCAGAGCAATGACTGGATGCCAGTCACACATATCGTTCGTAGCCAGGTCTTTAATTGTCGATTAAAAAAACTTTCGTTTTTTTAAAGTTTTGTATTATATGGCTATATATCAAGGTATATTCAAGTTGAGCTGTGTGTATCTTAGAACATTTCTATATGAGTAGTATTAAAAAGTTCGGTTTTATATAATTAGGCTGGAAGTGTCTTTTAAATGCCTGCCACGCAGAAGTCTGCTATATTTACAAAGCAGGTATATATGTGAGCGCAAAAAACTATAGAATTTTCGAAGCGTTTGTGCTATAATCAATCCGCCAAGTTCCGTTCCGTCAACCTAAGCTTTCTAGTTGAATTCTGTTCTGGGAGGCGTATTACACTCGAGGAAGACCGCTTCCACGAAGCGAAAGTCTTGTAAATATGAAGGACACTATCTTCGACGCGAGACCACATGTGAGTTTACCCAGCCTGTACAAGATAGCAAGCTACTATTTTTCGGGAAAATTTGCCGCCTCTGACGTACTCACCGGACATTGTTTTGTCGGACTACCTCCACTTCAGATGTCTGCAGAACTATTTTCAGTGAAAGAAATTAACTTAACCAGAAGCTGTAAACACACATGGAGACATTCCTCGAGATGCAGAAAACAGAATTATTTGCGATAGGAATCGATAGTCTGGTCCACAGATGGGGTTTGTTGTGCCTAGCAATAAACAATACCTTTTGAATGAATAAAATAAATTAACTCGTTTATTTCATTATTTATTTTAAAACTGGAAGATTCCATTTACTTTTTGGTTTACCTAATGTGTACATATATATATATATATATATATAAATGTGAAATGCAGTTCCGTGAATAAACCACGTTTGAAATTGAATTGAAAATTGAAAAAAAATATATATATATATGAGGGCGGATTGGGAAGTTCTTTGCACCGGAAGGCGTTTGAGCGACAACTTGCGTGACGTGCTCTGAATTTTGTCTCCAGACCAAAACAACAAAGCTCTTCTGGTTTATTTTGCATAAAAATGCCGCATATCAGCTACACACATGTGCCAATCGGTGGAGTTCGGTTTAGAGGAGTGAAGACATCGAGGTTCGGCGATTTTTAATAAGCCGAAAAGAGAGGAGCTACGAATCTATATACGAATCTAAGTTATATGTTAGGAACCCAACCATACATATGTATATATATATATAAATAAAGGGGCTACAAAAAAGTTTTTTCGGTTTTGTCCGTAAAGAATCATTATAAAATTTGAAAAAAACATTGTAGATCCAAACATATATATATATATATATATATATATATATATATATATATGTGTGTGTGTGTGTTCGAATTGCGAACTGCTTTAAATGGTCAAACAGTGTCCCAAAACACTGTGCATACGTGGCACCGTCGAGTTCACGATGGACAGAGATCGAAGTTGACCCCCGTTTGGGAAGGCCTTCGAAATCAGTTGCAGAAGTAAACGTGGAAAAGTTGGTGATATCGAACTTAACAGTCGTAGAATAACTATTAGGGAAATAGCTGAAGAATTTGAGATATCTAATGATTTAGTTGTAACAGTCTTGACCGATATTTTTTTGTCAGAAAACTAGCAGCGAAGTTTGTTCCAAAATTGTTGAAGTTCCAGGAAATGAACGCCCGTCTGGCGGAAATGTCAGAATTGAATATTTAGACGGTTGCTGAAGAATTTGGACTGCTTTAGAGAGCGATTACAGGTGACGAGTCATAGGTATATGGTTACGACATCGAGACCAAAGCACACTCCTCCCAGTGGTACATCCAAGGAGAGACTCGATCGAAGAAATTCGGACCGAGCAGATCCAACACTAAAGTTCTGTTGATTGTTTTGTTCGACTCAAGAGAATCAACTTCCTTGAGATCTGCCATATGGTTCTATCGTTCACAAGGAATATTACTGCGAAACATTAAGAAGACATTTGGCGGGACCTAGAAGAAGACATTTGGAGGGAGCATATACGTTACATAAGTAGTGCAGTGCTGGTGCTTATGTCTATAACACGTTTGAAAGAATTTGTTATGTGGCGCTGCCGCTGTAGTGTATGTTGTACGCTAGCGTCAGAGTTTCCATCGGCGGGTGATGGGTGGCGAAGTTTATACACATACCCAGGGGGCGTCTGCGCGCAGCCATTAAGGGCTCCGTGAATGAGCGTCCGCAAGATGCCACGGCTCGAGTAGGAGTTCCACTCTAGCTGGCGAACTCTGGCTTCTAGTAATCACCGGTTTATTGGCGTTTATGCAAAAACGCGCCAGTAGTGCTTTTAATGAAATCAGCATAAAACTCGTCTAATTATTGTAAGCCAATATTATGATTCTTATTGATTGGACAAGTTTTTCGGGGTCACGCGCGAATGAAAAAGAGCGTTAACCCGCTAATGCTTTCTATGAATGCAGAGTAGTGTGGCAGGATCATGCCGACTGCGGCAAAAAACTGCCAGATGCTGACTTGGTCAAAGTCAGTCTCTTTCCACTATTGACTATTTTGTTGTACAGAATGTTTAAGGCCAATGTACGGCTACTGTCGCTTCGCAGCACATACGGGGTCGACACGATATTGTGTTGTTTAGGCACCTTTTAGCCCCTTAGTAATATGTTTATATAGCCTTAAACATTACATTCTGTCTAAGAATACTTAATATTGCTAAGAGGCACTCATGAGCATACGTGTTTGTCCAAGCTAATTGTCTGTTTCCTTGTTCTAGGGTGAGTAAGGTGCGCACTTGCTGCAGCAGGTGCCAGAAACTGCAGCCGCTGGACGTGGCCTTGCCAGGTGTCCAATGTTGAAACGGCTGGCGGTTCGAGGCTGTGGACAGCTTCGGCCGGTGATCGTTGATAGGGCGCTGCAGCCTCAAGTGAGCAGTATCTCTCGGGCCTTCTGCAACAACACAGATTCTGTCTCCTCAATTAGCCAGGAGATCGAAAGGCAGAAGCAGGAGGTGAAAAAGGAAACGTCCCGGGACACAACATTGGTCTCCGGAGTTGCCGGTAAAGACGGTCAGATTAAAGGCGAGCAGGTCTCTTCGGGCTTCTCATCGCCGCCATTAGCGCCCGGTGCTGAGGAATGCTGTGGTACCGGATGTAGCGACTGCATCTTTCTCAAGTAAGTTAGTAAGTTCTGCCTGTTCCGCACAGCAATCTTAAATGACTCAACAAGCGGGTGCGTGGTGTGTGTGCTAAGTCGCTGCGGCATATAGTACGTAACAGTGGGCAATCATGTGAACTGATAAGTTGCAACTCTGCTCATTGTCTCATTGTGTCTATACATTTATATTGGTTTATACCAAAGGTTTTTTTACTGATTCGGTGTTTCACTGCGCTTTAATTCAGATGTTTTGGCTTTTGTTGGACGCGTGCTTTTTCAGGTACGCTGAGGAGCTGGTCGACTACTATAAGGACGGTGGTGAAGCGGCTCTCCAGGAGGTTCGTATGCATTGCGGCACATGATGTTATTAGATGGGGGAATCCCACGTTTATCAAGCGACAATGGGTTCTGTCAACACGGCAACAGAACTAGCAGTGTCAGTCAACAGCTAAGAAAAGCAAATTGTAAAACAACGAAAAACATGTCGTAATGACTGAACGTGATAATCCAAATTAATGGCAATGCCAGAAAACAAGAGCATTTACGTCAGCATCAGGAGACAGTAGTGACAACAGCCAATGACACTAAAGACCTCAGTATCAGCCGACAACAGTAACAAAAGCAGACGGTAATGGCAGTTTGGTGGCATACAGATGTGGTAACATTTGAAGACGGCAATGATATAAATTATGAGTGCAATTTATATATTTTATACACAATATATTTTGTTCACTCCAAAGTGCTACCATAAAAAAAGTATATAATAAAACCAAAGTTTTTTTGTATATATTTTATGTACAAAAAATAATTGCGACTGGTTTAGTTTATTCGTCGTTAAATTTTTTTATGAACAATGTATCGGCTAACAATTTGTATTTTTTAGTTAGCTTATTTTCCAGCCATGGCGCACAGAGGTCTTGTCGTGTACGTTTTAACAATAATTACTTGTCATAGCCTAAATACTTTGTACTGACAATATGTTTTGTGAAGTGTGTATGTATTTGACTGGCGGCTATGCTGATAGCGATTTTTCCCAAATTGGACAGGCATTCAGTTGAGCATAAAGCAAAGGCTATATAACCGAAAAGCTAAAGCACCGTGTTACAATTGACAATAATGATTTTCCAGATTGTCAAAATCGAAGATCCAAGCGTGCGAATGTTCGTACGGACAGAGATTCAATTTTATTTGTCTCTCGATGAGGCCATGAGAAAGCGCGTAAGGGCATCTCACAAAGAAGCCAAAGATACGACAACGACGGAAACAACATCAACAACAACGACCTTCGAGCCCCACAAGTAGTCGCTTCTTCAATTGAGTTGTCCGGCTTTGCTTTGCCAATTCGAAGAAAGAGCTGCTGTCTGGCATCTATGAATCAAAACTGCTCCGTGACTACGGAAGAAGCTCGACTATGTTATCCTTGCTGATAGTGTGCAAGGGTGTGGCTCTTGGTCTGGCCTTATATCTTGTGCGTCGATGGAGGGCCTCACGCTGGGCCGTCTACACCAAGAATGTCGACTGCTTCGAGAAGATTTTCATCGTCACCGGCGCTACCTCGGGCAAGTTGAATTTAGGTCTCGCGGCGACTCTGACACTGTTTTAACTCAAGATCTAATAAATATAATTCTACTCTATTGAAACGCGATGTTCAACAACAGGAACAGCTGCTAGCACTAATACATTATGCAATATTTATTGACGAGCATACGGAGCTTGCTTTACTCATACTGCACCTAGATGTGAATGGTACTGATGTTTATGTCGTGCGAAGATATTGCGCAATAATGATAGTTAGTTTTGAATATGATTTTGCATATTTTAAGCTTCTTGCTCTGGAGGATAACTAAAGTTTCTGTTCTGTGCAAAATTTAGTGCATCCTGTGTGTGATAAATTATTCTTTACTGTTTTTTTTGACAGCGACCTGTCCTGATCTCGAAATATTTACAAGGCAGCGTCAGCGCGCCACCTAAGTATCAAGTTAAATATACGCAATTATTTTAAAATTATGTATGAGTATATGTGGGGCACATCTGTTCCTCTAACGGTGAGTCGAGACCTATTCTCAAAATTACAGCAGTTTCGTTGTTTCCTTCATCTGCTATATGTTTGTGTTCATATTAATATATATACACATATATATTCATATATATGTGTCGGTATAGTTAACGTAAAGGCTTTATGCAGTTATGGAAAACCCGGCTGAACGGTGACGAAATGTGACCTGGCAGCTTCTGTTTGGAATGGTTACTGGAAAATGTGCATACACAAACGGTACTGCAGTTCAGTGTCAACTGTGAACCCGTATGCTCCAATGTACTAAACACGAGTGTCTACCCATCCCACTCGACTCTGTAATTAGATTCGTTCAAAGTAAATCGTGTTGAGCCACATTGTTTGCGTGATTTGATGACTGCATGTTGTGGAGGACCTGTTGTTGGGTAGCCTAAGCAGGGAAATGTGTGACAGTGTTGTTGGACGATTTTTCTTCATCGATATCGCAGTGGACGCAAGTGGATGAAGAACAGGTAGCCTTGCGTATTCTAGTAACGTCTAAAAGTCTTCACGGGCGCTGGTCACCTGGGTGTGACAACTAAGCGACCCACCGGCCGCTCTAGCGAGTTCCTAATGTTTGGGATTTGTTTTTTGCGTAGAGCCTGCAATGCCTGGCCTACCAGACCACAATCATGGACATTTTGCCACTTGTATAGAATGCAATAACGCTCCTTGTCTATGTTAGCTGGATATCTCTCATAGTTGACGCCGGTCCTCAACTTTTAGATTTTACAGGATGATTTGATGGAGGATTTCCTTCAGGCTCCGAGGCCTTCTCACTTCTCTCGTTACACCATAAACGCCTTCTAAGATCGCTCCTTGTCACGTTCAATTTTTAGTCGCAGCAATGCTCGTTTCTTCATTCTATCAAACTAGGAACTTCATGGGAATATGAATATGCGGATTAGTGTCATATTGCGCAGTAACTGCTTATATCGACAAATGAATATGTCTTATTTATCTCATTCGAGCCCGCTATTGAAATATTTCATTATTTTACCAAGCACTGTGCGAATCCCCTCGAAAGGAAAACAGGTATTAAGAATCGTTTGATTATCTGTGTTTTTCGCTAGTCCGCCGACCAAATGGAACTTTTCCTTTCGTGTTTTTTGGGCGCTTGTTGGTGCTGTCAAGGCCGGCGCTTACTTACTTAGCGTTTCTCTTCAGTCTTCTCTGGTCTAGGGCTCACTGGCTATCTGCTCTTGCTTTTGTGGCGTGTTTCCTATACCCTAGCTTCAAAGTGTTCCGTCCGTAGTACTTTTTAACCTTCATCGGGGGCCCGTGCTTCTTTTCTTCATTGATGTTTGTGACTTACGGACCCCTACCCAGTCGCCGATCTTCAGTTTTGTGTGAGTAAAAACTCGTTTATACATAGCTCATATTTGTTAAGGCTCGTGTTTTTTTTTCAATTTAAACTCATATTCCACTATTACATTCGTTTGCAACTTCTTTTTTCGCGCTCCGAGCGTCTAATTTACTTTCTCATTTTCTAGCCATGCAATAATTGTATAGTCATTTTTGTGCGTTGACATGAATGATTAACCTTTCGTATTGTCGCATGAATCACATCGTTTTGCTGCATTCTGACGACATTGTCTATTCCAGGCTTGGTTGTACAAAATGATGCAAGACAACAGCAACGTCCCTTAGCCGTCGTTCTTTTTGAGTACGATACCTTAGTTTAAACTTCTCTCCCTATGCATAAACATAACCATGTTCGATTGCGAATAAGCACACCGATGCTTTTCGCTCCCATAGTTGTGGGCTGTTGTTAAAACGGATAAAACATGAGCGACCAACTATTTCCACGGTTAGTGTAACTGGGTAACTTTTTCATTCACTGGCGTTACTGCCGCTCGCGAATATAAAAACAACATTTTAGCCTAACACTATGTTGTCATTAAGCTCCCTTGTTCATTTGGGGCAGTGATTAACCTCAATTTTAAACTACTAAATAAATAGAAGTCTTCCTCAACTGCAAGTATTCTTCATACATCTCAGTAAATTTGTGTACGAGCATAAGCGTACACTAGCGCCTCGCTGTAAGTGCTACTGAAAATTGTTTGTGTTTGAGTAATAATTAAGACAATTATTAACTAACTAAGGAGCTTAAAACAGCTACCATGGTACAGCTACAGGTAATCAACTATATTCGTAATTATGGACCTCTTCTAACCTACAGATTTCAGTTTTTATTTGGAGAATGCACAAAGTCTGGTAGAAAATTTTTATTCAGTCTGCACACGCCCTGTTGGACGCGATAGGAGGCACTGTTTTTTTGGGAAACCGAATAACCATTCAAGGGCTCAGCGATCCCCCAGAACTATGTAGGACGCATTGTAACGAACCACCTTATTTAGATAGTGGTTGCCTGTAATTCGAAGTAAATTTTCTTCCAGGTGATGACGAGTTGTATAGTATTATAGGTAGTAGGCTTCTCTCTCTCTCTCTCTCTCTCTCTCTCTCTATATATATATATATATATATATATATATATAAGTGCATATTATTGCTTACAGGTGTGGGCCGTGCGACTGCGGAAGAGCTGGCTGGGCGAGGGGGCAAAGTAGTTCTTGGCTGTCGAGACCTTGAACAGGCTAGAAAAGTCGCCGACTATTTGACGACAACGTACAAGAGGTCACGCGTGTTAGCCTTCCAGGTCCGAATTAATGAAGAACAATACGTAGTCTACGCGAAAAAAATATGTATTCCATATTCTCTGTTTGAAGCATTCACTCTCACTTGGTCGGAAAGTGACACTTCTCCTTTTGTTTGCTTGAATTTGACGCCTGTGATTGCAGTTGGACTTGGCTGATTTCAACTCAGTGGACGCGTTCTGTAGGCAATGCAAAGCCAACCTAGCGCAGATTGATGTACTCATCCTCAACGCGGGAGTCGCCTTCTGTCCATATCAGAAGTAAGCTGGAATTAAACGATTCTAGCTAGATATCGGCGTGTATTGTACATTTACGCGGCACCTTAGTGCGGCAAGTTCCATTGCTGCATTGCACATATTTCAGGCAAGGTGATTGCTGTCGTAGACCATGATCAGGCAAGCTTTTAAGATTTACGAACGTTATTAGGCATAGCTATCTCTAATAAAATATGGTTAAAAACTACTTCTATAACCAGTATTGATCTAAGTCCGTTTGACGGATCTGCGAGTTTTTGCTGGAAGCCGGTATACCTGCATGCCTGTAGATCCAAATGACGATCACACTCCGATGGATAACATTGGCGTGCCAGTTGTTTGGCTTGATTTTTTAATTGCCTAGAAAAACTTGATTATAACTTCCATATGTACTGCAATATTTACGCGTGACCTGGTGAACGATATAAGCCAGAATGTAAACGAAAAGCTTATTTGCAACCACTGTCTTGAACTTGGAAATTTGTTTTAAGAAACGGACTGCACTTGTACGTTAAACATATTGTTTTCTGATCCAGAACGCGTCAAGGTTTGGAGCTGCAGATGGGTGTAAACCACTTTGGACATGCGCGGCTTCTGCTAGGCCTGATGTCTCTTCTTAAGAAATCGGCCGATGCTCGAGTTGTACAGGTAGGACTATTCGCGGGGTTGGGTTGTGCATAACGTTGCGAGTATAAACGGCAATTATAAGATGGGTTTAACTGAAAAGGTACGAAACGGCACTGTGGGTATATGTGGAGTATTTATTCAAAATTAACCACCAGAGGCCTGATCATACCTATCCCACTATGTCACGGCCTAAAGGATTTCCTATTTCCAGAATTCCTGGCCCGTCACACCTCTGAAAAGTCGGCTGTGTTTAAACATTTAAAAGACCGCAAAACAAATATCTATGTGGGGGCAAAATACTGTAGAATCTTCGAGAGCTTGGTATTTAGTGATATCATTCGTTGGTTTTGCAATACGAACTCTGGCGAAATAGACAGCGTTTGTCTATTGAGTCTGCATAACTATAGGGAAATAAATACACTTCACCAGAAGCAGTGAGAACACATTTGTACTACCAATTTATTCTAGTGGAATTCGCATGCAGTATATATATATATATATATATATATATATATATTTATATATATATACATATATATACATATATATACATATATATATATATATATATACATACATACATACATATATATATATATATATATATACATACATATATATATATACATACATATATTATATATATATATATATATATACATACATATATACCCGCGCTTTAGGATGCGCGTGTGTTTAATTTGAGTTGTTGTGGTTTAGTTACACTCCTTATCGTCATGCCTCTGAGAGTACAAGGTATACACACTGTATGCGGCACTAAACTACGTTTGTAGTAAGAAAGGCTATATACAACTTAAATACCAAAGTATCGGTTATGTTATTCCGCACATGTGGATGAGCAATGTAATATAATACAAACAAGCATTTTGTCGAGGTTGATATATTAAAACGTTTTTTGTGATTTGTGCATTTTTTGTCCGAAGCAGTGACTGAGTTGTTTTGATAAATTGCGTAAAGTATAAAATAAATACGCATGAGGTAGGAATTATCATGAAAATACGTTTGTTCTAGAACGTTTTTTCTTTAACCTATTTTAGGTCACTTCAAGTCTGTTCAAAAACGCTGATCTTCCGGATCGGCTGCTTTCGATAAGTGGTGAAGCTCGCCCAGAGGACCTCTGCTATACCCGGGCCAACTATGATAAGAGCAAGGCGTATGCCAACTCGAAGCTAGCGGGAATGTTGCTCATACGTCAAATGAGTCGTCGGTTGGTATATACACACCTAATATATAGGTTACGGAGCAGATATATATATATATATATATATATATATATATATATATATATATATATATAATTGGATTTTTATTCAAGCAATTTGTTGCAATCGTTAGGTTATATTATTAGCTTTCACATGGAGTACCTCAAAACCATAAGGACCCTAGGACCATTCGTAGCGCTCAAAAGTAACTGATCAAATCTATGGCGGTCCGAACCGTGCTCACGGAGGAATTAAGTCTTTTCGGCGGGCATGTCGAGATTGAGTGCATGCATAAAATGCCTACTATCAGATAAATCACTTATCACAGTTCAGGAGCACACATACCTATTTATTACTGTTCGAAGGCGCCTCCGCGAATCACTATACACGTTGGGCAAAAATTTCGTTGTACGTCTTGAATTATGCCAGGCATTGCTTGAACGGCTCAGCAGCGGAAATTATTCTAGTGACCAGTTCTTCATGTGACTTGACCGGATTTTCCTAGTTGAGATCCTTTAGGTGACTTCAAACAGGTCGAAGAGAAGTCGATATTTGTCAAATCGGGCAACTGCAGTGGCCAATCGATAGTCTGGCATTTTTTAAGTGACAGGACGACGCAGCGTTCCTCAAGTGAGTAAGTGACCGGCCTAATGCGTACAAGACGTACCTCTGTGTGTTGTCTTCTCTGTTATGGTTCGAAATCGTTACTTTTAGTGAACCATGATGACCCGGTACACAAAAGCCCAGAAAGTTGACATCTCTCATATTATGTTGAAGCACGGTGTCACGCACGACGGCTATACCAAATGCGTTTTCCATGTATCCGCTTGTCCTGTACTGACACGTTTGTGAACATAAATCGTCACGTACGTGAAACTGGAGCACACCATAGCCGCCAGTACGACGCTGGAGGACCGAAGATGGCAAAAACACCAGCTGTGAAAGAGCGCATTATTCAGGTAGTAGTCGATAGTTCTTCTTTATGCACAAGATAAGTTGCCTGAAACGTTGGTGCGAGTCGCAGTACCGCCTGCAGAATACTAAGATCCACACGACTACATCAGTATCAACGGCAGGAAGTTCAAGCTCTGCTAGTTCCAATTACGAGCGACGGATTGTCTACTGTCACTTGTTTCTACGACTAAGTATAATAGAAGCCAATGCGGAGTTTCCTGCCCTTGTGCTTTACACAGATGAAGCTTGCTTTACACAAAACAGTGTGTTTTATGGACACAATATTATTCGCCGGTGTGGACGAGGCGTTTTCCGTGAATGTGTGGGCTGGCATGATAAACAAATACCTAATAGGCCCATACGTAGTTCCTGAAAGATTGAATGAAGAAACATACTAGGCATTTCTGAGTGAAATGTTATCGGTAGTCTTAGGAGGCGTTTCAGAAAGTGTGCGCGAGACCATGTGGTTCTAGCACGACGGAGCGCCACGGCACTCCACCGCTACAGCACGCGATTTTCTAAACTTTCAAAAATAAGTGCATTGACCGAGACCGCAATCGCCCAAATTAACAAGTATCGCTTTTGGTGTCACCTAAAGGCTCTTGTTTATGAAACTCCGGTTGAGTGATATGAAGAGCTGGTCGCCAGGATAACCCCGCTGCTGAGGCTGTTAGAGCAATATCTGGCATATTTCAAGATGTGCAACGAAATCTCCGCAGGAACTGCTAAATGTTTATAGTGGTTCGCAGAGAGACCTTCGAGCAATTACTGTGATACAATGAATAGTTTTTTTCTAGATGTTCTAGTGCTATACCCAATTATTTATCTGATTTAGTAGGTCAGTTGCGCATTCACTTAATCTCATGTGCATATGCATGCCCATCCGAAAACCTTGATTAATCTGCAACCAACGAGCTCTTCAATTCCTTATATCGCTTTTGAAATCATGGGGTCACCCTTTATATATACTCGTATGTACAGGACATCTACTGGACGTACACGTTTGGACACAATTATGCGCTCAGCATCATAGTCTGCCTCAACGTTCTCTTCTCGTGAAGCTGTACGTTCTTCCTGTTCGTTGGAGTACAATTTATTTATTGTATTCTTGGTGAGGAAGTACAATCAAAAAGTCTACTGCGGTGTCGTGATGGGAACTGCCGTACAAAACTCGATTTTTAATTTTAGGTGTTTCAGTAGGAAATGTCTGTCTCTATGGTGAAGAATAAGCGAGTATATGGCGACGTGGCTCCTAGACGAATTTACATGCGCTAAAGAATATAGGCATAAAGAGTTTTTTTTAATATGTTAGGCGTAGCCTGGGTGCACGGCGAGCAACACCTGCTTTGACTTTTATTTGGGTACATGCGCATTTCGTAGAACTAGTTGCCAAGTACGTGTTAATCATCTTAGCTAGTGATTAAGGCTAATGAGAGTTTTTTCTTGTTTTGTTCATTAAGCTATCCGACCATTCGATGGTGTTCAGTTTCGCCGGGTATCGTCTACAGTAAGTTGGGTAGGCATAAATCGACGCTCTTCTACGTGCTCTGCTTGCCAATCTACGTACCGTTTTCACTGCTGGCCGTCCGCACACCAACGCAGGGCTGCCAAACCGTGCTATTCGGGGTCCTCGACGATGGGATCGAGCGCCAGTCGTACGGATATTATAGGTGAGACGAGGTGATTGGTAGAAAAGCAAAACGTAGCAGTTGTTGCTGCGACTGACACTGCCGCTCAATATTTTTAATGGTAGTATAGCCCAAGTACTTTTACATTCGAAAGAATTGAAGCAATTCGTTTTTAATATTTAAATAGCACTCGTGAGTTTTTCTGATGTCATGATTTTGTTTCAATTTGCAGAGATTGCCGTTTGGAGAAGGTCTCAAGTTTGTTGCTCAACTCAAGCCTCAGCGACAAGCTCTTCCAAGCTACTCAGGAGATAATTAACCATTGCGATGATGTCGCTGAATGAGTTGTAAGGAAAGCTTATGGCGAGACTGACTAATCAGCAGTAACAGGGTTATGCAATAGGCGCGGAAATACGCAGCAGAGCTTTACATGCGCAGCTCAATGACCACAGAACTCATGACTTAATTTTTCATAAACGGTGTTTGTACCTCTTAGGTGTTTAGTTAGAGACAGTAAGTAAATTATGATAATAAATGTGCCGTGAGAATAAGTTTTTATTCTCTTGCTGGTTCTCTCTGTCAGAACATTTCTTCCGTGACTGGGTAACACTATTTAGGCTGGTCTGCTGAATTCTCACAGAAAATTGATTTTACCTTGGTATCTTTATCTTGGACAGACTATCAAGACATATTGCAAGAAAAAGTGGCATGTATACATACACTGTGCACACCATACGACATCATGGGCGCAAGTGCTGGAGAAAACCTACTATTGACTGCAGATTTAGCGTACAGAGTTTTCCAATTTGGTAACACTTCGGACGTTATGCAGAAGCATCGGTTCCGTTGTGGGCGAGCAAATATAAGTTTTAACTTGACGTTTCAGGCCCGTTGTCCACAGGAACGGGTCTTGAACAACATGTTTGCATTTTTAAACTGATCGATAACCTACCTGTGTAACTGCAAGTAATGGGCGAAGATTGCACCTACGAATGTGGTACACGTCAGACTCGTCCCAGACGAAGCCAAATCCCGCGATGCCGTAGTTCTTGTTCAGAAACTTTTTGTTTTGTTCAAGTTAAGGTAGGCTGCCGTCATTGTGTCTCCTTGTAGGATGGTAATGCGACCGAGAATCATGACGCGGAACGCGCATCCATGGCTGTTCGTCAGTGGGGTGTTAGACGTTCCGCCGAGTGGGAAGACTGTCTGGCCGTACATTGCCAGCACCTTCATCTGATCATGCGACAGATAGTAACCCGATAGGCTCTCGCTAGCATGTGCTTCAAATTAATCCGCCTGAACACATTTGGGTGCGCTGAGGTTCCAGTAGTCACCTTGTACAGGGTTCTCACCGGAGCTGTTGCTATATATATATATATATGCATTGTTGCCTTAGCTGCAAAACTCATCGCATGCTAATTCTTTGTCCTACCTATTCGTCTAATCTTGCAAAGCAACGAGTTGATTTCAGCCACACAACTTCAACGCAACCCACTCGATAATCCCTGTAGGTAGTCAGTCGTTGTAAGGGCCTTGGTTACCATCCCATTACCAGTGTCAGGAAATTCTAGATAAAGGGGCTAGCGACAACGTAAGTGGAAGTTACTGACAAGCGCAACTTAGGAGGCAAACCGAAAGCGCGTCGCCCTCATGCCCACGGAAAGGGACTTAAGGCACTTTCATAAAAAACAGATCTGATGAAAAGAGAGACGCCAGAGACAAGGACCACTGGGCTTTTTGAGTTGTTCGGTCGGTTTCTGTTTGGAAGTTGCCAGAAAAAAACGAAAAAATTATTTAGTTTCTTAGTGTTTTTTATTTCTCGACTTGTCTTCTTGGAACTCAGCACATTTAGTCCAGCGATGTTTCAACTTATCCAACGCATTTACAGCAGCGATAACCTTCTCTTCAGGCAATATGTTCTGTATAGTTTGTGAAGAGGACATAGTAATAAGGATGTACATCAAAGGAGTAATGTCATTAAAGTAGCAATTCAATGCCTAATTTGGGCAATTTGGCCACTGCTACTGTAAAGGGGTAAGCCGGAGCTTTGTCACGGTGAAAGATAGCCTTTTGCGAATCCACATCGCTCGTTTCGTTTGCAGCTCTTTGTTTACACGGTCCAGAAATGTGAAATAATATGCTCCTGTGATTGCTCGACCCTTCTGTAATATACCCAGTGATGATAAATAGAAATATGAAAACAATGGCCATAAACTTCTCGACCTAGAAAACAGTCTTTGTTTTCTTTGCCATATACTCACCCGGAGCGGTCCATCGCGCTGACTGCTGCTTCGACTTGGATGTATAGTGGTGGATTCGGCATACATTGCTCAAAAGTGTGTTTTCAAGCGTGTTTTCGGTCGAGGGTAAAAAAGAGCGGAGAACAATAGGCTAAGGAAATAATTATCAATCAAGTACACCTACGAATAATCCACTTGCATTCGAAACTTTAAGTGCTTTTCATGTTTGCACCAAGCAGGTGATTCACACGATCGGCAATCGCAAAACTCTCATACGGAGATCACGTATAGCCATTTTCTTAAGCAATGTTTTGATTTAACATGCAATTTGTAAGTGCTGTCTCCGTTTAGAGCACCCTCCTGAAGCGGATCGTGCACGGTCTAAATAAGATGGACACATACTTGAGTAAAAGAATTAAAAAAAAATTGTGAAAGTGGTCACCGTTCGTGACGGCAATACATTTACGCAATGTTTACGGTAGTCAATTTAAGATGTCCGGTTTAGTCGAGATCCTGAGATGTCTATCTTTTAGCTTCTGCGTTCAATGCCTTAGAAAATTCTGCACTTTATGAGGACAATTTTTTTGCAATTTGGTAGTGGCTCAATTCTTGCTCGCGAAGCAAAAGTTTTCCGACTGTCTGTGAACGAAAGCGGATCGAAAAGTTCGGATACATATTTATAAAAATAATATTTAGTCTTTCAAGGGGTTTTAGTTTTTTTTAATGGCCCCCGCTTGCTGCAATGGAATTGTGTCACCTTCTTTCCCACCCTTTGTAATACTTTTTTCAGTACGTCTTTCAGAGTAGAGCTAAGTTACGAAGTTTTCTTTATCGAAACGTTGTTTCCTCATTTTTTTATCCGTGGGAACAGGAAAAACTCACACGGATGTGTGCATTGTTCTGGTGGAGGATATAAGAGTTGTTTGCCCCGAGTTCAGGCCTCTAACGTCAGTCGTTCTCGCGTAATCTTCTCAGTATTTCGTGGAAGTTATTCTCACTGACCGAACACCGGGCTGCAAAAAATAGCGGCAGAAGATTCCCTTGAAGTCGGTAAAGGATTTGGTGTTGGATCTGCTCTGTCTGAATTTCCTCAATTAATTTTCTTATCGATATCGTAACCATATACTCACGACTTGTCTCCTGTAAGCACTCTCTGAAGCTATCCAGGATCTTCTGCTACCGCCTGAAGGTTCAATTGGGGCATTCCTCGATGGGCGTTCATTTGCTGAACGAATTTCGCTGCCTGTGTTCTGGCGCATAAAATATCAGTCAAGATTGGTATAACTGATCCAGAAGAATTTTAATTTCCTCAGCTATCTCCCTGATAGTAATTCAGCAATTTTCAAGTACGATATCACAATTTTCTCCAACGCTTTCTACTGTAATTGACGTCGAAGGGGGTCCTTCCCGAACGGGGTTATCTTCGGTCCCTTCGCGTCCGTCGTCAAATATTCCAGGCATATCTACATAGCTTCAGCAGCGGCGTATATCTTGGAGATCAGATCCTCACGCGAATGAATGGGACTCTCCATAATAACGCTCTTTGGGTGGCCCTATAATAAAAAGTCAGTTTGATAGGTCAGTTGACTGCGACATGCATGTTACTACATGCATTTGGTAGTTACTACTTGCGACCAATTAATCGACTCCTGAAGGATATGTCTGGCCGCAATCTCGTGGTGCTGGCTCTCCATCATGTTGGCAGTACACTGTTAAGCCAATATATTCTATAACGTCCACCAGTTTTTATAAAATACATTTCTAAAATGTGTGGTACATTTCCTATTTAACCTATCACCGATCGTAGATAAGGAGTTATAGTAGTAGTTCATAGCATAGACCTCTTGCCCGCACACTCGTTCGACCTATCAACGTGGACTCTGTCTTTGGGAATATCTAGAGAGCTTCATCTAAGAGACCCCCCGTTAATCCGTTTGAGGATCTGGTTTTAAAAAACACACACCGCTGCGGTTCTGTTGAGTTGTTCGGGACATGTCAGGCATATTGAAACTCGTGCAACAAAATCTTTGCAAACACCACCGAATGTGCAAAATATGTAGCGCTCGTTCCTTCAAGCAATTATTTTACAAGCGACAAAGCAGAACTTTGCTTACGAGCACACGAGTTCAGTTTCTCCATCGAACACCTCGTTCTCTCGTAACCGCATATTTTGTGAAATAATGTTCGGTCTGGCATATCGGAGTACCTATCAGTTCTTAACAAAACCTTTCCGGTTTCCCATTCGTTGAAAAATGCTTTTTTAACGATCACTACACCGCCATAGAATTTATTGACACCTTATGTATACGTATATGTATGTACAATATTAAGACTCATATTTATATATATATATATATATAAACATATATATATATATATATATATATAAACATATATATATATATATATATATATATATAAACATATATATATATATATATATATATATATATATATATATATAAACATATATATATATATATACTCTGTCATAATGAAATTGGCTCCTTCTGTTATTCTTTATTTTTTCCTTCTTGTATTCATTCAGTGTTTTCCTCTTCATAGCAGAAACGGTTACACAATGTCGGAAAAGCAGGTCCTGTATTACAAACTTATATAGGCACCAATTGATTGTCAAATGATGCCGCGAAACTATATATACACTTAGACTACTTCAACCCGAATTAACAAATGTTAACGATGACCGCCTCTGTTGGTTGTGTTGCATCTACCAGAAATTGCATGAAGATAGATGAAATGCGCAAATCCTGGTATCAGAGTCACTCATTGCCTCCTTCCACTATATTCCGCCAAATGCTTATATATATATATATATATATATATATATATATATATATATATATATATATATATAGATAAACAATGATAATAGGCAACTGATGTTGTAAAATGCCAGAACTGCTACCCTTATTTTGTACGATAAGTTGGAGAATGCAGACTAGTGTCGCCGATATGTAAGTGTAATTTTAGATCATAAGTAAAGTTAATACTATGTTATCAACGTTAGTAGTTATCGTGTATTTCACAGTTATGCTGCGCTCGGTGTCGCATTGCCTATGGTGGCCTGGTTAAAGAATGGCTTGGCGTTCCTGCATAGCTCATCGGACTCCTCGTCCTGCAACTGTAAGGTCGCTTGAAAGTCGGCGATATTCGAGTACGTCGTCTCGGTACCGTCGTACCGCGTCACGCGAACCTTCCGATCATCGGGGCCTGGTTCACTCGTTGGCACAATGTGGATTATCAGCACCTGCAGGGCATAAATCAACGAAACGTCGAATGTTCAACTGAAGCATGTAATATCCATATAATTCATGTTGTTATTAATATTACTATTACTTATTTAGTTCAGCAAGTAATAATTGTGTCGTACAAACTTGTAAACTAGACTATTATGAGATTTTTTGTTCTCACTTCCTGCTACCCACTATAGCAGCGTTAGCCCATGTAGCTCGTGACAACAGCAGTCTTAAGATATCTCCATCTTGTTAATTTCCTGTAGGCTTTTGCATACGCTTAGGCAAAGAGTTAGAGAATAGGTCTGCCTTCTCATTGATGGGTCTCCACTACAATAATCACGCAATATTTGGCTCCGTTACATAGCTTCAACGGCCATCGTGCATAAAACACGTTCTACCCTCTTTACATACATAAGAAGGGCCTGCGGGCTGAGGAATCTATCCTCAGCGCGCATGCCATACGGAAATAAACTGTCTGGTTTGAGGCTGGGATGTAGCCAGCTCGGAATACTGAGTCAGTCTTCGCTACAGGGACCTTGTACCGCTAAGAACACCGCTTGTACACTTTAGCTCACGCTCGGCCTTAAAACGGTAAAGTGCGGCAGATGATTTCTGACGATAAACTTGGACTAAACGGTCGTCCCCATATGTTGCTTACATCTTTGAAAGAAAATTATCTTAAATTGGAAGACGAGCACACATATTCTTGTAAGGTTTTGTTCTCGAGATTATGTGTATACTTTCCATGACAATTTTGGACCAATACCCTAGTTTGTCGGATATTAGTAACTCTAGGATATTAGTAAAACTATTAGGTTAGTACGTATCACACCCAAATCTATTAGACATATCGTAACCATGGCTTTTACTAAGGTGCTCGATGGTGCGTAACTCAAAACAGTTTACACGCTTCCTTGGCATTCTTTTCTTTTGTACCGGACGCGTTTCCAAATAATAGAAATATCAACCAATTATTAAAGCTTATCATCAATAATAGTCGTAGTAGTCGTTCTAGTAAGAATAGAAAAAAGAATAACTAGGATTACGAGTGCGGCACCTCTGAGGTGCGGATTACGTCCTGAGGGCTCGCAGAACCACTCAAGGAAACGCGCCTACATGCGCTGACTCCAATGCTGCTCAGGGAGGGTTAACCAACTCACCTGAAGGAGACGTCACCAGCGCTGCAAGGATCCTAATCCCTACAGACATTTTCACCTGAAGAAGATACCGCTAAAACACTACGAGCAAAACACCGCCTGCACCAGCCCAGCCTTTATAGCCTGAACCGCCAACAGCATGCTCATAATGTCTGCACGGGATTGCTTTAAATGTCTTGCATCAGAGATAACAGAAAATCACACCGAGTAGACGACCGACAATTGGAGTTCCCGACAAAAGCCGGGGCAGAAAGAGCAGTCCATACCACTAGCTCTTTGCCTTGTCCTTGCTTAAACTTTACATTTCATCATCTTATTTATTTCACTCATATTGAGTATGCATATAACATAGATAGTTATACAGATTATACAATTATATAGTCAGCTGCTCGCGGCATGTTATTCGAGAGAGGCAGTGCAGCGATCTCTTCGCAAGGGCCAGGCAGGCAGACGCATGAAACTTCGTACACGCCTGAGAGCACAGTCGACAGATGCACTCCGTGTACTCCTCGTGGAAGCTCGTAATCGAACAGACCAGGTGATAATAGCCATGAACTATATATCTGGTATAGACATGGCGATTGTCACATGCAAGACCAGACCAGAGGTGAGAGGCACTGAAAATATCCAGGTCTCCAACCTCTCGTCGGGCTTGTTCAACTTTATTTTCCCATTCTGAGATAAAACTCTCGAATGGTACTGTACGCGGCTTTACATTTCAAATGCTTAAAAAAAATAATTTAAGTGATTGGCTACACGCTCTACTCAGTGCCTCATTAGGAACCCTAATGGACATGCTACTACAAGATTATGCGTTGGCCTCCGACTCGGACGCCGCTCATTCACCGTCACATATGTCGATGCGGTGAGCCGTCGGGTATTAGACCTCACCATGCTCTATTCTGCACTCCAGTGAAGGCCGTCGACCACGCCACGCGGCTATTAACAACACCATCATAAGGACTCTCAGGACGGCAGGCTACCCAAGCACGTTGGAAACTACTGAAGTAACTAGAAATGACGGTAAACGTTCCGACCGGATGATCTTCATCCCCTTGGACGGGGCTGGTCACGCCACAACCCTGGCAGAGAACAAAAAGACGGACAAATACGCTGCAGAGAGCCCATAGCGTTAGCTCTATGGTCTTCGAGACCTTGAGACCACCGGGCCCTCTGGCTGAGAGGCTACTCACTAAGTCGGGCAAACGTTTAAAGATAACTACGAGGAACGACAGAGCCGCACAATTACTACGCCACTTTCCATTGACAACCAGAGGGGCAACGCGATCTCAGTTCTAGGAGGAACGCTTACCGAATGATGCAGACCACGGGTATTCTAGGCTGAGGCTGCACGTTTATTTAGAAAAAATTAAGTGTATATATATTTATATATATATATATAGACGAAGCGATGGAATCTATAAGCCTAAAACCAGGACATCATGTGCTCATACAATATATATATATATATATATATATATAGCATAATGAACCTCTGGCGGCTATACGATGCCGTAGCCGGCATAGGTCTGTTGAGATCGGCTTTCTTTGCAGCGTAGCGAACATGCAGGTCGCTTGCATCTAGTGCCACGCCGCCATTATTTCACGGTCGCCGAGACCCGGACGCGATGTTCGACTAAAACGAGGTTTCAGAAAGGGTTTTGTTTGCGCCTGTTAAGAATAATAAATAGCCTCTAGTATCTGTAAGTTGCTGGCTTCGACGCCAAGGCTAAACTTGAATGCCTGTCAATGATTGCTATATTCATGTTAGCAAAACATAATGCCTACCCTCTCTCTCGCTTTATATATATATATAGAAACCTTTGCTTTTTGTGGATCCATAATTTTTTGTTCGTAGAAGTCTATGACTTCATCGCGCTGTATCAAAGCTGCTATGACACCTTCCTCTTCTGAACGGTTGAAGTCGCACGTTTGGTACACCTCTGGCCAATACCTGAAGGGAAAGTCATTCAAAATCAGAAATATATTGTCAGTTTTTACAATGATGACTATTATAAATATTATATAGCTGCTTTAAGATTCATAGCTAAGCCTCACTTACCATTAATATCTGGGTTCTGCAGAATATCATTATCTTAAACAAGCATTATAACTGCGGTTCCGATTACAGCTCCACGCTGTGACATATTTTTGATATTCGTGCTTAATATTGCTTTAATTCTTCTATCATCGTTAACTGGGCCAAAGAACACCGCGCAAATGGTGACCTAAGGGTGAGACCTTCTCGCCGCAGCTGAACTCTGTTTCTCGACTAGTGGGATCCCAAGGCGAAGACCAACGCAGATCCTGACGACAAAGTCCTAAGAGGATTCCAACGGGGGCACCTAGTAGAGCATTGAGCCATGTACCAGCACCACTAGATGAAACTGCTTGAAGCCTAGCGTTGACTACCTCGACTTATGGTGAATTGAGAAGATTGGCTAGGTGTATGTTCTCCAACAACGCGGTCCAGCTTGCCTGGGAAATTGGGTCCTCAGAAAGGGGTACTCTAGTGCGTGCTAAAGACATTCTTTGGAATTCTTTAGTAGAGTATGTAACCGTTCGACAGCTGGGGAATCGCGTATCCTTGACGCCCGTTGCCAGGCATTAGACATTGATGCGAACTGCCGCGGGATCTGCGACCGAGACAACGTCTAAAGTGCCTAGGCCTCCTTTTGCCACGGGCAGAAGGGCTTGCCTGCAAGCTGCTTCTGATAAACGTAGGTTAGGTAAGGAAGACAGGGACTTCAACGTGGGGGCCTTGAATTTTTCTTAAAGATTTATATTTTCCGTGAAGTCAATCCCACGGAGCAGGTGGTTCACCTGTGCTGTCGAGAAGCAGGACCTTAATAGGAACAATCCCCTTTTTTTATTTTTTTTGAGGAGGTTTAGGGTTTAAAATACATTTACGTACGACTGAGAGAAAGCATAACAGGAATTGGTAAGCCCCCTAACATGCCAACGCTCAGACAGTGTGGGACTCAGCCACCTAACGGCAAGTCTTGGCGCTTGACAAGAGTCGAGCCGAAGGATTAAGGCAATACCCACTAAAACCCTACATATATAGACGGCAGTGCCTACATATATGTATCCTCCTTAAGATGACCCTCCTACCTGCGGGATCCTTAACGCAGAAGAGTAACTACACACAGGCGGCGGGGAAGTCTCGGAAATTTTAAATCTTTAGGTCCTGCTTGTCGAGTCGCGCCTTGGCACCAACTCTCGGACGCTTTCCATCATTTTCCTTCTTCCTGTCTCTTCCTTTGCTTTCATGATCCGTTGAATAGGCTTTGCAGCCGCGTCCCAGTTTTTGACCGACGTAAGCATGTACGTGACTAGCTCTCCCAGCGTGTTTTTTCTGGGCAGGCCGCGTCTGGTCTCGGTCCATGCGGCGCATCGCAATACTGTATGTTCCGGAGTGTCCACCTCGTCACAGTACAAGCATTGCGTTGTCTCAGCCTTCCCTATCCGATTTAAATACACCTGGAAATCGCCGTGACCCGTGAGAACTTGGGTCAGGTGGTATGTGAGACGGCCCCCGGGACGATTCATCTATTGGCGGATGTTCGGAATGAGGTTCCTCACGAGCGCCCCTGGTTGCCCGTTCGGGATGCTATCCCACTCCTTCTGCCACCGATCGAGTGTCACCTCGCGTTCTTGTACGAGCTCCCTATCTGGGTTAACCCATAGGCGCCGACGTTCGGCTGCCTTTAGGTCCCAGGGCACTGTCTCCGCCAGCACGAGCGAGGCCGCCGTGCTGATGGTGCGATACCCTCGAATGATACGTAGGGCTCCGATCCGCTGGACCTTTCTCAGGATCTTTTTAGTAGCGCCTGTGTCCATTGTAGGCGACATCCAAACGGGCAAGCCAAAAAGGATGATCGACTCAGATACGGACATCAGAAGTCTCCGGATGCTATCTCTCGGGCAGCACGTGTTGGGCAATAGACGGGCGATGTCATTAGCCGCCTTTTGCGCCTTCCCAGCCGCAATCCTTACATGAGGAGTTCCTCGCAATCCTCGGTCTAAGTGTATGCCTAGGTATCCTGCCGTGTCCTTTAGCTAAATTTTTACGTCTGACAGCATAAGCTTTAGGGGAGCACATTTCTTCTTCCCGATGAGTAGAATAGCTTCACTCTTCTGTGGTGCGAGTGTTAGGCCGGCACCTCTCATCCACTTATCGACATCCGCCAGCGCAATGTTGGCGTATGATTCCAGCTCTATCTCAGTTCTGGCACTGATTGACACAGCCAGATCATCCGCGTACGCAACCAATTCCACTCCCGGTGGAAGATGCTGGATGTTCAGAACGTCATCGTATGCCAGATTCCAGAGAAGAGGTCCAATGATTGAACCCTGCGGCACTCCGGCAGTCATCTCCACCTCGGTACGTCCGTTCTCTACCCGTCTATTGCTCAGGTAGTCGGAAACCAACCGCACCAGATATGGTGGGACATTCTTTCGTCGGAGCGTCTCGAGAACCACTTTCCATGGGATACTGTTAAACGCGTTTTTTACATCCAGCAACACCACTAGGAACAAATCCCTGGTTTTCCGAGTAGATTTCTTGATAAGTTCGGCCTTTGCCACCACTTTGTGGATGGCCGACAGAACAGACCAATGCTTTCGGAATCCGAACTGCATTGTTGACAATAGTCCATTTTCCTCGGCAAAGGTCCTCAGCCGATCCTCCATAATGGCTTCTACACCTTTGGCTAAAGTGCCTAACAGGCAGATCGGGCGGTGTGTTCCGTTGCCTTTGGGTAGTAGTACTACCTCGGCGGCCTTCCAGCTCTCTGGAAGCTTACCCGTACGAAAGATCTTTGTGATGATCTTCGCCACAAGCGACGAATACTCTCTGAAGAGGAATTTCACTGCCTGACTTGAGGTTGTGTCGCCTCCCTGCTGCTAGCTCCCTTCACCTTGAACTCGATGCAGTAGTGATCGCTGAGGTTCTCTTCTCGTTAAGCACTCGCCAACCAACAATCTTTTGCGCCTGCGATGCCTTGCATATTGTAAGGTCAATCCAGGATTCTCTTCCCCTTGAGGAGCAGTACGTAGCTTCACCATTGTTCAAGGTCACCATGTCCTCTCTGGCTAACCATTCCATAACAGCTTGCCCCCTGCTATTAGTTTCCCTCGAGCCCCACACAGGCGAAGCAGCGTTGAAGTCACCGGTAAAGATAACTAGCGGCTCCAAGCTGGCCCGCGCCGACATTGTGACGTCCTCAAGTAGCTCCTGCAGGTCCGCTAATGTACCATTGGGGCTACTATAACAGGAATAGATGCGACCCAGGCCTTTGAGTTCAACCCAGGAGAATCCTTTGCCGCTTTCTTTTCCAACTACTTTATATTTCCGACTACTTTTATTCTCTACGATGCAGCTGGCCCTACCGTCGTCAACCGTCCACACATGTGCCTTGCGCTTAGCAAGGGTAATGTTGGGCTCGCTCAGAAGGCATAGGTTTGCCCTACGGCGTCTAGCAATCGTTTCAAGCATATTATGGGCACCTTTGCTACGGTTGCAGTTTAGCTGCAAAATGCTGACGTAGTCGTGGCTTCGACGTCCGGCATTGCGTATCGGGAGAGCTATGGGCACGCTTTAGGCGTCTACGCTTATCGCGCAGGAGTTGCGTGAAACCTTCTTCGTCCATGGTGGTTTCCGCGCCAGTGTCCGATACCTCTTCTTGCGCCGCTGCTCCTGCCAGCGTTTCCTGCGCAGGCACCTGCCTAGCCTCTTCTGCTATCGTCGCCGCGGTAGCCACCTGCTTATGAGGAGAGGAGAGACTGCGCCCCTTTAGGATCCATTCTCTGTAGACGGGACACGTGATAGACCTTGCTCCGTGTCCCTTCACTTCGCACGTATAGCAAGCCTCTTCATTCTTGCAGTTCTTGGCAATGTGGCCCACCTGTCCGCACTTGTGGCAAACCCAACCATCGACTTGCGGGTTCGTGCACTCCCAAGCGCGGTGGCCAACACGCTGACATCGCGGGCAGCACGGGACCGATCGCCACACAACGATGGGGCAGGTGGACCACCCCATTACAAGTTGGCCAGCGTCCAGTAGTCTCTTAGCTGCACCCGCCGATGCCGTAACCGTCACGGTTAGCTTCCCACCGCTGCACCTGCGCGGCTTGTCTATCTCAACCGTACCGTTGTTACCCACGAGCGAAGCGACGGCTTTCGAGATGTTTTCCTCGGTTGTCTCTTAAGGGAGCTGCTTGATTAGCAGCCTCCTCTCTCCCAGACTAACCTTGTCAACGACGGCCGCCTTGGTAATGGCGTCTACGAAGGTTCTTGTACCGCCGACAGCCTTCTCCGAAACGACAAGCCTAACGTCTCCGCTTCCAAGCTTCTGCCATTGTTTCACCTCTATCCCATGCTTCTTGATATCAAGCCTCTGCTGAAGCCCCAGGACATCCGCATACGAGGCTGTCCCAGTCTTTCTCAGGACGATTGAAGTGGTAGTCTTCTCCTCCTTGCCCCACCTCCTCTTCTTCTTTGTGTCACTGCCGTTCTGGCCGTCGACACCAATCACCTTGCGTCCATTCTTGCTGGTAGTCAGCCCGAGGTGAATTCCGAATTGTCGGGCAAGGCATTCAAGCAGTTTACGGGCAGTATGGTACCCGCCTTCCTGCTCGCTGGTCAAATAACAGGGAACCGGGCTGTTACCCTGCTCGACCCGGACTCTCTTTAATAATACTGGACTTGTGCAACTTGGTGTGCGTGTACACCTGTTCCGGCCAGTTGGTCTTCACAAGCGTAGACAAATCCTCTTTCGAGTTACAGCCGAAAATCATTTTATTGATTTCGTTGACTGAGTCTTTCGCAACTTCTACTATCGAGACAGGGTCCGTCTCGCAGGCCGCATCGACCATCTTAGAACGTTTCTTCTCGCAGATGCAGTTACTGAGGAGACCCGGCGTGGTAGAAATCCGTTCAGCTTTATTTTCTAGCATCTCCCTTTCTTTTTGGTCTTCCTCATCTTTTTTCATAGCGGCCTTCATTTCTGCCAGCAGAGGGAGCATCCTCTCCTTGATAGTCACATGTACATTATTGGTGCCAATGACCTCTTTGTACGCGGCCTCAACCACAATCCCGAGCTGTTTCAGCGGTCCATTGTAGTTGACATCAAAAAGGGCGTCTTGAGGTAGCACCGTGCTTGCCTGACTGTTTTCCTCCTTCTTCTTTCCCCTTTTTGGTTTTGTGGTCACTTTCTCCTCTTTGCCTTTAACTGTGGTTCTCCCTTTATCCGCCGGCTTCTCTTTATCCGCAGACTCCTTTTCAGTCGCAACAACGGCGTCCCCGTTGACGTTCATAGAGGCCTCTTGCTCCTCCACTTCTCCCATTCCCTTGTCCGGCAGCGCCCGAAAGGACGACATGACACTCCCTACCGTTCCACCGTCCAACCACCACTTATGGCCTAACTACCAAAGTCGATGTAAAACGGTAATCCCTGGCAAAACTCGCAAAATAAATCGGTCGGTGACTATGAGAGCAGTATTGCGGGATACCGAAACCAGACGGGATCTAGGTCGCAATGCCCACTTGATGGACCGCCTCACAGGTCCGCGCTGGATGCGCTCGTCTGCACCGTCCGTCGGACTGCGCGCGAAGGTGAGACGGCTTCGTCCTCTTTCGCACACAGCGTTCGGCCAGAGCGAGACACAACTCTCCGCTAAGCCTACACCGTTAGGCACGGCGAAGCCAAGATGGCGGCAACCACACGGTACTGCGCTAACCCGTGGCTGACGCACAAGTGTACAAGAACACCACAGAAACGAAAACCACGTAGCTCACACCCTCGCGGAACTCCAAGGGAGAGATCGGACAAATACTTAGCAATATCTCTTTCACAGCTTCCTGGCAATTGCACCGCACACGCGACCAGAAATCGCCCTAGTCTATATTCGTAGTAATAAACCTTTTGAGAGTCACACAATTCACGACACTTCACCAACAGTTCCCCTCTTGTGCACAAAGTACTCCTAATCACCAAGTCTACCTGTTCCACACAAAGGAACGGATGAAGGAGTCTCCCGTACTAATATCCGACGATATTTTCCGGGACCGATCTCACATGCGTCCGCACCGTTCGTCTGCTACACGAGACTAGGAACAATCCCCTGTGTGCACCCAAGAGACCCAAGCGACTTGAAGACGATTTTAACTTTTCCAGGCAACCAGATATCTGATTTTTTTTCCTGTTATCAAGAAGTGGCACGCCTAATAAGGTGAGGTTGCTCTCACTTTGTCTGATACAGTCTGGAAGAAGGTTGGTTACCAGTCTGACCAAGGAGTCGGAGAGTAGCTCTAGCCGTGTGAGTAGACTTGAAGCTCGACTTAGATGCAAGTACTCGTTAACGTCGAACGCGCGGACGGCTATAATTTCCCACATACCGACTTGACTTCTTTTTTTTAATTTGCGGGGAGAAAATTCTGCCTTCCAGATAATTAACTGCGGCATTCGATCGTCGGCTGGTGACGAAATACCTATGACAACTGAGGCGTAACTTGGGACTGCTTGTGCGAAGCAATCTGACGAGTTGATTTCTTCTGGACCGTCACGAATTTCTGGTCATCTTCACCATTATCGCCGTGGTCAGTTTTTCCTCCGGTTTGCACCAGGAATGCAATTATTTCTCGCAGTAGAAGCTGAATCTAGCAGACACTGTTAAGGTTCCCTTAATACTATTAGCACCTTGATTGTCGTTGGTTTGATAGCGCTCTGAAGTCCATTTATATCTAGGCTATGGGGGAGAGGTTTCTTCCCAGGGTCCGCTGTCATGTTTCGTTATGAAACGACGTACTATTTGTATTTCAAAATCACAAACGATTAGAAAATATAAAAACGATTGAAAGTTACGAAAAAGTGCGACACAGGGTCGCGTTGAACCTGGGACTTCTAGACGAGGGATGGCGCATTCTCGCTTTGTCCGTCAAGTTGCACCTTCACTGCAATACGTTTTCTATATAGCTGGTCAGAGACCACAAATTTCAAGTCTATTTTTGGCCAGATCCATATTTTTGCACGCAGTGTCTATATAGGCTTTTCCAGAAAGTTATGTCGCAGATCCAACGGAATCGGCGAGGACAAGTGAGTTCTACCTGAGCATGATTTGATCCGCTGCTCCCCTGGCCCCCGTCCTATAAGCCACAACTGCCGGCATTTCGAGTCGGCCATTACTGCCGCTACTACCACTGGCATATGTCTACGCAATGGACTAGTGTGTGCCAAGTTTCCACGTTTCCTGTACAGAGAACAGCTCCCATCACGAAGGGATGAGCGGTAATCGGCGATATTAACGGCATCAAGAAAAAAGGCACGTTAGGTGGCCGTGATCTCAACTAATCACGAATCGCTACATTGTAACTTGGTTGCAGCTTGCTATGAAACACATCATCAAAGGCCGGCATCTCACTCTGCCTGGCGACATTTAAAAGTCACTTACTTTTTGCCAAATTCGATTGATATTGGCTTTTCAAGCTTTCGGTTAACGAGCGCCTCCCGGTAGCCTACGAAAGCCTCGTCTGTAAGAGTTTTCAGGTGCTCCTTGACGTGCGTCTTTACGAAGTGCATGATCCGTTCCTCCACGTAAGATACGTTCGCGCCACTCTCAACGCTCACAACGAAACCTAGCCGTACAGCAAACAGAACATGTGCAAAAAATTGCGAAGCGTAAAGAAGCCACCACTGATTAGTGCTGCGTCAGTACCATCGTGTCACTCGGGTAGAGAATAGCGAATAAGTACAGAACAATAATATGCACAATGCATCGATTTGTTGGCCATCGGGTTATGACCTTTTTTTGCATCACATCCAAACGTTCGTCACGTGAATTCAGAGTTCATTGTGTGGTGCACAATGCTATACAAATGGGCCCTGAATTCAACGGGGTTACCTCATATTCGTTTTGTCCAGGACTCACCGTTTTGCCGTTCCTTAACGAAATTTTTTTAGATACCACATGTCTACGTAAGAACATTACTGCCATCAGCGGCCTGAAAAGCTTTGTACTAAAGACGATGTAGGGTACCACCTCGAAACGTTTAGGCGTTAGGGAAATACACTTTTATAGAGTTAAATCCATTATTTTATCACTTAACAATTAAAAAGAGACACGCTCTAAAGCTCTCAAAAGGACTCCATGTCCCATAGCTATTGTCAGGGTATTCAAGAAGCTCTCATTTACTTCAAAGCTCTCTGAGCACGCACTAAGCATCATCACTAAGTCACACTGTTTGCTTGCATGCATTTTTCTGCTAGGCTCTCAGTGAACTTTTGAACTGTCTAATTACCCGCAATTCTTATTGCGGGTTTTCTACATAAAATTAAATAGATCAAGACTCTGGTCGGCATAGAAATTGTTTTTAGTGGACTGTGTAAAGTACGTATGTGCTAGATACCTAAATTCCCTAATGAGATTGTCATGGGCGCTGTGGGGAGACTGCATGCACCTGTGCACATTGGCCATATGTTTGTTCCAGCCATAATACATAACAGAAAAGGTAAATGATTAAAAAAGAAATTACTAGCTTGATGATTCCAAAAAGAATATGCTAGACTCAACAAAAGCAAATCAACGAAAGTGCCTCTATTATAAACAGCTCACGGTTAATGCTACTTTTTGTTTTAAATCTTGTATTGCATGCTGAGCTAGTTTTTAAAAAATCTTGTATTTCAAGCTGAGCTCATTCTCGCACGACGGAAAGACGGCGCATACTTTTTAAGGCTTTAATTTTCAGTTACATACCGCTTGTGTTGATTCCGCATTACTTTCCCGTTTATCGTCTCCGGAGCTACCTTTAAGCGTGTGTTAGTCGTGAGAATTGCTGCCAATTTTAATGGCATCTATAGTTACCATGAGAGCGTATAGTCTTCTTGGTCGCGCTGTTCACGTTATAGCCAAGTTGCTCTTTGGTTCGCAGAACGTCCGAGGTCTGGTCACCAAGGATCAATCCAAACAGTTCGGCCACCAGCAGCTGCCGCACGTCACTCATCGTCGGGCCCACGTCGAAGAACACCTGCTCATGGTGGCGCAGTGGGTTGCCGACACACGCGCAAAGACGTATAGCGGTGTGCGTACAGTATGGTTCATGATTGTTGACATTAACATTTCTAATACGCTCACTTTCCTTACGAATGGGCATTTCTGGCTTAACCGAGGTTTCGATAGTTGTGGTCATGCATGAGCAAACTTGTACTGCTAACCATCGCCCGCTTAATCTGCTACAACACATAGAACATATTGAGTTCTATCTTACAATCCAATACACCAAAGGTTTTTGACTTTAGACTGCTTGTTCACTGCAACTGCTATATCCGGCGTCTTCCATGCCTTCTGAAAATTACCTGGCATCAGAGTATGGATACGCGAACGCTAAGTAGCGAGCGGATTAGTGCAGTGTTAACCGAAATATTGTCCTGGTCATAATCTTGCCTAAAACGGCACGGCTTATAGGTTAGCGGACGCTCATGTCACGCTCGTTGGTGGTTAGCACTGGCCTGCTTTGTTTTGTTAAAGGGACTTACTGGAAAATGCGGTTTGCACACACGGGCACCACGGCAGGAAAGCTCAGCTGCAAATGTGGGCCGGTAGTGTGGGGCTCAAACCCACTAAAAACCAGTCATGGATCCATGCCCACAGGCCTGCTTTGTCTGCGACATGTCCTACATCAATGACTCTGTCAGCTTCGCTAGCACTCCGACGTTTGTAGAATAGAATTAACTTGACGCGATTTCTGTGCTTTGTCGGACGGAAGGCCTCTATTCCAGAGAAGATGTACGTATCTGCTTGCATTATACAATTACCATTTAGCGTTGCCTTTTACGTAAATATTAGCTTTACTACGGTAACCTGTGATTGATTAAATGGATCAACATCAGCTGAAATTAGAGCTAGACTTGAACCGAATGGGGCAGGTGTACTAAAGGTTATAATCTAAGCTATCATGCAGAATAGCTAATAATAATCTGCTCCAAGAACCAAATTTTTACTAGCTGTGACTTGGATACGTCGCTCCCGGGCCCCCCGTGGTTACGTCACGATCGATGAGAATACATTGGTAAATTAATGTGCTGTTTTGCAAATAGGCTCCTTTTTAACCACTAATTAATGTCGATCTTATAAATCTAGGAACTACTCTACGTGAATAATCTAGATGAGTCTTGCAGAAATATCGGAGTCTCGTAGCGAACGACCCTTGATCGTGCACAAACAACGTGGATCGAATTACGGGCAACTTTTGCAATTGACTACTTTTCGAGTAAAGAGATACCGACGGTTTCTTTCTGATAGCCAATTTGTTTAATTAAAAGACACAAATTCAGGGCTTCTGAATAAAAAAAATCCATTCATTTAAGGTCCAACGTGTATGGCAGCCATTGTACTGGCTGAAGATACCTTCGCACGTACACGGCATTCCTCCTTTCGTTCATCGTGGAAACAACTCAAACAACTAACAGTTCGACAACGAACGAGTTGTAGATCCACACTCAGCCTTAAGCGCACACACACTCTTCTGTTAGTCCACCTTTGAGCAGATCTTCTATCGAAATGGCACTTTAACTGCCACGCTCTGCATATAAGGTAATTGTGACGCCACATACACAAGTACAAACGATACTAATAACGTATGTTCAATGTATATGTATGTATGTATATATATATATATATATATATATATATATATATATATATATAGAAGGACCTAGCATCTATTTCAGGCAGCTGGACGCCGCTTCGGGCTAATAACGTACCTGTACCGAGTTGAGCGGCTGCTGTTCAATGGTCTCCGTATAATGGTAGGTATATCCTTCATCCAAGGCAAACTCGCTGGTCGGTCGAATCGCGTCTAAGGTGAGCGAGGTTTCTGAAAAAGATTACGTGCAACGTTGAAAGCAAGGGTTGTTGTGCTCTTCCTTCCTTCACCACTGTTACAATTTTGTTAGTTTCGCGATGTTCCAAATGACGTCTGTTCCAATAACAAACACAAAGTAACTTTAACATTAAGTCAGATAACCTGGAACTTCAGTATTTCGTGCCTTTAAGGGCTGTGATTTGCTCGGAGCCTTTAGTGGTCTATTTGCTGCAGTTACCCTCTTTCCGAGCTCCTTGGGGAACTTGACGGTCGCCTCACCCATTGGCCCTAACGTTTCAATGGCGATTGGCTGAGTTATCTATTGCGGCGTCAGCTTCCTGTACTTCGACAATTTGCGACATAAAGACGTGCGCTTGGGCCAGCTTCCCGACTTGTGCGCGCGATGTCACTGCTGGCAAGTATACATGAAGTCACCGCGTCCCATACTAGCAGACGACCCCGTTCCCATGGTTTTTCATCTGGGCGTAAAAGGCTGTTGACGCACTGAAGGAATCTGGGCGCTCTGCAGAGCACGGTGTACGACATCGTTGATGGCGAAATGTTTTGTATGACGACCGACACTGAACCGGCAGGACAGCCCGTGTTCCGCTAAAGCGGTAACTTTGGACCGGCATAGGTTACTGATGTGCTCTGCGCAAACAGCTTTCCCAAGCCGCGGACCCGAGACGATGCAGAGTGTGTTATTGTTCAGCATCGTCCCCAGTTGCGGCGAAGGGAAAATTTGTAGCCACTTTCCGCTCATTGGATCAAAATAAGCCTTCAAACAAGTTTTCTTTTTTAAATCTAGGGTGTATGGTAGAAGCGCGCCTTGCCTCTTTTTTTTTTACCACCAAGTGGTTGAGCGCTCCCTTAGTTCTTTGCTCTTGCGGCTCTCCTCAGCAAATTCGAAGTATCCGTTGTAGTCCCGTGAGCAGAATACCGTCGAAATTGTCGAAAAGGTCAATCCTTTAAAAAAAAGATGAACAACACAAAAGGTACGTCAGGCGAGATGTGGAGAGACTTTGTTGCAAAAGGAATAACACCGGGTGGGCATCTAGAGTTTGAAGTCTGCTGTACTATCGGCTGACTTTAACAAGGTCTCTGTACACCATCCACCGCCATATTGGTAAGGGGAGCTCCCAGAAGCTCAATATTGTCCTCGGCTGCTAACCGAATGTCGGGCCGTATCGCCCACACACTCGATATATACTCGTCGCAGTGCTCTTCCGACAGTTGAAAGAGCTCGCATTTGTTTGCATTAAGTGTTAAGCCGGAGCGCGCTTAAAATTTCCTACGCCGTCTTGATGTCTGCTTGGGTCGTTGCCAATTCTCTTGCCAACGTTGCATAAAAATACCACAGTCGAAACTCCGATCGAAGCTTCGTCTGGATTGCGCCGTAACAAATTGATAGCGTAAATTCTGGGAGTAGCCCGTTGACTGCTAGAATAGCGAAGTTACGCTCTAGTATTTGCGTCAATTGAAGCAATCTGATCTGTAGAAAGCAGGGCCCGAGCAGCGGAAGAGGCGCCTCATTGGAGACCTTAAGAATTGGGTTCTAATAACCTAGGATTCGATTAACTCTAAACCTACGCTATTAGAATTGATATCGAAGAAGCGCTCTACTAGGTCCGCTTATCTAGAAATTGGTGTATAGCAACTAGAGCAATTCTGCTGGGCTCCCAGCCTAGAAAGCAAGGCATTCGTTTGGGAAGTACGAGAGTTCATGGCAAAGCATTGCAAAATTGTGCTTACGAGTAAAGATTAAATATTGATGGCTAAGTGACACGGTAACTAAATCACTGCCAACGACACCATTCGAGTAGTTGTCGGTAAAATAGTTGTATTTATTCTGTAGGCAAATTATTTGGATACCATGACATGCCACATTCATAAGGGTCCGGCGAACATTCATAGTAATCCTGTTTCAGTCGTCAGTATATTCAAAACATTTGAGTATAGGTAACATGCAGTTCTTAATATCTAAGATAGCGATAGAGTAAAATAGGAGTTCTACGATATGTCGGACAGGATGAGAGGAGGTCTACTTAAAATGCGGTTCAAGTTGCGTTTAAACTGCCGTCGATCTAAATATTTTTTAAGTCACAATTGAGCGCCAGTGTGAATGCTTGCGTCATCTCACATAGTTAGGTAGAGGTAAACCGATCTGGAGCAAAGCAAAGCTGAGCTGTATCTAAAAAATGTTTCAGAGTAAGTTATTTATTCATGTGTGCTACTAGTGTGTTCTCATATTTACAACATACTGTGTAACAGTAAGACATCTGAAGGTAATTCTGCACATTGTCCTTAGGGCCTTTGTTGTAAGCAGATATGATAAGTGAACATATTTTATCAAACGGGCTGAACTGCCGCCTCTCTGGGACCTCTTCTTAATTAAAATAATACTATTCTTTATTCTATTAGGAAAATTTACAGGGCCGCCCATCATTTTTATTTGTAGGGAAAGGTGAAATGCTGTTACGCACTATCTTTGCGAATAGGGAATCAGGAGGGCCAGGAGAGGTTTGTTGTGTCGTCCGACGTGTTTTGCCCCAATACCTGCGGACCCGTGTCATCTAAAGTCACAAGACAGGACAAGAGCCTTTGCAAAGCTCCTCTTTCTCTCGTACCTCTGTAGCCAAATCCAGGGCTGTTTACCTATGGTATGCTATTTCTATATAGCATGTTTGTCCATAAAACATATTTCTGGCACAGGAGGGATTAGGTTAAAAGAACTGTATAATGTTTTACTAGTTCGAATGGTTGACAACGAAAGTTTTGATTTAGTTAAGATGCAAATTCCTTAGTTACTTTCTTCAATCTGTTTTTAAGTTATTTCTAAACCCACGTTGGCACGTGGCAAGACGCTGGAGACGTGCTCCGTACATTTACTTAAGAAAGTAGACCAAAAACGCGTCGAGTTGAGTAAATATGTTATCTGCATCTCTTTTCATACAGTTTGGCCATTTTATGAGAATTGGAGGAAATAGGTTTGTAACGCCAAAGATTCTATTGAATTTAATATAATTAAACGGCACTGACGATAAGACAGTGTTCAGGTTATCAACCATGTCTGTGTTAAGAGTCAGAAAGCGATCAGGCCAAAAAGGCGCCGTCTCTCTTAAGTCTCATTCATATGAAATATACAAAACAATTGAAAGGGAATGTGTCCCTGTCTTTCTCCGTTCAAAATTTCCAACGATTGTGACGTCGATTGCGGTAAGCATTCATGACGAAATTAGAATCGTTAACACAAGTCGTTCCAGTGTTTCTTTTTTTAGAGTTATATACATAATTTCCGAGAAACCACAGTCGCTTCTTTTCGTTCGGCTCAGGTCCAACTTATGTGTTTGAAAATCTTATAGATTTCCCTTCTGAACCCCGCAAGTGTTTATTATACCGTATTTTAATCAATGCAAAATTGTATGTCCCAAGGCTTGAAACCTATCAGGATTCTCTGCTATAGAATTATTTGCTTTGTCTTTATTTATTTAAACCAGGAAAATGCGTTGCACACACAATAAAAGCATGTATAATGTATAATGATGACAAGTTAAATTAGGCTACTATAGGTATCTACATGACATCAAGAACATTACACTAAAATATATATATATATATATATAGAAAATATTGTGATGATTTCTATGATGTATATATATATATATATATCATGTGTGTGCCGTAATAACAGTTTATTTATATTATTATGCCTGTGACTGTAATAAACTAATTGCTATGGGCACATAAGGTGTTAAACGTAATACAGCAGATTAAAATATCGGCTGTAATAAGATACATATACATATATTGACAGAGGGCTTAAGGCTTGAGTTTATTCGTTAATAAATTGAGACGTTAATGATTAACCAGTACTGGTAAACAGAAGCCAGTTTAGCATGGCATAGCGATTAAGATGAGCTTTGGTGTACGAAGGAGACACAACAATACATAGATACTGTCATCCAAAACACAAGTCAAGTAACGTGTCCCTCGATTTTTCCGCTTGCCGAAATACACTTTCCTATGTTTGCCGTCGTTTAACATTTATGACAACGTAACTTAATAGTAGTAGCCAGAAATAATCAACGATTGAATAAAGGGCGCATGTCGCAAAAGAGGGAGCAAGACCTGTCGTATTAGAATATTGTGTATTCATTCTACCGTAGGGCGATCTATCGAAGGTCACGACGTATTCTACTAACTGCGCATTATCATCAACACTGTGGCGTAACTTTTCACGCCGGGTTTTTAGCCGCATTGCCCTCGTGTGTCAGATATTGCAATAGGCTTTAGACTAAAATATTGACCGAGATTCGCAATGAAGGCTGTCGCATCCGGCAACAATTAAGGAATACGGGCTATTTTTGCTAGTTCTATGGATTTGAGCCTGGGTTAGTTAAATGCTGCCATGGCATCTTCATGTCGGACTATAAGGTTACTGGAAGTTAAACTTGTCGAGAATGGTTGGCACGTCGTCATTGTCAAATTGCATGTCTAAGATAAAGTGAATTGTATGTAAGTCGAGTCTTCGGCGTCAGTGGGGTAGTATGGGTCACGTACACAAACCTTTTCTATGTCTAGAAGAAAAGCTTCGGTCAGAAGCACCGTTTTTGAGTAAGCTGATCGTTCTGGTGACATACGGTCTTATTGGTTAGTCGTTACCGCACTGTTCAATGCAGGTTTTGGAGGCTAGGACTTTGCTATGAGCGTCATGGTGAAAAAGGGAGACGAACAGACAAGCCAATTTATCGCCCAACTCATATGTGCATATACGTTACAAATATTTATTCGTTTGGTCGTCTACCGCCGCATGTTGCTTAAACTTGTTATCGGACACCCTGGATGTTTCGGGCTATGTTAGATGTGTTGGAAATACATTACTAGTTTGTAGGCCTAGCTAGTAGGCTATAGCTGCACATAACAACCTAATATCTCTGCCCAACTACAGATTAGCCTGCATTCTAGAACTGTAGAGCAAATTATCGATGAGAATACAGGTTTGCTTTTGTAGCGTATCTTTTAATTAAAGTTACTAGTTTTTCATATCGTGGAGTTGCTTATAGCATAAGGAAAGCCTGCTTATTAACCGGGATCAAGTTGGTAAAAATAACCTAAATAATTACCTCGAACCAATTGTTGGACGGCCCTGAACATGTCGATGGCGGTATTTCTGTGCGCATTTCCATGCACAAACACGACAGCAGTTAGCCTGTCGCGCATGCGATCTAATAGCTCTTGTGTATTCTCCATTGTGCATTGCCCTAGATACTCCAGTTGGCTTCGCCATGTGGCGTTGAAGTCCGCATGAAGGAGCCTGTCCCGAATCTCCGTCATCACGGAGCTGTATCGTCGGGCAGGCGACGCCCTAAGGACATCTTCGAGTTGCTCTTTAGCCATGTCGAATCCCTTTCGACCGATTGTGAAGTGTTGAAGGTTGTTGAGCACGGTTTTAAGTATTTCTAACTGCTTCTGATTGTAGCCGGTAATGGTGATGACGAGACCATCGAGGACGGGTACCACGTCAATCCTAGAGCCAGCCATTCTGGCCGCATCTAATTCCTCCTCATTAGCTTCCAGGAACGTCTTAGCAATAAGCGCGAGCTTGACAATGTCAACACCGCCGCGTTTTATAATGTCTGTTCGAAAGGTGACGTGCATCATGCTCTTCGGTGTCTTAAAAGTATCGTTCTGCAGAAACCATAGTCGGGTTCGGGCGTCTTCGTGAAGTAGCACCGGCTTAATGCTGAACTCAGGTTCCGCTTTGTGTATTGGAAACTCGTCCGGAATAAATCGATTTCGTTGCGGAATAGAAAAATTGTAGTGTGGCAGTGGTTCGGCAGCACTCCACCGGCGTAACTTGTCCTCGGATATGGGCGACACCGAATACGAGACGTTGTACAGAGGTTCGACCATCATATTAGGTTCGTTAGCGAAGGTGGGCGATTGCAGCATTATTCGGCAATTGTATGGCGATAATCGATCGAGTAGTTCACGTATTTGATCTGGTCTATAATCATGCACGAGCCACTGGGCCGATACGGCGTCGTCCCAGGAGTCAATCGCTCGTAGACGACTAGCCATGCGCGCGAAGTCGCCCAGCTGCATGCGGGCCCTGAACTTAAAGTTGAGCTGCTTGATAAGCTTAATGTCGTTGAACACATGTTCCTGCGGGCCGATCTTGCGGTGAAAGGCGATATACGCAAACAAAGCCTCGATGACATCATCGATCCGACTCAAGCCGAGATCGGTAAGCAAAAACGTGATCCTGAAAATGCTGAAGTGTTGCACGTTAGTACGTCCTTTCGTCACCAAACCGTTGACCAACAAACGGGAATGAAGGTACGCGTATAAACTTCCTTTTGTTTTTCGATTTAACATGCCCATAGCAACGTAGACGTCGGGCTGGCTGCGGTACAGTTTAGCCATATTCTCGATGGGAAACACAATTTCAAGCGTCGTATGCTCTAGAGTCGGCACTATATGTATCACTAATCGGCTTGAGTTAAGGAACGGGTGAGTTGGCCATTCCGGCGGCTCCGCGTCTCCACGACGCACACCTGCCAAATGTCGCATAGCAAGACGCTGCAGGTCGTCAAGCGATTCCCGTCCACTCACTACGGCGCGCATCAGCCGCGCCACGTAGAACTTGCTGTGAAACTTTCGAACTTCACCCACAAGCGTTGTGTTCAGTCTTTCCGCACCCGCGTACAGCGTATCCTTCGTACCGGTGGAGAACTTCACAAACGGATGGTGCTGATCGGCGGTAGCCTTCTCGACCTGCGATTCGCGCCACATCTGCTCCTTCATGTTCTTTTTGTGCTCGTAGTCGACGGCGTGAATCTCGCGTTCCGCCGTCTCCTCGGGAAACAGCGGGTCGACGATCATGTCAACGAAGATGTCCAACGACTCGCTCACGTATTCGGCGTCTACCTCGTGGTAGTAGCAGGTCGCATCGTTCGTCGTGTAGGCGTTCACGTGTCCGCCGTGGCCGTGCAGGAAGCTGAACACGCAGTTCTCGTCAGGGTAGCGGCGGCTGCCCATGAACACGAGGTGCTCGGTGAAGTGCGCCAGGCCCTGCAGCTCCCATGGGTCGGACATGAAGCCGGCGAGCACGCATAGGGCGACGTGCGCCTTCTCGGCGAGCGGGTCGGACGCCAGCAGCACCTTCATGCCGTTGTCGAGGTTGAGGCCGCGGTACACGTTCGTGTCTGTGTCGGGCTTCGTTTCGACGTCGAAGACACGCACGCCCACTGCAGCCGGATCCGCTGCTGTTCCTGCGACGGCTGCTGCGGCTGCTGCCGCCGCTGCTGCTGCCGTCGTCGATGTCGCATCGTCATGGTGCGTCGGCTCGACGGCCGGCAGCACGAAGCGGAATAGCACGAACACGAGCAGGGGGAGTGAGCCGACGAGCGCCATGAGGAGTAACAGTACTGAGGCGCCGGGCAGCCTCGACATCATCGGAGTAGTGAGGCACGCCGTCGTGTTGTCTTCCGCCGAGTCCCACTCCACGACAATCCGTTGGCGATCAGCGATCGCCAACAGCAACAACCGACCGACCGCCCGACCGACCGGCTGGTGGACAGACAGACAGACGGACGGACGGACAGACGGACGATGAGGGTAACGCAGCGGCTACCGCCTGCGGGGGCGAAGGCGGCAAATGTCATTGCAGCGTGGCTGCAGGGGCGGCTGAGATAACAGCGGTAGCAGCGGCGTCTGTAGTGAAAGAAGCAGCAGCAGCAGCAGCCGCCGCCGCCACAGCAGCAGCAGCAGCAGGAGCAACGAGTACCAACGGGCGCCAATGTGTTGGTCGCCGTAGAACTCGCGACGTACGTATTGGACATCGCACCGGCCGACCGGCGGCCGGCAGGCGACGGGCCGAACTCGGTCGAAGCAGCTGTCAACAGCCTGCTTTGCTGCGCTTCAATTGATCGCTGAGGAGGAACAACAGAGGCAGTAGTAGTAGCAGTAGTAGTAGTAGGCAGGCAACAGCGGCAGTCCGAGTACTGATCGCTGTGTGGTGAGATCGAGCAGTGGAAGCAGTAAGAGTGAAAGATCCAGTCATGGTGGTCGGGCTGCCCGCTGATGGTCATGCTGGCAGCGCCAATACTTCCTAATAGTTCAGCTCATAACAGTAACAACAACGACAGCAACAACGACAGCAATAATAACAATCATAATAAAATCATAGTAATAGTAATAATAATAATAGCAGCAACAAGTTGCTTGCTTCTTAGAGCGCCGTCACCTATCGTCGCCATATAGCAGAGATTCTCTTGTCTCTTGACCGACGATGATGGCGGACGGTATTAGAGCAAGCACCGTGGACGGCAACAGACAACAAGAGGAATGAGAGACATCATCACCAGATGACTACGAGCTAGAAGAGGTCGAGCAAAGATGCCGAGTAAGATCTGGGACACGGCGGGATATGTTCTATATAACGGTTGGTATTGATCGTCGTCGTCGTCGTCGTCGGTGTCGGGAAGCGTCCAGCTGATCGACAAGGCTGCATTATTGCATACGGCGACGGATAAATTGTGTTAGTGTTGTTGTTGTTGTTGTTGTTATTGCTACTTTTGTCGAGTACGTAGTATCTGATTGCGGACAAGATCCACTGTGGGATACGCCTTACTAGTGGCACTACTATGAAGGAGGCTTTAGACCGGACTTGCAAAACAGCTCGCTTAGATGCAACGCTGCCAACAATGAAACACACCGACGGTATAGAGTTGCATAATAGTGACAGAGGCTCTAGCTCTTATTCAGACGCTAATGTAAACAATGACAAACACATGCGCTCAAATACACATGCTCTCGTACACTACACAAAGAGAGACATTCATTTATGCATAGCTGTATATTATCAATGTGTACACATAATTTTACATGTCTTCTGTGCAGCGATTAAACGCCAATACATGTTTGCATAAATGCGGCGTACATTTGGTCACGTTCACGTATAAACAGTCTAAAAACGTATGTATGTACAAACAGCCGTCATGGTTGACAGCCACTGTTAACCTGTCTGCTGTGCGCGTTCGGCTCGCGAGGCCACTTTCTAAACCACAACCGCAAGTCAGCATGTTGTCGCTGTATTACTGACTATTGCCATCCGTGTGCCTGATGTGTCGGTTGTTCCTCCGGTTGCACTAGAATGATCTTCTTCAGCACTGTGTTGCCCGTGCGGTGCGGCGTACGGTGCAGGATGTCACCGCCGTGGTGGCGCAGTTCCACTTTGTGGATGGTGTTGACTTCCTGCGTCGGCCCGGCGATGGTGTACTTGTGGTGCTGCTGATGACCCGAGAAGGCATGATGGGCGTGCGATGCGCCTCCACCCAACAGTCGGGTGAGTCCGACGGCAGAGAGCGCCATCTCGTCCTCGTGGGCGGACGTGTCTACGATGTCGTGCCCTCCTGTCGAGACCTCCTCTCCAAAGTTCCCAGCTTCAAAGCCAGCTCCAGCACCGAATCTAGCCGGCGCTCCAAGCGACGACTCCCAGCCGCCTGCATGGCTGCTGCTGCCGCCGCCTCCCACGAACATGGGCCAGCCAATAGGCATCTGCATCATTGGCCAGCCTTCACCGGAGGGTGCCTCCTCGACGTGCGCAAAACTACCTGCGTGGGCTGTTCGAACGAGGGCGCACAGCGCTGCTACGCCAATCGTAATGGCTGTATTTGTCCCTGTTGCGAGCATGGTGTCAGTTAAAGACGAACAAATGATCGACTGCCTGAATGCCTGCTCTTGTCATGCAGCTTCACGACTGATCGATGCCTAGGCTTTTACCGCCGAATATCCAAACCGCAAACTGATGCTTTAGCTGACCACCATTTGCTTTAAATAGGTCCTACACGTGGATCCCGCAGATGCTGCGGCCGGCATTGCGTCCGATGGCCTTGCCGCTCACAGCTGTCGCTCTTCGTATATTTCTAACACATTTGGTTCAAGCTAACCAAACCTGCTCTTTTTCTCAACACGTTAAATGTATGGCATATAATTGTGTACGGCACCATATATATATATATATATATATATATATATATATATATTTATATATGTAAATATATATATATATATATATATTTATATATGTATATATATATATATATATGTATATATATATATATATATATATATAAAGAAGAGCTTAGGCACGACAAAACCTCCTACTGCACTATTGGTATTCTTATTGCTCACGTGCGGGACCCCATTGTCTAGCTTGGATTAATCTGCTTACGCAGCCGCGCAGCGACAACAACAACAACCACAACCACGTAAAACTGCAGTTACGTCATCGTGAGAAAATAGATTGTCACGTAGCCTGCCGTAGCCGATTCGCCATCAGCACGATGTCAGATGCTGCCGACGGACGATGCTGCTTTTGGTCAAATGGTGACCGCATGATTTGTTATAGATTCCTTGTCTCGTTCGTTGAGGCGGTCATTGGCAGCCACTGCTCTTTCCGTGGTCTTCGCGTCTAGAAGGGTCAGTAACAACGATGCGGCCGCTTCTTTAACATTCGCCTTTCGTGTTTGGGCCATTATTAATAGTAATAACTGATGACTGTTATAAATATCACCGGATATTTTTTTCTTTTGCTTCATCTTGATACTTTGGCGCATTGTTGTGGACACTAACGGTCGATCGTCGAAAAACGATAAAATGTTGATTTATATCGGTAATGCAATCACGAAAAAATCCCTTGTAAATCAATCCTAATATGACGTATACAGATATGCAGCTTTGTTGGCGAAATGTTGCTGCTAGATTTTTGTTTGTAGCCGTTCCGTAGTTGTAGCTGAGCTAACGTTCGAACCGTTGGTGGCTGCTAGAAGCGCAAAAGAATTATAATTTGTCTTGTGATCATAATGGCCATTGTTATAATTTGCTCTACTATTGGTTTGAGGTTGGGGACAAGGCTAATTGAGGAACACCGGTGTCCGTGTGGAACACAGGTAGACATCTGGGGGACTCACGGGTTGTCCTGCAGTAGAAGCGAAGGACGCCAAAGCCGTCATAGCGAGGTTAATGAGATTACAGCCAGGGCTTTCAGATCCGCTCTAATACCGTGCATCCGAGAGCCCGCCGGCCTCCTGAGAAGCGATGGAAAGAGACCAGACGGTCTCACCCTTATCCTTTTTGAAAGGAGAAAGGCGCTTGTTTGGGATGCGACTATCACCGACACGCTCGCCCCGTCGAACCTGGAGGCCAGTGCATCTTCCGCTGGCTCCGCAGCACGCAAGGCTGAGCGTTTTTTTTTTCTTTTTTTCTGGGAGGTTTTGGTAATGCATGATGCACATGCGCCACTAGCAGCCTGCGTGACTAGTGTGAGACTCGCAAACCCACTAAACCCGGATTCCTCCCCACCCCCCCAGGCTCGGTATTACTTTGGCATTACATCGAAACCGTGGGAGAGGCGTCTCTGCCGTTCTCCTTCAATCAGCTCTATCCCTGACTATCATCCCGCATGTCTACCTGCGGTTGGATAGGGGGATGCCATTTTGTAATCCGTCCTGTGAGGGTGCGTCAAGACCATGAGGGCCTGGCTGCTCCCCACCCCCTCCCCCCTCCCTCGGCTCCTCGTCTCGACCACTCTCCCGAGAGACCCGCTCAAACCTCTCCCGCCTGGCCGTTTCCTTGGCTGTCTTGAGTGTCAAAACAGCGTCGAACAAGTTCGTCGCCTCCCTCCATGCCTCCGCCGAAGTCATCATATGGGAGACCACCTCCTTGATGGGTCGGCCCCTCACAGCGGTTGGTGCTGCGTCCCGTGCTTCCCTGAGAGCATCACACCGCAGAACAGTATGCTCTACGTTGTCCGTTTCTCCAGGCTGAGCGTCTAAAGACCAACAAATATGCCCAGCTCGCCAACGAGTTCATTTTCGTGCCGCTAGTATTCGAGACACTCGGGGGGCCCGGCCCTGAGGCATGGTCGCTTTTACAGAAGATTGGCAAACAAATTGAACTGGCGACAGGGGAAAAAAGAGCACTTGAGTTTCTACTTCAGCGACTATCGCTGGCAGTTCAACGCGGCAATGCGGCAGCAATAATGGGCACAATGAGGGGCTGCCTCAAGGATAAGCTCGACTGGTAGTGCTCCCCACAAGCCCTAGTGTTGATAGTTAATTACATCTCGCTGTAACACTTAAATGTCATTTTAATAAAAACAGACAACCTGCGAGGTTATTAAACGACATTTGCTCTATTAATATTATCAGTAGTTGCGGAGGGCAAGCACAGCCACAGCCGTCCAATCACCGTCATTTGCAACAAGATGCTGCATTAGAGAAGCATTCCTATAACAATGAATGTTACTGGTTTAAAATCTGTTTTGAATATTGGTACAATGATGACTACTTTTTCGTTTGTAAATGGTTGTCGACTGTGTCACACGAGTGTAACTGTGCGACCCAATTAAATTACTCATTTTAAATCGTATGATAAATTCCGGCTATCAAAAAGAGACCCAAGCAGTAATAACCCAAGCAACGTACCAACCTGCCTTCAAGTGGTACTGAGAAGCGACCTCGTGGTACTCAACGCAGCCTGAATTATAAAACTTTTAGAAGCTCGCTAATGGTCCAATGGATAATGCACGATAAAGTAGGCGGTGCAGCTATTATGCGTCGGGTCGCGCTACCCGATCAAGGATGACTCCCAGGGGGGCGCCTATACGCAGTTCTTGACTAAAGCCCCAAACGGAGAAACTAAAACTGCGATTAGTCGAGACAACGGTACGTTCGATCCAAGTACGACAAAAAGTGGGTAATTTCCAAGAGCTATTCGTTAGGTAGCTTTGTAACTCTTAATAGAAGTGAACATATAACGAGTAGTACTTTAAACTGCAAAGTACTCGAAGGCAGGCTATATGGACGAAGTTCAATCAATCCTAAAGAATGTTGCCGTTAATAGCCCTTGTACTATGCAACTGCCATCCATCGTCAATAATCGACTATTATAATTGCAAACGTTAGTGAATAATCATAAGATCCAAGCCAATATGCGGTGAAATTGGATTTATCTTAACATTCATTCAGACAAAGCAAGGTAATTGTATTCAATCTTACTGTGTATCAAAAAATGTTGACCTCATTTTTCTATGTGAGACCTGGTTCAATCAGTCCATCACGGACGCCGAGCTCTCTCTCAAAAGCATTTTCCGATGCTTCCGGCTGGATCGTAGCTCGAGTGGCAGCCGAGTGTATATATCTAGTCTCAGCTCGTTTTAATGTTATACCTGTGTCATGTGATACACCCATAATTCCGCACAATATGTTTCGCCATTGCTGTTTCTATGCATCGGAATCAGGCGATAGTATCTGTCGCGCGCAACGGACCAACGAATACTTCGACCCTATCAATTTCTGTTGACACAATCTGTGACTATCAGTGGCGACTTTAATCTACCGGGAATCGACTTGGCTACTGCGGAAAGAACAATGTAATCCAACTTATTAATGGCCCACGCATCACTCTGGCTTCAGCCTCAATCTTCATCTTGATCACAAGCCCATCTCGTTCTGTCCCAAAATTGACATAATTTAAGCAATTAAACTACTGTGTGCGTTCAACTTGCAACACATGAACATCGAAATAAGAGCCAACGACCTTACCTGATCGAGTAAAAGGTGTTCTTTTTAGACTGCTACAATGATAACTCGCGGTTGAACGTTCCAAACACAAATCTTTATCTGTCGATTTCTTCGATTCATTCACTCCTGATGCGGCCGATCGGACGCTCGAAAAGGTGCGCTTGTATGTAGGCTCGGGCGGCTACATACAAGCACAGCACGCGGACCATGCCTCATGCACTGCATATTATTGAAAACTCATGCAAGGAACAAAGCGTTTCAACATACTGACAGAGATGAACATACAGCTACGCCAGTTCGCGCCTCACCAACAACAAGTTCCCACCAGCCCTGGAATCAACCTCACACTCGGCATCAACTCATGATGATAAGGTGGAACTAATAGTCTTTCACCTCTCATCTTTGTTCAACTTAGTTCCCTTAACCTCTGCTTCACCTACGTCGATATCTTGTGATTTTACAATCTAATGCGACTCGCCACTCAATTTTCACTAATATGACATATACACGAAACCCTCATGTCTGAAATCCAATCCAGTCACACACCCGATGGCTTTTTATATTCATAGAGTGGATCACAGACTTAATGTTGACAAAATGAAAAGGAAGATCAAGGTCCATGTACACACTCGTGAATGGTGCGTTCTTCTGCGCAATCGGTGGATCCGAGTAAAATGCGGAGAAGCGCTTAGTGAGCCAGTTTTATCTCCGTCCGGTGTCCCGTGGACTCTTCCTTAGCGCAGTGTGCGTGGTGCAATGACAGTGAGATTGAGCTATTCGTTTCAAAATGCCTCGTTTTGAAACATTGCTCTTTCGATCTGGACAAAAAGATTAACGGGGCAAGATTGACTTCCACAAACGTTGCACGAGACCTTGGTATGATTGTTTCAATGGATCTTACGTTTTCTGCACATTTTTGAGCCATTACGTGTTTTCATCATCAAGAACCCAAATATGTGCATTCGCCTGTCTAAGGCAGTTTTGTTGTCCCTACTTTAGAATTGCACACCCTTCTGGTGCCATATGCTTGTGCACACCAAGAGGTACGATTGGCGACGTTTAAAACGTGGCGACGTGTTCCTAAAAAGGCTCTGTAAAAAATGTAATATCGAGTTGAATGCTGTAAACATGTCGTCGCTGTCAACTTCATTAGGAACAACAACGGGCGGGCAATATTGTAGCGCTGAATTTAGTGACCGTTTTTTCGAGGTGACAATTAACGATTGTATAAGCCAAATAATGCTTTAACCAAAATGTATTGCAAGACTCAAAATAATCAATTCGCCTGGTGTGTCGTCAGAGAATCGCACACTAAGGCGGCTTCGCGGACTTCACTGCATTCCAGTTTCCTTTCACGCTGTATTCGGTAAATAAAGGCGTTTCTATTCTACTCTATTTATTGGTAAATGGATACGGCACACACCGGAGCACAGACGTGACTATCATTTTAGTATTCCTGCCACCGTGAGTGAGATATCTCTATAAGCTTCCAGCAGAACTTCTTTATGAGCATTCAGCGTAACCTCTTAATATGCTCTCATCAATAGTTCTTCATAGGCATCCCAGTGCAGCAGCGTCTCATTACAGATACATATGTAAGCGACGTTGAAGCGTTGTCGTTCAAATGTGTCCCTGTTGTTGTTGTTGCTGCTGCTGCCGCCGATAGTAAACGCCCCCCGAGCGAGCAGCTGCGCACAACGCCTATCTCGCGAGTTGAACAGAAATCGCAAGGCGTAGCAGTGCTGCAAAAGACATGTAAAGCCTACTCACAAGAATATGCGTTAAGGCGGTGAAACATATATATATATATATATATATATATATATATACGCGGCTTAGACGGCTAATGCACCGCTCGAAACGGGCGTTTCAGAGTAATTGAACGGACCATTAGATCACCCATCGCAAGTTCGAGCCCCGCACTACGTCAGTGTTATTTCTGTTAGATCTGGTTAAACATTGTGTTGCTACATTTCTCTGCTGGAGAAGGCTTATTTAAGCTGAATAGCTACACTGCATTAAAGATAAACGCGTTGGGGGTTAGCGCGCTACAGGCATATTTTAGCCTATCACGAGCGTTTACAGGTGAAGAATACCTCAGCGTGCGTTGTGCGTATGTTGAAAATGTACAATCACCTGCAAAGGCTTGTAACACAATTGACTAATATCACATAATGATTTGCCAGTGGCCTAATGTTATAAGGCTTCATAACCATTCTAGTCTCGGTTGCATTTTTCTCTCATGAGACATAGCACGGATAAACTCACAGCCAAAGAATGACCGACATGACGCGTTGCAGTTTGTGCATACATACCCTTGAAGTGTTAGCATCGATAAATGCGCTCCTGAAATCACTAATAGTTACTGAGGTGCGACTAGTGCGACTACGATTCTCAGGAGACGAGATACTTCACTTTTAAAGACAGCAGGCTACAGAAAATCACCTGAACTAGACACAATTACGTGCGTACGTAGTAAGTCCTGCAACAGATAAAGGAGCGGATAAAAATGCATTTTATAATGCAGGTTTTAACCAAGTAAAATCCCGAGAACTCCCGAAAAGCATCGTATAACGGGAAGGAAGATGGCGCTGAACCATGTGCTAACTACAAGAGTAGAGCATTCGAATGTGCAACGTAGAAGGTGCTAATGACCATGTTTGTAGACAGGCTTTACACTGTGTGTAAAACCCAACAAGCAAAACGGCTTCCTTCTGCAATAATCGCCCGAAACAGCTGTGGACAAAGTCATAAATCCTGTAAATGCAGGCTTTAGAATCTGATTGGGAAATGTAGAAAATCGATATCTTCCCAGTCGTCGTTGCACTATATTTTGATAGATTGTCACGACGTAATCTATCATGGCGTACCTTGAGTGATTGGGGTGGAAAGTGATTGATCCTCTTCGTTCATAAGCTATCCAGTAGAAGTTCTAAATCGGATAGCAAATCAAACGACTCCCATATGCAGGCCTAAAATAAGAAAATTGGGGCTTATTTCATTGGTAAGCATATTATTTGTTAGCGTGAGAATTTCGTACACAGAATTACCAGAAGCCTTATTTACGACATGCCATACCCATCTAGAGACATCTTTAAAACGCCGAAATATATTTTAAAGTTTTTACCTTTTTGCAAAGGTACGCAGTTCTACTCTTAGACGCCCAGTTACTTTAGAGGGTACAATATCTTTGGAGATATTGACTCAGAGTTAGTTCTTGCTTCATGGCGCGTACGGGCCGGCTGGAGCTCGACTAACTGTACAGACGATAACCGGAAGGTCAGAAAAAGAGAAGTATTCAGCATTGCTGCTGAATACTCTCAAAATTCGAGCTTAGCATAGCACCATAGCAATAATGCATGAAAAATTGCAAAACATGTGATGCATGAAAAATCATATGTAATGCCTAGGCAGTGAATTTGTTAACACATTGACGTTCTTTGTATAATGCAGGGCAAGTTACTGCTGAGGGAGGAACTTTTTTAGGACATTTCGAGAATGTCACTATAGGCCAACCACTGCTACTGCTGTACTTTTGTCAACGACCACTAGAGGTAGCTTACGGATGCTAGTTATGACACTAACATCCGTAAGCTACCTCTAGTGGTTCAATAACATCACTAATGATAGCCATATGTTTCCCAATTATGCAATTATATTTATTCTATTATCCCGTTTCCCTACCCAATATATATATATATATATATATATATATATATATATATATATATATATATATATATAATATATATATATATATATACGTAAAGACACTGTTTCAGGAACTTTCCCATTCTCAAACATATCCTGCCACTTTACTAAAAAAGGTAAGAAATATACAAAAGAAGCCACCTGTGCAATTGCGGATTCAAGGTGCATTCTGAGCTATATGAACGTACCTTTTTATTTTATGAGAGACTTTTTGTGCAGATGAGGAACTGAAAAATACGGTTTGCACACATTGCACTGACAGCACGGCAAAAACGTACGTGGAGAGCCTTCCCGATAAACCGATAGGACTAAAAGTCCCCGTAACCTATCAGGACCTAACTGACGTAAAATGTTAGTTAGGCCATATTGGAGTAACTAAGAGATTATTTGTCCTGTAAAACTGCCTAGTTTTAGACATGGTGGGCCCTTGCTCGGCGCGTTACTGTTAGATCGGTGCACGAGGTGCGCCCACCTTTATGGAAGGTGCGAGCGCCAGTGTTAGGATCAATAAGATTCTCCACCGTCATCCATCCGAGATCTGTGAGTCACCTCGGGTTGGTCTCGGCAGAGCCGCGTGTGTTGGCGGCGTTAAAATATCCGGTTATGACTAAGAATGGAATATCGCTTATGCTCGACCCGGGACGGCCACGTCAAACTCCTTTTATTTTCAGTCTGAATTTTGGGGACAAGCAGCCCCTTTAGTAGCCTGCCATTCAAAACCACACTGTAAAGGTGGGCTGTAGTTCTAAGTTCTTTGGAAAGGTGCTCCAGTTTCTTGCACCTGTGCCTTCTGTGCTGCCAGAAAGCTCTGCTGTGCAAAGATCAGGTCCAATGCATAAGATTATATTGGACAGCTTTGACTCTGACAACTTTGATAAGTTTCCGTGTTTCAGTCGTGCCGAAACAAATATATAGTGCGCGCGGTCGTGCGACTTGAAGAGCTCATCAAGCAACACATACCAACTCAATAACTTAACAACGTCTCACGCTGCCCGTGGAGTGCACACGACACCTGCAAAAAGCTTCACTAAGGACAGTCTTGACCGGCAGGAGCCTTTGTCCACTACATAATTAGCCGCATACACCCTTAGGATATGTCCTGTTCAAAAATCGTTAACTATGATTAGGCTTTTCGAAACGCTGATTTGGCATCAGATCCGGCGCTTATCTCGTAGCAGTATACGTAGGTTTAAAGTTCTCGGGCTGACCCTCAGCCGAGATTTAACGTCCGCGGAACTGTTTTTCACATTGCTTCATAGACGGATATATATAGTATACGAAGTATACGTAGTAGTAGTAGTAGTAACTGAACTACTATGAAGACGTTAGTATTGCACTACATGAAATTGGTCATGCAGCGTTTGATCTATTTCGAACCGTTGACTCACACCGTTCCAACTATAATTTCGTAATTAACACACTTGTGCTTAAAGTACACTTTTTATTGAGATTTAGTGGTGTTGTTTGTTGTTTGTCTGTTTACCAAAGTTTCCCGCCTTGGGAATCCAAAGCAATTTCAATAGAAGAAGATAGAAGCATAGTTCTCTGCCAGCTAACTCAAAACTTTCCTATTTCGCGGTTGGTCCCCAGTGTGACGACGAACCTTGCGTCTATCTATTTTATACTATGCAAACAAGATGTTGTTGCTATGCATGAAACTGTAGGATCGCAGGCTAGACGTTGGATTTAGATAGGTCTAAAAGAATCCTTTCGAACCCGCGCACCTATGTGTCTCCTCCGGTTGCGAGGCGCAGACGCATGCCACCGGGCTCGACGGGTTTAGATAGGTCTAACAGCGGCCTACTGTCAGAACGTTTTCCAGAATCACTTCTTGTACCACCTGGCTTAAGAGCGAGAGGCTCCCGACACTATGCACGGTACGTTAACCAGAGTCAGGTTAGATAGAGGTAGTAATCATAATTAATAAATTTAAGTAGGCCGAAGACGTAATCCCTCCTTCGACTTTTTTAGGCGTGTAACCCTTTTTCGATGATTACTCTCCGTTGCCCCTAGAACGACGTTACCTGTAAACGCGACGGCAGGAATAACAATAATATAAACATAGCAGCAGCACCAATAAGTGGTCACTGTTTCGCCATAAGGATAATGATAATGATGACCGTGATCCAGCTACCTTGACCGTGACATCGGTGATCGGCAAAATCACGGCTGTGTGATAATTTGTTATACGCTTCGACGATGTTTCTTAGTGCGGCTACCGCTAGGAGCCAGTCGGCCGGCGCAGTGGCTATACTGCTCATCGCATTCGCATTTAGACAGGTAACCACAGCGCCGTGATCTTACCAAATATATACGTTCTCCTGTGTCACCCATTTTCTCCCGCCGTAGTTCCCTCACTTATTATACACATTACAAAAACTGATGAGTCTTCTTGATTAACGACACGACGTATAAACCCTGATTGCTATATCTGTGCTACTCATGCGGCTTTACAATTGCCAGTTATCGAAATGATCTAGTAGGATTAGCAAAGCAGTTTATACGTCAGTTAAGTTTATGCAGTTTAGGCGATTTATTATTTTATTTTTATTTCTTTATGGAAGAGAGTGAATGCAGTTACGCGGGGTTGCTAAGAATAGGGCGTATTCCCCCTTTCGAGACGTATGCGATTCTACTCCAGCGGATGTTGGTCTGCCAAGACTCCTTCCCACTAAGGACACATCCCCCTTAAGCTTCACTCTTTTATGGCCAGATATCCAATGAACACTAGTATGGGCAATTAGAAGAAGCGGCGAACGCATAACGGATTGTGTGGCCGAGGTGTAGGCAAGTAATTTGTTCATAAATAAGATATTTAAACAGCAGTCGGAAGGAAAAGGAATAAAAATGTAGCTAGCATTCTGAACAAGTACTTGACCTTACTTGTAAAAACCCGGTTGATGGCTAGGTTGAGAGAATCCGACCCTCTTTCCTCTTTCACATGTTGGGCATGACTCGAGGGCTAAAAATTTCACGGTTAGGTATCTCAACACCGATTTATTTGTATTTAGCCACAATATGTGTTATTCAAACAGGCTGCAAAAATTAAAGGTAACGATAAGGTGTCCCGCTGATGCTGTCCCGTGCAGATCCTATTAAATTAAAATGAAGCAGCAAAAACAGCCATTTTTTTACGGTAGCTCGGAGCACAGTATTAGATATTTCAGGCTTGGAATTTTAAGCGCATGGCGTCAAGATGTACGTCGCTATCAATGGGGATAAAAAGTGGGTTCTGCTCCAAAAAGTGTGAACAACTTTAGGGTATGGACCAGGGATCTGGATCATCTGCTGTTCATGCGTAATATTTGATATATTAGAAGAAATTTTAATTTAGCGCCTTTTTATTATAGCGCTGGCCACGTTTGGATTTTGCTCTAAAACTACTCACTTAGGATTATCATGATTAATTTAATTGGTATTAGGACCACCTGGTATTTTCATGTCTAAAAATCACCAGTGATCTTGCTTAAGTGTTTGGTTTGGGGAAAGGCATCCCTCAGCTGTATATTGTTTGCATGGCGGTATCGGGGTATGTCGCACGGGTGCTCGATGAGGCCACAGCTTGAGACGGCCCACGAGGCTGCAGAGAAGCTGCTGGACTTGCTGGCTTGATCAAAAGCATTCCGCATCGCCTGAAACACGGACTGTAACCTTTTGCTATGACTATTCTGGCTTTAGTTTTTGTATTGTTGGTTGTTTATGTATGCATATGCGGAAGATACGTAAGAAGCACAATTTCCTTTTCCACCCGTTATGCCAAGCTCTTTCACACATGTCACGCGTTATTATTAAAACACAGCGACAGTTTTAGCAAACGTTCTTTCATGAAGCACCAAACCAGTTGTTGATTCAACTGTTGAGCAATCGACCGGCATGGTCGGTCCTTTTCCCAATGTGCCGCGTCTCTGTGAGTCAAAAAAAGGTGTTAATTTGCGCAAATTGCAGCTGTACGGCAATCGTCGGACCGGCCTATTTTTGTCCGCAACATTTTTACAACTAACTACAAGTTGCCTTCGAAAAAGGAGCGGCGCCATGGTCTAAAAGGCTACTGCGCTAGTCATAGCTGTCATCTACCGGGGTGTCGCCGATTCGATCCCTGTTGTTGATGAAATTCTCTCTGGGCGGTGCTCATTGAGAAAAGATGATAAACTATATCGCTAATTGTCAGTGGCCATGCTGTCACAAATGACTGTTATGGGAATGCTAGATATCTCAACATGTCCAGTCTTTTAGAGGCAGTCTCTCTAGATTTACAAATTTGGTTAACATTTGATAGGTTAAAAAGCATGCCGTCTTCAATCATGAATTGCTTCCGTCTGCCACGTTCATGGCGAGGCTCGTAAGCGCTTTTTCGAGTATCCCGTTGCTTTACCAGTATCAGGTAAGCATAATGTAACACATTTACCACTACAGTGTAACACTACAGTGTAACACATCTGTTTTGTTTAAGGCTAAATAATGGACAGAACGAGGAGAGAAAGAGATAATAGTATGGAAAACGTCTTTATTTATCGAAAACATTATGGAAGAAACCTGGAATGCAGTGAAGCTCGCCAAGCCGCCTCTTTGTGCTATTATCTGGCTAGACGCCAGAGGAACACATTATTGAATATTTTAAGTCTTACAGTACATTTTGGTATAATAATTATTTGACTTCTACGATTGTTCATTGTCACATCGAAGAAGCGGTCAATGAGATGAGCGCTCAGAAGCTGCAATAGAGCCAGCGCGTCTTTGGCATTTAGCACGTTGACAGTGGCGGAAGGTTTACGGCATCCGACTTGAGATAAAGAGACCGCAAAATGTAATAAAATAGCGCATCATAACCATCGGTTAGATTTAAAAAATGGTCATAACGCGCGATCTCGAAAATTCGTATACTGCTTAGTAGCAAGGAATTGTCTACTAGAACAACGTTTTAGATTATCATTTAATATTCCGATATATTGTTACTTTTCTTAAAGTAAGCAAAGGTTAAACACAGCCAAAAATGTACACTAATAGATTTTGGTAATAATGAAATATGAACACTGCGGTATAAAGAGTGACGGCATGCTTATATATATATATGTATATGTATTTTTTTTGTGGAGGAGGGTTAAATGCAGTTACGCACTACTGCTACGAGTAGGAAAATTCTGTTTCCATCTCAAGCTGTGTGGGACTCGACCCCAGCGGATGGATGTTGCGCCGCTGAGACCCATACCCACTAAACGCACCTCCCCCCTTAAGCTTCACTTTCTGATGGCCCAGGTCCCCATAGAACAGTGCTATGGGCCATCAGGAGAAGTGGCGAGTGCCCTATCGGATCAATTGGCCGGGGTCGCTCACGGGTTCCCCCACCTGTCAGGCGCACTTTGTCCCAGCCCTTGCGAACCCGTTTGATTCAAAGTTGCGCTTTCTTCAGCCGTGCTGGCTTCAAAAGGATTCTGCCTTTTTGTGCATCTTATGTACTTTGTCTTTAGTACCTCCTGTGCTAATTCCGCTCCCAGTTCCCATGCTTGGGCCGAACCCAGGATGTACTCCACGAAACATTTCAGACAGTTTCGTGGAGGGTCTTGAACTTCAGGGTGGGTTATTCCCGCTCTGGACCATTTCTCGCGAATGTGTCTTATCGCTCCGGTTCTGGCCTTCTCCCATGCCTGGCACTTAAGAAGTGTGTGTTCTGGACCGTCTTCCAGGGCATCTTCGCAGAAAAGACATATTTCTGATAGGGCCTTCCCAATTCGGTGAAGGTATGATTGTAAGTTTCCATGCCCCGTGAGAATCTGTGTCAGGTAGAAGGTTAGATCCCCTCCCGGCCTTGCTATCCATGCCTGTATGTTTGGCAGCAGTTTGGTCAGGCTCTTTCCGGGGGCCCCGGAGGGAATGGCGACCCACTCAGCTTGCCATTCTTCTAAAGTGACTTTTCTTTCTCGTTCTTTGTCGATTTCTGTAGGTGTGCCAATGTCCCACAGCCGTTGTCTCTCGAACGCCTTAAAGTCCCAAGGAATGCCTCCGTCAAGCAGCAGAGCCGCATTTGTGCTGATCGTTTTGTACCCTTGTATTACCCTTAGGGCTGCGATCCTCTGCGTTTTGCGCAGGAGTAGTTTTACTTTCTTTGTCTTAAGAGCAGTTCTGGCCCATACGGCAGCTCCGAAGAGGGCGATAGACTCTGCAACTGCCATTAGTAGTTTTCTTGTGCGAGCCCGCGGTCCGTGTACGTTTGGAAGTATCCTCGCTATAGCGTTTGCCGTCTTAGATGCTTTTTCCACAGCCTTTTTTAAGTGACATAAGCCCGTCATGGACGTGTCCAGCGTCACCCCAAGATAGCGGGCTTCTTTCACGAACTGGATTGTTTGCCCTGCAACCTGTATGTGCAGCGGTCGGACTCTCTTCTTGCCAGTTAAGAGGATGATCTCACTTTTTTCAGGGGCGAGTGCCAGCCCCGCGGCCTTCATCCATTCCGCTGTTGAGTGCAGGGCTTTGTTCGTGTTCAGCTCAAGTTCATCCTCCGTTTTAGCCTGTGCCACAACCGCTCGGTCGTCAGCGTAAGCTATCACGTCTATTCCGGGGGGTTGACCGGTTTGCCGCAAGACGTCATCATACGCTAGGTTCCATAGCAGTGGGCCCAGGATTGACCCCTGTGGCACGCCGGCTGTCATTGGAAACACCACCTTGCCGTTTGAAACGGACCTTTCCTTAAGGTATCCAGATATTACTTTAACTAGGTATGGCGGAACATTTTTACGAACAAGCGCGTCCAAGGTGGTCTTCCATGGAAGGCTGTTAAAGGCGTTTCTCACATCCAAGAGGGTTACCATGACTAAATGTCTTGTACAGGTGGTGGACCTGCGCACCTGCTCAGCTCTACTGAGGACCCTGTGAATTGCCGTTAGGACCGATTTGTGCTTACGGAAGCCAAATTGTGCCGGTGACAGGAGTCCGCACTCCTCCGCAAACAGCCTGAGCCTTTCTTCAATAATGGCTTCATACCCCTTGGCTAAGGCGCTTAGTAAACATATTGGCCGGTACCCTCCATTTGCTTTGGGGATAAGGACCACTTCTGCTTGTTTCCAATCTTGTGGGAACTCTCCTGTTCTCATCGCGGAGGTAAGGGTTTCTGCAACAGCAGCTGAATGTTCTTTGAACAGAAGCTTTACTGCAGCCGGGGGGATGCCGTCAGGGCCGGCGGCTTTTCCCGTCTTGAGCTTATTTGTCGCTTGGAGAACTTCGAACGGCTGAATTGCCGGGAAATCATCGTCTGTTGCTTCTGATGTGTTTTCGTAGGTATCCCTCTCGAACAAGTCGTGAGTCGGGAAAAGCTTAGCTAGAATGTCAACTGTTTCCTGTTCATCGAGGACGCCCGTAACAGCGGTTTTCTTGTTACCGCACACAATTCTGTATGGCTTTCCCCATGGGTCCCCTTGGACCTGGGCGAAAAGCTCTTTCCAGCACTTTGTTCTGCTGTCAGCAATAGCACTCTTAAGATTTACTCTGCTTTCTCTGTATCTGGTCAGTGCCTGCAGTCGCTCCTCGTAGTTTCGGTGGGTCTGCTTTAGTGCCCTTCTGGCTTTGTTGCATTCTTTGCGTTTATCGGCAATGTTCTGTGTCCACCAGTGCTTAGGCAGCTTTCCTAGCTGTCTTGGGTGCGCCCTCACCGTGGCTGTTTTTTCACACACCTCTTTGAGGATGGCCTGGAGCTGCCCCAGGGTCTTGGGTGAGTCGGATTGCCTCATTTTGTTCCCAATTTCCTTCTTGAACTTTTCTTCATCCCAAATTTTGTACCGCTTTCTCTGTTGCTGCGGCGGGGAAGCAGTTCCGAGATTTAGTCGAGTCTCTACGCAGAGATGATCGCTAAGGTTTTCCTCTTCCACGAGAACCGTCCAGCTCGATACCTTCTGCGCTATCTGAGAGTTACTGAAAGTTATGTCTACGTATGATTCGTAGCTATGCCGCCGGAAAGTCGCCTCTTTTCCATCGTTGAGAATGTACAGGTCGTTGGCCGCTGTCCATTCTAAGAGCGCTCTCCCCCGCTTGTCTGCTCGCCGAGAGCCCCACGTCACTGCTGCCGAGTTAAAATCTCCGGTGATTAACAAGCCTGTTCCCGGTTTTAAGTTTAGTATAGACGCCGTGAGGTTATCTAGCAGTTGTTCGAATTCCTCGTGCGGGCAGTTGGGGCTTATGTAGCAGGAGTATATTCTTCCTACGGCTTTTATTTCAATCCAGCAAAATCCTAATCCACTTCCTTTGTTTTGTATTTTGACGGCATGGTTTACTATGAGTGCTGTGTCGTATGCGGGGTCATTCACCCAGTTATGAGCTCTTTCTGCTAGCGTTTTGTTTGGTTCGCTGAGAGCGACTACATCTGTGCCTCTTCGGTGCGTTAGTTCCCAGACCATGTCGTGTGCTGCCCGGCTTCTGTTGCAGTTGACCTGAATTATGCTTGTTTTGTTCTGCAGTATGACAGCGTAGAGGTATTCTTCTGTGTCAGTCTTTTTGCGGCTCCCTTAGGTCCCTGTGTTTTCCAGTCGAAAGGTCCCTTCGGTATGCTTGCTTCGGAATGTTGTTGCTCCGTATTCTCTCCGAATTCAAACTCGGCCATATGCTTTGTCTTGTTTTTACAGGCCTGCCTTTCTTCATTCCGCTCTTTTAGTTTTGTCCGCAGAAGATTGAGATATATGGGACAAGCGGTAGTGCGAGCCTTGTGCCCTTTTTCGCCGCAGTTGTAACAGCTGGGGGTTTCTTCCTTACAGTCATTTGCGAAGTGTCCCTCCTTGCCGCATCTGTAGCACCTCTGTGTGACGGCGTTCTTGGTTTTGCATTCTTTGGCCGTGTGTCCCAGCTCCTGACACTTGTAGCATGTAGAGAGCGTGATCCACTCATCAGCCCTGCAGCCGGTGCCTCCGATAATTAGATTCTTCCTGGACAAGAGCTGGCATGCCCTGTCCTTTAGTAAGGTAACAAGGCACTGCCAACCGGCCCGGTTTCTGATTGGCCTGGGAGCTTCGGCTCTCATGTAGGAAGTCTCGTGAATTCTAAGTGTTTCACGCAGATCTTTCTCGATCTTGTCTGCCGTTAGAAACGGGTCGATGCCTCGTAGAACAACAGTCATGATGGGGCCAGTACATCTTCTGGTGTCTATTTCTCCCCCTATTCCCTGCCGCAGCACATCCGCAAACGTTGCACCGCTACCTGGTTTTTCTTCCACAACTCTTAGAAGAATATCGCCGTCTCTACCTGTGGTGACTGTCTGTACTTTCACCCCTGCCTCTTGTTTGTGGACAAAGGGGCGAAATTTTTTAATCATGTCTTGTGAGGAGCACCCCTCGGTCGTTTCTATGCGGATAGAAATAGTTTCCTTCTGTTTTTCTGGTGGAGGCAAAGTGCCGCGTTGCGCACGGCAAAGGCTGTCTCTTGTGATGTCAGCTTTACATCCCGCCCTTCTGCAGCATGCTTCTATTGCATTTCTGATCGTATCTCCTTCCCATTCTGGGGAAATGTATAGAGCCACGGGGTTTTGAGTTTGAAGACTATGTCCTTTTTCCAGTGTTTTAAAGAGAGCCTCTAGAAACTTTTCTGCTGTATCTTTGGGATCAACCACTCCAATTACTAGTGTGCTCGACGAAGTTGCAGGGCCAACCGTGGCTTCTTCGTCTTCAGCGTCGGCATGGTCCAGTTCAAGCTGTGCGCAGTTTTTCAGAACTGCGACTCTACCAGCCCGCAAGCTGGAGGTTTTTTTCGGCTAACGGAAACTGCCCTGACATTTTTTTGAACATTGCCTTATCTTTTTCCGATCCTTTGGTGACAAGCATTACTCTGGCGTCCTTTTGGGTAGTTATGCTGTCCAGCGAAAAACGTGTGTTTTTGAATACAGGCTGAGGCCATTCTTCTTTGATGAGGTCGATGAGGTCCACCAGCGTTTCTGTTTTGGCAATCTGGTCCTCAATGTTCTTTGCCCTGTCCAGCGCGTGTTCTAGCTTCTTCTGACAGTCTTTACATCTTGCTGATTTAAGACCTTCTGGCTCGGGTCTCTTAAAGGCCAATTGTATTTGTTTTTCTTTCAGGAGCTCTAACTCCTTTGCAAGAGCTTCAGCCTTGGCCTTCCATCTGTCTCCTATATTTTCTACCTCCTGCACACGTGCGTCTGCGTCTTGTTCTGCTTTTTGAGAGCTTTGCACCTTTTCCATTAAAATTTTGTTATCTTTTTCCATCTGGCTAATTTTTGCTATTTGTTCTTCATTGTTTTCCTTGTGTTTTACTGCCAGTTCCCATACGACTTTGTCTAGGCGGGTGATGGCCGCTTTTATGTCCTTTTGGGATGCTGGACCACTGCCTTGAGATCGGCAAGTGCGTCTTCCTCGTGTTCGGTAAGCTCTGTATTCTCACAAGTTTTTCGTGCGGCCTTAATTTTGTGAGACGTGCAAGGTGTGCCGTTCTCTCTCGAACTGGGGTCTTCAGGTGAGGTCGCAATTGCGGCGGGTCTTTTTCTTTGTGTACCTGTCCTTGAAGAATAGGTGTGCTTTCCGCAACGTTCGTTGTTATAGTCTTCCATTTCCGTTTCACTAGCGATTTCACACTCCTTCTACGTTTCTGTTTCAGTCTTGTCATCTTCTTTATCTTCACCTTCCGAGGATTGCACGTCTGACACATCTGACATTATACGCACTCGAGAGCCCAGTATGGTCTGCAGGGCAGACCTGTCCTTGGCTGTCTCTGCTTGAGCATGGCTATCTTCCTTCGTTTTAGGATTATCATCGACTTGACTCAACCTAGTTGGGGGCTTGCTCGCCCCCCTAAACGGATCCATTTGTTTTTATTTTTCCTTCCCTTTTTTTCCTCCCTTTTTTTGGTATTTTTTTTTTAAATAATTAAAAAAAGCTTAATTTCCTACTGTAAAAAAAACCGGTTCTGGTTTTGAACTCGGGGCCGCCTGTAGCGCGTCCGCTTGACAGACAATGGCGCTAACCGCTCGGCTACGCCCTCTGTGTCAGATCGGAAGCACTAAGTAGTCATTGGCCAACCCCAGGTGATGTTAACGATGGTGATGACCAAGATGACAATGGCAAAGCAGCACAAAATGACGATACTGTAGTGACAGCGTCGACAAATCACTGTTGGAACAATGCAGATCTATCTGCCAGCTAACGTGATAATGCCACGCACGCATTCACATACACAGACAGGTTTGTTGTCATATGCCGAGAATGCATCTACAGCTGTTTTTCACGCAACTTGTCTAAGGACCGTAGAAAGAACGTTGGGGAATGTTTTGCCGTTAAATAAGTCACTTCTAAAGACACGTTAGTTAAGCAAAGATGCACCTGAGCAAGACGCGCCGAACTGATACAAGAGAACTGGCTGACGGTGACTTTGTACGAGATACTCGTACAAAGAGATGTGCGATACAACACACAAACAAACCATAAAGAGACATGACGACGTCTGTGATCGCGTGGCGCGTCTTCTCCGCGAAAGGGGTCATGAGGTGGTTCGTGAGCGAGTATTCCGTCGACCGGGCGCACCGGGTCTAAAGCCCGACCTCGTAATAACAACACCTACCGAGGTCTGGGTTTTAGATGCCGAGGTTTGCGGCCCGAACCGGGACCTGGCAAAAGCACGGCAAGACAAGATCGCCAAATATGACGTCGAGTTCCTAAGAGCGGCGCTCCCCGACCCGCAAAAACCTCGCAGATTCGGATCCATCACTATCTCTATGAGTGGTGTATGGGACTCCGAATCTGCGAGGACGCTCTTGGGGCTCGGCGTCACGAAGAGGAATCTTATGGATCTCACCGTTTTAACTTTGCAAGGAACCTTGGGGATATACCGCTCGCACCGGGTCCATAAGAGCGGGGGCTACCATCAAGCATGGACACGGACAACTGATTCTTAACTTCACGTGACACCTTTTTACCACCATTTTTATTAAGGCGAGCACTGCCGAGTGTGCAAACGTATTGTAAATGATTAATAAATCTTCACAATATTTTATATATATATATATATGTATATATTTATATATATATATATATATATATATATATATATGTATATATTTATATATATATATATATATATATATATGTATATATTTTATATATATATATATATATATATATATATATATATATATATACATATATATACGTATATAACTTGCTAATAGGACTGTACTAGGAGGTAATGCTATATTGTTCGCCGAAAAAAATAATACGGCTATGTTTCTCCAGCGATAGTAACTATTCATGTGCATATATTCTTGCGTCAGAGACTGTCGCTTGACATTCAACGAGGAAATGCAGCATCGGTCCTGAGCACATTGTTGAACTGGGCTAATCCTGGGTTAGATAACCCGTGGTCACACGTTCGCGCGGAGACAATTGCTCACTCCAAAGTGCTAACATAGATTTTAATATGACTACCTATTACAAATATTTCACCGAGTGTATGGTAGGCACGTCAACGGTTGTTTGAATAGACTTGCTAGATCCTTTAAGAAGGATCTCCTGCGCTCGCAATAATTTTGCAAGCTGCTCAACAAGCTAATACTTGCGCCTTAATCATGGCAGTTTGCAATTTAAAACTACGTGGGTTTTCGGAAGTTCATTATGTCGACAATGAAGAAACGGCAGGTATCCAGATAGTGGCAGAGATAGAGCAAACACAGAGAGATAAATCGAGATTGAATGAAAGATACGACTGTGTCGTCATTGTAGTGTTTAGGATTAGCCTAGGTCTACGGCCATAAATCACGCTAAAAGCCTTGGCTTAGCGACGAAACACAACTGCCTACGAAAAGCTTGACCATTTGGCCACGCTATGTTTAGCTACGACCGCTACTATTCATGCACGAGATCTGCGTTCTCACACAGCTTACATCACATTTGTTTAAATGTTTGGAGATATATATATATATATATATATATATATATATTTATCCACACATTTAAGCGTGTGGTCGTTTATCTGGAGATATTTGAAGGTAGCCCATTCTAATTAGAGAGCAACGGCTTTTGTACAATGTTTTACTTTAATTGAAACATTTGTGATCTGCCCCTTTTGTGCTTGTTCATATTAAGCTCTGGCCAATAATTTTCTACTGCGGCATACGTAACGAAGAAACTCTATTCGTTTTGTCTATGCTTGCATGTTATTTTTCTTACTAAAAGTAGATTTCTCATATAAGCTAAAACGTTTCCGGGAAAACCCCCAACCAACAATTAACGTTTACGGGTTTGCTTTCACATTGCTTCGTAAGACGGACCTAAAAATGCAAATGTGTAACGGTGCGGATCGAATTCGCGCACCTACGTGTCTTCTCTGGCCGCGAGACGCACGCAAATGTACCACGCTACCAGGCTCGACATATAGCCTATGCGAACAAAATGTGTCTTTTTAATGCAAGAATGAAGGCAAAGGGAGAAGGCAAACCATGTGCTTTTTGAAGGAGTCAACCAACCGCGCTAGGCGCACACAAGTGAGCGGAAAATACCAACTACCGGTATTTTTTCTATGAACAGTATGTATCATTCAAAAGACCATCTTCTTGGGAGAGTACAGGCAAAATGGAGTACTATTTATGGGCGAAACGGCGTAACGGAGATGACCTAAAACCGAGCTCACACTAGACACGGCTCATAGGTAATAGAAGCCGAAAATTTGATTAATGAAAACCCCGGTAGTTTCTAGTAAACGTGTGTGCATCAATCGCAATACGATAAGCTTCATCCTGCAAATTTAGCTGGTGGCCACTAGCCCAAAAATAGTAGTAACCGCATATAAGAGCCCATCAGCTACACACGAGGTATTTTTAATCTCTCGCTTGAATAATCTTAGGGAAGTACAAGATCTTAGGCTGTTGGGTAGCAAACTCCAAGTCTTGGGCAACTGGTACATTAGAGTTTAAAAACTAACCTTTTTGTGAGTATTGGAAACCACAATTATTGTAGCTCATCTTCGTGCCCTAATTCGTTTTGGCGTCAAGGAACTGCAATGTCCGCCGAGACAAGGCCGTGAGCTATTTTCAATACGAGTGTACCTGCACGCCGAATATAGACCTTCGCAACTGGCAAATGCTTGTGGGTGATAAACAGTTTCCCTACATAATTTCTTCGGCGTCTAGGGAATTTTGCTCGTAATGCGTCATTTTGTATGACCTTCGCTCTACGGAGAATGCCATACTCCCCACCTTAACACGAGAATTCCGTAGAAAAAGATGGGCATACATAAACGTGATTTGTAAGCAATCAACAGACTTTCAATTGGGACCCCAAGTACGATGTATGAAACACGGATGTTCTGTAAAGCGCGTGTGTTTGAGATAATAATAGACTGAAATGAACTGAACTAAACAAGCTGCTTCATGCGTCGCAAAGCTAAAATGACAGCATAGCATTTAGGGGTTATATAGTCTAAGTGCGGTTGCCGCGATAGCTTATCATGGTCACACCCAGACACTTGACCAGGCAGAAATGATTCACCACACGTAGACGGAGTTGGAAGGACGTAACATAACTAAATACGTATGTCACCTTTTTATATCAGAGACGCTTAGAAAGGTAGCGTGAGAGAAATGTGAGAGATCTTGGTGGGTGGCCTCCATAGCATTTTTAGGTAATGCTGCACAATTCTGAGCCTGAAGGAATACAAAGGAACATTAAATGCCAATTGCCTACCCACTTATTTATTGGCATTGGCTTCAATAACTTACAGAGTCAATAATAGTGAATTGGTCCATAATTTGGTTCCTATTTTTACCCATTTTTGGAGACACGTGCTGTATTACCCACTTTGTGTAACTACCTTATCCCAACGTCCAGTTAGGCTTATGATTCTATCCCACCAGAAGTCGGCGTCCTGGTTTTTGAAGTAATGGTCTATAAACGTTTTAACACGTTCCAAAACATCAAATTCTTTGCCATTAAGGGAATTTTGATGGGACCGAAACAGATGATCCTCTCAAGAGTATATGCAGAATGTGTCAACTTCTTGGTGGTGAGCAAAGATGCGTGCGGTCTTGCGTTATTGTGGTGGAAAGTCACTCTTCGTCTATTTGCCAAATCCGGCCGCTTCTGGTCAACTGTTCTCTTCAAATTGTCCAATTGTTGACACTATTTTATCGTATCAATCATTTTGTTTCATTCCCCCTTTGCATCCCACCAAACACTTAACATCGCTTTTTTGTCTGGGGTCCGGGCTTGGCAGTTGCTTGGGGCTCACGCCCTTTTTTGAGCCACGCCCTTCTGCGGACAACGTTTTTGAAAAGTATCTACTTTTCATCCACTGTCACTATGGTGCGGAGAAAGGAGCGATCATCATTATTGTTGAGCTGATCGCAAACTAGCACACGCTTCTCTAGTTGGCGACTGCTGAGCGCGCAGCACCTATAAATCCAGCTTGCTGACGAATCCTTCGGCATGGAGGTGATGCCTTTAAACGGAAGTCTGTAATACGTCGACAATGCCCACTATCTCGCGCAGCGACAGGTGTGGGTTTCGTTGAACCACTATTGTTAATCCGGCCATGTTCACTGTCACATGCCGTCCGGGACGGTCTCGAGCCCCGGTGGTGTTCATCTGCGCCTCGTGACCGGAGGAGACACAAAGATGAGCGAGTTCGAGCCCCACCATTGCACATCTGTATTTATGAAGGTTCTTTGTCAGCCAATGCAAAAAGCAGTGCCATGTACGTTACATCTTGACTGAGAGTCAGTCCAGAAAGTATTTTTTTAGGTATTTAAACGAATTGCACGATATAATACCACGCAGGTCTGCTCCTACCGCCATGTAAAAAAATAACCCACTCCCAACAGTTTTCGCCCCCCCCCCCCCCCCCCGGGTGCACTACGCAGTGCGGCGAGCGCAATTTTCGGAACGCACTTATGGATCAACATAGTACATTACACCAAAAGCAGTGGCTATGTCTGATTACTAAACGGAGTCCTCGCTTGGAGTTGGCTTGGGGATAAGTGGCCGGCGCACGTCTCTAGTTGGGTTTCCCCAACAGCCTTTGCGGCAGCATAATTGCATTAGGGTATAGCATTTGTCACGCAACTTTTACTACGCACAGACAATATGCATGAATAGAGGATTAATTACAGCCTGGACAGACATGCGCGAGTTTCTTTGCCGTTACATCTGCTAAGTTCAGATTATTGTAACATTTTTTGCCCAATTTGCACAAGTCAAGTGATGCCACTTTTTTATACGCAGCCGCTTTGTGCCGAGCCGCTGTTGTGGGAAATTTCGGAGCGGTGAGTCACGTTGTCGACGACCTTGTTCTCATCAATTACTACTTTTCGGGCTGACCCCCTGCCAAGACAACCATGAGTTGACGAGGTCGCTCTCATCTTGAGTTGTTCTTCTCTGGTACTTTTTTTTATCTATCGTATCTCATCTGGTACTACTACTACTACTATTACAGCTAAAACTACTTGATCACTACCAGTACGCCCTGCACGATGTGCACCCGTTCGTTGTGACAAACAGGTGGGGCGCGTCGGGCTCACGGCAATCCGAAGCCTCGTTTCGCCGTTTCTTTCGTAGTTTACTTTGTTTGTTTTGCCACCGTTTAAGGTCGTCAACAACGCCGTAATAGTTGGTATTTCTATAGAGAGTATTGTTGTTGTTGTTGTCTTTGATGTCGTTGCTGTTGTTGTTACAAACATTTTCATTGAAATCAGCAGCAGCATCACTACCACCACTGCTACCACGGGGATTACCGTCGCTCCGGGGCCTCACGCGGGTTCCTGCCTGTAGATCATATGGCCAACCGTTAACGACCTGTCGGGCTGCGTGCTTGTCGGGCGGCAAAATTCCTTCTCCTCTTCTGGATCGCCTGGTATGGCCTGGTGCGTTTGTCAAGACAGCAGCAGCAGCAGCAGCAACGGCAGCAGCAGCAGCCGCCAGCAGCAGCAGCAGCAGCAGTAACAACTGCTGCGACAGCGGCGCCGGCGGCTGGAGCCAGTGGAGCTGTTATTTTAACGGCCGGCCGTTGTCGATGCGGCGCCAGTTCTGGTGGGCTTCGTGCGACGACAACAGGCCACCGAACGAGACACGACATGAGCCGCCGGTCAATCAGGATTTCACATTCTTCTTCTTCTTCTTCTTTTTCTTCTCCTCTTTGTTCTGCTTCTTCTTGATCGTCCCTTTCTTCTTTCTTCGTGCTGATCGGAAGTATTCAACTACCACTAGAAGAAAGCAGATAATTAGTGAGAGGTAACTAGAGTGAGAGAAGTGACAGAATGAACAGGAGAGATTTGGCGAGTTACCAAGCCGATCGGTAGCTGGAACGGACATAGCCTGGTATTTGGCCGAATACGTGTGGCAAGGACCCGTCTTCTTGTCGCCGTTGACCTGCTAGATTGCTGGCTTGCAACGACTCATACTGCGTGTGACCTGCTAGATTACTTAACTACTGTTGCGTCTGACCGATAATTAACCAACTCGATGTGGTTAGTCGCCAGTAGCTTTACGGTAAGTACAATACTACCCTAGCACAAGATACGCATCCATTTCGCTTTTTGTGCGTAGTTCGTGCTCGTTGTTGCTGTCTTTGCTGTTGATAGTGGTACTACTGTTGTTGCTGCTGCTGCTGCTGCCGCTGCTGCCATTCTTGCGTTGTCGCTCTTACTAATATTGTTTATGTTGTATTTGTATGAATGTTAGCACTGTCGTTGCAGCATTAATTGTTATTTGTAGCTGCTGATGTCGAAAACTGATATACTTGCTCGTATCAAGTCGTATTTTTGTCGGTACCTATTTCCGCTAAAGCATCCTAAACCGAATCATGATTAGCTGCTGGACTGATTGATTATCAGCTCTAATTGATAATAAGTTGATAGCTAGCTTGCTGTCAAGCGGATTTGCTTCGTTTTTGTTTAGCCTAACAAAGTGCCACTAATACTGCCTGCCGGAAGCGACCTGACCGTGCATGATTTGACTTTATGAGGAGTGCATTAGGCGCATTTCGTCATGCAGGCAAGCCTATTCCGAGAACGCTACAAAAGTGAACATATTTATATATATATATATATATATATATATATATATATATATATATATATATATATATACATGTCAAAGCGATTAAAAGTAAAAGTTGGTCATTAATATAATTATAGTGGCTATTATTCTGATGTGACGGCACTGTGCAAATATATATATATATATAGATATATACGTCACATCAGTATCAAATCTCTTATTAAATATTGTAATGACTAATTATCGCTATCAATCGCTTTCGCTGACGGGGTTATGCCGACGCCTCCGTGAAGATTCGTACTGTGCGTATTTTTGTATAGCGGCGCCTCCTCCCGTGTAGGGGTTATGCGTCGTCCCGTGTGTGTGTGTGTGTGTGAATATATTCGATCAGTTTTGTGTGTGCATATATATATATATATATATATGCACACACATGTGCAAACGCGCGCACAGAAGCGTTCGTTCTCCCCCCCCCCCCACCCGCCGTTCACCCCGTCACAGGCCCCTGTCAGTTCGACGTTGACTACTAATACTGTCTGCCTCGTGCCAGATTCCTCGCCCAGTGGGGCGAACGCCGGGGGCGCCGGAAGCTCGTCTATCTGTCGGTCGGTCGGTCGGACGGTTTCTCTGTCTACGGCGCTGTTAACGCTGCCGACGTAACAACGCCCAAAGCGGGCAGTTCCGGTTCAGATGAGAACACAGCGACATCATCAAATAGCAGCGACGACAAAAATACCAACGACAACAGCGTAGTCACCAAAAATATTCACAACAACATTGATACCAACAATATCTGCAACAACACACACCGCTCTTACCTACATAACAAACAAAACAACGAAGGGTAAATGGCTTCTTGTAGGGAGGGCAATAAGAGCTAGCTCATCGGCGACTCGATGGTTGGAAACATCTGTATGCTTGGACATAAAAAACGCTCTAACGCACGCCTGCACTCAAAAACACAGACACACAAAAGTGCACACAATACGCACTACATGTCTGCATGCCTGCATACATGTACTCGCAAATCGACGGTGACAACAAACGTATAGCGCCAAATCAATCGTGAAAAGCTACACCGATCGTAAAGAGGGTCGGTCGGTGGGGGTGCAGATCTATGGCTTTGGGCATAACGGCAGTGGCCGACAGAGGATCTTGTCGCTCGTTTGAAAAAGAAGAAGAGGAAGAAAAAACACCGGTAGGCAAGGAAACTGCCCCCCGGCGGACGGCACGCAGGCGCGCGGCGACCGGCGCTTCTTCAACAGGGGCAGACTGACAGCGACGTATAGATAGCAGACATACGGAGATGGATGGATGGATGGATGGATGGAAATATCCATAAACGGTGGTTGAACCAGGAGCAGCAGCAGCAGCAGCAACAGTTGCTTCAGTTGTCGTAGCTGCAGTAGTAGTCATCGTCGTTGTACTATCGGTAATGGAAACCGGAGCTATAGTAAACATTCAAGTCAATCTACCCTCTTAAGATGCACAGTAAGTTCTTCCGTGGTGGTTATAGTGGTGGTGGTGGTGTTGGTGTAGTTGCTTATCACGAGAATATTGTGGTCCTGGGGTTGTAAGTACAACCGCAACAACAACAACAACAGTGACTTAAGAGTGTTGTTGTTACTTCTGCCCTTGATGTCTTTGGTCACAATAAGTCTGGTGTTACTGCGTACGTGTTGGCTAGGGCGTATGTAGAACACGGCAACACTGCGTATGGCCCGTATGCTCACTATAGTGTGCTTTTCGGATATAAGAGGCAAATCGACAAACCTGTTTCTATCTAGTCGTTGTCTTGAATAGCGATGCGTGCTACTTCGACGCTACTGCAAAACAGCAACAGCACCGGGCACGGTGCACACGCCTTTTCACCTACCTCGGACACTGTTCATAGATAACATATGATGTATCGAAAGATTGCATTTTGAACAAGAGCATCAGCGTTCAGTAGAGTGTGCCATGGGTCATGGATCAATGGATTATGATCACCATCATCATCATCATTATCTGAAGAATGTGCAAGTTATGTTACAAGTGAGTGTAATACATACGCAGCAGCATAAGCAGAAGCAAGTGCAGCAGCAACAAGGATAACAAAGGGAGCATCCATTGATCAGTTCGCTTGCACGTTGTTCAACACAATCTATCTAAGCGTGTTTTGTGTGAGCAACAATAGCAACAGCAGCAGCGCCACCAACAACAACAACTGTGTTTGTGTGTAACAGCTGTAAACTCTGACTTTAAGTGATAGGGCGCTAGACATAGTTGGCAGTTATAGCAAAAGCAGGAGGATGATTTAGTAATAACAGTGGTAGAGGATTTCTATGGCGACAAGGTAACTGCTGTGTTCGTGCCACAACGGGCTTGATGAGAGGAGACAGTTTGCACCGCCGCGTCTATAGATATACATACAGAGCGATGAAGCGGTAATACTTCGGCGTTCTCCTATGCCCGTAGTATGCTACACACCTATGCACATGAATGTATGCTTGTCCTGTTTAGATAGATAGAGACGGTGTGCGCGTGTGTCTTCGTATATAGAAGACAGCCATACCAGTGTCGTCTTCAGTGGCGCACGTGTCAGTTAGAGGTCAGTCAGACGTCAGCGCCACAGAGCAACATGATCGAGCTGAAAATTGTTGCAAAAATCTTGCAGCTAATAACAGCGCTGCTGACGGTCGTCTCGCGGGGTTCACCCGTGCCTCCGTCACCGCATCTGACCCCGCCCCCGCCTGCGGGGGCGGGCGTGGCTGCACCCGTCGCAGCTTCGGTTTCGACAACCCCAACGGCTACGGTCTCAGATGGGGCAACCGGAGGCCCCATGCACGAGGTCAGTCACGCAATTACGGCTGCAACACTGATGTTGCCGCTGCTACTCACTAGACCACCTCCGCTGCCACCTTCGCCGCCGGACTACTCGACCACCAGCTCTCCTCCAGCACAACAGCAGCCGAGTGAGAACGACAACTTTGTTATCGGTTCCGCTCTCGCCAAACGGAACAACGGAACTGGTAAGAAAATGATCTTTAATGCAAACATTTATTGCCATGTTTTGCTGCCTCTTTTAACGACTAACCAGCGTTTCGTATAATTATAAAAGCTAATATATATATATACATCGAGATGTTTGACCATAGAAAAAAGGCTAATGTTAGCCATATGGGGTAGCGCGTGGTCTTGGTAGCTGATTCTTTTCATGTTCACAAGTTGCGAACGCGCTTGGGTCAGTTTTTCTTGACTTCGCTGGAGTTAGTGGCAGACGATATTCTTGATGATTGTCTGGTTCCTTCTCCGAGGTTCGCAGTAAACGATGCCTCTGACGAACCACTAAGAGCGCAACATCATCTACTTGAGTGGACATTTTGATTGGGTAGACTCTGGTTCCTGTCTGCGCTCTCGTGCCAGACTTTGCCTGCTTACATTCTCGTAGAAGACCCGTTTTTCATCGTAGGTTACCAAACGATGCAAGAAAAAACGTGGTGTTAGCGATTAAGGAGAAATGTGTAGAAGCGCATGCGCTCCATTTTTTTGACGCTAGTCAGCTTGTGGGAAACAGAGCTTAGAAGTTATTCTGAATTTTGTAAGTGTTCTGACAATGGCTTTTTGGTCAACTTCAACTTCGTTCGCCAGTTCTGGAGTAGTATCTTTAAGCGTTAAACGTCCTCGTCCAGATAATAGAGTCGATCTGACGTTTTGGCGTCAAAGCGAAGCCTACCCCCTGATGCATTAATGACCGCTCTATCATAAACATATCACGCTTTCTTATGCTAATGCTGCCTAGAGGGCACGGTGAACCTCCGAAGGAGACGAATACCAAATCAGCAAGAACGATTGCGTCAACCAAATATATTGTTGTTAGTTAGGCGTTGCGATTCCTCTATCCTTAAGCACAAGGTTCACTTGAAGATGTCGCAGAGATTTCCTTGCAGGTAAAAATTAGGCTTTTGTCCGATCAAATAAATGTCTTTCCTATAGCTGCCGCTATTGTTGTGGTTGTAGTTGCTGTCGTCGCTGCTTTGATTATGAATACATTAACGACCTAACTGCGGGCCGCCCCAGGAGTTTAATAAAGAGGATATATATATATATATATATATATATATATATATATATATATATATATATATACGTTCTTAGTTTACAGAAAAGCTATGACGTATGGCACTAAGAAGTTCTAAGTCACATGCGGTAACTGTATGTAGGTGTACCCGTTAGGCAGTTTCCAAGGCCTTGCTCTAAAAGACAAGGAAATGAATGAGGAGCGCACACTTCTCAAATAAGCAACGGTGCAATACAAGATATTTTCCCACGGTTTTAACCACAAAACCTTCTACCTCAAACTCGCCCCTTAGAACCGTATAAACGATCTACTCCTCGTAGTCGGGAATCAAGCGTCTTAAAAGAATGCTCTTTGTAATTTTCAAGAAAGACGAGCGCAGGTGTTTTATAACATGGTTTATCATTTTGCTGCTGAGCAGCAATGCTGCAGCAATAAATCGCTACGTTTAACCGCTCACTGTTAGTTAGATGATAATTCATGCATGCTTGGGAACTAAGAAATGTCTCACCAGCGAGGTTTACCAATGCGGCGTTCTGCATTGGTAAACGCAATGCATTTAAATTAACTAAATAAATAGCTGTATGCAGCCTGTGAAACGTCGATTTGCCTAGAGAAACGTTATCACTGCGGCAGTACCCATAATCTGCATCCACGAAAAGAGCATTCGCGTAATTTCATTCTGTTCTCGTGAGGCCAGAAACATCCATGCAGTCTCGATGAAAATGTACGGTATTATCACGAAAACCATATATGCCTATACGTAAACATATATATATATATATATATATATATATATATATACATATATATACAAAATTAGGTGTTCTAACTGGTAGAACATTGTTCTGATTATTCAGCACAATCGACCTCTGCTGAGGACTACGAGCCGTGCGATACCTATCCTTTCTGCGAAACTCAGGAACATCCCGTTCCAGAGTGAGTACTCATGCATGACTCAATGACAACAAGAAGTCTACTGATACTACATGGTCCAATTGGTTTACTGAGGCAAGCATATTCAAGAAAGATGTACAAATATGTTCTCACATTTTAAACACGTATGATGCAGAACGTATGTAAAGAACTCAAACGTTTACGAGCTTTGATGGGTTAAGTCGCCTTTACATAGCGATGTTTACGCCTGTATTTTACGCCGATCACAATATAAATACCAACAATGTATGTTTATATATAAAATATAGTCTGACATATTTGGTTCAACTTTAGTCATAGTACTTATTTTAATATTGCCACCTTGACTTATTTAATTAAATTGGAGTATCATATGTGATCAATATTGAATGTTTACTACGTGCTGTCGCAAATCGATGCGTTTCAATATACTAATGAGAAGTAAATGTGTTATTGAACATAAACTTAAATAATAACTTAATTATTGTGAATGACAGGCTTGCCTGGATGATTGTAGTTATTGAGTAGTTTACAAGTGTTTCTTACCCTTTACATTGCTCTGGGCAGCCACATACAACTGCAGGTACTTCAACGAAACTTTGATCGACTTCGTCCATTCTTCACAAAAGATTCAATCGACTCGCCAGATCTATATCGTACTCCCGTGTTCTTTGAGAGCGACCCGGAGTTTGAGCAGGTCAGTAGCCAATATATATAGATTCTACCATTTATGTCACATTATGTTTCTAGTATTTGCTTTTACGAACGTGCTGTTTCCCATTTAACATTTACACAGATGAGATATCATACTTTATAGTTCATGCTGGGGATGTACGTACATTTTTGTGCATGGAGATGTAAATTTTTGTGCATGGGGATGCGAGTTTGCCTCAGACAATTCTACTTAGTGACCCAATCTTATTTTAGCAATGAGAAGCAAGAGCTTGATTCTTTTTTGTTTTGATTTACGTTGAACACAAACGTAATCGCTTTTGAAGTTGGCCCGCTTCTTGTTTATTTCAAATTACAAGGCTTACGTGAAAATTCAGTTTCTTGCAAAAATACTTTCTTTACTCGACCGTATTTCCATACACATAAAACATTGCATACCAGCTAGTAAAGGATGTCCGCCTTTACAAGAACTGGCCTTGGCATATTTATAAAGTAGTGAACAGCAAGCAACATTTTTGTTCTTCTATAGCGACTTGGAACGTCAGTCAAATCTCGTGCATGCGTTATTGCTAAACTTTTATTAAAAAAAACTTACTGCTTACAATGCTACTGTAATGCTCTACATATTTTGCCCATCGTAGTAGAATATTGAGGAGACTAGGCAGCTCAGAATGAGTTTTATTGCGTCGCAATACATATGGCATCCTTTCGTTTCGAGCAAACCACGAAACAAAAAATAAATTGAGAAAGATATAAAGCAAGAGAAGAAGAGACAGGTGTGAATGAAAAATAGGGTCGCGGAGGTTGATCGTGGGGATGCGGATCTTCTTGATAATTACGTTGGCCAGATCTCCAGCACGTCGAGCCGGCCCTAACCTTTCGAACAGCGCGCGCGTTGTGACTGAGAATAGCGAGCATGCAGAGTGTTTCAGGCGTGCGAGATTCGCAAGTGGACGATAAATAGGCCGAGACAAGTTGCCGACATGGACGGAAATACGCACTTCCTACTCAACCCCGAGGAGGGCGGCTACCGACAATCCATTCACTTGCTACGATGCAGGTAGGCTCAATAATAGTTTCTTCTAAACTTCCATTGCTAAACGATAATTCAATGTTTCGTTTGATAGTTCAGTGAGATACTTGCCCTGCGACCTAGAACTCAAATTTGTTTAGGAAAGTTGTTTTTAATATTAGACAAGCCTCCGTACACTAAAGGCTTGGAATTCATTCTTGAGGCATATCTTCAAAACACCGAGACCCGGACACGTTTCCAACAGTTTTTGTGGCAAAATGGTCGCTGACCCTCAGCGGTATGGTTTATCATCTATTCTCAATGAGCATCGCTCAAAGAAAATTCAACAACCTGGTTCAAACCAATGACACCCCGGTAGATGACGACCATGACTATCTCACTAGTCTACTTGACCACACCGCCACTGCGACCTATCTTTAGTCAAGTTAGGTTCAAGAAAATTTGAGATAATAGGTAATCTGCCACATATCGTACTCTAATGTTTTTTCGGTTCTTTTAACTATTTTCACAATTAGACGTATGTGTTGCATATATTACGCGTACAATATCTGCAAGATTGGTAAAACATAGCACGATTCTAGGTAGTCGAGTCTGGTGCACCTTGTGACCGAAGGAGACACACAGATGCACGGGTCCGTGGCACACTTATAATAATGGGGTCCGTCATACGAAGCAACGCGAAAGCGATTCCGTGTATGCTAAATGCTGGCTCAGAGTCAGCCCATAAAAATAAAGTCTAGATGGGGCTGTAACATACTTGCCAGTTTAGCTAACTGAGCTAACTGCCAGCGAGAGATGGTCAAGTCTATTCAGGTAAGAATCATGGGTGTTGTTAAGATCTTTACAACGACAAATACCAACTCGATTGCTCCTATGGCCTGAATGGTTATTTTGCAGGAGAGAGCTACAGGGTTGCCACATCGTAGACGAATTTCTGCCTATGTCTCGGCCGACTCGCTGCGTAACTCGCTTCTGGCCCCGGCATTTGACCGCCATCAACAAAGACACCCTTGAACCTTACGAGATCCTCGTTCCGGTCCCGGCGACATGCAGCTGTTACATCAAGGTTGTCAATTAGCACCATGCCTGCCGCGACGGAGCGTCCATGCAGCTTAAAACATCGTTAGTTGTACCGGACAAAGGGCTGAACAACGTGGATGAAATTCAACCGTGGCCTACTCGATGATGAAGCTTTATTGTGGCAATCTTTGTCTTCGTGTACAGCCAACTACGTTGATCCGTAGATCCTGTATGTGAGCTGTGTTCTGTAGAGTGTGTTTGAAAATTGTGATCTCTTTTTGGTGTACACTATGTTCCTCTACACACTTGCCTAGGAAAAATAATTACTCATGTTTAATACACGTTGCACTGTGAAAAACGAAAGGAGAAGAAAGCGCAAGGAGATGAAAAGTATATTATTTAGTCTTATACGTATTATATGCGCATCCGAATAAACACGCTAGTCTTACCGAACGAGTTTTAATTTGACGTACTTTACGTCAAATAGTACGTGCAAGTCACGCCCAGGTATTCACGGGACAAACGCATTGTTATGAAAGTTTTTTCTAATTAGGGCAATACCGCTAGATCTTACATCAAAGAGCTTAGCACTGTTGATTAAATTACATTGGGGACTATACTATTACGTGTCTGTTAATTGGTTGGCTTATAAAAATGCTCGGGACGTATTTCACCAAGGCTGTCGTTGGTGAGCACCCAGACGCAAGAGTTCACTGCTCCGACATTCAATCGAGGAAAGAGGCGCCTCTCTGGATCATCGCTTCCAGCTGCTGAATCAATAGACATCATTCATTTGTAGTGGTAGTTTGTTTTGATTGTTGTAACTCGGGAGGTGTTTCTCCGTTGTTTCCCACTATATATATATATATATATATATATATCATCCGGTTAAAAGACCCAATTACAATCAATCAGCTACAATCAATATGGATATGGCACATTGGCTTTGCGAAAATGCGGTGATAAGCCCCGCGGCGGTGAGTATGAAAGTTGACTCATAAAACACCCAACCATGGGAACGATTTACCTTAATGCTGTATGAAAACAATATATGTATGAATATATATGCACCCGTTGTTTATATATACTGCACACATGAACATAGACAGCTTGGTAAAGTACCGGTAAATTGGATTATTTTGTAAAGCCTGTGTGTCTGGTGAGTACACTGTATTTGATGAATTGCAACGTGAAGCAACTGATGGCAACAAATTTACCGCTTAGGACGCTTGCGGCACGTGTTCGATAGCTTACATTCCATATGTAAGTCTACCATACTGCGCAGACCACAACACGTTACACGTGACAGCCACGCTTTAGTACGAGTTAATCGTAGGGACATTATTATTATTATTGGTATGAGCGTATTTTATTTGGGAAAAGGGGAAGTTTTTACACTAGACGTAGGCCACTGCTAGTTCCCGTTACTTTATTTGGTGGTATTTAAAATTTTGTTTGTGTTAAGAAGGGTCGACGTACGCCATAGCAAATAAACTTTAAATATAAGTCGCTTGAAGTCCCTTGGGGCACTTAAATGAGATCTGTTTAAGAGTCTTGCTTTAAACAGGAACTAACCAGAAAACATCGGCTGTGAAACCTCTCGTCTTCAAATGCTCTTGTCTGAGTCCCATCTCTTGTTAAGCTGATGTCCCATTAGGGAACAACTCTTATGATATGCGTATGTCTAATTGAATACATATCAAAACATTACTGAAGCTCGTAATGCTCATAAACATCAAACTAATCAAACTAACCTTGAGCTGGCTCTCTCGTTTTCCCGTGGGATAGGTTTGCTTTACTTCCGACCCTTCTAAGATAGTTTGCGCAATTTATTTGTATCACGCAATCGAGTTTCTTATTGACAAACTCCTTTAAAATTGTTTCCGACTACAGAAAGATAATGTGGTCAGATATTTATATCGAATTGACTGTTTTTGGTACGGCTACAATATCAGGCGTCCTTGTACGTTCTCGCCCGTCTTGATTACGCACCAAATCTGGGGTACCTACGAGATCACGTATTCTCGATGGTCAACATACGCTTCAAAGACGACCTACATAACATAACAAGAAGACCAAGTGGAGTTTTTTTACGTCAAGTGAAACCTGCGTCTCATATCACACAGATGGGAGCAATGACGTTCAAGCACTGCTTATGCTTTAGAATGAAAGATCACAGCTGGGACAAAACTTGGACGTCGTAGTAGAACCCATGGTCAGTTCGACGCTGAGAGATTAAATAACCAAGATAAAAATAGTCCCGCGTGTTTCGGCCGTTAGGAAAAGTAACACGAAAACAAAAAGAGCCTAACAAAGACCAGTGCTCTAGATTAAAGTGCGCACCCGGACTAACTGGTAAAGGAATGAACGTGCGGCCCACGCTGTCGCTGTTATAATCAAACTGGACGTACGTCAATGCGGTTCACACAAACTTCCCTAGATGAGAAAAAAATAGTCGCCATTACACTGCTTTGCCTGTAATTTCTGAGCTTACGTCTCAAGCCCGGTACAACTAGAGCCCGCACAAGTTACAAACAGTTATATGTGGACAGATGTAAGCAATTATGCAAAGGAAAAAGAAACACATATTGCTATGCATTGTATGTGTAAGGATGTGCACATTTTTACATAAGCCCATGCGCTGTAACATTAAGAATCTTCAATTTCCGCAGTATTAGAAGCATAACATAATCATCAATAACATAATCGTCGTTTATAGGAGAAAAAGCAGACGAGAAAAAAAACAAGAGACAAACAAACGCCAGAATATAACTCAATCCATCAGGTGAAAGCGAACAAAACAACGTTGTCGTGACATCATGCGAATTTCGTCTAGCCGGAATTCGCGCCGTGGGCTTACTCATCGTAGCCACGACGCAAACCGAGCTCCCTATTTCTGTCAGCAATGCAGTTTCGTCGCGTAGGCTGACGCCTGAGACTAGACCCGGTCCTATAACCATTACCAATACGTCAACTGACGTCAACGACATTCTTTGCTATTATTGGTGCTGCTGCTATGACAGTGACAACGTTGCTGCCAATGACTATGTTGTGCCGTTGCAAACAAATGAGAAAAAGGAATTTTCGTAAGCGCTTCATGAGACCCAGCGAAAATTGTTGGTTCTCCTGGTGAAGGTTACCATGGATTAAGCAGGCATGCAAGCCTAAAATTGCGTCCCATTCTTAGCTGATTTATTAATTTATTGTATTGAGTCGGAACTGCACGGCTTGCTGAAAATTAGTACGCAAACAAATCTACAAGCTATCCGTAGGTTTGTTTCTTTGCCCAATGTAGGTTTAAATAGTGCAACATTACATCATTGAGCACTTACAATATCCTTAGCGAAGGGTCTTCAGGTCACCGCTGATAACGATATAGGCCCTGACCGCACAAGGATATACACTTCGCAGAAACTTCATTGCCTTTCTCCCGTCGACATATCATTGCATCGTATGGTTGTCGATTTCGCCTATGCTTAATTAATAAAAGTTTTTAGAAATGTCTGATGTACGGTTTATGCTGTAAATGCAAAGGTGGCTTTAAACCATTCGGCTTCTCTAAGTTCGTCTTTGTTAGATAAGAGTATCTATAAACCATTAAGGCTAGCCTAAAAAAAATGCCGGCGCCCAAATATTGCATTATGACGTAAGCTTTTTACGGACTATCTCCTTTACATGTACAGTTAAATTGAACCATCGAGATGAACAGCAGACTCAGGCAGGGAAAGTGAGAAACGAACTAATCTTTCATAAAGCTAAGGCGAAGTTCATCCTTCGCGGCAAATCTTCCGCCGGCACGGACCTCTATCGCCCTTGTCTTGTATATGTTGACTTCTAAAGCTTAGACTAAGTTGCGTACACGGGCTTTCTACTCCAGTACACAATATTATAATGTTGTAATACACATAAGATATTGTAAATAAAACGCACCTAAGTTGAGCTTTAGGTGTCATTGTTGTTTCTTTGACATATTTGTGCAATCTTACGATGAACTGCTGCCAATGAAAGCAGCTGCACGTAGCGGCAGGTAATCCGTATGCATTAAAGCGTCAACCCGAGGTTTCCATACCTTGATCGCTTTCAAGGACTTCGCTCACTAAAACATCGAAAATATTAAATTTTATTTGTCGCCTTGTGTTACTCTAGTGGTCTGCCTTATGTTTGGCTGCTCCGTAGTTAGAATTATTGCATGCTCCTGCAGTTTAACCTGAAGAATTTACGTTAGAATTAAGAGCATGATACGCAGTTACAAAATTTACCCTCCTGTAGTTACTATGCAGATATACGCACCGAACCATTACCACGAAGAGTAGCGATTAAACAATTACAATTAAGAAATCTAACACATAATATTTGTACATCTTCTGTTTGAGCATTTTGACAGACACTAAACGGGGCCCTGAAGCCTGAATATGTATGCAGGCCGATGAGCTGAGATTATCCGCACAAAGCAGCTATGACGAAGATTGCGCTTAAAACGGACATATAGTTTTAAATTTACCGAGCAAGATGGCTTAGTGGCAAAGGTTTTGCCTTGCATTCGGGAGACCTGGGTTCGAGACCCAGACCGGTCACTCTTAATTTGGCTTGCATGATTTCTAATTTAGACAAGGTAAATGCTGGAGCGGATAAGCACACACGAAAAAAACTAAAGAATAAATAAATAAAAATAATGTTAAAAAAATGGAAGTACTCACAAAATACGAGTCAACACTTTTGAGAAGACACACGGACCTTTAAACCGCATAATTGCTAGACTTATCCAGTTTAAAAGGATTACCCAGACACTACGTTTCCTTGTACTAAGTAATACCCAGTCTAGCTGTTCAAGATGATCGCCGACCGTGATGCGGAATAGTCTTTCCGAGGTGGCGTTAAGATCTGGATCAGGGTTGTCCAAACCAGGCAAACCAAATATGCGCATGCGTTTGTGCATTGGCTCTCATAACTCCTTAGCGGGTCCAACCCTCTCATAAGTCTTCATTTCGAAGCAGTTTGCAAGCGGCTTGTGCCATATCGCTACGACTGTTTTCATTACTAGCGACCTGACTGTTCAAGGTAGAGCGCCTAAGGGCGAGGGGTACAGGAAAGTCCCTTTCCTACGCGCTTTCCCGCGTTGTGCAATGATTGATCTACACACATGGTAATTAATCCATGACCGCATTTTATGTAATAGTGGCAGGGTTGAATGTGGTGGAACGACGGTAGCTGTAAACCACACGAACAGCAATGATGGCCGCAATTTCTAGTTTCTAGGAATTTCAGGACAAGTCGCTATCGATTGACTGCGCGAGAAGTTCCTTGGATATTTGCCGATCATTGCAGCCCGGTCAACTCGATCCAGGCAGGCATTCGCTCTTTCAGCCATCAACGTAAGCAAACCAGTTCAGGGAAACCGCGTCTGCAACCGCCGGACTAAGCTAAATGTACAGCCGAACATCAACCTTAGTGGTATGTAACAAATGAATATCCTCTTTTTTTCACTTTCTAAACGTCATTTCCTTTTCATGTCTCGCTAGGTACACTCTGAAATGGTGTATCTCGCAAAGTGTATTTGGCGAACCCTGTTTAGGTCGGCGCAACCACCGGGGACACGATACAAAGCGTTTAGGCGCAGCGTTTTTTCCGACTATGATTATCGTAGGATATTAGTATTTACATGTAGTCAGGTCTATTCCTTGCGATGCCTCAGATATAATCAAAAATAGGTTCTTACCAGTCGCTTTATGGTTTTATTCAGACGACAATGAAAATAACTGTGACGATCATGCCTCAGTCCAAGCAAAACCTGATTTCGATATGTGTTTGCCTCCGGCAAGTCCAGAAAGGCTAGCACCACTATCCGAGGACTCAGACTATAAAATTCCATGTATGTTAAACTAAAAAATCGAATCATAGTAATAATCATCTAATCAAAATAATATACGAGTGTCTGTCTTACGCATACAGATATCTGCTATAATATTTAAGGGACTACGGCACTTTAGTCCCCTTCCGCCACACTCCACTCACGCGGAAGGTCTGCGGACCCCTCCTTGGGCACGGGGGATTCCTGACTAATATTGCTATTGTATTTCAATCGCATATAGACCGTGGTCGATAGGGCTTCCGGTTAAATAGCTGATGTGTTTTACAAAATATTAGAACTAAGTTTACTTAGAGGCGGCTTTCGTTTATTTTTAAATAAATATCTTTAGTGACTAATGTGATGGCGTTGCAGTGTTTAAAACAGAAAACCGTGGCTACGAGAAATACATTGCAGCAGAACAAAGCGTAAGAAGGGCAGTGTATGCTAGGTAAAACTTTATTTGATTTTATATAAGAACATGTCAAGGGAAAGCGTAAAGTGAGACATACAGTCTTTCTGGTGTAAACTTGAGCTTGCTGTAGTTACCTGATGTGCTCCAACCTTTAGTTCCGAACTTTAGCACCGCACCTACAGTACCTTTTGTAACATACTAAATGCGACATCCATTACTAAAATGAAAAGTTGATCCTTCGGTACATGGACGAGGTACGGTGCCGTCAGAGAATAGGCACGCCTCTACGCACACCCAAGTAATTTTGGTTGGTGTGTAGTGTGAGACTCGAGACTGGCTGTTTAGGGACATGGGTAGTACCCACTAGAACTCCTCTTGATTTTTATAGAACTTGCTAGCTGTCTTCTACTCCTCTGGCCAGAGGGAATCGTCCTTTTGGGCCTCTTAGCCTCGTTGGCGAGATTTTTCTTGAACATAATTAGTCGGAAAAAGTGATTTAATTGCATACGATTGACCTTTTTCACTTCCTCTATCGTAACTGGGGATGGTAGCTATACGGGTATGCCGTGCTCTTCCGCAGCATTCTCTGACATCGTACACTTATTATGATTGCGTTCGATTTGTGGTGTTGCGACAGAAGTAATAACTAACTTTTGAGAACTCCGTATATAAAACGTGGTGCAACAAAACCAAACAGACCTAAAGATTTAAGATGACAGAAATTGCCGGCAACTCACATAGCAATGCCTATGAATTGTATGTAGGAAATACTGCTGTTTTTAATTACACGAGTCAAAATGGTCAGTAGTGAGTAGTCGGATTTACTGGTCGAATGAGTTCTTAAATTTTGCGCTACCAGTATCCGCCATGAATACTGGTTTGTGCGAGCCGCGCGTGTGGTTTATACCTGTCAGCAGAAAGCATTCTCGCCGATAACATAGCACCGAATCCGAGATAATACATGCGGTATTGTCTCGCATATATTGAGACGTATACATTCTTGTTTACATCAGAGCCCGTTGTACTTATGTGTTGTATTAGAAGTTAATGATAATACACATGGCGATCAAGATTGTATCCGTCGTCTCCCATTTTCTCGTCGTTACAACGTGGCGTATCTAGAATTAATGTTTACGTAACTGCTGGCGTAGTCGTCACAAGAATGGTTCCTTATAGTCACCGTACTACGCTGTTCTCTTTGAGCAGAAGTATCAAGTACACATACTTTACATTTGTTTTTAAATATTTTTTAATTTTCCTTCCTAGTGGGGCTACAGCGGCCATCCGCGCAGCGTTCCAGAAAAGGCGAATCGCAATGACCCGTGTAATCTAGATGGCCTTTGCAATGTTGTCTGATAAACATCAGGTCAAAGATACTGGTAGAAATTGTTGAATTTCATCTATCAAATAGCTAAACAGCAAAGATTAGCTTAAAATCTGGTTAGTAGCCATTGTCTGTATGTATATATATATATATATATATATATATAATTATATATATATATATATAAGGTTATACCAGCCGAATCTGATTTTGCTATGAAAACTTTGCAAGGCCTGTATGTCCCTCTTAGACGTTGACTAACTGGCACTTTCGTAAAGACAACCTCAAAATAGGATCCTTGGTCAGCATTCATCTGCAAGCGCCTTGGTTTAGGGTTCTGTAAGAAAGCATTTGGCGTTGCTAGATGTTTCTGGTGTAAATTTGAGCTTCCTGTAGTTATCTGATGTGCTCCAACCTTCCTCCCTAACCAAAACGTAGGGACCCCCAAGGGGATCCTCTCAGTTGCCTAGCCTTCTCTTTGCTCATTGCAGACCTAGCCCGCCACGTGCGGAAGGAGTTTAGAAACGCCGTCGTCGTTATGTACGCGGATGACGTAGTAGTGGCCCACCGGGACCGCGGTGCCATTCATCGTATTGTCGGCGACGTAGAAAGCTACCTTCACCGTAAGGGCGTAAATTCGCGGAAGACGAAAGCCATTAAGTTTCGCCGTGGGGGTCAATTGGCTGCAGCAGACGTAATACCCTGCTGTGGCCAACCGCTGGAGTTTGTCAACTCCTTCCCGTATTTGGGTCTGAGACTGCACTATACGGGAACGACCTTTACCAAGCACATCGGCGACAGGTGTCGGGCGGCTATTGCCTCTATTCACACAGAGGTGAAAGATATTCGACGACTGTCTCTGAGTGCTGCATTGCGTCTTTTTGAGCTTAAGATTGTGCCAATGTTGAGCTACAGCTTTGGCAGGGTGTGGGGCCATCTTTCCGGGGCTAATTTTGCGCAGCTAGAAAGATGCTTCACAATATATATGAAGCGCGTTCTTTGCTTGCCGCGGACGGCAAGGAATCGCTTTGTGTATCTGCTAGCGGGTTGCGAACCGGCAGTGGAAACAATCAGAGTCAGGCTTAAGTCACCTATTACAATGCCACTTCAACAATTTTTGTTGGAGTGGCAGGGAAAAGTGACCGAGGCCTCGGCTGAGGTAGCGCAGTTAGATGTGTACCTCACCAGGGAGCTTTGGGAGGGAATGGCATGCACTAGCCGGCACGTGTACACAAGGTACATTGTACATGGCTATCATCACTTGGTGTGTTCGACTCAAGGATTTCACCAAGTTGGCGATCAATGTCGTTGCCGGTTTTGCTCGCAGGTATGCGCTAAATACCACGCAGCGAGCTGCCAGTCGCATCGGCGGTTTTTGCACTTTCTTGCTCGGTGGGATGGTCGCTAAAGTGTTAGAATTGTATATAATGATGATTGTATTGAAATAATGTACCATCTTGATGTGCTCCAACCTTTAGCCCCGAACTTTTATCACCGAAGATACAGTACCTTTTGTAACAAACTAAATGCGACATCCATAACTAAAATGACGAGTTGACTTGCCACTACTGAAAGCATCAGTAATGGCAAAAAACGCAAGCACTGAAAAAAATCAATGACAACAACAATAACAAAGAACAACAACATTATTAACAACACAGAGGAAACAACAGCAGTACCAACAGCCACTTTACACGATAACAAAATCGTGCCATGGTGGGGCCCCTTTCACAAACGAACCGACTAACAGCAACCTCTTCCAGTGTTCTGTCATATACACACGGTCGTGTACGCGGCCCGAGCAAGCCGCATTGCCTCGGGACCCGCGGGTAGCTGCGGGCGTCGTTGACATGTCACCGTCACAGCTGTAGTTGCTGCTGATGGTTGTTCGCGGATATTCCGTATTAGTGCGACTGTCAAGCTTATTATCGCAGTTACGTCACGCCGATGGATGGCCGGACACACGGACGAACGGAAGGACAAATTATTGCACATGCCGATAGGTGGCGCTACCGTCGCACCGGAAGCGTCGAATTTTCTTCTCTCTTGTCGCGTCTGGTTTGCCCATGGCATGCTTGTTGCTGCTGCTGTGGCCGTCGTCGATTGCCGCTGGTGGTGTTTGTCCCTTTCATTTTTGTCTGCCTCTCCCATTTGTTCTACAGTCTTCTCTCGCCGTTTGGTTTGTTCGCCCATGTTTTGCTCTGTTTCTGATGCGTTGGTTGTTGTTGTTGTTGTTGTTGTTGTTGACGACGACCTCTTCAGCTTGGCGTTTCACATGAACAGACATATCGGACACTCACACAAAGACACGAACAGATACGTACACGCTCACGTCAACGTTACCTTCTCGCGGTGGCGGGTTCTCGTAGCTTGGGCGCGACGACAACGAATCAGATGACGACCGCAACATCGATTCGTTGACGACGACGACGACGATGGTGACGAAGATAAAGTAAATAACGGCGACGACGATGACGCCGACAAATGTATATTAGCCCCGACTACTGGTGGGTTGTTCACGACACACGTTCACACACACATACGACGACGAGTAGGAGGAGCTGCTGCTGATGCTGAAACAAACGACATACGATGACAGACGGGCTCTGGTTTGTGTCTCGACACTTTTTTCGTTTTCTGCTGCTGCTGCTGCGGCTTCTGCTGTTTGTACCGTGTTTGCTGCTGACGCTGGTGTCGTCATCTGCTGGGGTTCGTTCGGTGGGGAGCAGACCGTTTCACTTCTCTACCGTTCTCGTATCGTCCCTATGTACGTCATTTATTTCCGACCTGTACCCCAGTAGCAGCAGTAACGGTGGTAGCAGTAGTAGTAGTAGTAGTCGTTGTGATAGTATTCGAAGTATCGCGGATGAACAGTGTTATCGTGGTGACCGACTTTTATCTGCTCGCTGAACATTTGCGCGCTTCCTCTGGCCATCGGCCATGTGCTCGGACCTCGGCGGTCAACGGTGCTTGTCAGCCCCCGCCTGATCACAGGCGACAGGAGCGTAGACAAATTTATACCAGCCAATTAAGACAGGCAGGCAAGCCTTTTGCTTGTTTGTGCCCCGACGCTGTTGTACTCTCGTGCGCTGGTTGCAATTTGTTTGTCGGGTAAACCATTCTTCTCCATTATCGTTAGCGTTTCGTCGTTGACTTCGTCACCAGAACTACCACAAGATCACACGACGGTAGCCAATCATGAATTTGTTCGAGAATCTAAGAAAGGTGCGACCGCCAACGTATGTACGCAACCGTGTCCAAATCTTGTTTCAAGTCGTGACATCTAGCCTATCTTCATCAATAATATATAAAAGAGCACTGAAAAATTATGAACATGTGTGTATATAAATATATATATATATATATATATATATATATATATATTATTTCGACCAAATAGCGCCACAATGTCCTCTATTGCATATAGATTTAAATAGCGTATACCAAACATCTGAAATGAACATGCCAGCATTTGTCGTAGATGTGAGAAACACGAATGTCGTACCGTACTTAAGCATTTATGCTTCAAAGAACGGACGGATGCGTAAATCAAAGCCGAGTTGAGCAACGTTAGAGGTATTAGCAACCATTGGCAACCATTCTTTTCGGATTCATTAAATCAAATATGATCAAGCATAAGCCAAAGATAAAACGTGCCCCGGAAATACAGTTACGTTGGTTGATGCTTAAAATCATTGATTGTATCGCCATAGAAAATGACTGAATTCTAGATATACTGCAATATTAATTCGAAATGAAAATTATCGTGTATAGTTTTTACCTCAGTTTTGTGACGAATTAGGCTATTATTGGCCGCTGTTTTATGACGAATTAGGATACATTGCACGAAATAGGATTTGAACTTCTACCCCATTCACCCTATGCTCCTGATGTGGCCTCTTGTGACGTTTCCTTAATCTCAAACTGCATGTTTGGCTCAGGAGAAATACATTTTCATCCGACGAAAAAACTACACCAAGAAATGAGGTAGAAACTCCGAAGATTAGTTGGTTGAATTACTATTTCTAGTAACTTATATATATATATATATAGTCTGGCCGAGGTCGGTGGCTGGCTGTGTTCCATGCGCAGCCAACTCTCCTCCGCAGTTTTTCCGTTCGCCTTCGCATCGATCTCGACAAAATCAGCTCCCATGTCCCAGTTCTCCTTCGAAAGCTGCCATGACCAGTGAGAACCTGGCATAGGTCGTGTTTCTATTTTTTGTGCGTGTTCGCATGGGCGCACTTCGTGTGGTTTGAGATTATTGCTCCCGTCCAAGACTCACGCGTTCCTCGTTTCGTTTCAGTCCAGCAGTCAGCTTGCCAGTTTCACAGGGTTACCGTCCTTGCGTTTTTTAAAAGCCTCAATATTAAGAGAGGCTATACTGCACGCCCACCAAAAGTTAAGACGTTTTTTCTTTGCAGTCATTGAAGCAGCTCGATAACAATGCTGTTCTGTATTGTTTTCAAGTGTACTAACCACAATCTAATTTTGGTAGTAATTATTGTGAGCCAAAACAGTAATCAACAAGATAACAGTAAACAACAAATATCAAGAACAATTTTACGGTTATACATCTTGGTAATTTTTCATTGGCGTGACTTGAAATAGCAATAAAACTGCTTCCTCTCGTCGGACCTAAATTACATGCAAAAAGTGTGATCAAACTGAGCACTTATGTAGAACTTTGCCTACGTTTGCAAGTTGCAGGTTATCCAATAGGTACGAAAAGTAGCTTGTCATTGAGCGGCTTTTCCTGTTCATACAAATATAGAGTGCAGTGCTTTTTGCATTTTCCCATTTTGGAATTTTTCCAACAACTGGAGTTGAGAGTTCTGGGCCCAGTAAAGTCCTTGTCCACTTTGGATCTGCAGGATTTGGATGCTTCATCCGCTTAGACCAAAGCACCTAAATAAACTTTTCGGGCTAACCCTCAGCCAAGATTTAACGTCCACGGGACTGTTTTTTGCATTGCTTCAAAGACGGACCCCCATAAATACAAATGTGCAACGGTGGGGCTCAACCCCGCGCACCTATGTATCTCCTTCGGTCGCGAGGCGCAGGCGAATGCACCATTGCTGTCGAAGCCACAGACGGTTCGATTAAAGCAATATTACCTGAAGCAACTCTGATCCCGCCTGTAGCTACAAAAAAGGCAAACGGCAGGAGCTTATCCCGCAAGCCTGCATTTACAAACATTTCTATAACAAATGTTTCCACAACGTGTTTCACTTATCACAAGCTCATTGGACCTCATTGAATTCTCTATGCCACGCGCTGTAATGAGTCTATAAGGGCTGCTTGGCGTGTTCGGGCCACTAATTTCAGTACTGTTCACACTGAGCGCTTGTGCTACAAAGAACTTTCCTCAATTCCTTTAAATAGACTTAGGTATAAGACATAACTATTTAAATAACGTAGTAAATGCCAAGTGTGGGATCTCAGAGCTGAAGGTGATCGGTTCTTTAAGCAAATTAATGTAAGTGTTTAATAATTTTGTGGCCCTTTGCTTACATACCGGAACTGATGAGCTGAGAAAACAGGAACACCTTGAGACTCTCCAGAAGTTGAGAAGGAGGGCCCTACTGAGTGATCTATGATTGAAAGCGGTCTGTGCTAGAAGAAGCGCAGTCTCCGAATTTAGTTGTGTCGGGTAGGGACACAAATAGACAGGGCGGTTTATTATCCAAATTCGCGTGCTCTGAGCAGGTGGCAATATTCATGCAACTGAAATTTGCTTTGAGGAACTCACTATTGGCTTCTGCTCTAGCAACTCATCTCATAAAGCCATGCTGCTTTGAAACAGTGGTAAAATTTAACTTACCCGTATATTGGAAATCGCTTCAAGGCCACTCGAACCACACCTTCTACCAGCAATTGCGGATGAGTTAAGCCGGCACTTTGCTGTGGTGGGCTTCATGTAAACATCTACAACATACTTAGCGAGCCCAAGTTTGCAATTTGTCTTCGCCAAAGCAAGTGGGTTAAACATCACCTCTCGGTGCTTTCTCTCTCCGGTCTGAGCGTTCTTGTCAAATATTCGGTCTCCTCGTGCATCTTCACTCCAAGGCGTTTTTCCCAGCCTTTAACTGAGTAAGCGTCTGGTTCTGAAACAGGTCTATTTTTTCCTGATCAACAGTTCTCATGGCATTATTCTACTTAGTAACATGGACACTGCCAATAAAGTTATGAGGATATGATTAGCAGCCCCCATGGCATTATTCTACTTAGTAACACGGACACTGCCAATAAAGTTATGAGGATATGATTTGCAGACTGGGGCTGCTAGACTTGTTCTTTAGGGCTGGCCTCTGACGATGATGATGCTGCTGTTTACTCATACGTCTCACCACATAGCTCAAGCCTAATTTGACCTTATGCTCTGGTCTGACAGTTGCGAAGCTAGGTTCGTAATTGTTATCGCCTAAACAAACATTTAAGCATCTTTAGAGACTATCAGAAGCACTTGCAGAAGATTAATGGCAGAAATGTGTTTTATACCAGCAACTGTTCTTCGCGTACATACCTTACAATCGTAAAGTTGAACTTTCCGGACTTCCTACCTGCAAGGCGCTGCCGTACGACCTTCTTGCACGGGACTTCTAGTATGTCTAAGCAGTGGCCGGCGAACCAAAATAATCTACTGGAGTCAGCTCCCCCTAAATGTGTTGAGTACTGTTTCAGTTCCTGGCAGCGGCCTTATCGGTGGTGTCTCGAGGCCAGCAAGCTGAAAAGCAAAATATGAACGCGACGGGAACTCCCACTGGAGGTCTAAGCACACTCCTTGCCAACGCATCCATAGATGACAACGCGGTTCAAGGTACGTGTGTTATTACGGTAAGAGTCTCTTAAGTCAATGTACCTGGTCAATACAATTTTGGTACTAAAGGTCGAACGTCTTGCTGGTGAGACATTACTTTCCCGTCGATATCACTTTATTGAGTATAATGTTAGCCATCATGTGATAATAAGGCCGCGTGTTATTGCTATGCAATGTGTGTAAGGCTGGGTGTTATTGCTAACATGTCTATTCATTAAGGGTTTTTTCTTTAAAGGCTTCAGTTTATTCAATCATATTCTAAGGGCAGATAATTATCCCCGAAAGTTGTCCACTCTATAGTTGCTCGCAATGATCTTACTTATATGTGGTTGCTCGCAACGCTCTTACTTATATGCGCTCTACCATCTTCGTAAGCACTGTACCTCACTCTCCACTTGTTGTAATGCGGCCATCTGGCAGCCGCACGAAGTGAAATTTGCAAGTCATTTTAAAAATGTATGCAAGTTGGTGCACTAGTATTCACAATGCTAAGTAATAGGCGTAACTCACCTGCTACCAAAAACTCCTTGGCACACAGTCACGGCTCCAAAAGGACTTCTAGCCAGCGGAATTAAGAGCAGCACTAGTCTTGACCGAGGCAGCAGCATCCTGGACAAGTGCGATCCGTTTTGCCCACCCGAGAATCACCCGCTATCCGAGTAAGTGTGCATTTTATATGACTAAGTAGTCATAATCAAAAAAGAAGTTTAATATATATTCTTGTACATGTCGCCAGCTCAGCCCATGTAGTAACGAGTGTAATTAAATTTGATTGAAAAGTATTTTTAGTTCCAGTATTCATCGGATATTATGGGCAATCTACACTGATCTTATGTAGTGTGTACGTCATTGTAGCGACGCTGTGTCTAGTTCAGAACATACAAGTATGTGATACCTCTTCGATGTAATACCAAAGTAATACCGAGCCTGGGGGGGTGGGGAGGAATCCGGGTTTAGTGGGTTTGCGAGTCTCACACTAGTCACGCAGGGTGCTAGTGGCGTATGTGCATCATGCATTCCCGAAACCTCCCAGAACAAAAAAAAAAGTATGTGATACCTATTAATGTCATATTCTTCTGGAGAACACCCAATTTACTTCAGTATAAGCACGCTAAAGGTGGCTAAAAAGGTACAGACGAAATAATGACATAAAGTAGCCTCCTACCGGTCAACACTCCGAACAATCGTGGGATCGATTACGCTTTAAACCCCCGTGGCTAATCAAATTTTCGGCCAAAACGTAACATGCACATTTAAAAAAAATTGTATACATATATATATACGTTCGTATAGCATCTAAATTTACTTCTGGGCGGCCGTAGTGCCCTTCAGCTGAAGGTTCTCGAGCGCAATATGGACAGGCTGAGGATGTATTTCTATCGGCGCGGACAGACGGTCAGCGGTACGGCCGGCCGCAATGGAGAAGACGCCAAGGGCACCGTCGGTGGCTTTGCTCAGCTGGCTTCATACAGTCTCGTTGACACCACTGGCGGCAGCGGCGATAGCCTCATTGTCGACAACGACAAGGTCTCAAGCGAGGTACTACCGCCCGCGAACCCGCGCGTTTCCGACAACGACGAATACGAGCCGGTATAGCTGCCAACTTTTTGCACAAAGTTAACGTGTACAGCAAATCACAAGCAGAATGAGTATATATATATACAGCCCACGAAAAAATAATACAGCCATTTCTTGTCACATTACACTCATTTATTATAACCAATCATATAAAGACTACAGTGTTACATGCTTATAGAGTAACAGCGGAGACCTCCATTAACATTTGGGGTTTTGGATTGCTTTTAAACACGGAATGTCTACATTTTGCATAGCTACACCGCGAAAAAATGACACAGCCGCTAGCAAGAGGCATGTCTTAGTGAGTAAATTGAGCGGAATAACGACGTTTGGGCTAATTTTACGGCTCGACGGAAACAAAGGCAGACACATCAAGTGCAGCCAGCAACTAAACTTAATACTCAGTGAACTTCCCGTTAAGTAATAACCTCATAACCTTAAAAGTGCGGCTTGGTATAGTGTTGAACAAGTTCCCTGCTAGAGCTTGCCCCAAGTCTTCGCAATTGCTTATTTTAGTTCTACCTGGTTCGAAAATTGTTTTTCGTCGGTGTGAACCTTTCGGGCAAGCCAGCCCACACATTCTTCATGATGTTACGGTCAGGTGAAACTGCAGGGCAGCGTAGGATCTTAATGTGACAATGTTTACGGTGTGAATTAGGGCGTTATCCTGTTGAAAAACGAAGCTGGGCTTTCCCATCAGCTCAAAATGCGCCGATCGCTCTTCTAGTAGAACTTTGTACGATACCCGACGACGGCCCAGATCATCACCGAACCGCCTGAGTGTCGTTTTGACAAAATTCGTTTTTCCTTGTGCACATCGTGGAAATAATAGTTAAATCTATCCGGTCTATCAAAGTTGGAACATTTTTTCATCCAAGAAGAGCACTCGGTGCCATTCAGTGGTCCATGACATCGTATCATGGGCAAAGTCGAGACGAGCTTTCTGATACTCAGCGGTCAATCGTGATTTTCTCTTGTTGTTTTTCGTGAGCCAAAGTCTTTTTGCACGTTCGTTTGCACACCGGCCGCCGCCGCAATTGCCCTTGGCAAGAGCGCAGAGTTCGACGCGTTCTTCAGAATTGCACGCTTGCTTCGTTCCGAAATGGCATTTAGACTCCAGAAACTCTTTTTACGGCGTAGTTTTCACCTAACTTCACGAACTTGTTCACTACTTGGGAACAACGCCCCAATCGGCGGAAATTTTCGCGATTCGAGGCCGACGTTCTTCTAAGTCTTGAGTTAGGCCTTTTCGTCACTCGTGAGGCGCCGGACTAGGCCCATCGTTTCAACACAGAAAAACATCTGGTAGGTGCCTGCCTTTGTTTCCGACGAGTCGTGAAATGAGCCCAAACGTCGAACTCCAAATGTCGATTGAAGTCTCCGCTGTTACTCTATTAGCATCATCATCACTGTAGTCTTTACACGGTTGGTTATAATAAATGCGTGTAATGTATATATATATATATATTCTTCGGCCAGTCATAATCGGTATTCATGAGAATTAAATCGCTTAGAAGAAAAAACAGGGTACAAAAGTATAAGGGGAAGACGCACACTCCCATATAAACAGATGTATAAACGGCTGAATATGCAATAAAACCCTTATCTATTTCTCTCTGACGGAGAAGACCTTAGTATTGTCCCGGAAGGAAACATTACGTTGATTGGTTTATTTTCGATCGGGCATTACTCTCTCTGGTATATAATAGCTCTTTCTCGGTATACCATCGGTTTAATTCGGAGTATCTGAGAAACTACTTTTTGAATCTTTAACCATAACGAGCAGTCCTTTAGTATGGTAGTCTAGCATATCATTGCAGGTTAGACGGGTCGGTAGTTTAAGATCGTGGTCAGCCTGAGAGAACTTTTGATGATTTCTCCTGTGCTAAAACTTCAAGGGTAGGTCCAAACCAAGAACTGGATACATTCCTGTTTATGCTTTACACACTTAGTTATACGTAAATATTTATACATGCATGTATATGTAAAACCCTCCACTCGAGATCATTTGGAGTGCAGTACTAATTACAAGAATAATTGGTTTCCAGTACAAACTACACAGATGTTATCTCACCAAATTATTACCATAAATTAAACGTACACTATTTTATTGGATTTATTTACTACAATTATGTTTATTTCACTCATATTGAGTATAATATACATTTAAAATGTTTCTACATGAAGCTCTATCTTCTTCACGCTTCCGACGAGAGAAGTAGTGAAACGATTTTCGGTCTAGCGCTGTGATCCAGTTATTTGATTTATTGTAACTATGTAGCTCTATATATGGCCGCACGTCTGCAGATGCCGATTTTTGTTGTTTACTTGTTCATTGTATGGCCCTGGGTTCTACAAATGATGAGTAGTTTTTCTGCCTTTTTTTCCTACATAGTTGTGAGAAATCTCTGTTTGCGGGTCAACGCATGAAGGAACCGATTACACCGGCGTGTTCGGAGGAAAATTCTGCCACAACGGAAGACACTTCACTAGCTTGCGTAGCAAGAAGCTAATACCCAGATTAAGGAAAGTCATGAAAAGTCGATATTTTACGTTAACGCCTTTTCATGAAAAATCGTAAAATTTTTCCATTGCGACCAAAAATGTAGTGGAAGGAGGGGGCGGAAACGTCCTTGGCAAATTTTTACGGTTCTGAACGTAAAAACTTGCACGTAAAACATAACAACTATGACTGTCGAAAAAGCTTAGTGACTTGACAACTACGTACAACAATCACCTACGAATGATGGCATTAAATTTGCCTATTGCGTGAGAGTGGTCTTTCGGACGTACATTTTTGGTCGCAATGGAAAAAATTTACGATTTTTGAATGAAAAGGCGTTAACGTAAAATATCGACTTTTCATGACTTTCCTTAATCTGGGTATTAGCTTTTTGCTACGCAAGCTAGTGAAGTGTCTTCCACTTGTGCAGAATTTTCCTCCGAACACGCCGGCGTAATCGGTTCCTTCATGCGTTGACTGGTTCTCCCGCAAACAGAGATTTCGCATAACTATGTAGGAAAAAAAGGCAGAAAAACTACTTTTATAAACTTCACTCTCTCTCCTAAACAAGACGTTTCCACGTCTTCCCTCCATAGGAAAAACTTATTTTCTTGCCGAGTTCTATCAAACCTCGAAATGCGTGCACAACAATATGAATGACCCTTTATATACAGTCCCTGAAAAAAATATAGGGCCACCCATCTTTGCCACATTTCACGCATTTATTATAACCAATCGTGTAAATATCATAGTGATACATGCTCACAGAGTAACAGCGGAGACTTCCATCGACATTTGGGGTCTCGGATTACTTTGAACCACGATGTTTCCACATTTGGCACAGCTATACCGCAAAAAAATGATAATGCCACTAGCAAGATACATGTCTTAACGAGTGAATTAAGCGGACTAACGGCGTTTGGGCTTATTTTACGGCACCCAGAAACTATACTTAATACTCAGTGAACTTCCCATTAAGTCGGATAACCTCAAAAGTGCGGTTTGGTATAGTGTTAAACAAATTTTAAATGACGTTTTGCAAGAGCTCGTCCCAAGCCTCGAAAATAGTTTTTTATCGGTGTAAACTTATTGTTCGAGCCAGCTCCACACATTCTGGATCATATTAAGATCAGGTGAGAGTGCAGGCCAACGTAGGACCTCCATGTGACGTTGGTCGAACCATCTTCGGATCAGCCTGGCGGTGTGAATCGGGGCGTTATCGTGTTGAAAAACGAAGTCTGGCCCCCCATCAGCTCAAAATGCGCCGATTGCTCTTTTAGTAAATCCCTATAGCACGTCAAATAAACACGACCGTCTAAAAACGCAATCGACGACTTTGTATGATACCCGACAGCGGCCCAGATCACCACTAAACCGCCACCTGAGTGACGTTTTGACAAAATTCGTTCTTCTTTGCGGACATCGTGCAAATAATAGTTAAATCGATCCGGTTTATCAAAGTTAATCTTTTTCATTCAAAAAGAGCACTCTGTGTCACTCAGTGATCCATGACATCGTATCGTGGGCGAAGACGAGACGAGCTTTCGTCGGTCAGCGGTCAATCGTTGTTTTTTCTTGTATTTTTTTCTCGTGAGCCAATGTGTCTTCCTGAGGAAGTTTTGCACATTTCGTACGTTCGTTTGCACATCGGCCGCCGCCGCAATTGCCCTAGCCGGGGGCGCAGAGTTCGACACTTTCTTCAGAATTGCAGCTCGCTTCGTTCCGAAATGGCATTTGAATACCCGGAAATATTTTTCACGGCGTTATTTGTACCTAACAAACTAAAAAAATAACAAAGTTATTTACTGCTTGAGTACAACGCGCCAATCGACAGGAAATTTCGCGATTAGAGAGGCCGATGTCCTTATAAGCCTTAATATGGGCCTTTTCGTCACTCATGGGGCGCCAACCTAAGCCTATCGTTACAACAAAGAAAAAACTTCTGGTAGGAGGTCTGCCTTTGTTTCTGTCGAGCCGTGTATATATATATATATATTCTTTTTTTAAACATATTGTCATCAATATTATATAGCACTCATTAAGACGAGAACCAGAAAATTGGGCACAGATAGTTAAAAAAAATTACGTTTATAATGCCTATATATCACTCAAAAGTATTAAGGTTTTTCTCTCGCGCGGTTTTCAGCTTTGTACTTCCGTGCGGACTATTACGGTGCCAACTTCGGCGAAAGACGTTCACGGTGACAAGCACTTCATTTTGAACCCTTCAAGCGGCGAATACCAACAGGTCGTGGAAACCGAACAGTGCGAGTACGTATATTGCGACTTACATTATCATATATAATTTTGGCTAAGGACGCAGTTAAATCAATTTGCCTATAACATATGTGTATGCATTTATAAACCCCTTTTAAATAAGGTAATTTCAAATAACCTGTAAAAAAACAATAAAATCTAATTTAAATTGCGTAAGAGTGTATATATATTCTTAATTTATTATTCGTTAATTAGTGTGAAAACCATTTCCCTCCATAAACATGTACACTCTTACGCGTGAGCTGTCTAACCCGGTCTCAATCTAGCTTAGCAGGGTGCTTAGAACTGCCGCCGGGTTGCTTGTTGTACGTTATATATATATATATATATACAGGGTGACCGGAAAAAGGCTGAACATTTTTATAGAAAATTGTAGATCTCATTAAAGCAAATATGTCTTCCAATGAAACAAGGTTGCTGAGAACATTTGTTTCGGAGTGAGAGTGAAATTACTGTTTGCGAGAAATGTCTGCTTCTTGAAAAATATACTTGAAATTCAACCTGTTACGAAGTGTATGTGGGCCTATGAGCTAGTTGGTCACCATACCAGCCAATACATTCACGGAGAAACGACGCTCGGCTCTAAGCACACTGTGGACGGTATTGCGACTCGCCCCAACGTTTCGGGCCACTTTCCTCGTGCTTGCTGAAGGTCGATAGGCTACTGTCTGAAGGATGGGCTCTTTCATGGTTAGCGTTCTTGCTACCGAATCTGCCAAATGGTTTGCACCTTTGAGCAGCTACTGTAATATAATAAATAGTTGTGTGTACTTCTAGGGCTATGAGGAGTCATTTATCTGATGGAGTAGGTCATTTTTTAACAAGGCCATTTAATTATATACACATTTACAACGGCATGTTATTTCATATATTTACAAATATCGCACGGAGTCAATAGTAATTTAAACCTACTACAGTTACCATTGTCACCATTAAAAAAGTTACTATTGTGTTGGCAAAAAGTTGCAGCCCGATGAAATTACTTTTCATGCTTTTTTAAGCTCATGTATGGGATTCTTTGGCAAGGATGAGGCGACGCTACTTGTGAAAAAAAAATTGAAGGCCTTTGATACCTTCGCGGGCTTCGTGATCGCCGCGCCGTCAATATCCAGCTTGGGCACCGGGGGCCTATTGTCAACCTGTTGTGCGTGCCGCACAACGTTCATGCGCACACATTTATGCATGCACTCAATCAACGATATGCACTCCGGAAACCTTAAGCCACATAATCACCATAGAGTTAATACCAAAATGGTCGTCATGAGATGCGAATTTGCCCGAATGTTGCGCTGTTAATGGTCGTAGGGTTATAATTTTGAGGTATTGGACGCCAAAGCTAATAAAGTGACTTCATTTTTTGCAAATTCCTTTTTTTTAACAATTATGTTGCTTCTTCTAGCCGGCGTCGTTTGTTCTTCGGAAGAACCAGAAGTTTCTTGCAAACATGACGATGATCTTAGTTTTTGTATAGGATGATTGGTAGTCTCGTAATCTCACATCGGGTGCTCCTATGTCGAGCAACAACGCCAGTGCCAGAGATTTTGGTAATCTCTCACTCCGAAACCAGAGTTCTCAGAAATCATTCCATTGGAAAACATATTTGCTTCAACCTTCTTTTTTGCTTCAACGAGCTCTACAATTTGCTCTAAAAATGATCCGGGTACCCTGTATATAAGCAATTATATGCATGCTTCCTTTTTGCTGGTGAGTAGATCTCTCGTTGACGACTATTAGATCCAAGCATGTATGAGACGCTGACTTGCGCTTAAACTTGATCAAGTGTTTGCATTGGCGATTATTACTGACGTCCCTTGCGTAATAACTACGATATTATAACCCTGCTCGTTTAATAAGCCCTCTATAAGAATCACTACCGCCTAAACGTTATGTATGATTATAGTTTAAAACTAGCGACATCAAGATATCTGCTCAGGCCAACCTCAACATCTAGACAATTCCCTTAGCAGCTCTTCACAAAATTACTTTAAACGTTTTATCGCCATTCTCATTCCATTAAATTAATTACTTTGTAAGTTTTATTACTTGGACTGTATGCAAAATAGCTTATTCGGTGCCATCTTACAGTTTATGTACACAAACGATAGTCAATTAGCCAAACCTATATATTTATGTGCTGGCTTGCAAAATATTGTTATTTTCCTAAAGTTTCACCAAAAATCGTTATAGTTTTTTTTCTATGATTTCAATTCACAAAAATTATCCCGAGAGTGTCAGCGTGTGCATTCAGACATCACTGAGTAAATATATGGGTGTGTTTAGCTGTTTGCCAATTGGACTATGTATGCCACTTGCGAGTTATGCCATTCCATGACATCGTCGTTGTTCTGTGCTGTTTTTGGTGCTTTTGTTACCGCTGCCAACGTTGCTACTGCTGATGTTGGTGTTTCTGTTGTTAACAACGCCACCCTATCCGGCGAAGGTCGTTCGGGTCACCGTGTTCAGCGATCGACAGTTACGTACCACCAGGCCGGCGGACGCTCTGCAGGACACAGTTCTTTCGGCGTGGCCTGACCGCCATCAACACGTCTTCGTATGAGCCGTACGACATCGTCGTCACGGTACCTTCTGGCTGCAACTGCTTTATCCAGGCCGCCTATTGATCACACACACACACCCCACTAACAACGGTCAATCGCTCGGCCATGGCACTCACACCATGTAAATATATATGTGTTTGTATTATATACATTATTTTCAATTTTTTCATACCAAACTGAACACTTGCGACTTGTATTGAAATAAATTCAACAGGTTTCATGACAGAGTGTATATGATTTTTATCTTGTAGTTTGTGTATTTATTTCTCCTAAATGTCGCGCTTAATCACCGCGTCGTTCGATTTGATGGTACGAATATTCTCAGTGGATAATTATTTCCGTTTCCCACGTCGTTAGAACAAATTCCATTTTTCATGAGGGTTTCGTAATTACTGTCTTCGGTGAGCCCAGTCATTAAAAAATCGCCACGCAAAATGGCCGTGTTGCATTCTAGAACTTCGTGTCCTATAGATTCCGATTCTATAACGAACTTCACACAGTAATTACAAAGTTTGTGTATTTGAAACTTTCGAATAAGCCCGTAATGATTGCGCCTTATACTTAAGTATGTTTAGATGTTAGGTGTAATATAGTTGTCTAAAAGATCTTCTTTTCTGCGATATGCATACCAGTTAGGCAAAGTAAAGGTAATGCTAACACAAGGCTTCTCCCGAACGGAGTCGTTTGTTTCGGGAGAAATATTAGCAAGATTCCGAAGGCACTCAAGAAAGCACTCAAGGTTAATTCAGAATAGTAAATTGCATCGGCAAATTATTATTTCGGAGAAACGCTTAGAAGGAACATACATTAAACGAAAAACAAAGGGCAATCATCTCTAGATGTGCATCCTATATATATATATATATATGTCTTTTTTATTTGACCGCTAACTACTTCATTGTGGGCTTTTCTAAAACTAAATTGCCGTCGAATACCTCTTGTGCTATTAAGGTCATTGTATACAGTTATTTTGGCACATATTTTTCCAGCTGTATCTTGTCGTTGTACTAGCAACACTCCCACCCACGTATCGACTGTCGATTTGAAGTGAAGAAATCATATGCAAGTATTTCTATTTGAATGACTGCAACAAGCGACCATCCCGTGTCGATACGCTATACTGCAGAAAATCAAGCAAGGTTTTACAGATAATACTGACCGTCGATTGCTAACCATGAGAAGCGCCATTGCTAATCATAAAAAGCGCCATTGCTAACCATAAAAAGCGTCAATAATGATTATGCTTTTGAAGCAGTCGTCTTTAGTAATGCAGATTTCTTGTGCGAAATTATAGTTCAGGCAAGTCAGTATGAATTACCAGCTCTTACGTAGAAACGCAAGTTTCGGCACTCGGAATTACACCACCATAGGGGAACGCTGTACATATGCTTGAAAGCACAATGGACTTGAATAGTGTAGTGTCCACCACCCCATTGACCGGGCGGCGACCGTTACGAGTTCGCCATTCTCTCGCTCAAACAGCACATGTCTTCTGCCTGGCTCGAACAAACGACTACTAACTCATTTATTCTCATGCCTCCTTATATACTTCACAGATTGCCCGCGCATTTAGTGACTTCGCGAGTTTTCGCTAGTAGGGTGGTGGCATCTTCTAATTGGCGCCATGTATTTAGCTTGGTTCGGCATTGCCGTCAACCGACGCTGTCTATGCCCGCGCTGCTTAACGGACACTGCTATCCTATATTCTCCCCCCTTTGCAGGCTTGTTTTGAATTCTATCCCGTCTTTACTCACGAACTCCCGTAAATGGCTTGGTGCGCGTCTAACCCGCCGTGGACGTCCTTCATGAGCGGTGCGCTGTCGCCTTCATGTTCATTATGTGGCGCACCCGGCGGCGGCTGGCCTCCGTATACTGACCCAGTCGCCGGGCACGACCGCACGAACCAGGTTCCGACTGCCGTTCTTCTTCCGTCTGCGTGCTCCTTCGGTTCGTCCACTCGCGTTCGCTCATCTTCATGTGCATCCCCCGCCGCCTCCAAGCATTCGTCGTTGGCCCAACGATCCACGCCGAGTGCCTACACATTCTGCCGCGTTCGTACACTTCGGGCCGAAATGGCCAAACTTGCCACACTTTCGGCTCCTCACTTGTTTTGCCGGACACATTTCGGCCCCGTACTCGTGCCTCGTCCATCCGCACGCCTGGCATCTATCCGTTCCGTGTTCTCGTCCTCCCGCCAGCCTAGGTCCGCTTCGTTCCGCCGGCCCTCGCTCACCAACTCGTGTCGTGCTGCAATCCATACTGGCCTTCGTGACGCACCTCTCCACGTGTAACGCGGCCGTTAGGGCCTGTTCGACTGTCCCGTACTCGTGGCTTTTCCATCCGCGCACGATCCACCCGCTCCGCGTTCTCGCCCTGCCGACGGCCTTGGTTCGCTTCTTTCCGGCGGCCCTTCGCTTCCCGAACCTCGTTCACATACTCGTTTCCTCCTGCGATCCATCTGGTATCCGTGACGCACCTCTCCTCGTGTAGCGCGGCCGTCCAGTTCGACCCGCAAGGCCTCTTCGAGGAGGAGCTTTTCTCTCACCTGTGGCCTTGTCGCCCCAGATTGAGATAGCTCCTCAACACCAGGGTTCGAACGTCGAGCTTGCACCTCAACACCAGGGTTCGAACGTCGAGCTTGCACCTCATCACCAGTCACCGCAGTGCCGCTAAGTACTCACCGTTGTCTTCACCGGCAACGGCTGTTTCCTTGTGTTCCTTGAACATCTCCGTTGAACAGCTTCGTCACCATCCTGACGTAGTCACCTCGCCGTCTTCCTCCGGCAAACAAGTTAAAGACATCTACCTCTAAATTTCAGGCCGGCAGTACCAGGTAGTGAACATAAAATGTGTTTTTTTCAAGCTATTTATATTTTAAATACGCCGCTTTATTAAAAACGATGAAAATATGTAATGCATCAGATTTAAACGTATGCAAGCTTATGCCCAGTAGATAGTAGTATCTATACACAAATAAACAGACAGATAAAACTACATTTATTATAACATAAAGGGTGTGTCGTATAATTATCAGCCATATGTGTATTGTTTTTAGCATACGTATTTCTGAAAGAAAAACGTGACTAATCGCCAAATAGGCGAGTGCTATTTGAATTTGTATGCACCCATTTGGCCATCAACCAAGCAAACAAACTGTTTACGAATTCACCGCTGGCCACGGCTTTTGGAATGATTGATCGCGCATTGTTTTACTCAAAATTCGTCGTCTTTTCAGAACGTAGATTCTTGAAACGTAGGTCAGACAAACCGTTAGAAATGTTATTCTATGATAGGCGGGTATGTATGCCTAACCTTTGCTGACGTTGTGACAGTCTATAGATCTACGTAGCTTGTGGCAGACCTGAAGACGTAGTGAACGAAGTCGTACATAATAATGATCGCTAGCAAACGCATGGATTGTTACGAAAGTGGCATAGTTTGTCTTGACAAAATTTCACAGAAAGTGTATGCGAAGCCAATGTATAATACCTGAAGCATCTGCCTGTAATCGTAGTCATCTGAGGTAGTTCTTCAAAACCACCGAAAATGAAAACGTTTTCATCGTACTGATTGAAAATAAGACTTCTTGTATGAGTTGGCGAGTTCGTCATTGTTAGGAGTGCTTGATGATATAATTTTGCAGTTATGACTAATTTTATGAATAAGCAGAATCCAAGGGCTTGTCCTTCGAGAGGTAGGATATGCGTACCCAATATTCCAATCCAACACTATTGTCTGTCAAATTTTTGGCGCCTTTCCTGCGGCGTCGCCGTCTGCTCATTTGGCGCGCAGATTACCATACTCAAATAAACCTATCTACGTACGCGCACTTTAGGCTGACGCCACCGGTATTTTTGTTTGTAGTTTTCAGGTAGTTCAAATCTGTTTGCCGTGTGTGGAGACTATTAATTTCTTTCCATGGAACGGCCTTTCCCTTTCACTTTCTACTCCGCTTTGGAAAAATAGCACTATGTGTTCAGATACAAATCCACAATTTCCTCTTCTCATTGCCGCCGTAGGCCAGCCTTAAAACAAAGTTTTTGTAAAAGCTGGATCCTCGAGTTTAGGTAGTTTTCTCTTGAGTTCTTGCTGTTCGCCAAAATTTATCATTGCACAATATATATATATATATATATATATATATACGAGGTGTGTTCAAAAAGTATCGCGACTTTTAAATTTTCGTGGGTTACGTATATTCGAATTTCGATTTTTTGTGACGTTATGTTGGTACTCATGTCTCTCACTTATGCGACAAGCTCGGCCATTTTGAATGTTCACTTAATTGTTGACAGCTGCTTTGCTTGCACGTGTTTTGGATCGTCTTCGATTTTTACCTATTCAAAAAATTGATCAAAGAACCTGTATCAATTTTTTTGTGAAAAACGAAATTAAGTGCGCGGATGCATTCCGAATGTTGACTGTGGCATACGGAGAAGCTACCTTGGACCGAAGCAACGTTTATCGGTGGTACAAAATGTTCTCAGAAGGCCGAGAAGATGTGAACGACGAAGAGCGTGCCGGACGCCCGAGCACTTCAACAACAGACGAAAAAATTAATGAAGTGGAGAAAATGGTATTGGCCAATCGTCGAATCACCGTTAGAGAAGTTGCTGAGGACCTAAACATATCGATTGGCTCGTGCCATTCGATTTTTATCAATGATTTGGGCATGAGACGGGTCGCCGCGAAATTCGTACCAAAATTGCTCAATTGCGACCAAAAACAGCATCGCATGAACATTGCTAATGAGATGTTGGACTCTGTCCGCGACGACCCAAATTTGCTCCAGAGGGTCATAACTGGTGACGAATCGTGGGTTTATGGTTATGACGTGGAAACCAAAGCTCAATCATCTCAATGGAAGCTGCCGCACGAACCAAGACCGAAAAAAGCGCGCCAAGTTCGGTCGAATGTGAAAGTTTTGCTGACAGTTTTCTTCGATTGCAGGGGCGTGGTGCATCATGAGTTCTTGCCACAGGGTAGAACGGTCAATAAGGAATATTACCTGCAAGTTATGCGCAATTTGCGCGAAGCAATCCGCCAGAAACGCCCGGATTTGTGGAAGAACAAAAATTGGCTTTTGCACCACGATAACGCCCCTGCTCACACATCGTTGCTTGTGCGCGAGTTTTTGGCCAAAAACAACAGACTAATGATGCCGCAGCCACCGTATTCCCCAGATCTGGCCCCCTGTGACTTTTTCTTGTTCCCTAAACTGAAGAGGCCCATGAAAGGACGACGTTACGCTACGCTTGACGAGATAAAGACGGCATCGAAAGAGGAGCTGAACAAGATAAAAAAAAATGGTTTTTTGAAGTGCTTCGAAGATTGGAAAAACCGTTGGCACAAGTGTATAATATCTCATGGGGATTACTTTGAAGGGGACAAAATAGATATTCATGAATAAATGAATAATTTTTTGAAAAAACACAAAAGTCGCGATACTTTTTGAACACACCTCGTATATATATATATATATATATATATATATATAAATCATATCATTGTTGATCATAAGTAAATTGAAGGGTTTTTATTTGACGCTTGTCTGAAAACAAGCATTATGACGCATCGGCAGGCATGTAATTGTATCCATATACTATGTTTAGACGACAGGTCAACTGAAGAGTCCCGAATATCCTTTACAAACAGTTTTTTTTCTACTGAGCAAGATATTGTAAACTTGGTAGCACCACACGCCAGCTCAGTTGCTGTGTAAGCGCAAATTAAGTTCTAGGGAAAGTAATAGTAACTTAGACGACTTAATTAGTTGTGTCTGAAGAAGTGTCTCTTGAAGTTCAACCATTGCAAAAACGGCTGGCCACTATCGTAAACGCAGCGCGACTTCCACCAATAACATTGTCATTATTGTTGTGGCACAGTCTGCGGCTGCTACGGGCTGCCTTATGAACACGATGCAAACAAATATTTCTATCCGATAACTGTCTGAAAAGGTTTAGAGATGAAGTCGGACTACTTTATAATCTGACGAGCTTTTTTGTATTTGAATGGAATATGCCCTGTAGTTGTCTCGATAAAAACTGCAGCCTGATGTTGGTTCGGAGAATTTATGAGCAAGCCCAGTTCTGTGTCATTTTAAACAACTGAATCATTATAGAGCAATGCAACTCAAAGCAAACTTGAGCAAAATTTTAGAGATAGTCACATGTAAACGTGCGGCGCTGCATTCGTCAAAGGCGTTTTTGGCTTAAACTGAACGGTGTGACATGAAGGAAGAGTTCTTGATTTTACGTTTATGGTCTGCCAGAGTATTGGTGCAAATATGGCTTGCCTAGAAAATCAGATTCAGTTTGGTCAAGAAAGGTCTACTTCAACAAGTTTTTGGGCAGTCCACGCTAAAAACCCACGATTTTACAGAAACACGGAATGATGTCAGAAATGAATTGCATTTGACATGGTACTTATAAATAACTTTACTGTTTTTTTTATTAAGCCCGAACGGCTTAGCAGACGACCAGAATGTGTATAGTTTCTAAGCGCACGACTGGCTTGAGGATCTTGGATCTATGATATTCAATCCAATTCAAGTGCTCCTTTATTGCTTTTAAAGTGTAGATAATTATATACATAATTATTCAGGAAAATTCTGCATTCAATATATGCAATGCACAATGTAAGAGGCATAAAGAACAATTTACTATATAATAGGTCGAAACAGTACCTTTGCAAAATATATGTAATTGTACAGTATATAATAATATATCACTTGTTCATGGTTCTCAAACATTCTGGTCATGCGCCACGAAAACATATTGTTGATTCGGTCAGATCGTGCAACTATTTTCGACGATATGGTTTGAGTACTGCGCAGATTGTTGTCGCGAATATACAAAAAGATGGGAAGTCTATTCGACTGAGAGATTCGTGCGTACATTTTGAAATCTGCTTTCGAGTGTAGTTCTGATATAGGTACTAAGTCGAGACTGCTACGCTCTACCTTACATCTCAATGCAACACGTCAAAGGAATTTAGACTGAATTTTTTCAATTGCATCAATATGTTTCTTCAAATACGGCCGCCAGACTTCACAGCTCTAGATGAATTTGGGAACTACAAGGCTATTATAAAGGCGGATATAGAACATTGGACATTTGATAATAAAACAACGAAATATCATATTACATATAAGACTACCAGATTGAATAGTTTGCGTGATGTGAATGTTAAAATCTAGCTTTGGTGTTACCGTTACCCCAAGGTCGCGAATGCTGTTTACTCTGGGTATCTCTTGTCCATCAAGTGTGTAAACGTGGTCCTCTTTTAGACACACAACGGCGCATTTAGGGACCGAAATTATCATATCATCAGCACCAATCGGAGATGGAGTCAATTGTTCTCTGTAATATCTCCCTCTCGGCTTTTGTGCCAGATGGCCCTATAAAGTTTAAGATAATCTGCGTAGAGTTTGTGCTTTAGTGTTTCGGGTATAACGTTTTTAAGATCTAAGATTAATATACAGAATAAAAGTGGGCCTAGACATGATCCCTGAGGCACGCCCGAAGGACACACCCCATACCGACTAAAACTCTTGTTGACCCGCACACAAAACCTTCGGTTCGTTAGATAACTCGATATCCATATACCAGTGTGCTTGTCTATATTCAAGTCAATTAGTTTCTGTAAAAGTTTAAAATGGTTTACTCTGTCAAATGCTTTAGAAACATCAAAATAAACACAATCAAATGCTTTCTGTTTGTTAATATAAATGACCCAGTCTTGGACCATTTCAACTAGTTGTGTTGCTGTGGATTTGCCCTTAGTGAAGCCATGTTGCTGCTCGTCAAGCACCCCCTCAGACTGCATGAAGTGAAATATATGATCCACAAGTAATTTTTCAAATAATATACACGCTATTGATGATTGTGCCACAGGTCTATAGTTATCAACATTCGACTTGGATCCCTTTTTATGTACAGGCGTAATAACGGATTGTCGGAAAAAATCAGGCACAACACCATTTTCATAGGACCTAGCATAAATTAATGAGAGTGGCTCAGTTATAACATGTGCCACTTTTTTATAAAATAATGAAGGGATGCAGTCTGGGGTGAGGCTACATTTAGATGGGAGTTGATTAAAAAAAAATTAATTTTATGTTCCGACACAAATAAATACGGACACCTTGATGACGTTGGCGGGGGGAAAGTAAGTGCTTTCATTGAACCTGCTTGGGCCACGTAAACAGAAGAAAAGAAAGTTTTAAAAGCATCCGCTTTGTAGATATCATCAGTGATAACCGCATTACCTTTTTTAAGTGCCGTTATATCATCTTTTCCCTTTAAGCGCTTATTGGCATACCTAAAAAACGACTTAGAATATTTAAAATCAAAATTGGATTCTTCCAATACCCGAAGTCTTGTGCTTGCCTTACGCAGTTTGGTCGCATACCGCGGACTCGCCTCTTTTTCAATAAGTGATTTAAGACTAGATATATACTCGCGAAGCCTAGTGTTATTTTTAGACTTGCCGGTGCGTTTAGGAATAAATTCCTCGAACACCACCTGCATCTGATAAACAAAGCAATTATACATTTTATTTACGGTATCACAGTTTAGGAATATATATCCCCATAGAACAAGTGTCAGCTTTTCTATGATTTGATCATAATCACTCTTAAATAAATTGTATCCTCCCTCCTCATTAGTAGAATATTCAGAATCGAATAAAAGGTTAAAAGAAATTGCGTTATGGTCTGAGGGCATCGGGGATTTATATTTTTCGGAGGGAACACATATATTTTCTATTATATCTGTATCGGTAATAAGAACTAAATTAATCAATGTTTCCCTAGGGTCTTTTGGTGGTTTGGTGTAAAAGTTGTGCTGGTTTCATCCGACAAAAGACTGTTTGTATGACTAGATGAATCACTTGAACTTATACTATATTCTGGCCATTCCTTGTAGATTGGGTCTCTTGCGTCCACTGGTGGACGCGTAATTTCAGTCACTTGCTGATATAAACCGTTTGTTATACAAGCATTTGTAAAAGTAGCCTCCATTGTTTGAGAATCTAAAAGGGACACATTTTTCCAGTCAATTCTTGGAAGGTTAAAGTCCCCAACAATTATAATTGGTTTAGCACTATCACATATACTCTTAAAAGTATTACATATTCCTTTTATGCGATTTTTGCGTTCTGGCAGCGATCCAGCATTCGTAGCATAAAAACATGCTATCCTGACTGAGCATGATTTTGGAAACACGTCCAGCGCTAATGCTTCAATATCAACCTCTAACTTGACCTCACAAAACTTTAACGTTTTTCTAACTAATATACAGACACCACCTCCTCGAGAGCCCCGATCGCACCGAAGTACTGAATACCTATTATCACAGCTTAATTCACAATTTGTAACATGTGTCCCGCCTATACCTAACCATGTTTCGGTTATAAAAATTAAATCAAATATATGTAAGACGGTATATGAATTGAGCAACTGAACACGATCATCCTTTCCAATCGAGCGTGCATTGAAATATAAACATTTTAGAGCGCAGTTAGCCACGGTTTCTAATGGATGATTGTAATTATGGATTTATTTTCAGTTTTTGTGGAGGCATTATAATGTCCCGAAAATAAGAACTTCGATCAGCCATTGTGCGACCGTCTTTATATGATAGCTGTACAGGCTCCAACTGGGCGGTTATGTTCAGGTGGTTGGCTATCTCACGAGAGATATACTGAGCGACCAACCGAGCGCCATGGATTCCAAAATGCAATCCATCAATATGCATATTCTTAGCTTTCTTTTGAATGAAACTAAAATATTTAAAAACAGTGGTACTCATATTAAATTTGCATTTCAGTTGTTGGTTGATAAACCTACACTCCTCTTCGTATCCCATTGCAATGGGAATAGAGCACACAATTAGTCGTATATTATTTTGATAGACGAAACTGACAAGATCGTTAAGCGCGCATTCAAATTCAAACCATACCTCCGAAATTGAGCAACCTTTTCGTGCAGCACTATTTATCACATCATTTAGTTCAGATTGGAGAATGACTAGATTGATATCTGGAATTAAAACTGTCAGCCTTACCATGGTTCAACCTTACATGGTTCGTGCATTCGTTAACCGTTAAACTCATTCGTATGTCGCCAGTGTGGCATTCGTACGCTTAACCTATATTCCTCATTTGTGCCGACGGCCGTTGGTGGGTTGGTGCTGAGTCGCGAGAGAGGCATTCTCCTCGCCGCAAATGCAATATTATGTGATGATACACGTGGGTGTGTAGACGTCTATGCCTTAGGCTACCTTTACGTCATCATCTCTCAACGCATGCCGGCCTTAATAGGGCATTGTTTACCTCGCACAATTTCCTGCTCGTTATCTAACCTTCTTCTCTTGAAATGACTTCCTGAAACAAATGCGACAAAATAATGCAACAAAACTTCTCAGCGTTGGGTGTGAAGTAAAGTTCTCGCACGGCCTTGATATTGTTACTGATGGATGAAGTCGTCACCAACATTTGCACCTTCGTAAATTCGGCACGGGTTGCATCCAAGACTAAGGCCATTCGGTCGGTTGCAATTCTTCACAAGGCGAAGGTGCTAGAACAGACATTTATGTATGTGTGTTTATATAAATATAGCGGAAGAGAGAGAGAGAGTCAGGGGACAGGATACGTGAGCAGCATCATATGGCTGGTGTCGCCCTACTCGTCGTCTGTCTGTAGCTTCACTGGAACCGTAATGGTACGGGTAATTGGCTCGGGGGCTCATGATACAAAGAGATACTCACGCAAAGATTGAGCGTCCTTATCTTTCGCTGGTCATACACTAATTGTGCGGGGCAGTGCTGCAATCACGAAGATGACACGCGCCTGCCCCAGTCACCCATAGCAGTCTCAGCAACAGCAGCCTCGAAGACGGCAACGGTGACATTTCTCATCATGTGTTGTCATACGTGGACTACAAAAACGCCTACCCGCCTGCAGTGCTTGACCAAACACGTAAGCCGAAGCAAAGGTTGGACTCGAGCACCCCAAACGAGGATGCCTTGACGTTGTCGGCACTTTTGTAAGGCTTCCATCTCCAAATGAAGCCAAAAAAACAGAGATAAAGGGGGAGAGAGATATGAAGGATGTAAGAAATCAGAAGAGAGAGAACGAGCAAGTAAGAAAACCGTATCGAATTGTTACGATAGTCCCAGCAGCAGCACCACCACCACTGAGCAGCTCTACGGGGAAACTATACAACCTACTTTACCCCCGCATAGTGCGATGGCGGAATACACGCATCATTCCGGGAGAGACCAACAGGTTGCAGCTACAAAACGTTAGTTAACTCTGCAGCAGATATATTTCAGCAGATATATATATAAAAATATCAGCAGATATACTGCAGCAGATATAAATAAAAAAGCATTGTTTGGCCTCGGCGGCAGCAGCGGCGGTGGCGGCGACAAACACATCAGTAACAATAGCGGACCTTCGCACGTTTCACAATTGAACTTTGGGCTTTTTAAGGGTGAATATATATCGCATGAGTCAGTTGTCCAGTCAGAGTCGAAGCTAGCTGTTTATCGCCTTTGCCTATATAGTAAAATGGCCAACTCATTGGTTGGAGTGTGCACGAGAAAGGAGTCGACAAGTTTTGTTCGCAGTAGTTGATGTTACGTCGCTATCATCTACCAGACAACGGCTTATCTGGACAGGGTTGGACCCGTGATCTCCCTCATGCTTACGTCGTCACCGGCAATCAAGCTAATCAAGCCCTTTAAGAGAGATAGTGTTGCTCGGTCTCCTTCGACAGGGATCTGTCTATACGCACTGGCAGACAGTGAAACGTGACGATATGATACACACTGTTTGTACAGCCGATCAAGCAAGATGACTTAAATATATATATATATATTACCCAAACTAGTTTAGCTATAGAAATTATTCGGAATGGTACCATAGTACTGTGAGACACATTTTCAAAGATTGTTAGGTGCTATTAAGAGCCGAAAGAAAAGCTGAGAATTTTGTAAGCCTAAACTTTAGTTAGTGTCCGTTCTTTATAAAGCGTAATTGACTACGGGGCACAAAGGAAGATGTAAAGAAGAACAAAAATCCTACTAAATACGCGTGCCCGCCTTATGTTATTGCAATCACTTTGAATTTTTTGCGTTCGATCGATTTCGTAAGAAGTCAATGGGGTTTCATATGGTTACGCAATTCGCTTTATAAGTAACTGCCATCATTATGCCAAGAGTAATTCCGATCGAATGTAAGTTTTAGACAATTTGGCATATACTCGTATATATATATATATATATATATATATATATATATATATATATATATAATAATTTAAATTGGTAAAAAAACGCAAAACAACTAATGCATAACTGTTGTAATTTTTATTATGCCGCTTTGCAGGACTGCACCGTTAGCAAGTTGTAACATAATAGGTTTATATCAATACTAGACGGGCATCAGAAATCGGGGTTTGGTATGCAGCATTTTGTAATGCATTTTTTAAACAAATATATCTAGTATATATTTCGTAATAAAATACATTTTAATAAATTTATTTCTCGTTCACTCTTTAGGCTTAGCAAAGAAAGGTAAAATTGTTCTTTAACACCTTTGCAAATAAGAGCGTCCTTATTTATGGCACATATCTACCAACGAAAAATACAAAACGCACTGGCTACAGATGAGCGTCAATTTAAAAAGCAGACGAGTTCAAAAAGCTCAATATTAAATCGGTCTAAATACTCATGTATGTCATGGTTTATTTGCCGGCGCTTTTTATGAATAAGATACGCATGCAAAACGGGCCTAGGTGGAAATTTTCCTTTGGCTTATTTATTTACGCAAAAAATGAATACTAGCATGTTATGGTGCATATGGATCTTAAAACAGCCATGAGCATATTTAAATAAAAGATAAATAAAAGACACCAGAGAGTATCGCTGGACATTCAGCCGGGGTAACGCCGCCTCTGTGCGTGGAACTCTGCTAGACTGGACACGCCCGAACCTGGAGGATATGTGACGTTTCCACTTGATTTATCTGGTGTACTCGTTCATAAGGATACAATTGTTGCCTCTTGCATATAAGCAAATAAAACTGTAACTATATAAATAAAAGATTGTCCCGATTGTAAGATACTGTCCATTGACAATGGTATGCTTCCTCAAAATAAGTGACCACCCTTTCTTAACAGACTGCGCCAAATAAATAATTTAATACAGATATATATCATGCTAGTATATATATATATATATATATATATATATATATATAAAATATTGTGATGATATATTAATCATTTAGATCGGCAGTGCTTGCCTTAATAAAAATGGTGGTAAAAAGGTGTCACGTGAGGTTAAGAATCAGCTGTCCGTGTCCTTGCTTGATGGTAGCCCCCGCTCTTACGGACCCGGTGCGAGCGGTTTATCCTCAAGGTTCCTTGCAACGGTAAGATCCATAAGATTCCTCTTCGTGACGCCGAGCCCTAAGAGCGACCTCGCAGATTCGGAGTCCCATACACCACTCATAGAGATAGTGATGGATCCGAATCTGCGAGGTTTTTGCGGGTCGGAAAGCGCCGCCTTTAGGAACTCGACGTCATATTTGGTGATCTTGTCCTGCCGCGCTTTTGCCAGGTCCCGGTTCGGGCCGCGAACCTCGGCATCTAAAACCCAGACCTTGGTAGATGTTGTTATTACGAGGTCGGGCTTTAGACCCGGTGCGCCCGGTCGACGGAATACTCGCTCACGAACCACCTCATGACACCTCTCGCGGAGAAGACGCGCCATGCGATCACAGACGTCGTCACGTGTTGTAGCCCGGGCATCCCCTGGCCAATCTGGCACGCGTTGGTAGAGCGTTGGTAGTGCGTTGATCCTGAGTTTTAGTAAGTTTAAATACTCCTTACCAGATAGGTAAGGCATACCCTTAATCCAGTAATGTACAAAGGGCGTTTCGTGTGCTTTTTTAAAATGTGCCCCATCGAACGTGTTGTGTAGTTGTTGAGACTAGTAATCGGTCTCTTGTGTAGCGGTCTCAATGGAGGTTTCCAAGCGCTCGCAAAGAAGTCTTGTTTTTGCAAGGTCTTTTTTAAGTGCTCGGCGGTTAGCATCCATTGGACCCTAAGGTGCGTGAAGTCTTGTATTGCTGTCAGGCGGGAGAGGCGGAGTCTGGGGATGAATGTTTGGAGGCAGGGGATGTCCAGACCGCCGTGTGCTGTGTGCGTGTACAGGTAGGCGTTCGGCACCGAGTTTTCGAGCTTAAGCCATTTCGACTTAACAACCTTTCTGATCTCTTTATCTAGGTCGCCAAGGAATGCGTAAGAGGGTCTGAGACCGGAGACCACTTTAGATAGGAGGCGGGAAATGAGAAAGTCTTTCAAAAATATGACTCTTTGGTGGGGTTTAAGGGGAGCTGTCGCGAGTTTGTTGAGTAAATTAAGGAGTATATCCTTGGTGGAGTCAAATCTGTCATTGCTGTCAAAGTCGACTCCAAGATATATCCATCGATCGCTCATACCTTTAGCTGGCAATTGCCGATCTCCAACGTTAAATTCTGGTACGGTGTTAAGAAAACCTTTACCTTCCTTCCTATTAAGTAGGTGGGAGATAGTAAAGCTTTTATTAATATTAATTTCAAGGCCTCGGGATTTCAAAAGGGGGTCCGCAATATTAAGGAGCCGTTGGAGAGTAGATTTCGTGGAGGCTAGAAGGATGACCGATGATGAAGATGATGATGATGAAGAGATCATCCGCAAAGGGCTAAGCCCATAAGGCGGAAGTCATCAGTAAGTTGGTACCCGATATTCGTTTTGTTTAATTTTGAAAGAATGTCGTCGAGAACTAGATTAAATAAAAGGGGGAACAGAGGATCTCCCTGCCTAACACCCCTAGTTGGCCGAAATGTGCGACATTCTTGTCCAAATTCTATAAGAGTTTTAGATGAGAAGTACAACTGTTCGATATAATTAATGAATACCCCCGGGTATCCGCGAGTCCGGAGTGACCACAGGACGGAGTTATGACTCATAAGAAGAATACAACAGACTACTTCTAACGGCAGTTTACGGAGGGACGAAAGACAAATCCCGTCCAAGCCTAGTGCTTTAGAAGGTCCGCGGAGAGCTACGTGGGTTTCCTTTAGGGAGATAGGGAGGGAAACCTCAAAGAGATCAGAGTTAGGAGTGTATACGGGGCAAGGGAGTGGTTCAGGGAGTGGTTGTGTCATCGTGTTGGCCCAGTGTTCTACAACTTCGGTGGCCTGCATGTTGTGTATGGTGTGTTTGCCGTCCAGCACCTCATGAGCGTATTTGGATCGGTTTTGGCTAAAACGTTTTTGAGTGGTTGCGTAGTCTTGACGTCGCTGTTGCCTTTTAGATACTCGCGCTTTAGTGGAAAGAGTTTATCTAAAGGCACGACGTCGGACAGTGTGTGTAAAATGTTTGTTCAGAAAGTCGTTTAAGGCGATAGTGTGGTCCTCACCTGAGCAAATTATATTTGACAGATGAGTAAGGTCTGTTGAAATTATGTTGCGTTTGGGAAATGTGTTTGTGAGGGCTTGTATTTTAGATATAATAATATATTTTTGGGATGGATTATAGGGGCCATCTGATTCAGAGTATCGAGGCCGACTAGGCTCAGAAAGCTCAGATCCGTCAGGGTTGGAATCCAGGTGAGACCTCTTTTTACGGAGGTCCTCTACCAGATCCTTATGCGCCTGAGAATTACGTTGGCCTCTAATCGCCCCAGGTCTGCGTGAGTTAAAATTATATATATATATATATATATAAATGTTGCCTGTTGGCAAATTAGCCTATCACGGGTAATCGTGCATTATGAGTGCGGGACGGCGATGGTAAGCGCCCGGATGGGATGACTCTCACTCCCTTCAGTAGGGGCAGGATGCTTGTCTGGGATGCCACCATCACCAACTCATTAGCACCTTCAATGGCCGGTGGCGGGGCGATCTCGGCAGGCCACGCCGGTAATCTAGCCGAGACGAGGAAGCTCGCAAAATACGCCTTAATAGTTTACCCACGTAAGTTTAAACCGCTAGCGTTCGAGACCTCACGAACGTAACGGACATGCAGGTTTTTTCGACCGCGGAATAAAACGGTTGGTAAATAAAACATATATATATATATATATATATATATATATATATATATATATATATATACATATATATATATATATATATATATATATATATATATATATATATATATATGCACATATATTAAATATATATATATGTAACACAAGAGAGATTACTTACACTCCCGCCGCCCGCGTAGTTACGCGCGGACCTCTTGCGGGAGTGTTCGCGGGCCAGCGGATCCCCCACCCTCCCCCCTATCGAGGTTCGGCATGGAGGTGCCACACTACTCCTATCCGGCAATTAAACGCGATCACCTCGCGATTCCGCGTTACACCCCGGAATATACTCACCCCCCCGAAGGGTGGCTTCGCCCACTCCAGAGCAGGGGTTCCCCGCCGCTGCGAAGGGCAGCAGAGGAGCCAGATGGTCCTCTCATCGGGAGGTCTGCCTTCGTGTGGATAACTCGCCCCCATTTTGCCTATTAGCCCAAGGCAGCAGGCGTCCCAGACGGTATCACCGGGTTGCTAAAGCCCGGGGCGTTAACCGTCCGGTCCGGGTTCCATGTGCAGCACACTTCCCCCGTACACTAATAGTAGTCTTAACAACCCTCGAATGGGCCACGACAAAATAAAAATATGAATTCGTTACCACTCAATCGATATCGTATGCCTTGCCTCCCATGCCAACAAAAGTGACCTCGGAAAAGTTACTACTGAGAGTTTACACCGTGTGACCAACTTTTAAGTGGGCGCGTGATGGTCCCCGCAGCGCGCGGAAGTCGCGCACCAGCGGACCGACGCCGGAAAGAGAATCATAGTTACTCCCACAAATATATATATATATATATATATATATATATATACATTTATTCATGCATATATGTATATCATTTTAAAAAATTCAGTTATATGACAGAGTATGTTTACATTAGAGGTATGATTACTAGCCCGTTGCTGCATTCAGGTATTGTATTCTCGTTTTTTTCTGGTCGTCATAAACATATAGATAGACATTTATTTATACATATTAACATATGATATGCTAGATATAACTTACGCGTGTTCTTGTTGCTACTGGTCGGCGGCACAGCGGCAAGCGGTATGGTCCAGCGCCTTACCGTTTGTGCCGACCGTTTGTGTCGATCGTTCCACATGTTCTAACAAACGCTAATAAAGAAGTTTATTTATCGTGTTTGCAATGAACTCACGTATCTGTGTAATAAATATAGACGATAGTATGTAATAGAATCATATGGTAGATAGTGGAAAAACGACAACAATTCTTAGTTTATTTGCGATCCCAGCTGGCAGGTTAACCATCCGCGTACTTCCACACATCTTAACCTAACGAACTAATTTGCTCGCTTGTTATTTGATCTATGCATCTAACTGCTGGCCGACATTTGTCAGCGACTGCCTGAGAGACGACGGTGTGCTACCGGGCGTTGTGGACCGGGCTTACCGAACCAATGACTAATGCCACTACTCAGATATACGGCAAATACGCACGAACCGACACGATTATGCACAGAGTACTGCGCGTAGTAGTAGTAGTAGTAGTGAGAAGGCTCTAGACTGTGCCGTTGCCTTATGTCAAAACGAAAAGACCTTCTACGCATCTGGACACGCGCGACAGTCACAAGAATCGCTTGATTTGAGTTTGCATTGTACCCTACTACTCTTTCCATAGTTGCGGGGTTATTAAGATTATAATAAAAGGCTTGAAGTATATATACCATAAGATCTACGATTTTTTTTAGCAAACGGCTGACTAACGTTCACATGAAGCTGACGAAGGAAACTTTTGTCACACGACAGTCAGTGTCGCAAATGGACACTGAGGTATTTTTTAGCAGCTAACATTGAGTGGTAGCTACCAATGCAAATTGACGCCGTCTCGAATTGGTCGTTTCAGTCGCGAGCATTGAGCTCATCTTCTACGATCTGTGTTGAGTCTAACCTATATTTTTAAAATGTACTTTAAGAAGCAGAACGCTTGACCACGACACCACAGACAGGAGCGAATCGACAGGCGACAACGAAAGCAAAGCCGACGACAGCAAGGATAAAAATAAACCGTCAGAAAGCCAGCGTTGGATTTAATACAATACGACATACAGACGCACATGCATACACGTGCGGTCATTGACGCACATATGTTAGACAACCTACTTAGTTGATTTCCGTGTGCATAGATAAAAGGTCTAGCCACCTCAACGATAATAGCATATCGTAGTAGGGCACGCAGGATTATTTTTAGTAGCTTGAAAAAAAGCTTTTTTTTATATAATTGATTTCTAATTAGAACTTTGCAAGGCAAAGCGCAGATACAGTTGAAACTTCGATACATGGAGGACCTACGGCGCCGCTTTTCTGAGAAAAGACCAAATTTCCAAAGAGCAGCTATTGCCTTTACGCACACCCAACCGATCATATTGGTAGGTAGTGAAGGACTCGACATTGGCTGTTTAGAGCCGTGTGTAACCCCCACTAAAAACTCCTCTTGGCTGTTGTAGCCCGGAATACCTCTTCTGGTAATACTTTTGGTGCATGCCAATTAGCCTCTACCCTCGGTAGCTAGGTACAATCCGCCTATTTTTTTGGTCATAATCTGTCGGATAAAGTGGCGTACCTACATCTACCTGTCCCCACATTCAAGAATTATATTCATCATATTATCCATGTAAAATTGCTCCTTCTCGATTTGTTTTAAATGTAATCAAGTAAAAGCGCCTACTGATGCAGTACAGGTACTGCTGAAGTCAGCCGTGATGACTACACAACGGAGTTAAATTGTATTGTAGATCATCTCACCATGAAGCCTCTCGTACCACACGCGTATATTAGGTATTAGTTTAGGACAGAATATAGGATAGAAAACGTCTCTATTTACCGAATAAAGGCAAGGAGGACGCTAGGCTTAATTAAAGCTTGCAAAGCCGCCTTGTTGCGCCAGTCTCTGGCTCCACGCCGGGCGAAAATATTATTAATGACTTCACTTTTTGTAACGCATATAGGTATAAGCAATATTTGGCTCATTCGCACATAATAATTGAGCTCACGAACTGTGCTAGTACCCAGTTTTTTTAAATAAAGTGTACTGCATCGAAAGATTATAGACGATAATGCACTATTGAATCATGAAGCAACGGAGTAGCATGTTTACAACAAGTATCTTTGACCCTTATGATTTTCTGGGTTCTCCTGCTGGTTCGTCCAGTTCTCTATATTTAGCCTTAGGCCTAGGTCGTTTCAACACATATTTCACATGAAGCACGAACGACATGGACTTGTCTGGCGTCATATTATAATACCTTACCTATCAATCCGTTCTTGCCACCTTCGTTTTTCCTTGCTGCACAGCAGGGTTGACTCCTTTTTTGTTCCACTAGTTATTGGTGATGATCTTCCATTCAACTATCCAGCCCCGCCAGATCTTCACTGCCTTTTCTTCAAACTCTTTCTCGTTCCGTCCGATCATTACCAGTGCCATGGCGTTCACGTAGGTGATCATTGTCATCCTCTCAGGGGGATCATCCAGCTCTAAAACGCCATTATATACAAAGCCCCAGAGGAATAACCCCAAGACGGAGCTCTGTGGTACTCCTGCAGTTACCTCCAGGTTTCCACCTTTATCGCACTTTTGTATCCATTTACTTAGATGGTTAGACATTATCCTTCTAGAACGTTTTATTTCTAAAGTTATTCCAATATTGAATCTTGATTAAATGCGACACCCTTGGCGGCCAGTGTTTATCTTATCATTTCCCATCGTATGGAGTTAAACGTGTCTCACCGGACATAGCTTGACGAAATGTGCGACAAGCACATTCCAATCAGAAAACGTGAATTTCATGATCATTTTGGTACCAAAATTAGAGTAGCTCGATTCATGTTATGATTACCGAAAGCCCTTTACCTACCCCACCCCTGATCTCGGATTTCCAGAGAACCTCATATTATCAGAGGGGAGATGGGCGTTAGCGGCCGTCAGAGAACAGGGTGTCCCCGGTAACACGAGAGACATTGGCGGGCGTAGAAAACGGCCTATAGTAATCATATCACGAACCGAACTAGTATCAACTAGGCACACAAATTATACCCATGAAATTCGCAATTTCCTGGGCGTGTTTCTTGTACGTGGGTAGTGGCAAAATGTTAATATACTGAACGTGAAAGAAAACGTGACGTTACAGGATCTCAATGTGTGGCCAAACTGTGTGATTTGGACACCCTGTAACCCTGTACTTTTAGATGGGTGTATGTGTAGCAGTAGTAGTAGTAGTAGTACATCATGTGGCCTTGATCAAGTGGACCGAGTGCTAGTTGGTGAGTTGAATCGTGTGCCGCTGGGCGAATTGAGTCGACCAAGAGAGAAGCGTGTGGACGCGATTGAAAGACACGGCCTAACGCGGATGACTGTAGCGACAGATCACAGCTGGCAGAGGCTGCTGCCGTTGCGGTGCGTCGCGCGCCCCGCGCCAGGGCGTGATATGTAAACATGACACACGTATCAATCAAAAATCATCGTCGACATTGTTATCACGGTTGTCGTTGTTGTTATCTTCGCCAGCCTTAACATCGCCGCCATCTCGCCGGTGTCGATTAATGCGCGAATGGTATTGTTGCTTCGGCCCGGTCACGGTTTGAAGGCTGACGTCATGGGATTGCCCTCTTGTGGATAATTATCATCACAATAATATCATCGAGTTTCTACTGCAGAGGAGAAAAAGAAAGGGAATATCGGCGTGGAGAGACGTAGAGGAGGAGAAGATCATCGAAGATTATCAAAGTACTATCGGGGAGCCAAATAATAGTTACACGCTACACACATCTACAAGTTGGTAGACACGGGGAGAGCAAAAACGAACGCGAGAGGGACAGCGATTGATAGATCTATAAGTAAGGGCGAAATACAATAAATTATGGGTGTGCGTTTCAGTGTAATGTTTTTGTACGCGTTTCTGTGTGGGTGTTCCTGTGACTGCGTGTGTGTAGAACATCGCGCTTTGAAGACTTTCGGAGCTCTGTAAGATATATATATTTTTTTACTATAGAATCCAAATGATAGTGTATATATACACGCAAAAGGAGAGAGAAAGAGAGACTAAGATCAATATGTCGCATTGACTACGACAGTGTGCGATGAGCCTGACACGGCTTGATGTGAGGCGGCAGTAGGTAAACGTGATGGTTGGCCGTATGACGAACCCCTTGGACCACCCGTTAAAGCAAAACAAAGAACATGTCATATAAAACCACCTGAACGAAAGAGAACCCAATGAGGTTCCAACGAGAGTTGATACAATCAGGATCGAGAAGGCTGACATTTTAAACACATTTATACATTCTAGCAAGCACATCAAAACGGTCACCTGACGAGGTGACCGTTTTGCTGTTTTTGCTATTGATAATAATAATAATTATTATTTTACAAGATAAAATAATTATTTATATTTATTAAAATGACATTTAAGTGTTACAGCGAGATGTAATTAACTATCAACACTAGGGCTTGTGGGGAGCGCTACCAGTCGAGCTTATCTTCGAGGCAGCCCCTCATTGTGCCCATTATTGCTGCCGCATTGCCGCGTTGAACTGCCAGCGATAGTCGCTGAAGTAGAAACTCAAGTGCTCTTTTTTCCCCTGTCGCCAGTTCAGTTTGTTTGCCAATCTTCTGTAAAAGCGACCATGCCTCAGGGCCGGGCCCCCCGAGTGTCTCGAATACTAGCGGCACGAAAATGAACTCGTTGGCGAGCTGGGCATACGAGGTGTGTTCAAAAAGTATCGCGACTTTTGTGTGTTTTCAAAAATTATTCATTTATTCATGAATATCTATTTTGTCCCCTTCAAAGTAATTCCCATGAGATATTATACACTTGTGCCAACGGTTTTTCCAATCTTCGAAGCACTTCAAAAAACCATTTTTTTTATCTTGTTCAGCTTCTCCTTCGATGCCGTCTTTATCTCGTCAAGCGTAGCGTAACGTCGTCCTTTCATGGGCCTCTTCAGTTTAGGGAACAAGAAAAAGTCCCAGGGGGCCAGATCTGGGGAATACGGTGGCTGCGGCATCATTAGTGTGTTGTTTTTGGCCAAAAACTCGCGCACAAGCAACGATGTGTGAGCAGGGGCGTTATCGTGGTGCAAAAGCCAATTTTTGTTCTTCCACAAATCCGGGCGTTTCTGGCGGATTGCTTCGAGCAAATTGCGCATAACTTGCAGGTAATATTCCTTATTGACCGTTCTACCCTGTGGCAAGAACTCATGATGCACCACGCCCCTGCAATCGAAGAAAACTGTCAGCAAAACTTTCACATTCGACCGAACTTGGCGCGCTTTTTTCGGTCTTGGTTCGTGCGGCAGCTTCCATTGAGATGATTGAGCTTTGGTTTCCACGTCATAACCATAAACCCACGATTTGTCACCAGTTATGACCCTCTGGAGCAAATTTGGGTCGTCGCGGACAGAGTCCAACATCTCATTAGCAATGTTCATGCGATGCTGTTTTTGGTCGCAATTGAGCAATTTTGGTACGAATTTCGCGGCGACCCGTCTCATGCCCAAATCATTGATAAAAATCGAATGGCACGAGCCAATCGATATGTTTAGGTCCTCAGCAACTTCTCTAACGGTGATTCGACGATTGGCCAATACCATTTTCTCCACTTCATTAATTTTTTCGTCTGTTGTTGAAGTGCTCGGGCGTCCGGCACGCTCTTCGTCGTTCACATCTTCTCGGCCTTCTGAGAACATTTTGTACCACCGATAAACGTTGCTTCGGTCCAAGGTAGCTTCTCCGTATGCCACAGTCAACATTCGGAATGCATCCGCGCACTTAATTTCGTTTTTCACACAAAATTTGATACAGGTTCTTTGATCCATTTTTTTGAATAGGTAAAAATCGAAGACGATCCAAAACACGTGCAAGCAAAGCAGCTGTCAACAATTAAGTGAACATTCAAAATGGCCGAGCTTGTCGGCATACGTGAGAGACATGAGTACCAACATAACGCCACAAAAAATCGAAATTCGAATATACGTAACCCGCGAAAATTCAAAAGTCGCGATACTTTTTGAACACACCTCGTATTTATTGGTCTTTAGACGCTCAGCCTTGCGTGCTGCGGAGCCAGCGGGAGATGCACTGGCCTCCAGGTTCGACGAGGCGAGCGTGTCGGTGATAGTCGCATCCCAAACAAGCGCCTTTCCCCTTTCAAAGGGGATAAGGGTGAGACCGTCTGGTCTCTTTCCATCGCTTCTCAGGAGGCCGGCGGGCTCTCGGATGCACGGTATTAGAGCGGATCTGAAAGCCCTGGCTGTAATCTCATTAACCTCGCTATGACGGCTTTGGCGTCCTTCGCTTCTACTGCAGGACAACACGTGAGTCCCCCAGATGTCTACCTGTGTTCCACACGGACACCGGTGTTCCTCGGTTAGCCTTGTCCCCAACCTCAAACCAGTGCACAGACGAAAGCTTTCGTGATCTAGTAAAGTGCCTAGGTTTGAGAAGGGGATGGCTTGGAGCCATTTGCTAGCTCCGTTCTGGACGACCGCACGTAGTCGGGCTTTGTCTGCCGTGGTCAGTGCGTCAGAGAGCAAGCGCTGGTACTTCATGGAGACGATGAGGTCGTCATAGGACCTCTGCAGGTGTTTGTTTGTCTCCGGGAGTAGGCCTGCGAGGTTCTTGAACTTCGTATCCGCAACTTCTTTGGTGTCCTGGAAAGCCTGCAGGGCCATGGGTGGGCTGATGTGCCGAACAGTGCTCTCTGAGGCGTGTAATGATGAAGTGTGGCAGCTCGCTGCTAGGTCTGCTGTAGAACGAATCCCCAGGCCTCCGAATCTAAGGGGGAGAGTAGCTTGAGCCAGTTGTTGTCGGCCAGAGTAAGATTAAGAAGGTCACAACGGCTGATCCTTAGGCTTTCGTCCAGGTCCCGAAGAAGATCTTGGTTTGGTCCGACGTCCGTGCTGCGGAGGATATGGACGATTCTTGCTGAGCCCAGGGACGATTTCAATAGGTGATACGCGCTGTGGGGACTGAGCAGGTTTAGCCGGGTTAGACGGGAGCGAAGGCTCTCTATCCTACCTGCGAGTTCCGGACGAATGGCGGCAGACCCCACTGGGGACCCCAGGAGCGTCATGTCTGCTGCCTCGACGAGTTTGCACCCGGGAAGAAGAGCCTCCAAGGCGGATAGGTTAGGGTGACCTTTGTAGATAAGCTCGCACTTCTCGGAGTTGAGCTCAAGCCCGCTCTTCAGTCCGAAGTCAGCAACTCTCTTGATGTCTGCTAGTACTACAGGTGCTTCTCCTCCAATAGTGCCGTCGTCTAGGTACCAGAGGTTAAGGGAGACTGTATAGAGTCGACCAGTTCCTTAATGGCCAAGCAAAAAACTCCCTGCTGTACGCCGCTACATGAGAAAATCGTCTTATCATCAAGTGAAAGCTCCGACCTGGATCTGTAGGCTTGATCAACCAGGGGGGCCGCCTCTGGCCAATCGACTAGAACTGTCTTCAGTACGTGGTCACGACGGATCTGGTTAAAGGCGTTCTTGAAATCGAGTTTGGCAACTACGAAATTGTTGGGTGCGCTGGCGACGAAAGCTCTTGGGCGAAGCGACCCACTCGGCTTTTTTATTGCGATGAGGCGTCCCCCAAAAAGAATAGGGCGGATGGCCTCAGGAACTGTGCCACTTCTGATGATGTCCACCACTTTTCCTAGGTCACGCAGTAAACGGCTGGCAATATTTGCGTTAGTTGTGGCAAGGAGGTCTCTGAGATGGCGCGGCCGCAAGCCGTCCATACCTGCAGTGGACCCCGCCGGAAAGGTCCACACAGCCTCGCGGAGCAGTTCTGCACTGGTGATCGGTGGATCGGCGCACGGTGGTCTTGGAGGCAGGTCGAGGTCGGCCGGTTCTCTAGGATGTTTCGAAGTCATTTCCGTGTACGCATCGGCTGCGCAGACCGGGCTCCCCACAGAAAGCAAAGCTCTCGCGGCGCCTCCGATGTCACCTTCGCCTAGCAGCTTAGTTGCTCGCCTGGCGGCAGCTTCATCGTCGTTACGTTGCTTGTTCCGATGCGCCCTTGGGACCGATTCGGATGGGGGCTCACGGCCTGATCTGCGGTCCTCGATTCTGTCTCTGATGAATGTAGCCCAAGTGAGATTGTTCCGTTTTCGGGATGGGGTTCTAAGCACTGTATGCGCAAACAACAGTAGGTTGGCCCAGCTGCGTGTGTCGTTGTTAAGGTGCACTAGAGAAAGTGTGTCGGCCAGCGATGCGGCCACTTTTACAAGATTGTAATATATTTCTTATTACTATTTTATAATGCTTTATTCATATTATTAATATGTACAGGTATCACAGTTGCTAATATATAAATTATTTAATAATTGCAATATTGTTTGTAATATTATTGCTTGAGTACTGGTGACCACTCAATATCATTTGGCATATATATATATATATATATATATATACATATATATATATATATATATATATATATATATATATATATATATATATATATATATATATATCCTTTGCTACTGTGCCTGTTGTCGTTACTGCTGTTGGTCTTGCTGTTGTTGGCGTTATATGGATGAAATAAAAGCAATACCAAATAAGATCTGGCATTTGAGAGTAGAACAACCACCATTTTGTCGGCAGTGAACTCTTGTTGACACGTGGCAAGCTACGGCCTGGCAAAAATTTCACCTTGCTTCCAAGAGGTTGTAATTTGTTCGAACGACATGCGATATATATATATATATATATATATATATATATATATATGTACTTTTTTTTAATGTAAGCTTATTTGACCGGTTTTGATATATCTTGCCAATAGTTTATGTTCAGACGGAGAAAGCAATTGCAACAAAAATACACACAGGTTGCAACGGAAACATGCCATCGATGGAAGCCATGCGAGTTTGCCCATGACGTACGAACGACAGCAGTATCAAGTCGCAAGGCCGCAGTTTTGAAATGTTTGATCGAGAAAGTCCGTCGTTAGTCCATAATTAATTACATCCAAACAAGCAACACGAATTCAACCTGGGGGTTGTTTTGTGTAAAAAAAACTTTTACAACGGTGGCTGCAAATACCACGATGACTTTGCTAATCTGCCTCCTTCGTCGTCTTGGTCTTCAGTTTTCTTTATTTCGGCATTTTTTCTTCATTCGGCGTAGCTGTTCCGTGTCGAAGGTAGTAACTGTGAGATCCGAGTATGGGTGGAGGTGGTCTGTGAATTTGATGGATTTTTAAGCTTATATTTCCTTTTTTGAAATCAGTGCGTATAATCAGAGCCACATTTCCGGACGGACAATGTCCCGGATTATTCTAGCGATGAGTGCCGTTTCGTGATGAGGCTGATGACGATGATTTAAATCTAATTACGATATAAAACGCTGACGACGAAAACGCGAGGGACCGAGGGTCCCAAAAAGGGCAACTCACGTACAGCTCACCACGGCGTAGGTGCCGCCTTTACATAAAAGATGACGACCGTCAACAACACAACGACCTCTGCACTATGCGCCTGGTGTAATTTACAGCAACAACACATGCCTAAAATACGTCATCGTCCTTGTCTGCGAGTGACATAGTCGGGTGCGGACAGGCACTGACGTACCGTCGAAGTTCGTCATTTCGTCCGTAGATCATGGCGCCAGTCCTCCGACTATTCCTAAGAGACACGGGCCTCGCGTTGCGTGCGCGAAGGTTGTAAAGGGACACTACTATTGACCATAGTTACGGCAAGGGGAGGCCGTTGATTCGATAGCCGCTCTTGTAAAGCCGGATGAAAGGCGTGGATGATAAATAGGTGGGCAGGTAGGTGAGAGAGGAGATATGACCGTGATCGATGTGAGCACGATCCAGCACGCTTATTAGCTACCCCAGCCTCGCTGGCAGCCTTCTTGTCAGATCCAGACGAGTTGGGTTGGGATCTGAAGAACGACTAACGCCGACGTCAATGAATGAGATACGCTTCCCTGCGTCCCCCCTGCGGAGCAACCTGTTTTTAACTGACCGTGACCGATTTGCCCTTTGACCTTTATTTGGTACGTAGCCACTAACTGTTTAAGCCCACGGTAATTTTAATGCATTTGCGATTCTGTACACACATTCTAGTCTAATGCCGTACTTATTTTTCCGTTTTTTCGAGATTACGTAACTCAAACACTAGCTTACTAAGCAGACCGAAGCGCAAGCGTTTATTGCATTGCTCGTGAACGTCAAAATGAAGTCCAGTTTTCCCTTTTGGTTCTGTGTCATACGCCCGTCGAACCTAATGTAAGTTCCTTGTTGGTCGGCGATTCTCTCTCTTAAATGCTGCCAAAAGTCCACGAGACAGGCACAGCCTATCATATGAACAATTATCTGCATACTGTTACAATTACTGCTAATACGTTTACTACGGATGCTAGTAATTTATATTTTGTTTTTAATCGATGGAATGCTTTTGATACGCACTCATCAATTGTATGAAGTAGTATGAGAATCCTATTAGGACAACCTTTACTCCAGCGACGAGGACACCTGCATCAGTGGCACAATCAGTGGGACTCCCACGCGATTGCACCATGTGTGGGAGGTACGTAAAGGTATTTTCTCCTTCTGTTTCGAAAGAAAGATAGTACTACTACTACTACTACGATAACGAGTACTTACTCACCTCATACGCCTATGCCATTGCATCTTGTAATGCTAACACAGCAACTATCCCGCACCTTCACGTACAGCGCTCTTTTTATGTTGGCTACTGACCCCATGCTTGTCTCGACGCCTTCTCGTCGGACAAAAGGCTTCGAGTCATATTTACCGCTACTATTAGTCGAGACGGCAGGGGGCGTGCATAAGCAGAAACATGCTGAGTGCGACTATCATTGCCAAGAATATTACCTACGTAACGCTTACAGCACTCTCACTGAAATGACTCTCACTGGATCTGCCTCTCTCGGGAGGCGTCACGGCGTGTGATATATATATATATATATATATATATATATATACATATATGTATATATATATATATATATATATATATATATATATATATATACATATATGTATATATATATATATATATATATATATATATATATATATATATATATGTATAAATATACAACGGTCACAGAGTTACATAACTGAGAGCTATAAATGGTAACTGTCTTCTAAGAATAAACGAGTAGATATTAAGAAGCTAGCCATTTAGTGCACTGGTTACAGCTATTATAGATGAACGGCGTTTTTATGACTGAATGGAACATAACAAACAGAAATGCTTTTGCCGTGTCACTCGCTCTTACATGTTAGAAAGTTTGCTTTACTCTCAGCGGGCCTATATATAATTAGCCATGATGTAGTATCTAAACAGTCAGAGCTGACGTATTTCCCTTCTTCAATTGAAGGGCTCATTTTATTTACTTAACTTCAATAAACGCCAAAGCCGTCTCAGCGAGGTCAATGAGATTATAGCCCGGGCCTTCAGGTCAGCTCTAATGTCCTGCATCCGAAAGCCAACCGGCCTCCTGAGAAGCGACGGAAAGGGACGGTTTCACCCTTATTCCCTTTGAAAGGAGAAAGACGCTTGTTTGGGATGCGACGATCGCCGACAAGCTCGCCCTCTCGAACTTGGAGGCCAGTGCATCTGCTGTCGGCCCCACGGCACGTAAGGCTGAACGTCTAAAAACCAACAAATATGGCAAGCTCACCAATGAATTCACTTTCGTGCCACTAGTATTCGAGGCACTAGGGGGACCCGGCCCTAAGGCATGGTGCCATGCCTCGGGGATAAGCTCAACTCATAGCGCTCCTTACAAGCCCTTGTCTAGTTAGTTAATCACATTCCCTTACACGGCGGCGACTTTGGATTATGCTAGAAAAATACGTACTATCCATTAGTAACATAGCTGAGTTCTATTCAGATGTCGATGTTGAGCATGTTACCGATAATTGTGTAGGGTTAGGATGTGATACAGTACATCAGCGGTTAAACCTACAGCGAAAATCTTAATACTCATATTACTTCTGCAGAACATGATAATACTATATAGGTAGTTTTTTTTATGGGACCGTCTTCTCCGGACGGCAAATTTATTTAAGTTCAATAACTCTTCATTGAGCTTGAAATTTCATTATTACATAAATTCAAACAATTATAACTATTCAGGTAATTTTGCAGAAAAGGCTATCGCCCGTGTTTGCCCGCTCTTGTGAGTGTGTCAACATCCTTGATATTGCATAACGGTGTTTAGTAAATTTGTTTTTTATTTATGTTTTAAGTGTGTTGAAGGACTCATCCAAATATACATGATTTTAATACATCCGGTGAAATTAAACAAATATATTGTTTAAGTTTGGTTTTGCATTCGTTTGTAGATAATTCTAATACACATCTAAATAGATGAGGCAATCTGGCATTTATGTTTACCAGGCGATAACTGAGCATTGAATAATTTGTCACAAGTCTTGTATATGGGTGTGTTACAACATTGTTTACAGCACTTCTGGTAGGATAAGCATTATTAGAAGTAGCTCCAAACGGTGTACGGTTCCTGCTATAGTGTGTCAGAATGCTATATATGTATATTCCATAAAAGTGCAATATATTTTTATCTCTCCATATGTTCCTCAGTGGTTGTCCTATAGGCCAATCCAAATACATTTCGTATGCATCTTTTCTGGAGAGTTACTATTGGTTCGACATTCGATTTAAATGAAGCACCATATAACAAAACACCATATTTTAAGTGTGAAAAAAATAAATGCATAATACACGTTTTTCTTAAATTCAAGGGAGGCAATATTTCGTAACTTATGCAAAAGTAAAGCACCTGTCCTAAGTTTGTTTATCATATGTTTAATATGAACTTCCCATTTGATGTTATTCTGGAACGTCAGACCAAGGTATTTATAGTCGTGTACCTCACCAATTATCGGACAATTACAGTTTGCCTCAAGAACCAAGCTCGAGCCGGCAACAGAGTCGAAGCACAGCCTGGTGTCATTACATCTGTTTAACGGCAGGTTTTCGACTTTCGTATTAGCATAACAACCTAAGGAAGCACATGAGTGGCAGGTAATGTTGAGTGGTGGTCCAGCAGCGTACCCCATCTTGATTTTCATAATTTTCGTCTTCTTTACATTAAGACATAGATTGTTGATTCGCAACCAGAGATTAATCCTCGCCATAGTACTTGTTACCATTTCTATTAGCTCATTTCTGGTATCACTCTCAATAAGAATGCATGTATCATCCGCGAACTGAACAATTTTCACATCATTACAAAATGCGTGTATATCGTTAATGTATATATTAAACAGTGTTGGTCCCAGAACGGAACCCTGAGGTACTCCGTGATTAACAAAAGCAGGTTTACTCAAACATTCCTTATACTTTGTACGCTGTTGCCTGTCAGATAAGTAGTCTTCAAGTATGTCGTATTTTGTCTTACATAGCCCCAACGCCTTCAATTTATTTACTAATCTTATCCGATCTACACAATCAAAAGCTTTTTGTAAATCAAGAAAGACCAGGACAAACTTGTTTTTTCTTCTCTATCATTGCCCCAATGAAGTTTCGAACTTCAATCATTGCGTCTTCAGTACTTCGCCCTTCCCTAAATCCGAATTGTCCCGGACAGAGAATGTCATTTTTTTCCATGAAATCAACTAGTTGAGAATTTATTATTTGTTCAAGAATTTTACCAAATACAGTGGTAATAGAGATAGGCCTAATGTTATCAAGGCAAATCTTACCCCCTTTATGAAGCGGCGTAACTAAAGATGATTTAAATATTGTGGGGAAAGTTCCACTTTGTAGACATAATTTGTAAAGATGCTCTAGCAATGGTGCCAGAACATCTGCATTTTCTTTTACTAGTTTCGTAGAAATCTTATCTGTTCCCTCAGCTGCTGAGTTTTTCAGAACTTTGATAGCTTGCAGTACTTTAGTTGAGGATGGCGTTTCGAGGATCATTTTGTTTGTTGGCCCTTTAAGGTCAGTTAGAAGTGTTTTGCTACTGGACCCAGCGGATTCCGCAATTTTAGTTCTAATCCCTGCTAGATGTGCATTGAGATAGTTTAGTTTGTCTTTAAGCGATCCATCAGGGATATCTTGCAGATCTTCAATGGAAAGCTGTTTAGCTTTGGAACCCTTGAGCTCGGCTAGCATTATCTTAAAAGCTCGTTTCGTATCCTTCTTTGAAGCTAAGATTTTAGCTTTTAGATCTTCTTCACGCAAATTTCTGATCATCTGTTTAAGTTGGTTTCTATATTTATTAAACTTTAATCGCTCCGGGTGGTCAGGATCCAGATGACGAACCTTAAGGAAAAGCTTATTTCTGTACTCTATCTTTTGTACAATGGCTGGAGACATCCATGGTTTCCTTGGTCTATGCTTACTCTGTCGTATAGGTATTACCTTAGAGCATGATTTAATTATATTTTGAACTGATTCCGTTAGATGTTTTGCAGCAGTATTTGGATCAGATATATTATAATAAAAAGACCAGCTAGTTGTTCGTAATATATCACTAACCTGTTCGAGACTATATATAACTTTTGTCGGTATATTATTAACTTTTGGTCTGGTTATTCCAGAGATCGAGAGTGCCAGGGCAGCGTGATCGGGTCTTTCTATACATTTTATATCGGGGTCATTCATATTTGTAAAACTATGGAATATGTGATCGATAGCTGTACCAGATTCTATTCGTGTAATACCTTTGAAACTTAACTCGTACCCTTGAGTCGCCATTATATCCAGATATTTGCCCGCATACACGTTGTCTGCTAGAATGTTTATGTTCATGTCTCCTATTATGAGTCTGTTAGTAGTCCCACTACCAGCCTCACAAATTTGATAGATATCACTTTCTAGGAATTTATCAATGTCGAACGCAACTCGATTCGGAGATCTGTATACCGAATTAATCTCTAATATGCCAGAGGTAGTGTTTATTCTGACTCGAGCCCACTCGCAATTAGTTAACTCATTGGTTGCAAAATCAACAATCTTATAGTTTTTGTGAATGTAAATTGCTGTCCCACCTGCTCTATTTTTTGTAGAACAACAGAAAACTGCAAAATAGTCTGGGATATTGTATAACTCCTTCTCATGATCCTTTATCCATATTTCACTTAAACAAATAATATCAAAATTACCACCGGCATTTTGAAGCTCAGCTTCAACACACTCTATTCCCTTTCTTAAACTTTGTATATTTAATAAAAATAATTTTAATGGATGGTGACACACTCGATCAACATTTCCACTGTCCAGGTCAGCTGTTCATCTGTTATTGGCACCATAACACGCTTTCTTTGTGTTTACATTGAGTTCTGGTCTGTGTTCCTACACTCTAATCCTCTTTCTATTTGATCTTAATTCATACGGCAGCACTGGGGAAGGGTTGTCACGGATAGAACCCTTACTGATCAATTCATTTCGAAGACGTATTAGGTCATCTTCACAACTAATTATTTTGGGCTCTGATTTTTCATCTTTTTGCATTGAAATCGTCAGATTTCTTGTAATTGGTTTGGCATACTGCCACTTTGCTTCCTTCTTAAGGTTATTTGCTTTTTCAAGCAAATCACTTAGATAGTCACACAGGTGCATTCTAACTTCCACTATTGTTGATCCGTCCTTGAATCCAAGATCGCTAATTTTTATAGATTGTTTTCTAATTGCCCAGAATGCCTCCCTAGCGAAGTGGCTCGAGTGAAACTGAGCAATTATGCAGGCATTTGAATTTATGTTTAACCGGTGAGCAACAACTAGATTAACTTCACATTTCGCTAGTTGTAAAAGCTTTCTAATTATACTTTGAGTTTCGCTGATGTTGTCCTTCTCTTTTCCTGGGATTTCGTATATTTTGATGTTCCTTGATTTCGAATATTGCTCTAAACTATTAATCTTGTGCTTGAGTACAGTATTTTTTTGCTTGAGAACTTTATTTTCTTCTATTAGCTGTCGGATCTCTTCCTCCATCGCTGGGATTCTCTTCGTATCCACTAGTATGGCCTCCAACATTTGTTTTATGTATTTCATATCTTCTCCAGCCATGTTGACAACACGAGCGTTCTCCTTTAGCGTACTGATTGATAGTATATATCAATGCAACATAATATTCAACTCTTTATTGTTTGTTTGACTTAACTAGCAGCATCTCCAATTAGTCACTCTGTTCTACGGCCGAAACATGATCCTTTGCAGATAAAGGCTTCTATTGTGCTTGTTAAATACAGTAATTGTATTTATCAAATATGGTCAGGTATCGCGTTAGACATGTTCTTCGGTAATAAATAATCATCTCAAGTTATCAACCCAACTGTTAGCACCGACAAGTAACAATTTGCCAATCTATTATGCGAGTGAGTAGATTCTATGTTTAACTAACAAATAATAGGTTATCTAAATCATTTAGCAGCATCAATAATCATAATGATTATGCCAAGGACGATTCACATGGTGATGCGGATTAATGTAACTACGATCAAATCCTAAGATTCAAGAGTGTGAGATTGGACCCGTAGTTGTGTTTCAACTATAATTAGTTTAAGTTACGGGCTATGCCATGATCGGTTTATCTAGTGTGTTTGCCTGATGAGCACGGCGGCAAAATACAAGAAAGTTAAAAATAAGCCAAGCTTGAGTGCCATCGACTTTGAGCCCACAAATGCATTTTTTTCCATATGATCAGTCTCACAGCCTTTGACCACCACCAGCATCCCAGGAGCATGCACACTAAACTGAGTCTACTTGTCTACATTGGATGGAATCTATGACCGCCAACCAAATGCTTAAGCGTTACCTTTACATGAGGTATTATGTCAACTAGTTATTTGATTTAATTAACCGAGCAGGGGAAAACTTGAAGGGTGTTTACACACGGTGTGGATTATCACATCATATCTATCCGTACACTTCATGATCTACTCGGTTAATATTGGTGCGCTGGCGTATATTGTAACGGTAGGCGGACAGTCCAATGGGGTGGTCATTGGAGAGTTTCTGTACCGGACAGACAGACGTTATTTCCGACTGTCATTCGTTAGAAAACGGACCGCATTCGCTATATAAACTGGTGGAGAGATTGTACTCTCAGCCCTCCTCCAAAAATTGTTTTTCCTTTTTTTTGGGAGACCCTGTATATATATATATATATATATATATATATATATATATATATCGGCGATACGGGCACATTTTTAGTCTAACTGCTGTAAATCGCAATATTTTTATTTTAAATTTCTTCACTCCACAAAATGCCCATGCTGCATCATCTGGAGGCCCAGTCAGCGACGTTTAGCCGCTACGTGGGCTGTTGCGTCAGCTCAATTTACATAGATATATTGTCATACTCGACCTCCAAGTTCGCCATGCTGATAAACGCAAAGTACCCAATTGTTGGGCACGTCGCCGAACCGATGTTTGTGGAGATTTTTCTACACTGTCGATCACAGCGGCGATGTTGTTAGCCGAACAAGCGCTTCGTGGTCTTCCACGGCACGACACATCACGGACTGAACCTATCCTGTGAAACTTTTCACAAGTTCACGAATGGCGTTTTTACAAGGCCGGTTATGTCGACCGTATTTGCGCAACGAGCTTATTAATATGCTTCTCCAGAGATTCCCTTTTTATGATAATTTTTTGCAACCCTTACGCGTTTTTTCTTGATTTTCTTGAGTAGCGCTCGACCTTGGACTTAAGCTGTCCATTCCTGTTTTGCTTAAGAGTGCGGATTGCGGAGAAGGCGGAGTTAAGCGCGGGAAGTTTTGAAAGATGCCAGCTGATTAGTCGGACACTTTATATATATATATATATATATATATACGAGGTGTGTTCAAAACGTATCGCGACTTTTGAATTTTCGCGGGTTACGTATATTCGAATTTCGATTTTTTGTGGCGTTATGTTGGTACTCATGTCTCTCACTTATGCCGACAAGCTCGGCCATTTTGAATGTTCACTTAATTGTTGACAGCTGCTTTGCTTGCACGTGTTTTGGATCGTCTTCGATTTTTACCTATTCAAAAAAATGGATCAAAGAACCTGTATCAAATTTTGTGTGAAAAACGAAATTAAGTGCGCGGATGCATTCCGAATGTTGACTATGGCATACGGAGAAGCTACCTTGGACCGAAGCAACGTTTATCGGTGGTACAAAATGTTCTCAGAAGGCCGAGAAGATGTGAACGACGAAGAGCGTGCCGGACGCCCGAGCACTTCAACAACAGACGAAAAAATTAATGAAGTGGAGAAAATGGTATTGGCCAATCGTCGAATCACCGTTAGAGAAGTTGCTGAGGACCTAAACATATCGATTGGCTCGTGCCATTCGATTTTTATCAATGATTTGGGCATGAGACGGGTCGCCGCGAAATTCGTACCAAAATTGCTCAATTGCGACCAAAAACAGCATCGCATGAACATTGCTAATGAGATGTTGGACTCTGTCCGCGACGACCCAAATTTGCTCCAGAGGGTCATAACTGGTGACGAATCGTGGGTTTATGGTTATGACGTGGAAACCAAAGCTCAATCATCTCAATGGAAGCTGCCGCACGAACCAAGACCGAAAAAAGCGCGCCAAGTTCGGTCGAATGTGAAAGTTTTGCTGACAGTTTTCTTCGATTGCAGGGGCGTGGTGCATCATGAGTTCTTGCCACAGGGTAGAACGGTCAATAAGGAATATTACCTGCAAGTTATGCGCAATTTGCGCGAAGCAATCCGCCAGAAACGCCCGGATTTGTGGAAGAACAAAAATTGGCTTTTGTACCACGATAACGCCCCTGCTCACACATCGTTGCTTGTGCGCGAGTTTTTGGCCAAAAACAACACACTAATGATGCCGCAGCCACCGTATTCCCCAGATCTGGCCCCCTGTGACTTTTTCTTGTTCCCTAAACTGAAGAGGCCCATGAAAGGACGACGTTACGCTACGCTTGACGAGATAAAGACGGCATCGAAGGAGAAGCTGAACAAGATAAAAAAAATGGTTTTTTGAAGTGCTTCGAAGATTGGAAAAACCGTTGGCACAAGTGTATAATATCTCATGGGGATTACTTTGAAGGGGACAAAATAGATATTCATGAATAAATGAATAATTTTTGAAAAAACACAAAAGTCGCGATACGTTTTGAACACACTATGTATATACTCTCACGCTCAAAAATTACTTTAGCGTTATGAAGCCTGGTAGTCGACCAAACGTGTTGTAGCGATGATGTGTTTACTGCCGACAAAACGACAGGTCTCAAATGCAATATCTAAATTTGCATTGCTTTCTTCTCAGCTATATAACGCCAGCGATAGTAATACCAGCAACTGTTATGACCACAGGCACAGTAGCAACGATATTATAATAGCAAGAGCAGACACGAGCAAAGCTATCAAACACGAGAAACAACAGCACAACAACCACATAAACACACAGTATATTATTATTATTATTATTATTATTATTATTATTATTATTATTATTATTATTATTATTATTATTATTATTATTATTATTATTATTTTCGTTGTTATTAAGTTTTAAAGAAATTATTAAAATTCCATATTAGTACGCAGGAACAACGACATTTTGCCTCTCCCAGGGGCCCTGTCTGCATACGTCAGGAAAACAGTTATTCGAGATACTCTACTGCAAATTATTAACGGGCGAGAAACTTCAAGCAACTTGATTAGTCATAAAGGACAGCTTTGATTTCACGATGAGGCAATGTTTTGCTTACTGCTCGTTAGCGGAGTAAGCTGCTTTATAGCTGCTTTAAAGTACTGCTACTACTACTGCATGCAGTACATCGTCTATTTTTTTTATTGCTGTACTGGCGCGATTACAATGCAGGACCTGGAAGTACATTATCGGATATTTCCACGCTGAATAGTCGCACAATGGGAGGTTTTTCTTAAATCGTCATTACAGACGGGGTGTCCGCGCACTCACCTCAATTTCGCTTGGCGAAATAACCCCTCTGGCCCTCTGGGTCATTTCGTAGAGCGCAACGTAGTATGCGTGGTGCGCAGATTCGCTTTAAGATACTGGCTCTGCAGTGAATGAAATTTTTGTTTGAATCTTAGATCCGGTCACTTATCCGTCTACTCTGGTTCTTTTTGTGATAACAGGTTGGTAATTATCTTGATTGCGCTTGCAATTAAAAACGTTTTATTTCAGACAGGAACGGCATGTCCTTTACGCGCATAGGAGCATAAGCTGTTGTCGATAAACTTAACAACAGATCAGCCTCAGAATATGTTCATAAAATATAATATATTACACTAAGGCGAGTAAATTATGAAAATGGTTTAAATTTAAACGAATGACTTCAATTTATATTAAAATAAGCAATTTAACATTTTATGTTATCTAACAGCTGTTCGAGATGTTATTAGCATGGACTGCTTGACGACCGACGTTGTTACCAATCGTTCTCGGAATCTTACAACATTTCTACTAAATGTGATTTCTTTACAACAAAAATAACATTTTGCACTTCAACATGTAGCTTTTACCCAGTTTGCGGAGGTGATTTTAATACGTGTGCGACAGCTGCAAGCAAACCTAAACTTTACAGTATGGGAGTGACAAACATGTAGGGTGATAACGTACACATCCGGTAAAGTTGCTGCTGCTGCTGCTGCTGCTATAGAGAGTGGTCATAGTACTTAATGCGTTGGGCGCAGTTGGCGCCAGCCAACTAACTTCGCCGCTGCGATTAGTCGTCATCTTCATTATTGTGGTCGTGCCTGCTGAGACGACCTGCTGCTGTGAACACTGTATTGTGGCACAGCTGGTGCTGATGCTGCTGGTTGGTTGTTGGTGATCGAAGTGCAACTAACAAGTAAAGTGGTAGCATCAGTCGAAGTAGCAATAACAACAAAAACAGCGGCAGCAAAATGTATTATTAGTCGTGGTACCCCACCCTGACGAGAGTGGTGGGTGGGTGGGTGGCTGGGAGTTAGGGAGGGAGGGATTGTAGGAGGATTGAGGGAGAATGGGTTGGTTGGTTTGTTGGTGGGTGGGGTGACCCGCGCCGACCCGACGGTGTCGGTAGAAGAAGCGACGGCCAAAGGCGCCGAGGCGGCGGCGGCGGCGATTGCCCTCTCCACGGCAGTGGAGCTAGCCAGCTCGCTCGCTCACAACGCCCTTTCCACGCCGACTGGACGACGACGAGCGAGCGAGCGAGCGAGCGAGCGCTGGTCGGTGGACGAGGGCTCGCCACTCGCCCGCTAGCTCGGCCGGCCGCTCCACTTCTCTCGGACGGCGTTAAAAGCGACGGACGCGCGTGCCGAGATCCAATAAATGACGCGTCTAGCCCCAGACTTCTCCGCTCTTTTGTGGTTCTTCCTCGAACCTCGCGAGGTTCTGGTCAAAGTCTCCCGAGCAGTGTCTTGACAGACCTGCAGAGGCATCCGGGAAGAACATGCCTTTCTCCGGGAAGACGTTTGTGCAGTGCTTGTGGATCGGGGCGGTGCTGGCCGGCGGTCGTGGTGCTCCGACTGTCGACGACGCCGCCGCCGCCGCTGACCCAGCCAGTCCAAATAGTCCGAGCTCGGACGAGGCGGCCGCACCAGAACGAGCGGCACCAGTGGGTCCCGAACTATCGAGGTCGAGACCCTGTGTGTGCCTTGACCGCTACAAGAAGATCCAGTGCGGCGAAGCGCTGCGGACTAACACGGCTGATGCCAGGTACTTTCGCTTCGAGGTAAGTTGAGACGACGTTTATGACGGCACGAATTGCCTGCCTGCCTGCCGGTCTGCCAGTCAACCAGCCAGCAGACCAGCCGACGACAACGACAACAATCGCCACGGCTAGCTACTCTACGATTATCGAACGTACAGCGTGTTCCTAGACGTAGTAACCCGAAACGACTTGACTGGGACGCTTGAATCGTACCAATTGCTGAGTGAGCGGAGGTGATCGACTTAAAACCACTTAGAAGAGTTTTGTACTAACTTTAAGTGGTGAACGCACCGAAACGGACTGATGTATTTGCTTGCTGCCACTTTTGCTGCTTCTGCCGTTTTTCTGTTGTTTTTGTTGTGTTGCCACTGCTGTTGTTGGCGTTATTGTTTGTCTGAACGCTAACTTCTGTTGCTATTGCTGTTGTTGCTACTGCGACTGTCGGTTGCGCCTTATTTACAGATCATATGTGAGCCGCTGAGTTCAGGAGAGCCCCTCCGGCAGCTCTATGGTTCCCTGCGGGCTGCAGCTCCAGAGGCCGAGTTCGTGATTTCCATCCAAGGCTTGAGCATGAACGAGATGCCCGCACGCTTTCTCTCTGGCGTCAAAGCACTCATCGTGCATCTGAACACAAGCGCAGTACAGTCATTTGACCCGGCCGCCTTCGAAGGTCTTGCAACCCGAGTTCTTGACCTGAAGAGCCTCGCAGCCGTGCCGCCTCCTCTGGAGGCCATCAGACGGATTCCCAAGCTGGGCACTCTGATGCTGCATGGCTTCCACCTCGAAGGTAGGTTGCACCTCCATCGAGTGAGTCGGGCTTGGCCGAAGTCCGAACCAGCTTTAGACAGGCACTACCACTTCGACAACCACTACCAGAGCCAGTACGTAGTACCAGTACGTACTACAACTACTACTCCTCCCACTACTACACTACCAGTCCAGTATCTCGGCTCGAAGGCTAAAGGCCTCCCCATGGCTTTCGAATGAAGAGCGCCCCCGGCGGAGCTCTCTTACGAGCCATTGTCTGTTGTGGCTGTGCATTGTATGATTTGCTTGCAGTCGTATCGAGAGGCCTGTTTCCGGAGAGTCTGACGACGCTCGGCCTGTCGTCATGCGGAGTGCGACGTGTGGAAGCCGACGCACTTCCCCGTGGCCTCGTGATACTCAACCTTAACGGCAATCGCGAGCTGACTGCCGGTGGCCTTGCAAATGCCTTCCAACACATGTCTCGTTTACGTACGCTCATGCTGAAGGATACCAGCGTAAACAGCTTCACCAAGGACACGTTCTCAGGTAGGCCCGCATGCTTTTTCCTGGTTAAAGACAATTAGGAATATGGGAAGCTATTTCGCCACACGACCTACACCCAGAGCTACCGCCGCCGCCGCCGCTACTTCTACTACTACTGCTCGTACTTCGACATCATTTGTTGCGAGGCACAGCGATGTTCCAGACACGCTCTACGGTGCCTAAGCGACATTAAGGCTGTTCAGCCAAGTCTAAGCCAGTGGCGTTGTTTTTGCGTGTCGTTCGTTTTGTCTCGTTGACCTACCCCTAGGCCTCAAGAACCTTATATCGTTGTATCTCGTTAACTGCAACATTAAGCAACTCGGCAACGACGTCTTCTCGACCTTGCCGAAGCTCGACGCACTTTACCTCGGCCAGAATTCGCTTCGTCACTTTGGATTCATGCTCGGTACGAATGTGTCGAATCTCAGCGTCGATGACAACAACCTGACGGCCCTCGACGAGGATCTGTTCGAACGGCTCGGAGCGCGCAGGCTGCGCTCGCTCAACCTGAGCAACAACGGCTTCGCTGAGGTTCCGCACGCGCTTCGGCATCTCAGCCAGCTCACATCGCTATCGCTAGCCGGAAATCACATCGGCAAGCTAAATTGGTCGGCGCTGAACGCGCTTCGTAAGCTGCGCACGCTCGAGATCGGCCATAACGAGCTGATCACGATCGAAGGCTCACCTGATCTTCCCGACCTGTGGTCGCTTGATCTCTCCGGGAATCTCCTTGAAGACCTGCAGGGTACCTTGAAGACGCTGCGGTTAGGCAAGCTTGAGCTAACTGGCAATCGGTTCGAGAAGCTGAGCCTTGATGAGTTTCCGACGACGTTACGCAGCATAAAGCTCGAAGGTAAGCAAAAATACGCATACGTCTCGTATCGACCTGGCCGTGTATTCCCCGCCTTCCGATATCTCTATCTTTTCATGCAAATTCTTCATTGCGTCGTGTCAATTGCTTTGCATTGTGATTGTTCTCTTGTTTTTGCTGGTGTTCGTGCTTCTGCTTGTGCCCCTGGGGCATCATCTTGATAATAACTAGCTTTATTTTGCCGCTGTTTGCTGATTGTTGTTCTCATAAGCATGTTTATCGTCGTTTTCGTCCTTGGTTTAACATTCTCTTTGCCCCATTCGGCTTCGTGACCACCATGATGTTCAATTGTCTATGGTATCGTCTGTCTGCGATGCGGCCAGCGAATGAGCAACAGCGGCTTAGCTTCTGTGCTATAATCAGACCGGAGTCTGGAGTTAGGATAGGTCTTTGTCGTTGTTGTTGTTGTTGTTGTTATTATTGTTATCTAGTTTGTGATTCGCTCACATGTTTAACGAGTTGATCTTGCACTCGTACAGTTGTCGTAGTCGTAGTGCTGCTGCGCTAGTTGCCGACCCTAATTTTCGTCATCATTCACAATTCAGGGTCTGTCAGGCATAACAACAGAATGCCGACGCGACCACATTGCCATCTTTATCCATCCGTCACTCTAGCGGCTTGTCGCACGCAGCCTCGTCACGTCAAATCTCTCTTCCTCCGTATAGTCATCCCGTATAGCTCTGTCTGCGACGACGACCTCCTCCTGCCTCCTGGTTTTCCTCTCGGCTGCTGGTAGCTTTCCTGTAATCTAATCGCGTAGTGGAACACTGGAGGTTGCCTGTCCCCCTCCCTGCGTTTCGCTTCGTTAGCGCCCATTTGAGCACAATCAGCGGTAGCCATCGTTGTTGTTTTTGTTGTTGGTGTTTTTTTCTAATTGTTGTTGTTGTTCCTCATGTTATTGTTCTTGTTCGTATCTATTGTTGTTACGATTGTTGTTTTTGTTGTTGGGACAATTGCTGCTGCTGTCACCTCTACCATCTCTGTCACGCGGCGCTGGTTGTCTTTTATTTGAACCCTGCACCATGTCTCAATGCGACCGTGACAACGACGGACGGGTCGTTGTTGGCGCAACTCGCAGCAACAGGCAATTGTTTCGTACAGACAACCAGCCAAGCAATTGCCACTTTATACGTGCGAGGTCTGTTTAATGCTGTTGTTGTTGTTGCTGCTGTTGCTGGCCGACATCCTCTTGGTCGCCAGTATCCTTCATTGTCTACAACGCCAGGCGTCGTCGTCTGGTTCATCATCCGACGACAAGCAGAACGCGAGCAGCGTCTCCAGTTCTCATTTTTTCCGTTTGCTTCGTTTCCTTCTGGCTCAGCTGTAAATGTATTCGCATCATGATGAGAGAGAGAGAGACAGATGAGAAAAAGTAGAAGAGACGAGAGAGCGAGCAAAAGACCAACCGAGTTCGTGATATGACACATATACAAATAGAGAATGACAACGAGCGCGGGAAGAGAAGATAGCGAGAGTGGAACAATCCAAGAGAAGGAAAGATATGATATATGGTGCGGAGACGTTACTGAGACGAGACGATGCGATCCATGATGATGAACATCCAACGCAGGGCTTGTGTATGGAGAACGAAAAACAGAATGCATGAGACGACGGCGACAACAACCACGACGACGATAAGAACAGCAGCTCCACTTACGCGCATTTGTCTAGCGTAGGGTAGAAGGAACTAGGTATGTCTGTCGTTTCTCGCTCGTCAGTCTGCCAGCCTGTGTATGTATCTATTCCTTCCGGGCGTCATCACGAACGAACCTGCTGCCGTAGACATTAGCACCATCACAACCACAAACTGTCGCTGTTTCTTCATGCCTTGTTAAAGCTTGCGGTGGTACGTCGGGGCTCTGTGGTGGAGGCGGCGTGATGGAGTTGTCCATCACTAGAAGTAGGCGTACTACCAATGAGTAGGGTAGCTATATTCGTCGTAGTGCTACAAGCACTACGACTAGCTCGACGAGCACCACCTACTTCCGGACAATGACAAGATGATGAAGATTGGTGAGCAAAAAACTCAAGATTCACGACCAAGGAGAAACAGAAGATGCAGAAAAACGTGATGAAGCAGAACAAACCGATGAAGAAAAGAAGACAACGAAAATAAAACAAGAGACACGAAAACTAACAACAACAACAACAACAACACGAAGAAAAATATGTCTGCCGCCTTGACCAACGTGGCCGAGCGGGCCGTTCCGTTCTGTCGGAGGACGGTAATTGGGCGCTGCACCTCTTTGAGTTCCCCCACACCCCGACCGAAGCTCATCTCGCCAAATCGCCGCTATCTGTGGCTTGATATGATAACAACCAGAGATAGCGAGACATAAAGAGAAAGGGAGAGAGAGAGAGATAGAGCTACAAAGAGAAACGGTTGTTACATTGATCACCAGCGCCATTCATCTATCAGGTTCAGCACGTCTAATAAGCGTAGTTGCTAATATTGCCGCCGGCCCGGTTGCCGCTTGGAACCGAACCAAATAGCCAATAGACGATGATGGGCGAACCATTCAGACGAATAGTCAGGTCGCCTATATGTTCTGTTTATGTATCCATGTCTCATCTATCTTTCTATCTTCCTGTATCAGTCAATGTTATTCGACACTACTGTTGTTGGCGCGCGGGACTCGAAGGAATCAAAATTGCCGCCAATAACGGCCGAGAAGACGTCCTGCATCTCAGCTGCTGCTGCTGCTGCGGCGACAACAACAACAACAACAACAACAACAACGACGACGACAACAATACCAACAACAACAAGATCATGAGCTGAATTTCTTCACACTGATCGCTGAACACCGTTGGCGTACAGTAATCTCGTGTCCGATCTCGACTCTACGACGACATCGACAACCAAGCTTTAATTTGCGGCCAACGTTGCTGCTTCAGCTGTTGCTACTTGTGTGTGCGACTTGGATGCCGCCTTTGCGGGGCCGCGCTTAATTTGGGCCGACATATGTGCATACCGGCAGCGATTTCGTTGCTCGTCTCCTCCGTCGGCACCAGCGTGATGATGATGATCACCATCATCATCATCATCACCGCCATCACCATCACCACCACCATCACCAGCGTCCCCCGTCAATGCTGTAGATTGCCATGAGCTCACTTGAACGATTCTACTAAGTTACGACCCCACAACAGCAGCGGCAGCAGCAACAACAACGACAACAACAACATTCACGATCATGTCGCGGCGGGCGCTTGCCCGCGATCAGCTGATGCCTACTGAGCATGGACCGTCGTTGGTTCGTATTGGTCGTGATCCGGGCCATCATTTAAGCTAAGCGCTTGCTGTGTTCCGACCTTGGACAGGAAGGGCGCACCTCCTCTTCTTCAGTGTATGTCTGTTTGTGGGTACCGGCGCGCGAGCTTGTGTCTGGGAGCCTGGCCGTAAACGAGGCCGGACGTGCGTACGGATGTGCATTTCGTGCGAGCCGCGACGACGGGTAATGATCTCGTTTCTGTGATAAAATATCCCCGCCGAGAGGATCCGGAAGTTGAACAAGTTGGCGTCCGGCCATTTGTTGATTAGCGAGTGACGGTGTGTAAAAACGAGCCGAACCACATGCGCCACATGACCCCCTTCGTGAGTCTCTCCTTTCTTTAACTCGTCAATCTGGCCGAATTTCGCCGAAGAGCAACCAATGTCGACGATTGGCCAACTCGTATTCTCGGCTGTGCCCACTTTTTCTAGGCAGCTTCGGAGGGAATCAAACAGGCGGCGATCGAAGTCGTTGGGGTGACACTCCGTTGTTGCGCACGCCAATATCAAGCTTCTCCTTCTAGTGTACCATTCAGAAAGCCACTTAGCCATAATTTCTCAAGTCTCCTCGCTCTACTGACCTGTACGAAGCCGCGTGCAGATGTTCGGCTCTCTGTGCAGGCGCCCCATGGTTTTTTCGTGGTCACCCCCGAAAAATCCTTGGGGTGACAGAGCCGGAAGCGTTTAGTATTATCGGCGACATTAATCTATTTCTTGAAGGCTGCGCTCAGTAATCTGCTGTTTATGTTTTGCCTTGCCGCTGCATTTCCTGCATGTTTCACACAGACACACACACACACAGTCATACTCAAACCCGCACGTATATTGTATTCGTTATTGATGGTCAGGCCATCGCAGCGCATACGCGACAACCGAGCGCCTGGACTGACAGTCTGTCCCTTTGGTTTGATTGATGATTGCGTGAGCGCACGTAACACAGTTTACGCCGGTTTGCACACTGCATCGTTGCGTTTCGTGTGACGCGCTATACGCGCATAGGCTCACGTAGTCACTCAGTTAGCGCTCTGGCCCGCCTGGAGGATTTGTGCCGGAATCGGCGTGCCGACAGCCGAAGAAGCTAAGCTGTTGCTGTTGGTGTCGTTGTTGTTTCTCTTGTCTCTCTGTCTCTGTGTTGTCGTTGTTGCTGATGCTTCTGTTGGTGTCTGCGTGTGTGTTTTCGTTGTTTTTGTTGTTGTCGTTGTTATGCGGCTATCAATGCTGCTGTTCATTGCAGGTAACCCGCTTCACTGCGATTGGCAAGGTGGCTCGTTCGATATGGAGCTGTTCGAGCAGCTCGCCGATCTGATTCGGTCCAACTACGGTGTCCCGTTCAACGAGTGTACATCGCGGAAGCATTACCAACCGCAGCAGCAGCAGCAGCAACAACCACGACATCATCAGCAGCAGCAGCAGCAGCAGCAACAGCAGCAGCAGCACAAACATCACCACCGCCAAATGCAACATTAGATAGTTAGTTGTAGCTGTTGTTACCAACTAGAGCGAACTAGTTTTCCTAATTGCTCTAAGACTGTAAATCGACTACGCGCTTCTTCTAGCTAATTAGAACAAAAATTAAACAAGCGTTGTTCCATCCATGGTTCTACCTATATGTCGGCTATTAACGCGTAGGTGAGCCTGTCTGTCTATTAACTGTGTGTGTCAACGTGCGCTTGTACACGTGATTCAATCATCGTCGCGTCGCGTATGTATGCATATACGCGATAGATACATGGATAGATGATACGTATGTATGTATGCGCGTACATACATGTATAAGAAGTGTAAGAAGAGGGGAACAGAGAAAGAGAGAGAGAGTGCGTGTGTGTATTTGTGTGTATGTGTTGTTGCTGTATGCAAATACGCATACGTTATTCATGTATAGAGGGATGGGAAGCAGGAGAGAAGCGGGCGGGGGGGGGGTGGGGGGGGATTGAGGAGAACTAGAAAAGAGGTGTTCGAGGGGATAGAGAGGGAAGTAATTACAACAAAAAAGACTAACTGTAATAATAATAATAATAGGAAGAAGAAGAACAATGCTGAATGAACATCCAATAAACAAACTATAGCGGAAGAACTCAGTGCATAAAATGCCACATTTTAGACCAACCGACGAAGCCGTCATGTCAGACGTAACGGCAGCCGAAAATGAAGAAAGATCAATGAGAAACATAGCATCAGTGCAAGATGTTAACAAATCAATACCACGAACATGGAAGTATTGGATACTCAGCTGATCTGATCAGTTTGACTTATTGCTCTACTACCGTAACCCATTATCAATGTTGATGATGCTGACGATAATGGCGATGTTTCTGCCTACTTTCGCTCTCACGAAAACGGTATGGCTATTTATAATTAAATTATTAGTTGTCGGAAAACTTTCTTTTATCTATGTACTTATTTATGTGTAGTTATCGCAATGCTCCGTTTAGAAGCAAATTTCCTTCAAAGCGAGAAAAAGCCTTCCTTGGCCGACGAGCTGGGCACCGTCAGCGTCGTCTGTGTGTGCGCCTCTAGGCTTCATACGATCTGAGCACTTTTGACGTGCCCACGAGAGTCCATCAAAATAATTAAGGCACTTCGCGTCCAATTACGACTAGGGTTGGTATATTGAGGGTCTGGTATCCCGTAATCGCTCATGACACGTATGACACCACCATCTAAAGGACCGTATCGACGTCCTAAACCTGTTCACAGAAGCCGCGTTTCGGCGTTTGATTTCCGAGACTGCATGCTTGGGGTCAATGGGCAAGTGGTTTTAATTTGAATTGGACCACTATGGCGTGGTTGATCTACTAGATCAGGTCGATTGGTGTGCGCCGGCGTGTTTCTGTTCGCTATCTGTGGGAGGGAGAAATAACGTATTAGCTGTCTCCAAATAAATTCACGGTTGTTCGGTGGGAGATTGTTATCGGTTTGACGACTGGACGTGTGCGGACTAAGCAAAAAACATACTCGTGCCTTCGAAAAAGCAGCATTCCTTATGTTCAGAATTGTAAAAAGAACCGATCAAAGGGAGGCAAACGTGAGACAAACAGGGAACGATGACGGAGGAAACGCTTCCAAACGAGGGAGGCGGGAATTCCCGTCTCGCCGCCTGTATGTGCGCAAGAATAGACCTGGTAGTCACGTGATCACCGCTTGACAGCTGCTGGGCAATCATTGATGAATCGAAAACCCATTTCAAAGCAAAGTGGACTCCACGTATATCTGTGAACAACGGCCAATTAGCTAGTTTTTGCTTTTGTAATCAATTGCATTCAGCAGGTCGTTGCTACCCGGATCGAGATACATATAGCAGATAGAGAAAGAAGAACGTCGGAAAAACTATCAACAACAACGAGAAACAACCAGGGAAAACGAGCTATTGCAAATATATATATATATATATATATATATATATATATATATATATATATATGTATATATATATATAGTTGTCCTTCTTGGCCTGACTTGACGGAGCGCATGCGCTAGACTACAATATTGAATTATACATAAAGCAATCACTGTTAGACCCCAATTGAACAGAATGTCCTTCTGTTAGCCTAAATGACACCAACTAATAAATTGTCTTCTTGGCTATATATATATTCAGAGCCAACAACATCTACTGTCAGAATCGACACGAATTTTTATGTGGAGGACTGACTAGAATACCAAGATTTTATTTATTGCAAATAAAATACCCAACTAGTCCCCGCGAATTTCGTCGAACGAATCGTCAGTTATGTTTACACAGTTGTCGTATTTTTTATTAGTTTTTCACAAAACAACAGCGATAATAAATATAACACTAAACAAACGACGACAACGCCAAGAAAAACAAATAGAACTTGACGAATAAAAACATGGCAGTGTTAAGGGGTTACCAATGCCGGGTGTTTGTCTTATATCGTATATACCGGACATTACGTCATAAAATGTGCGGTTTCAAGAAAACGAATTACTTGCTGGAAAGATTGTACATGGCAGGGTATTCAAAAGCGAAATATGTGTAGTATGAAAAACATCCAACGATGCTAGCGAGAGAAGCCGGGCCATACTGAAAACAGTTTGCAAACATCGAGATCGAGATGGACAGAGGTGGGGGACGTTAGTTAGTGGATGGCGTATGGTCGGTATCTGGCGGCCGCTCTCGTACCCGCTTGTGTTAACGTGCGACTCTATGGGACTCCGACATCAAAAGCGGGGGAAAACAGCTTGCGATAATTATATTACAAATTGAACCACCGTCGATTTGCCATTGATACCTAAATAATTCTCATGCAATGCTCATTCTTCTAAACGTTTTTTGTTTATTTAAGTTGTAATGGCAAAATGTTAAGATAATAAGCTTGAAAGTAAAAAAGGTAGTCACAAGCGTATGTCTCAGCACAACAGAGAATTCTGCCGAGCACGCTGGTTTGTTCAGTTTTTTTTATTGAATTGTCGTCGCATATCGTCTGCTAGCAGTAGGTTCAACGGCAAAGCAGCCTTTATTGTTTTGGATGATTTCTATAGGTCACTTTCCCAGAGCTCGCTAGCTACATACTATCACTGGGTCACTCTGCTTTGCGCACGGATGACGTCTCCCTCTTCTGCCGCCTTTTATCCATCGAATTTTGTCGAACTGTATCGCCCGACGAATTATCAGCCTGCTTTGTTTGCTTTGTATGGCTTTCCATGGCAATTGGTCTGACAACAACAACAATGGCAAGAAAATTATAGATAAAGCCCACCTCTTAACGGAAAACCAATAAAAAGACACACCTTCGCCGCATCTCACGAGAACAAGCGTAAAGGTGTTGCTAGTCAAGACGTGTTTTTTATACCTTTCTTCTCTTAGTACTGATACCACTGTATACTATTCTTCTTCTCCCTGTTTTACTGATTTGGATGCTCGCTGAAGCTTGCGGGGTGGCTTAGACAGTTAACGCACCGTTCTAAAGAGCTGGCCTATGCTATAACATCCAAAAAAAGTTGGCCATTTTGGGTTTGAATTTGGCAAAATTCATTCTTCATCGCTTTTCTGATAGACGTGATTCGGCATTGGTCTGCTGAAAATGGCCCATGCAATGTACGTCCAGTGTGAGAGCCCTATAGCCTGACTAAATGTAAGTATGAAATCATAGCATTAGTAGTATGCTCTGAGTAATGGCAAACACTGAAGCTGATTAGTTTCAGGCGAAAGGTCCATAACCACCGAAGCAGACGATGCCACAACGAGTCTGGTGTGTTGTCGAATAACTCCGGCCCAAGAAACGCCGGCAGAAGCAGCTGCAACCCCCCTCGCGTATAGGACGCCCGGCCTCGGCCGCCTCCCTCGTCGGTCTAGATCTGTGTGTTCATCATCTGTCAAGGGGGCAGAGAGATAGAAGGGCGTCCGATCAATTGGTGATTGGCATCAGCAGCAGACGACGCCGACGGCCTCATTCTAAGGCGCTTCTATGATAAGAAGCAGATCATAATCACCGATAAAGCCTGATAAGCACCACCAATGAGACTTCTCGACTCCGACTGGCCGACGGCAATCAGCAAGCAGCGGACTTCTAAGGGCAGGCGGGGTGGCAAATGAAACAGATCACATCTTGCGACTAGGCTTCTCTTACCGCTGCTAATTGTACGCAGCCGCAGAGGGTAGGAGCGTCACCATCATTATCGTCGTCGTCGTCATCCTTCGCATTACCATCACCGTTTCCACGCTGGGAGCCTGTTATTGGGGCGTTCGTACGTTTCATTGTTGATGTGGACGCGTCTAAGTGTGTGGGTAAGTATTGTCGTGTTTAATTGTGATGGGTGTGATGTATGTATACATCACACCCATCAGCAGCCATCGCCAACGAAGCGATCGTCTAGCAGCTTCATAGAGTCGCAGCTCTCTCGTAGCAGCTTCATAGAGTCGCGACTCTATGAAGCTGCTAGACGATCGCTTTGTTGGCGATAACTTCCCAAAGAGAGAAGGCGGAGAGGATGAACAAAAGGAGCCTCGATGCCACTACTACTATGAGCAAAATCACCGTCGTATGCCTCGTGCATATAGCGATCACGCGCGACGCAATACGATTAAACCGCATAGTACTAAAACCAAGAAAATGAAAGTACAATAAGCTGCGACATAATCGGCCGTAGACAGAAATATGAGTAAACATGCAATTTGAATTCTTACAAATTTGAGCGCGCAATCATTAAAAAAGCATCATAAAACGGACTTTACAAAAGTAACAACAGCAAAACCTAGCCCAGCGACAGGTGCATAAAGCAACTGCGTATATATATATATATATATATATATATATATATTATATATATATATATATATATGCGATTGCTTTATGTTTTGCTGTTGTTACTTTTGTAAAGTCAGTTCTATGATGCCTTTTTTCCATTTCTAATGATTGTACATCAACTTTCTTAAGCATATAACCTTCAGTTCTCCCGATGGGCTATACCACTGTTCTATGAAAATCTGGGCCATTAGAGAGTGAAATTTGAGGGGGGTGCGTTTAGTGAGTATAAATCACAGCGGAGTAACACCACTTTAGTGGAAAAGGAGAAGTTAAGGGGTGATGAAATGTTTCGAGAAAAGTTCTACCTGTAATCTGGCAGTGGGAGTGAGGCTCTGTTTGGCAATGCTCCCAAAATGTGCGCCACCCTCTGCTGATAAAACAAAGCTTTCAAAGGATAGACTAACCGTGAACAAGGGGTGGAAGGTCGTCGAAAGGTGGAACAAAATCTTCAAAAGATGGACTAACCGTAGGGAGCCCACGCTTGATCATATACGTCGATCTTTACGCATGCATTTTATACTACATCCGTAGTGCAGTGTGTGGAAAAAGGTTTTAAGAAGCGAGCTACCCACATGACAATACTGCAACGTATATTATATACACTTAACCTATGCCCGCATATGCGCCACTGTCAGATTGCGTTGAGCGTGCACGCCAAGGCTTCACAAACATGGCAAGTGTTTGTTATTTTTTTACCTAGAAACGGGCAGACGTACTGTCACCGCCAGTCGTTGCTGGGCTCCTATGGGCTTTCAAATACGACCAATTTGACCTTATATCTGGGCTGGCCAACGTCACCTCGCATGTTTGTTGCTGTCCTTGGCAAACCTATGTCTAAAATAACTACAGATAGTGTCTATCTTATTCCTGTAAACTTTTACTGCTTTAATTTGCATTTTTTTAACTTCCTGAGACTTTCAGTTTTATGATAATAATAAAAGTAATAATTATTATTATTCACGTTCGGCCGTATCTATGGTGAAATTGTCCTTCCTCTTTGATTTTATAACGTTTACTATTCTTTAGTTTGTTTTGAAAAAGTAAGACGTTTATTTAAGAATAACACTGTGTGAATTACGCGTAACAGGCATGGTCGATAGATATTCAGTTTATGTTGTAGCAAATTAGCAATAACCACTGGGCAAAACTCACGAAAACATTTGTCGTATGAGCGAGGCAAATAATAGGAATTTCATTCTAAAAACTCGAGAAACAAAACCATCCAATATTTATACGTTAAAGTTGGATTTAGTTTTACGTTTGACGGTGTATTTTAGGTGTTATGTTTCAGTGTCGTTATGATTGACAAACCAGCTTACTTTACTGCAAGACACAATGCCATATCTGCAATCTAAATATGAAGGGCCAGCGTTCAAAAGCGTTCTCTAGTAGGATAGTCGATTATCAAACACTATAAGAAGGCCTTTTAGGGGTTGGTCTGGGGTTATAATAAATATGCATGCGCACGCAACTCTCCCTATTTAGAGGCAAAGTCCAACTTACATCTATACACTACACAGTATATACACTACAAACATCGTTTACTTTACAATGCCTAGAACTGGCTTGATTCATATGACAAAACTAGCAGGGCGTTCTTGAGCACTGACTTGAAAGAAAGTTACTGGGGATGGCAGACCTTGGCAATGTAGGCAAATGTGACCCGATAAGGTGGTCTCTTAGCTAACGCTAGTTTATATGCAGGACTCACAGTTAAGGGAAGTGTGTGGCCAGAATCCGGAAATGCGGCTGGGCAGGCCATTCGGTATGGTAGGAAGATTGAGCTTACACAACCGTGCATTTAGAAGAGAATGCGCTGTGTTCATATAAACTAGGAAAGGTGTGAATCGCGTTTTGCAGCTTTAAGACGAGATGCTGAATCCCAATTCCTTTTGCAAACCATTTGCCTAAGAAGAAGCGCTTCTGTATGCGAGCCTGTTTCTGGTCCCATTAGGCATGCAGAACCTAAGAGCAGAAAGAGCTGGGTATCACACTTAATCTTGGAAGCTGTGTGTTTGTGGGTTAGACATTGTTTAAGGAGGTTGTTTTCAATTGTAGAAAAAATAACTGTTGTCGCTTTTGTAGGTCGCCCAACACCAATGTGATACCCTTCTCTCTGTGATCTTATGAGAATTAGTGCCTTATCGGGGATGTGCTGGCTCCACGTACAGCGGTGCCTGTATTCTTGCATCAAGGTCAAGTTGAACAAAAACAAAAAGCCACGTAAACACACCACGCTTGTAAAACGGTACGTAACCTTGCGGAAACACTGAGCCATATGAGAAAAGCGCCGTGTTGTTGCTAAAAAAAAAACAGGCAAGGCGCATATAACAGCTCACAGACCGTCAAGAGAGCTAGTCTTGTGGACAGACGCTGACAACGTATATATAAGAATTAATAACTGATACGCAAATTCAAAAAAAAAAAAATATATATATATATATATATACATATCTATTATATTCGTTGGCAGCATCTTTCTACAAAACTAACTCTCTTGACGGTCTGTCCTCTGTTATATGCGCCTTGTCAGATTTTGCTATATATATATATATATATATATATATATTATACATATATATATATATATATATATATATATATATATATATAACAGCTAATAATAGTAACAATAAAACCAAGTCAAGTAATACCACATGCAAGGACGTTTTTGGGTGTATGCGTAAAGCGCGCATATTGGACAACGACAACGTAAGAGCCAGCAATAGCAGTAGCGGCGGCAAGAGCAATAATGAAACTAATTTAATAAACAACAGCAGGAAGAGGCGACAACTGCGCGTTAAGTCGGCCATGCTTGAAGTGTGAGGACCGACACGTGCTCAGCGGCGACAGATGCATCTCACATCTAGACCGATTTTCCAGATGCTTAACGTGTACAATGACAAGCAAAGAGAGAGAGAGAGAGAAGCCAGTAATGGCAAATGTCGTCACCCGACGTGGAGTGTGCCACCGCGTTCACTGACTCAGTGATGGCTCTCTCTCTCTCCATTCATAGGTGGCACACTGGCACCGGTTAGTCCTCAAATCATGTCTTCATGGAGCGCGCCACGCTTATATTTCGAACGCAAGCTTATTATTATAATGACATGTTGCTCGAGGGTCATTATACGATCATCGATCGTTTTGTTGTTGTTGTTGTTGTTGTTGTTGCTGCGGCTGCTGCTGCACAATTATCCGTCTACTTGACCGGGAGAACAACCGGTAGTTTTGCAGTTATATTCCACTCTATTCGATGTATGCTCCTCTGCCGGTCACTCCTTATCTACCTTTGTCTCTTTCTCTCTCGTTCATTTTTTCGAGTCTGCTGCTGCCGCTTTGAACATTGTAACAGGCGACAACAGCATTATTTGCTTGTTGTAGGTTTGTTTTGTTGAGAAAGCAATCAAAAGTTATGCTGTATCGCTCATACGTCATCATAGTTTAGCCGGGCAGTAGCGCTGATTCATTAACCCATCATAAATTTTTAGCTATTTAGCCAACTGATCAGTAATAAAAACAAGCGTTACTACGTTGATCGGTAACAACAACAGTTAGTTCATCGATAATTAATTACGATTAATCACGCGCGTTTCGTTATACCATTGAACTGGGCGACAGTGACCTAGTCAAGAGATACAAAGCCGCTCAGCGCTTTCGATGTGACTGTCATCGGTGGTCAGTCACGGCTAGTAGAAATCAACGCGTGACGGTGCTACCGTGCAGAAATACGCTGAGTTGCGCTAAGTGCGTACAGCTATATATATGTATGTGTATGCTGGTGTGTTTGTTTGTTTGTTTTTGTATGCGTACTCTAATTTGTTTGCGTTCGCACCTTACAGTGTGATATCACCTATCTGAAGGGCGACCACTGACACGAGACGGAGCCACAGTCCACTTGTCCGGTCAAGAAGACTTCCTGCGTAGCAGTCGCTCTAAACGCAACAGTACACAGGGTCAACGTTTGTGAAAAGATGCGACGTTCTGTTCAATACGCTTAGCTGCTCTAGTAGCTTTTTTAGTAGTAGTAGTAATAGTAGTAGTGGTAGTGGTAGTATTAACAGCAGTAGCAGGAGCAGTGGTAGTCATAGAAGTTGTTGTACGGTACGAATGATAAAAAACATCATTCTGTTTATCAAGCATATACTTGCTAGATGGTACGACGCCAGTTAACAGCTGTAACAGAGCGTCAGTTTAGCGCCTGTTCTCCCTCTCGTGCGCTCTGTTTTCTATATATATATATATATATATATACAGCAGCAGCTCTGATTGGACGCCCTGATGCTTCTTACACCATGTTGTTGTTGTTGTTGCTGCTGCTGCTGCTGCCGGCTGTGGTTGTTGCTACAGTTGTTGCTGTTACTGACGGCGGGTGTTTAAAGTGACTGATTTCGCCCTCCATCTCGGTCTCGCCCCGCTTGCTTTTGTTCCCTATCGGTACGTGTTTTCTTTTGATTGAAGTGATACTTGCTAAACGACTAGTTCTTCCGTATGGGCCATGAAGACGACGACGACGTCGAAAACAATAACGATGGAAACCACGCTTCTTTTCAAAGAGTCGTCGTTTGTCCCTTTTGTCGGCAACGAGCGACCCCAATGAACAAATAACCATGCCGCTCCTGCTACTAATGATCATATATTTAGGAAAGATAATGATTCTCTGGCAAAAAATAGATGCACATTAGTAGATTTTTCTTATCATTTGATGAATGCCAATAATGGATAGTAAGCGGGGGATTTCAATGCCAGGTTGGACAAGGGAATTTCTGAACGAACTGAAGTATTCTTGGAGATTATAACGGAGATAGGCTGTTGGTTAGTCAGCGAGCCCGGCCTAAACACATTTGAATGTAGTACAGGAGCGTCAGTCATCGACGTTTTTGCCACAGACGGAAGCGTGAATGATATAATATTCTTAGGGGAAAATACATCTTTTCGGGAAGGAGCGGGACTTAGAAGGCATATACCCATGGGAATGACATTTAAGATTAGCAGCACTGGGGAGGAGTGTAGCCGTAGGCAGGGGACCGGAACAAAATTGGATAGTGGGATTTTCTTAAAGGGAGTTGGGGAAGTGTGTCCACCAGGGGAAATTCACATAGAGTCATATGAACGTAAACTGGTAAATCTAATCACAAGTGCAATAGTTCCGCGTCAAGAACAAAAAGGAAGGCCCTGGTTTAACGAACGGTGTAGAGCAGCAAAAATGCAAACAGGCTAACTAGGGACTACGTAAAGATTTTTCCGGTAATGAGGCCGTTTGCTATAATGGTAAAGAAAATGACGCAAAGGACATACAAGGAAGAGAAACAGAAGTACTGGGAAAGCCGGGAGTGGAAGTTGTTACGAGAGGCAGAGGAACACCCGCACAAATGGCTAAAGCACAACAGAAAACAGCAGTGCCCAGTGGAGACTGAGAGACTAATTAAGCACTTTGCTGGTATGCTACAGGGAGCCGACACCACTCCAAAAGAGATAATATTATACAATGGGCCTTGGGACAAAGACACAGAGCTTGCACGGGAATGGGTAGTTCGCGAGATCACAATCGAAGACGTTGTCAGCGCAATTGAAAGAGCGCCTAGAGGTAAAGCGGCCGGAAACCATATGATAAGAAATGAACTCTTAAAGCAAACGTTGGCACTGGCGCCATGCTGGAAAGCTCTATTCGATGAATGCCTAAAGTCCGGGAAAATGCCCAAAGCGTGGAAGGAAGATACTCTCATTGTTATACCTAAAGGGAAGGGCATAGAAACAGAGCCGACAGCTTGGAGGGGAATAACACTTAAGAGTTGCCCCTATAAAATATTCTCGGGGATAATATCAGATCGACTTGAGCACTTCCTAGAAACCAGAAACGCAGTACCAGAAGAACAACACGGGTTTAGAAAATCCAAGTCGACCCATACGGCCCTGCGCCAATTGCTAGCAGAGATTTGGGAAACTCTAGCCGAACCAAGAAGACCGTTATATGCGGTATTTATAGATCTTAAAGCCGCCTTTGACCTAGCGCCGAGAAACATAATTATGGAGAAGCTAGCCTTAGAGGGAGTTCCGAATCAGCTGTTAAAAATTTTGGGGGCCATCCTTAGGGAGAGCATAGTATGCATCGACAACGGTATAGGGATTGTGGGAACAGTAAAGCAAACTACCGGCGTGGCTCAAGGAGACGGACTTAGCCCGTTGCGTTTTTCAGTATTATTGGGAGAGCTACCCAACCGGGTGAGACAGGGGTGGACTCGTGAGTGGGCAAGTACTTTAATGTATGCAGACGACATTGTAATCTATGGTAGGAGTCTATTCAGGGTTAAACAGGGACTGGAACGAATAATTGATTATATGGACGAGATGGGGCTTAGCATAAACTGGCAAAAAACAGTAGCAGTTAAGTTTCGACGAGGGGGTCGATTAGCAAAAAAACGACGTTATTCAAGCTAGAGGCAATGTAGTACAATTTGTAAATAAATTTACTTATCTGGGTGTCACTATAACGTCGAATGGTAGCAGTTTCCGAAGACATATAGAAAGCAAAGTGGGAAAAGCAATCCGAGCGGCAGCAGCAATTAAGAGCCCGCAAATGTTGTCAATACATACCGCCTCCGCTCTTTTCAAAATTAAAATAGAACCAATAGCAACATTCGGTATATCACTTATATGGGAAAAATTGGGAGAAGCAGAACTGCAGTTACTAGATAGAGCCAGATTTTTCTTTATGAAACGGGTTTTGGGTTTAGCCAATTCAAGTAAGAATAGAATAGTTCATATCTTAGAGGGGGGGAGTTTAATGACACAGGATTTACAACTTCGATGGGGCTTACCTAGGACGAAAGTGTTTGAGGCTTATACTTTAAAGTGGACGGAAAAATTGAAGGGAATCGATTTAGGAATATATAATACGGTAGCGATGACAAGCACGGCCTGGCGAGCAGCGGGATATAAGGGCAGACATTTAACTACGGCGTTTGCAGCCCACGGGTTTCATCACGTTTTATGTAGCACGGAAGAATTCCACGATCCTCAGGAGTGTTGCAGGTGCACGAGGTGCTCTGCCCAGTGCGATAGATACCACGCCGCAGCATGTCCTGCAGTTCAGTCAATAGCTGAGCTAGCAAGATGAGAGAAGACCCAATGACGTGAAGGAAGCACTAGTTATGTCTGATGTATATGTTTATAATTTTACCTAACCTGGGTGTTAATAAACCATAATAATAATAATGGATAGTAAGCGAATTGCTACAAAGGGAGCGAACCGCCACTTAGAGCGGCCTTCGACCGCCATATGTACGTCACCGCAGTATGACTGAGGTTCGAGTACAATTTTGCTGTTCCACTGCTGGTACAGGTGGCAGAAGCACTTGCGTTAGCACTAGACGCGATGGTGTTAATTACAGTACTAGTTAATTGCAGTAATAGTTCAAGTAACACGAATTAAAGTCGCGGTTCCGGAAGTATGATGCGCGGCACACGCAGAAAGGAGGTGCGATGATGAAAACAACGACAACAAGAACGAATTTGTTGTACTATAAGAAATCGGCAGGCACTCGTTTCTTTCGCGCGTTATTTCTCTTATTTCTTTGATTTATCGTTCCATTTGTTTTAGTATAATTTTGTCATGAAACAGAGTATTTGCCATGACTAGGGTATGAACACATCCACGGAGCGTCGACTAACAACGCAATATGTTCTGTTTTTGCGCTTTTTTCTTTTCGGGACACGGCAAGCAACACTTGCCGTGTCCCGTAATAATTATTTTAGGGGTTTTGCTTTCAACGTCTTAACACACGTATATGAAGATATTTATATATATATATATATATATATATATATATATATATATATATATATATATATTAGGGCTACAAAACAGTCTTTTCGGTTTTGGCGCTATAAAGAAAACACATATATAGGAGCACGGGAGGTCTTATTTATTGATTTATATATTCTCCATCGGAAGATACAACCTCTGCCCAACGATTTACAAGGTTTTCGATTCCTTTTCTGTAAAAGTCTGGATTTAGTGGCAAAATATTCTTCCAGTCCAGAACGCACGTGTTCGATAGAAGTGAATTTTTTACCACTTAAAAATGTGTGCATCGATCTGAATAGGTGGTAATCAGATGGTGCTAAGTCGGGGGAATACGGTGGATGTTCCAAAAGTTCCCATTTTAGCTGGGAAATTTTCGAAAGGGTCTCCCTACTCACGTGGGGCCTTGCGTTGTCTTGGTGGAACAGGACGCCCTTCCTTGAAATTAGTGCACGGTACGACTGCTTTAATTTTTCGTGAACCTTTTTGAGTTGTTGACAGTACACGGCCGTATTTATCGTCTGGTTACGCGGTAAACTTTCATAGTGCACTATTCCACTCACATTCCACCAATTACACAATAAAACCTTGTTTGCGTGTATGTCCTTTTTGGGCTGGGTGACGGAGGTCCCAAGTTCACTTGACCAGAACCTTTTCCTGACAGGAGAGCCGTAGAAGGCCCATTTTTCATCGCAGGTCACAAAACGATCGAAAAAAGGCAAATGTTGATGCCTGCTGAGCAAAGAAGTGCAGACGCGCATGCGCGTCATTTTGTTGAAGTCGCTGAGCTCGTGAGGTACCCATTTGCATAGCCCGGAAGTTATTCCGAGGCGTTTTAAAGCTGTGCTAACAGCTTGTTGGGTAATATGAAGCTCTTCGGCAAGTTCCACAGTAGCTATAGTGGGATTTTCCTGGATTTTCATTCGAAAAACCTCCTCACTGACAACACTTGGTCTTCCTGATCTAGGCTTATCTTTGAGGTTAAAATTTCCCTTTCGGAACTTCTCAAACCACTGTTGGCACATTCAGTCTGTACAACAGGCATCCCCAAACGATTTTAACAACTTTTTGTGAGTCTGCGTTGCACTCAGTCCATTTTTAAACTCATGGAATAGAATCGCCCGAATCTGGCATTTTACCTGCATTTTGCAGCACTTTTACGAACAAACGGCTAAACAGATTTGAAAATGGCTGAGACCAGCAGATTTCCCGCTCTTTTTTACATGAAAACAACAAAGAGTGAGCCAATGATCTATGCCTAGGCGCCGGGACGGGCGCGGTAAAAGCCGCGCAAGCGCCAATCCGAAAAGACTTTTTTGTAGACCCAATATATATACTATTCGCTTGACATGTATACCTAATTACAATTCCATCGTTTAGATACATTGCGTAGAGCGGAAGTACAAGCGGAAAACTCGACCAACGGGGATCGAACCGGCGGCAAAACTTCTTGTCGTTTTGACATCCACTCGTTGGGAAGGTTTGCCGCGCCCTCTAGGCAACACTAGCACAGGAAAGCAGCAGATGATACATTTATAGTAGAGCAGCTTTATAAGAAGCCGGAAAGTAGTGAATGTAAAAGTACAAAGGAGCGTTTTGCTGTATTAGTTCCAAAAAAAGTCCAATGCTGTTGCAACTTGTCGAAATATCTCTACCGGCATTAAAGACAAATCAGTGAACAAACGGACCTAGCGGAGATTTTAGCCTGAACGATAAACCAAGATACGGTAAACCGTCTTTACTGAAAGAGAACGTTCTGCACTCAAAGGTACAACTAGCTCGAGCAGTTACGACTCGAGAACTCGTGGAAGAAGTTGAAGTTGACCAGCCATCATTGCCAGGGCGATCAACGGGGTACGTTGTGTTGTTGGTGGGATATCAGAGACATAGTTCGGTTTGAACTTCTGAAAAGGACCTAGACGATCAACATCGATCTTTACTGTCAACAACTCCTACCAGTTTACGAAAGAATACTCAAACGAGCCCACAACTTGTAGTAATTATTAAACGTGTACTTCCAAGGCAACCGCACACCGAATAGAGTCCGACTGGTGATTATATTACATCTGACCAAACGGATGTGATAGGTGAGATATTATTATCGAAGCAACACGTTAGCGTAATCTCACAGACAAGATTTCTCTCACACACATACACACCTTACTTTACGTGAGAACGTGTAGTAGGTTTAAATTACTATATCCTCCTTGCAAATAACCTTGTTCAAAAAAAAAAAACTCATAAGGCAGTTTAAGTGTCCAGGAATAATGAGCACGTATCGGAGAAACGTAGAACGCGACGCGTTGTGCTATCAGCGCTCTGCTTGGCTAACAAAGAAGCACTTCGATCTACTGCTCAAATATTGCCGCTACTCAGTCAGAAAGTTTTGTCGAATTCTTAAGACAAATACCGCTTTTCGACGACGGCCTGCTTTAAACGGTCGACCAGCTGGCAGCTATTCTCGTTGTTAACCGTTTCGTTGCCCTGCGGAAGCTTATAGTACAGCAGGCCTTTTTCTATTCCGCCAGACAACCATGGTCTTCATAGCATGAAGGCTATCCACTTGAGCCTGTGCGGCAATCAAAAATCGCCACCTTTCTCTAGTTAGGTTCTGATTTGGTCTATGCAGCGTATTGACTATGTGTGCAATTTTGTCAACTGTTCAGTGTGTATTACAATATATACGAGTAGTTATTTGATCCGTGTCCGCCGTTGAAGGTCGGCCCATCCGTGATTGATGTGTCACATCAAATCTCTACCAGAAAAGCGAACCTACCGAGATCAAACACAGTTTGAACACCGTAGACTGCATGCATCTTTGTCGTCAAGACAGTTACATTCAGCCATTCGTGTTGGCGTAAGTGTAGTAACAAAAAAGCAAGGCTTTATGCAGATGGATATTCGCAGGTGCCATTGTTTTGGACAACGACCTTTGTTAAGTACACGTACTTGGTCACACACAGGCTTCGCTGAATTGGATCGTGCTCACTTATCGACTAAACGTTCTGAATGACTCAATGTCAGAAGGTAATTTCAAACTTAACCGCGGCTAAACGCCACAAAGGACTCTTTCAAGGACCCACGTGTCAGCGAGTATGCAAGCGATACATGCACAGGGGTTTTAATCTAAGTTTAACTCCAGGCTAATGAAACCCAACGACGCAAAAAACGCATCAATGTCCTCACATATTTTCATTTCTTACACATATCAGTTCGTTGTATCACTAGCTGCATGAAGAAACTACGAGAAAGATTAAGTGAAATTTGAAGTCCAAAAATAGACTTCATTCCTGCGTAGGAACTAGATATGCTTGTCTGAAATCAACCCCAGGCCGTACGGATAAACGAAACGGTAGCCCATGCTAGGTAGGTCAACACAATTGCTGTGCTCACCATTCTACACAAATTACAATTCACTAGCTCAGTGGCATAGCCAAGGTACCCTAGGCCAGGTTGAGCCACGCCAGCGGGCGGGATATCTCATCTTAAAGTGCTGCAGTGTTTACATGCCAAGTGTACCCACATCTAAGCCATTATTGTTTGCAGAATTTGGCTCCGACAAAATATGACATGTGGAAACATTTTCACGAATCGCGCTGTTGCGATTGCAAAGCACGTAAATGTCACAAGTCTTTGAGCCAAGACGGTTGCTATTTGATATTGCTGTTCTTGTTTTAACTAGCGTGGCTTAGATTTTGCCATGGTAATTTATAACGTCCTCATACTATACACATACTTCGAGGAAACATGTGGAATAAGTGAAAGTAGTGCGCGCCAGATACGAATCCATTGGCGTCTCACGTAATCTGTATCGATGTTTAGATGTAAACATTAAAGACTCGAGACATAACAAATGCATCGCGTGCAGAGTCTTTAGGCACAGCTGCTAAGCCCCTGCATAAGGGTCTGCACTACTAGTTTAGAGTTGCTAAAAAATCTGCTCGATAGGTACCTCAATTGGTATACTGCAAAATGTCTACCAAAAGTGTTTACTGCGCTCACCAGGAGTATCTCTAAAGCGTTTCTGAGTCGATGGTTTCCCCACCACGACAGCGCGCCGGCTCCCTGGAGTAACGCTAGAGAAGCACCCAGCTTATTCACTCGACTTGGCACCTTGAGAAGTCTTCCTCTTTAACAAAAGTGGAACTGAAAATGCCATAGACATTTAAAAGCTTTGCCAGGCTATATATATATATATATATGTTTTTTTAATGTCGCTGAATGGTGAGGTATATATACGACTACTTCTTCAAGTGAGCCGTTCAATGATAGGCTACTCTTATGCAGTAAGTGGCACAAACTCTACCAGCGCGCTAAACTGGAGTCGAAAGCTGGCATCATTTACGCCTGGGGTAATAATACTGACAAAGCAAACGCCGCGGTGCAGCTATGTATGCGGGAACTCCGGTCTCCTGCTACAAGCGTTTAAGGCTAGGTTGAAATGAAGTTACGTGCAAAAGATGTGGTCAAGCTGGTCACCTCGCGCGGTCACCTTACGCGGTTCCTACACGTCGTCTTTGTTGTCCTGCTCTTCTTCAAATATGCGAAAAAGAGAAGCGCAACGCCCTGATGGAGTGTCGCTTGTTACAACAAGTCGGATCAGAGCATCCTGAGCCAACTCAAATCAATGTGGTCGACTCGTTGCAGGAGGCTGTCACCCCCGACTCCTCATCCAACTTCCTCATCTGAATCATCTGAATCATCCGCATCATCTCCACCTACCTAAGCTGCTGTGGTGAGATCACTAGTGATTGTGGAAACTTTGTCGGGATCAACATTTCCCCCTAAGAAGTAGAGTCGCACCGTGGAAAAACTGGCTTTGAGTACTCTTTGCAAATCCCGCCCATTAAAGTCATCTGGCACCTCTGCCACTCGTAAACTAAGAAACGTAATCCCAACATAATCTCATTCTTGAAGCACATCACGAACGTTTTGAGTATTGTATCCCCGAAAGCTGCAATACGTCTAAAAATTGATTGGGGTTTTTACTCCGTTGTTATCAACTCTCTCCTCCTGCTATCCTAGGATCTTTTTCATCTGGGATTTCTGATGTTCACGCAACAAATAGTTTCTATCAGTACATTGTGAAAATTATATTAATCGAAACTGCACGCGATATGTGAAACCATGCTAACTTTCGGATGACTTTAGGCCTTAACCCAGTAGCTTAACTTTTCTCCACCTAAAAGCGAAGACCGGAAAGCAAAAAAAATCCCGTCAGCTGGAGTTATTACATAATTTTTTTAAGAAGAGGGAGCTCTATTTAAAGCCACAGTGATTAGTGAATCGTGGTTAAAGCACTGCGATCAGGCGTCTCACTCTATAGGTAGTTTCGAATTAGTTGCGTCAGGTAGAACCTTGGGACGTTAGGCGGCAGTGTCGGCATCTATGTGCGTCCCACCTGTAATATTTTATGATCGCGTCCTTTTTGTAATCCTGATGGCAATGCCCAAATGTTATGTTTGCATTTAAAAAACAAGAAGGTCTTAAATATTTTATTGTAGTACTTTATTCCAAGTATGTGTTTTGTAAAGACACCCTGCTGCATATGTTGCCCTTTCTGTCCCGCAGTGAATCGCATAACCAGACCTGCGTCTGGTGCATGCATAGACTATATTGCTTTCTCAAATTGCTCAAGCTTTATTACTGTCCAGCTTATGGTTCTTGAAACTCTGTCTTTCTCTGATCATTACCCGCTTCTCATATCCCTTTTTGCCAACTTTGCAACTGCTAAACCGCAAACCAAATTGCAACAGCCAACCATAGGCCGATCTCGGTCGTTGGTTATATCTCACAAAGATCACCGAGAGACTGGTGTTGGTTAGGCTAGATCGATATTTAGAGTCAATCAATTTATTTTCGCTTAACCAGTTCGGCTTTCGCAAAGACAGGTCGACGGACCTCGCGTTAGGCAACGGGTGTCCGACTCAGTTGAGGTACACAAGTTTTGTCTCGCTCAACTGGGTTGCTCTGCGCCGACTGCTGCCTGGTTTAGGCCCTACTTCTCAGGACGGAGATAGGTGGTAAAAGCTGGTTGAATGCTGTCCTCGTGGGAGCAGGTTAATATCGGTAACCCTTAAGGCTCGGTTTTCGGACCTTTAGTAGTTCTTGTTCTTCCGAATTTTATTCTACTAGGAGTCCAGGGGCTAAACCTCGGCTCGGTTCTAGCTTTTGCTGATGGCACTACTCTACTGTTCGGAGACAATCATTGGTTTTCTAAGAAAACATGAGGTGGCATCTCAATCTGGATTATATTGCGCTTAAGTGATATGTTATAATACCTGTGTTGCGTAAAATGAAATTGAATGGGGTCCCACAGAGGGCTTACGTGTGGTGTACACAGCTGTACTTGCCAGTGCTGTGCTAGGATATCCTTCACTGTGGTGGTGGTTATGGCGGAACTCTCAGAGAGGCCAAAGTGATACAGAATGCACGTAGAACCACTTTTTCTAGGAGGCGGAGGGATTTGGTCCGTGACTTGTTCAGTTGTTTTAACGTACTCACATTGAAAAGCACTGTTAGCTTACAACATTTCGTGAGGTATTGTGCATACGGGGATCGCAATTCCACAAGTTCCTACTTTCTGTCGAACATCAGCTAGGCGTGCAACAACTTTGCAGTGCCCTTTGTATCCTTGAAATCTGCTCAACACGCACTTGCATGCCGCCTTCCTGTTATCTGTACCTGCACTCTAAAACGCATTAGATGCCTAACTACCAAACACGCCTTCGCTCGCTACATGTTTTTACTTATAGTTGTTGTGAATTTTTAAGATGCTGTACTAGTGGACTGCATTGTTTGTGTATAGTTGTAAGTGTGTTGCCTCATATACTGTTTGGCGTGCTAACAAACGTACAAAATGCTGTTTTGAAGTTCTTGTGACGATCAATAACAACTGTGATTACCATTTCTGTAAAGTGCTTGTACAAAGCACACCTAGGATTTTTGTCGAGAGCGATTTTCTGCTTCGTTGTTGGACTCATCTGTTTTTAACGTTTTTTTATTTACCGAGAACTTAAGCATTGTGAAATGCAGTTCTTTTAATAAACCACGTTTGAAATTGAAATATATATACACGTATACCTAAACACACATGTCACCCTTTTATATCAGGAAGCTAAGATCGGCACCATTATCGTATATGTTAAGATAATTTTTTTGGGAGAATCTAGGAATTGCGTGATGAGTTTGCGTTAGTGACAGCTTGCAGTGACCAGTGTGAGGCTCGGCAAAACAATGGAAACTGATATCCTCCCATCCTCTGAGGCTCGCATGGCAGTACTGCGCCTCGTTGAGACCTCTCTTTTTTCCGGGTTGACTCTTAGTCAACATTTAACGTCCACGGATTTCTGTCGCATTGCTTCGTAAGACGGCCTCATAAATACAAATGTGCAACGGCGGGAATCATCCCGTAAACCTATGTGTCTCCTCCGGTCGCAAGACGCACGCAAATGCACTACGCCACCGGGCTCGACTGTTAAGACATCCAGGGTTTCCCTAACAGGTGTTGTGGCAGCAAGACGGTCATTCACTTTCAGCGGTATTGCTCATCATCAATCCTATTGCGCATAGCTCAATGAAAATTCGATCAACAACAGCAAGGATCGAACCGGGCACACCCCCGTAGTCGACAATCATGACTAGAGCTACCCCCTCAATGGCCCCCACCCATCAGTGGATCACGTCGCCATATTATTATAACATTATTTTGCACATGTTTGCTTATTGCCGAGCAATCGTGGTACAGGCATAGGGGTGGGCAACAGCAGCCAGCAGCTTCGTAGATGCAGCTTATTTGCCGGCCGCAGCGGAGCAAATGGTCGTGTTGACAATGGAACCACAACAGACCTTCTTTCACGTAATTGGTCAAAGTACAGCAGCTGCCCTGCTGGTGCTATTAGGAACGGTACTCGCAGCTGTTGTGGGTCGAAAGTCGAATTCCACCGAGACGAAGAACAGCAGCAGCTGAACTTTGAAAGCTCCGGCCTCACCTACCAGTTTGAAGTCAAGTCCCATATCGAAAAAACGAAATTCAAACGCTAATCCAGATGCATAGGTCGCTGCTTACTTTTGTTGTTGCAGTTGTTGTTATTGTTGCGGTTGCTTCTGTTGTTGTTGTCGTTGTTGTTGTTGGCGGTGGCCTTGCTGATGTTGCTTGTGTTGGCTGGTCGCTGTCAGCAGCAGCAGGAGACACGCTCTCACTCGCTCGTGCTCATGATGAGTGAGATGGCCGGCTAGGGGGCACTTCTCACTTTTGGCGCCCTGCCAGCTGTGGAGCGTTTTCTCAGCACCATTTCTTGCGCTGACATCGCCGCCATTCGTGTCGGCGGCATTCCTAACGAAATGTTTATCGCAAGCATCATTATAATCAGGTCTTAACACCGTCAGCGCCCTCCTGTTGTCTCTGGTCTCTTGTCGTCTTGACTTCCCGACAACGAACGGATCGAAGAGTATGACGACGTTTCGTTGTTTCAACAGCACTAGGTTGGGCTCGATTTATTTCAACATAGCGTCCAGGCCGATGCCTTCCCCGTCGTGGTGCTTATCAAAACCTCGCTGTTTAAATCGCTGTCACCAACCGATCACATGATCATCACTATAATCGCCATGTTTGTTGTTGTTGTTGTTGTTGTTACTTGTTTTTGTTATTGCAGTTTTAATCGCGGGGAAGTTGTTGCTTCTATTGATGTTAATACTGTTGTCGAGATGCAACCTTTAGCACGCCGAATAATTACTTGATGTACTGCGTCTTCTCGGACTTTTTACCATGACAACCGCTACTGCATGCGTATACGTGCTACGAATTGTATGTTGAGACCATTATCTGGTTTATTCGGAGATATATATGCGCATGCGCAGGTGGCAAAGCATGGCCCTAAGTCATTTATACTGCGGGGTAACTACATAATGACAGTTGACCATAATAACAGTGATGTTACTACAAGTTAAATAGCATATAGAGTTGGAAGGTGTCGGGACGGGCCCAGTCGGCCTACGCAAACGGATCTGTAGCCGCTACGCTTTCGTGTGCGCCGCATGTGAGCAAGCAACGAAGCATCATTATCATCATTATTATCAACAACAACAACACGGCGAGCCAAGGAAGCGCTCATCTCATCGTCACCATCATCTACCAGGTCGTGCGAACAAGAAGAACCATCGGCGGCTGCGGCAGCAAAAACAACTACACCAGCCACGATACCAGCATCGTTCCGCAGACACACAAACAAACTGACAGACCGACCGACCGATATCCACGGCTCACCTGATGCACCTGTGCTCTGCCCCCCGACCTCTCTGCCCCCCCCCCCCCCCCACCATGTCCCATTATCCCGTCCCATCCGTCAAGCCCATAGATTCATAGCTTTTCTCTCTCTCTCTCTCTACTAACGGTAGGCTGAACAACGGACCTCGTGTCTCTCCTTGTCTCTATTTAGTTGCTTCTGCTTTTGCGGTTGACTGTTTCTCTGCTGTTGCTGATAGTGTTGTTGTTGTTGTTGTTGTTGTCGTCGTCGTCGTCGTTGTAGTCGTCACTGCCGCCGTCGCAGCCTGTTGACAGACACATTCGGGTGCCCTCACCTATCCAGTCACCCCTTAATCATCCCACTTTCCCTTCTCAACCGCCAGCCCATCAGCAACAAGCAACAGCAATCATCAAAGCTGCTAGTACTATGTTTGCTGCGGCCGCCTCTAAACCTGCTGCTTTTTTGTTGTTGTTGCTGCTGCTGCTGCTGCTGGTATACTTGATGTTGCTGTTCTTACTGCTATTCGTGATGTTGCTGCTATTCTTATTGTTGTTGTTGTTTCTGCCCTCGTCGTCTACAACGATTGATCTCGCCAGGGTGTTGGCGGTGGTCTACTGCTGCTGCTGCTGCCGCCGCCGCCGCCGCTGGTAGTGGAGTTAGTGAAGGTGATTGCGCTCTGGGGAGACCCAACGCGCCCCAATACGATCGAGTATTGCAGCAGCAGCAGCAGCGGCAACAACAACAGGAGTAATACAACATCCCGTACTCACTAGCCCCCAACAAAAACAAGGCCAGCAACAACAACAACAACAACTACGACGATGGGTTTAGTCGTGGTCGTTGTTGTTGTCGTTGGCGACTGAGCGTACAGGCATCGCGAGAGTCGTGTTGTTGTTGTTGCTGTTGCTGCTGTTGTTGTTGTTGTTGCTGTCCTCGTCATCCTAAAAGACACACACTCTCACAAAATATCGTTGGTCTCGCTGTGGCGAACGGGCAGCCGACGGCGACCAAAAGCAGCAGCAGCAGCAGCAGCCGCAGCAGAACCGGCAGCCCGCCATACCCGTCACAGGTGAACTCACAACGCGGTGGAATTCCTCGACGTCGCCAGCGACTCGCGAGCTTTTAAAGGGCGAAGCGGCACAGCCCTACCGCAACCCGGTACCAACTACCTTCTCCCCCTCTCGTCCATCCACATGCTCAGCTTCCCACATTAAACTCACTGGAAGCATCATTAATATCATAGAGCATAGATTATAGTTCATGTATGGATAAATAATTAACTAGATGAAGAGAAAGATCAACGCGCTCGTGTCGCAGTGGTCTGTCGTCTGACTGCTTTTGTCGTGACCAGCAGAATACGCCAACCACTGGCCAACCACAAAGAGCAGATGCAACATTGGCAACAATCACATAACAATGACTTGAGTCTAGCGGGCTGTCGCATGCCAACACTAGCGGCGGCGGCAGATGCCGCAGCAGCAGCAGCAGTAGCAGCAGCGGCGAATGTCCCTAAATTTCGTCCTTTGACGGTAACCTAAAATAATAATAAATGGTTAGACTCTTCCCGGATGTAGGTACTTACCTTAGAGAGCTAGAGACACAATGTTGCCGGATGCTGAACATATAGGACTGTCGGTTCCAGTGTCCATAGGATACTTCTAAACATTCTAAACCATGGGATACTGGAACCGATATCCATTATTGTTTTAATAAAACTCCGGCCTTGTTTAAAAATACTGCACTTTATGTGGAGGTTTTTAATGCCAAGAGCTTGCGACAGCACGAAGTGCGCTTCCCAATTATGTTGTCCTTTTCCATTGCATTACCTGGAATGGAATGCAATGGAAAAAGGTGTTGACATTCTGTTAGAAAACAAGAAACAAATTGCCACTATTGAGATCGAGCCTGCGAACGAGCACACCAGAAGTCAGAAAAGTTTTGCGCACTACCTACCCTGGTCGCACCACCTCGTTCTCGGTCAGTGACCTTTTCACCTCATAGCAACTACATGCAGTTAGATCATTAGTTAGTTTTTTCTAGAGTCCTACGAGTGGTGATTGTGCCCACCCTGTTGCCATCTACTAAAAAAAAAACATATTTTTGCCACTAGTAGCTTCATAGCTAGAGACGAAATGTAGAAGAGCTCGGCCACATGTGCCGTGTGTGGCGGTCTTGTGCCGGCCGGTCCACCCGGCCAGACCGATGCTGGCGATCGATGCGCCCTCGACGAAGTCGCTCCACTCCGAGCTTCAGGTGGTGCCAAGCTGGCTGGGAGCTCCGCTTTTGTTTATATTTGATGAGCCCCCGCCGAGCTAGCCAGCCAGCCAGCCAAACAACCAACCAGCCGTTGTCGGCCATCGTTGGATGAGAACGGAGGGAGACGCTATAGCGGGATAGATAGAGAGAGTGTGTGTGTCCGAGAGCAGAGAGAGAGAGAGAGAGACACAACGCAGATGAAGAGAAGCGTGCTTGCGACGCCAACCCGTAGGCCCAAAGAATTAGGTTGCAGGCCGGACTATACACTAGAAAAAGAGAGAAAGACAGACGGACAGGTTCGCAGCAGAAGAAGAGCGGGCGGCCCACGTAGAATAAATCTCCTCAAGTTGCGCCACTGCCAGACTTCCAAGCCGACGGGCTCTGAGCTGCTGCTGCTGCTGCTGCTGCTGAAACCGCGCCCGCCTTAACTGAGTTGGTCATTGCCAACATCCGTTATAACCAGAGTAACACCTGCCGGCCGTAGTGGCCGTAGAAGTAGAAGTTCTAATTATGGGAGTATTCATAGATCATAGTTCTAAACCCTGGGAAAAAGCGGAGCGCATGGCGGCATCAAATTTGTCCGGCGTATAGCAAGATTTGGGAAAGTCTCTGCTCACTGATCCTCTAAAGTGTTTCCCTCTGGCCCCGAAAGTAATAATTACATTACCAAATTAACAAATAAGATGTATACTGCTAGAGGGCCGCTCGCGTAACGGAGAGCAAACTTTCCGACTATGGTTGGTCGGAATGGATGTTTTAAGCTATGATATTCTTACTTGACTTAGCATCTGGGTCTTACTAACGCCAGCAATAAAGGCAATTTATTGATTTTCAGCAATTTTCCGAGGTTTCCCGATATATCTTATTTCTTTTTAGTATCGTACATGCAGTCAGTACGATATCATAGAGCGGCATTATTTCTTCGGCGCCGTGCGACGACCGCATACACGTACGCACAATGGTTCAAATCTCAATATTATTACTATTAGTTTGTGTTATATATATATATATATATATATATATATATATATATATATATATATCTATAATGCTGATCGTGTTACTGTCATATCAGCGAAGACAAACACATTGATTGATGACCCTATTTGTAATACATAGATTACTAGGTATTACTATTACAACGTTGCAAAATAAAACCACGTAAATTCTGGTGAGATATTGAAAAGAGGGGAGTTTATTGTTAAAGGCTTACCTAAACAAAGTAAAAGACGCACATACACGCGATTTAAATGTGTTGTAATTAGTGAAATCTTACTTTATGAAAAACTGAAAAGAAAATCATACCGATCCTAGGTCCATCTAGCACTTGATCTTCATTAGAAAAACGCGCACCGCACAAAGAAAGAGACAGCTAAAAATATATTTCGGAATTATTTGCGTAGTAGACATGGCCCGTGGTTCACATTAATAATAATGGTGGATCAAAGCGGAGAAATTGTATTCAAATTTGTATGTTATTATTATTGGAAAAATAAAACCTTGCTAGACGATCGAATATAACTTTCTAATAATAATAACAAAAATATTTAACTTTGGAGTTTACACGATGTGTTTTTATTGTCGCAATAAAATTAAAATAGACATGATGGCGACCTCGGTAGAAGCGATTCGAGAGAGTTAGTGGTAGCAGTAAGTAGAAAACGTTGTAGTGCACTGATGATAACAATGAACAGAGGCGCTGTATGTAGGAAATGCTGTGTATTTGTGACCCAAAATGTACTGGCAACGGTAATGTCTATTACTTCACACGACTCCCCATCATTTGTCCTTTGAAGTTTAGTCTTCATGTGAGGTGGCGATTGCAACGCATATTTTGCCACGCAGATATCAATAAACCTAATGAGACAAAGTTTTCTCCAAGTGACAACGCCTTAGTTCACTAACAGTGACTAACTAATATCAACAGCTGTTTATTATTAATATAGTTCACTAGCAGCAACTCATTAATATCAATAGTATTTTTTGGTTGAGCACTCTCATAATTTAAAATTAATTCATAAAAGGATGTTTCTTATACACAGATCACTGGGCGTCGAATGCATTGGGGGCGCGCACGATCCGCCATGGGGTAGATATTGGATACCTTGGCCTTCACTATCACACCTAGATGAGTATTCGCTTTGTAAATGTCGAATAGCTCTTCAAAGCGGTCCGGATGCTTCTTCAGGTCTTGATTCTGAAATCCGCGTCGCGTAATTGATCACGAACAGACAGCAGGTTGACAGTTGACCCTATGCGAAGTCGGATTCTCCGTTGTAGCGGTTTGGCCATTTTGGAAACGTTCTATATTCCAATTGTAGAGCAGCGATTAGGCCTGTGATTAGTACATTATAATTGGTCGCACCAGTCCGTTGTATAGTTTCAGGTACGGCCGCGTCATTGATAGTGCAATGGCCCTAAGGATCCAGTTTGTCAGCCTGGGCGACTTCTTAAGAATCTCAGTTCCATGGTCTCGAAAATCGTAAGATTCCGGAACTTACACACTGAGATCCTTAATCGTAGTTTTCACAGCAAGTTGCACTCCTCCAATGTGGTAGGAACATTTTAGCTTCCTTTGTCCCAGACGGAAAACGCAACGCTTATGAAGAAATATGGTTAATCCCATTTTTGCCGTCCGCCTAATAAAGTCTTCAGCGGCATATCAGCGGAAAAACCTTATGTTCTTCTGCGGTCATCACATGTACGTATATGTTAAAGTCATCAACATAGATCTTCAGGCGTACTTTCGTCGTGAAAATACTCTTTACTGAGTCCTTATATAGCATAAACATCAGACTGCCGAGAACGGTGTCTTGTGGACATCCTGAGAGCACCTGTACCTTAGGCGAAAGTAGGCAGTTAGTTGCCTATAGTCACCCTAAAAGGGCGTGATCCACGGAAGTCGAACACCTAAAGTCGGAGGTGTGCTCCAAATCTCATTGACGGCAGGATAACGATAAGCGCGTTTTCAAAGACATTCTTTAGGTCCAAGAAAATCGTGTCGGCCGGTACGTCTGGGTTAACATGCGATGTCATTCAGGTACTCTACTACGCACTGAGTTGTCGAGCGCCTGGGCCTGTAGGCAAACTGCTGGTCGGTGATAAGTCCTTGCGAATGAGCGTTGTTGTAGATGCTATCCGTAATTATGCGCTCCAGTACTTTGCTCGATACCGCAGTTAGCGATACTGGGGGCTTGTTTGCGGGATCCGTATTGTCTCCAGACTTGTGAACAGGAGCTATAATAGCTTGTCATAACTATTTATCAAGAGCTATTTTTTGCTTCGACCTGGCTCTGTTAACTTTAAGGCGACAGTTGTCGGCGTGTTACTGGAATCTAATTTACTCGTACAAGAAGTACAAGATACGCCACGCAGAGGTTGCATCACATTAAATTAGCCAACAATCGGTATATATATATATATTTAGAGAGAGAGAGAGAAAGAAAGATCATTTTTAAATGGGTGTAAATTCCTCCGAGATTGAACCGACATTTTCGAGTGTCGGGATCGTCGGCCATATACCCACGCTAATCCTTGGAAATACAATATATGATAAATATACTTCTAACTCTAGCAGTTTGTATGCATAGATCTAAGTTAATCTTTGCCAAAATAAATCTTAGTAAATGCTTAATATTGGCAAGGAGACCGATATTTTAAGTATCAGAAACTATAGGCCAATTGAATTCAAGTGAGACGCCGTGGCGCGTAGGGCTTCAGATTTGTAGTTAAGTAAATTTTGTGGTTGTCGCATTACAGTTACAACTTCATAATAATAATAATAATAATTGTGCCGTCCTTCTAGCGACTCAACATCCCTTCACCGAGAGCTGGCTCCAAGCGCTGTTCTGCCGTCAGCTTGGCACCATGCTGGATCCAAACTCTTTCTGCATAGTGTCAGCTCTTAGGATAAGCGTCCCCATCTGCCAGCCCTTCTCATGTCTGTCATGCGGCCAACCTGCTGACTCGGACGGTCTAAACCCTTTAAGCTGTCTGATTTACAAGACACGCCATACTGAGAAGTGCTCTTAGAAGGATACCATCTACACCCGATCTTAGTGGGAGCAGTGAGCTGCGACCTGACGGGGTCACCATTCCGCTATGGTCGCACGAAAAAGTCTTGTATGGGACGTAACCGTTTTATGCACGGCGGCCTTATCGTATTTCCGCCGCAGCGCAATCAAATTCTGGATGGGTAGCAGAGCGCGCGGATTCCGAAAGACGAAGAAAGTATCTCGAGCTATCAAGGAACTACCATTTTGTATCAATTGCATTGGAGACATTTGGATCCATCAGCACAGGTACAACAAAATGCATGAAAGAAACAAACGTATAGAGACATTACGGGCAATCGATGCAAGGCCATTTTTTAGATAGATTATGTCTTTGGCCGTTTGTAGAGACAATCATAGGCGCTATGATTTGACAGGAAGCTAAGAGAGCATGATGAATTTCGCTTAAACGTGCGTACGTAATAATAAAAATAGTTACATTCGGTATATCACATATATGGGAAAATCTGGGAAAAGCAGATCTGCAGTTATTAGATAGAGCCAGATTTTTGTTTATGAAACGGGATTTGGGGTTATCCAATTCCTGTAGAAATATAATTGTTCATATCTTAGAGGGGGGACTTAATTGTCACAGGAATTACAACTTCGATGGGATTTACTTAGGACGAGAGCGTTTGAGGCCTATACTTTGAAGTGGATGGAAAATTTGGAGAATTTCGATTTAGAAATATATAATACGGTAGCGATGACAAGCACGGCCTGGCGAGCAGCCGGATACAAGAGCAGATATTTAACTACGGCGTTTGCAGCTTACCGGTTTCATCACGTGTTATGCAGCACGGAAGAATTCCACATTCCTCAGGAGTGTTGCAGGTGCACGAGGTGCTCTGCCTAGTGCGATATATACCACGTTGCAGTATGTCCAGCAGTTCAGTCAATAGCTGAACTAGCAAGATGAGAGAAGACCCAATGACGTGAAGGAAGCACTAGTTGTGTCTGATGTATATGTTTATAATTTTACCCAACCTGGGTGATAATAATAATACATTGTATCGCTGTTTTGATTGCATATATTATCTAGTGATCGACGAAGGTATTGAAACTGGGGCCACACGACGCGTGCATATTGAATGCATGCAACTGCTAAATCATTGTTTCAGTTTTAGTGGAGTCTGTTATGTTTGAAACCGTTCTTTATACACAATAATCTACATTAATGTACTAGTATGGGCATAAAGTGACTTAAAGGTCTTGTGCAGACTCATTGGGCATCTCACGGCGTTTATCGGGTGTGCGCTGCTACATAGCACCCCGACCGATTTCAGCAACCTCACGCGCCTGGCCGAAACAAGATCGCTGTGATGATGAGATTAGCGCGCATGATCCCTGTGGGATTTTAGCTAGTCTGTTTGAGAGGCGATAATCCATGCAAATGTTTGGTGACGACGACAGTGCTAATGATGAGGATGATGCTGTTGTTTTTATTAGTATTATTATTAGAGAAAATGTGCGTTTTCTTTTTACGCGCCTCTGTACTGTAGTGACGCTATTCGTCGCATCGGTCATATTAATTAATTAACGAACGATATTCGAAATTGTGAACACGCACATTCGAACACATATACACGTGTGACAATATATAATATATATATATATATATATATATATATATATATATATATATATATATATATATATATAACATAGAGCCGTTGCAGTAACTTTCAGCCATAGGCACTTGAGAGCATATGACATCTACAACGAGTGTTCATGAATACAAGTAGGGGTAACAGTCGACGGGGCTTACTATAAAACGCCTAGAATAAGCAGTACTCGCCGCAGCAGCAGTACCATGAGCGCAGTAGCAGCAACGTGGCGCAATGAGACACTAGTAAGGGATCGTATATGGGAATGTGAGACGGCCAGGACAACAGCGACAAGATAATCAAGAAGACAGGTGATAAGTTTGTGTGATGAAACTCATCTACAATTTGATCTCTCTTTCCCTTTGTCGCCCTGTTTCTCTCGATATTCTGTGATACTACTTCCCAAGTGACGTCCTTCTGTTGGTATTTATTTCGTGCTAGCGGATGTCATTGTCAAAAACTGTTTTTGAGTGCTTGTCTAAATGGGCAGGCAATAAACACGGATAAAGTGAGAGCGAGTTCCTATCTGTGCTGCTGATAAGTAGTTGGGGCTGAGAGGGCGATAGTGAGTGATAGCGATGAATACAACGATGAACCTCGTAACAATAAGCGTTTCTCCCGCGCTCTGCCTCGATGTTGTTTAACAAAAGTACAGACAAATTCCATAAAAGAGGATAGAGATCAAAAGGTACACATAAAGAAAGTAAGGGGGAGAGAACGAGAGTAGAGGGAGACTTGCCTAAATATGGCGGGAACGTATGACACGCATACTTACACACGTACCCACGTACGTAGAAACCTCGTAGGTTCGGTACAGCGGTAGCCGAGCAGCCAAATATCCGCTCAGCCTTCGTGCTTGACAGACTCGCTCGTACCCACCCGCTCTCTCGCTCGCCCCGGCCAAGTTGGCACTAGGGCGAAGTGGAGACGTTGTCATCTATGCAGTTATCTTCCATGTCGCCGCCACCGCCGCATTGGTACTTGGTACTTGGCACTGATCGTCACGACTCACGAACAACGGATGCTACGTCGTTCATGACACCGCCAGCACGTCATCACGTTACGCGACGGGGCGGGTTGGCCAACTGGCGAGACTTTGGGCTGCTGGCTGTTTGACAGGTCGACTGAGTTGTTAGCAGCAAAGTCGAGCAGGTCGCATTTCCGATCCCTGCAATCAGCAGCAAGACTAGGGGTCGGAAACGACAGCAACAACAACAAAGGTGATAAAATTAACAAATTAACAAATGAACGCGACCTTAGTTTCGACGAAGAAACGGAATACCAAGTGAACTAGTCGACACGTGTAATTCATTTTGCTCGTTTGATATTTAGTTTACAGCCAGCCGACCATTTATCGAGAGACGTAAGATACGGCGTTTAGCGCTTTGCGTTTGGCCTAGGTGTAAAGGTCTGGTTACTAGGCAATTTAAATGGCCAATTAGAAGTGCCATTTGTTAATCACTTTTCCTTTAACTTGCTCGTCATAGGAAAACGCGCAATTCATGTATTTATATATTCCAGTTAGTTGTTAACATGGTCATAATTATTGTTATTACTCATATTACGATTTTAATGATTGCAATGACAGCCGATAGTGACAGTAGTTATCTTCTTCCTCCACTTCTTATTATTAACCTTATTAATTATGTAGTTAGTTAAACTTACTTGAAACAAAAAATCAAAATAGAATCCAAATGCTGGTGTGGAGGAAAACGCGCACCTGGTATGTAAATGTGCCTAAATTCAACTATATTAGGTTGTCAGTTTTCTATGATAATATTTTTTTGAAGAAGGATTTAATATTTTTAAGATGTGTATGTATCGCAATTACTATTACACGATGTATATAATTTATTATTGTTATTATTATTATTATTATTATTATTATTATTAACTGAAGTGTAATTTATTCATATACCATGTTAGCACTTTAGAGTGGACAATTGTCTCCGCGCGAACATGTGATCACGAGTTCTCTAACCCAGGGTTAGCCCAGTTCAACAATGTGCCCCGAACAGGCGCTGCATTTCCTCGTTGAATGTCGAGCGACAGCTTCTGACGCAAGGCATGACCTGCTCGGTCCGCAACTGCACCATCGAAGGGGCTAATGAGTCGGTTACGTTGCGTCCCAAACAAGCATGCGGACGCTCAAAGTTATTATTCATATTATTATTACTACTAGTACTACTACTACTTTGATTATTATTATTATTACTATATTTTTTGTTAATGTGCTTACCGTTGTTGTCACTGTTGAGGTTTTATCAGATGATGATGAACCTGAACCGGTTGCGTCAAATCCAAAGTACACGGGTGAATTCCGAAAGCCGTCAATGGGCGTGACGCACTCTCTACCGGTGCTCGACTATTCGCGATAGAAAACTCCAGTTGGTCTGGCTGTTTTCTCAACTTGCGCTAGGTTGTTAACAACAACAACACCAACACCAACAAAGTTGTTGGCGTTGGTGTTGTTGTTGTTGTTGTACCTTTACTGCTGGTAGGTCCAATTTGAGCTGTTTTTCTGCTTAGGGAGCAGGCTGGCTAGCAAAGGTGCTATCTCTAGGTAACTCACTACTATCTCTTTTCCCTCTCTCTCTCTCTTATTTTCTCTCTCTCGCGTGCGCACTTTCTTTCTATCTCTTACTCGGGCGCGCCTCTCGAGCCCTCACGTAATTGACATACGAACTGTCGGGAGTCGTCATCTCCTCATCCGGGGATGACCATCACGCTGTGAACACCTCTGTTCAGTACCCGTAGACAGGCAGGCAGGCAGGCAGGCACAACAACAAGAACGGCAACTGCCTCTCGCCATTCGAATTGCTGCAGGCCGAAGGCCAAGCGGGAGGAGGGATTGGATCCATCGAGCAGCTGAGGCTATGCTATGGTGTGCGTTGAACGACGGCGAGGCCAGCCCCTCGCCCCGCTAACACAATAAGAGCCGATATCATCCAAGCGCAGCAATTGTCTTTGAAAATATGCGCCGTTCTTCTTCTTGCGGTGTCTGATTTGTGCGTAAGGTAGGATATATACTAGCGGTGCCACGACATCGACAGGACGTGTTCTGCGGTCGAAACGTCCGTCGCCGGATTCTTTCTCTCTTTCTCTTCCTATCTCTTTATATGCATATGTATACCTGTATAGCGAGGGAGGGGATTCGCGCTGTGGCGGCCACCTGTGCGTCATCGAACAGCGAGCTCTCTATCGGCGGGGTTGGCTGCCGACGTTCTGCGAAACAATTAGATTAGGTTAGGTGTTCATAGGCAGATTCTGGGGCGCTGTTGTTCAACGTGGACAGACCACCACTGAACGGGTAGATTCGGCACATGCGCTTCTTCGTACGTTTGCTGTTGAATGCCGGCTCATTTGGCTCAGTGTCGCCCCTTACGCAGTGAGCATGCGGAATGATGTTGGCTTGTGGCGTTGCGACCTGCGCTATAACGTACGTGAGCGCTCATACATACGACACATGATGGTCGTAGATTTGCCGTCGGTCAAGCGTCATTGCAACATCGTCATATAGTGGCGTCGTAGAATACTACTACCACTACTACGACTAACACTACTACTGACGAAAATAGTAATAATAATAATTCTCATATTAACAATAATACTATTTACGCTAATATTGCATGAACTAGCAAACCGCTGTGTCAAGCTTGAGGCGTTAAGCTTGAGACTTACGTTTTCCGCCGAGTGTGCGCCCTAACGAAACAGTCACTAGTTAACGAGGTGTTGTCCCGTTCGCAACGTTTGAAGGATGAACCGGGAAAATAACTCAACGCCCGTCCGCTCCTATTATATTCGGCCGCCCCCGACGCCGCCGCCGGCGCTCATGCCGCCGTTGTCGCAGTCAAATGCCAACAGTATCTGCGTTTGCTGTGCGTCTGCCCATCTCCAGATGCAGGAGCAGCACCATGCAAAGAAGGAGCGGTAACCGACCAGTGCGCAAGCAGCCAAGCTTGCAACCATGCAGCAGCAGCAGCAGCAGCAAGTGTATTGATCCCTCATTAGGTGTATTTAACCACGTGGGCTGCGGGTGGAGCGACAATATCTCGGAGCGCGGGCGAGGTGTTGCTACCGCCGCGGAAGCTGCTGCTGCTGCTGCTGGTGCTGTTCGTGCCGAAGCTTTCCTCACAGTTTTCGGTGGTGGTGGTGGCGGCGGCGGCTTGGTGGCCCTGCAGGTAAGCAGTGCCGGCTGTTGGTATTGAGCGCTCGCTCTGTTTGTGGATCGCCGGATCAGGTGCATCATCTTCCCCTTCACCCCCTGTCCCCCGTCGCCGCCGTCGTAGTCGTCGTCATCATTCCCTTCGTCATCACCCCCATCTTCGTCGCCGAGGTCCTCCTCGCCCTTAAGCGGCCGAAGCACCTGTTCAATCTCTCTGGGGGTGATGATGAGCGCGCCGTCCGTCGTCGTCGTCCTCTTCTGCTCCGAGGTGCCGCGCCTTCACTCACTTCGGCTCGACTCCCCCGCTAGAGCACATCGGCGCTCAAATGCCGCGTGAATCGTAGACCCGACCCATTCGTCGGCGGTGCCACCGAAGATCATTGGCGAAACCATTCAATGCGAACCTGTTCGCACCTATCAGTCTATCATAGAGCGTCGAGGGTCGTCTCTGCGTCGGCCACTTCTGCGTGTGGATCGTGGCTTAGCTGTGTTACTGGACGCTCTGTGCTGCTGCTGCTGCCCAGTGCTGACGTGCTTGTGTGGCTACAAGGATTACGTGCGACGTGTTGCCAACCAGACAACGCTGTTGTCGTCGTTGCTAGCTCGCCAGCTATCTCAAATCGTACACCATGCTGGCGAGTGCCTACCGGATCGCGGTTCTGCTGTCATACGCAGCCGCTCTACACTGCTACGTGGCCGGGTCGCCGGCCGCGCAGCAAACCCTTCAGACGGAGGCGTCCAAAAACAAGGCACGCGGTGTGGTAGACATTCTGCGCTCAATCCAGAACGGCCTTCGGGTCAAGGAGATGCTTCAGCGTTCGACGCGGTCTAAGAAAGTCGCGCAGCACAGCGGCGACCGAGCGCCCGACAGCGATAACGTAAACCGGCCGCAGGAGGGTGACGACGAGTATGCTCAGTGGACGCCGTGGTCCAAATGTTCTCGCAAGTGTCGACAGCGTCGGGTTCGTCGTTGCCTTCCGGTCGCATCGTACAGCTGCAAGGATAAGAAGGAGAGTCGGCCGTGTACTGGCCATCGCTGTATGGCGCCCGGTAACATTCCCGAGGACAGGCGGTCATCGAACAAAACGTCGGGCGCCAGCAGGAACTTCAAGGTTCTCTACCACCTTCAGACATATGTCTACGCGCCGTGGTCAGAGTGGACGCCGTGCACAAAGAACTGCCGCACTCGCCGATATCGACCCTGCGTCATGCCCATCGTGTGCGGCAAGACCGTGCAACAGGAAGACGCTCTGTGCTATGCCGAGGGATCGACCTGTGAAATTCTCTACAAGCCAAAAGCCAACACGCATGAACTCGGTAGGTGTGTTTGCTTCACTGCTCGTTGTATCCTCCATTTAGCTCTTAAATGTTTTTTGTGGTATGGTTTATTTTAGGTCCAGTCATTGATCCACGTCAGCAGTCGTAAAATAGTCGTATGTCGTACTATAAAATAGTCTTGTTTAGATTACTAATTTTATCGCATATTCTTTGCTCATGATACAGATGCTGTGATCCCAGATGGCGCAGGGGATCCCACGTCGCAGCCTGACTTCGAATGTGGAGTGGCACCCGCACATCCATCTCTGCGCATTATCGGCGGCCAATCAGCCTGGAAGGGAAAATGGCCTTGGCAGGTGGCGCTGCTCAACCGTAGCAAAGAACCCTTCTGTGGCGGAACGCTCATCGCGCCTGGCTGGGTTCTGACGGCAGCCCACTGCATTCGCCGTCGACTCTACGTAGTGGCCGGCGAGCATAACCTCAGAAAGCGGCGAGCCAAGGAAATTCGGGTTGCTGAGAGCTTCGTTCATCCCGAGTACGACGTGGAGACGGTGGATAATGACATTGCGCTACTCAAGCTGGCGTCGCCGATCGCGTTCAGCGATTCGGTAGGCGCTGTCTGTCTTCCGGATAAGCCTCTCACCGTCGGTTCGCTGGGCACTATTCTCGGTTGGGGCAAGCTCGCCGATCATGCCCTTAACGGTTCAGACGTTCTGCAGGAGGCCCAGGTGCCGGTCATATCGCAGGACGAGTGCCGTCAGGTCTACTCGGAGTACTACATCAGCGACAACATGCTCTGCGCGGGGTACAAACGGGGCCGAGTCGATTCGTGCGCTGGTGACTCCGGTGGGCCTCTGCTCGTGCAGAACAAAGAGACAAAGCGCTGGTCAGTGCACGGCATCACATCGTTTGGCGAAGGCTGTGGACAACGGTTTGGTATTTACGCGCGCGTCGAGAACTACGTCAGCTGGATACGAAGTGTGATGGCAACGTCGTAGGCTGTTCCGGCCGACGCCGATGTCGTTGGTGCCGCAGCAGCTACGCTCTGCTGTAGCCGCCCGGTCACGCGAACGGAGCTCATCAGCCCGTCAAAAGAAGATGAAATGAAGAGACAGAGAAAGAGTAGTAGAGTTTGTACCAGAGCGTTGTGATCTTCAATTGTGAGAAAATGAAATATGAACACTGCCCTGTAATCTCCTTCCCTTAGCCGGTTACGGCTGGACAAATACGACATTTATCCCATAAGACCCGTGCATGCCAAGCAGTCAACGCCCAATGGTCTCAATTGTGCTAGGCTGGCGTCTCGAACCCATCGATGAACGCGCGTGGATGTAAAGAAGTATTTGTTGGAGGAAATCAGTCCAGCGATGCGTACGTTAGAAGAGTATACAAACAGCTGTCGTAGACCAGCGTTGACAATTGTCTCTAGTCAGAACAGTCAAGTTCAACCCTGTAGATAACAAGTGATGTACAGAAAATATATATGAATTATGGATACGCAAGTACTCCACCTGTATATAATAGCTGCCAAGAATGTCGATTACGAAACTATAGAACAGAGTTCCTCGTGCAACAGAAATAAATACAAAAAGGAACGTCCCACTACGAAGTCTGTGTGTTCTTGCTAATGCTAATACAAATCTACTTGCTTAAATCTTGTTTTATATATTTGTAGTTTTACACGACGAGATATTGAGAACGATGATGAAATTAACTTGTTTTTGGAACAGATCAATCGGTTTACATTAAGATATAATTAAACAGAAAATGATTAAAACTATAATGTGGTAAAGTTATCAGCAAACTGGAGTAAGATATTCTCAAGGGTAGAGATTGGCTTAATTAACTGCATGAAGACAGCATATATTAAACGACCTTAAATTTTAGTATAGACCATTATGTTTATTTCACTCAAATTGAGTATAGTACACAGTTCATAAGAGTTTCTTTATAATACCTTATTTTCTTCACGCTTCCGGAGAAAGAAGTAGTGCAACGATTTTTGTTCCAGTGCTGTGCCTGGTACTTGGCACACCCTCTGCACACAGAACCGGTACAACCGATACTCCTTGTGGAAGGCGGCGTTTCAAAAAGCCAGGTATTATAGGTATAACCATGCACTATGTACCTGATGTACATGTGGCGACTGTCACATAGAGGACTATACCTAGAAAGGTGCAAGGCACTGAAAACGTCCAAACTCCCGACTTCCCGTCTGACCTGTTCAGCTCTAGCTTCCTATTTCTAAATGAAAATGTGTGTGGTACTGTGGTACATCTTCAGCCTTAGATACATAAAGCGGCTTCTTGCTCGGATATCAAGCAAAGCACTCGTTTCATATATAATATACACATTATATATATATATATATATATATATATATATATATATATATATGTACCTCTCAAGTTGGCTACATAAACCCAGGAACAATATTAGGCTCGAAGAGCCTTACCGCTGAGAAAACGGACAGACTTCGAACAGTCACGTCTGGCAACAGGAGTTTAGCCGAATCCCGATTTTAAAACAAAAAATATCCCCAGCTAATTCGCCGCAAAAGGCAGCGCTTACAAAACTTGTATCCACTACTACACACCCAAGCAGTAGACAACATCTAGAGAGTGTGCGCCGAATATGGCCAGGACTGTTTTGTCCGCTGAAAAGATAGTGACCGTTATATTTCTTGTGATTCCTAAAGAAGCAGCTTCATTGGCTATTCAAAAAAGGCGGTGTAGTATTAATAAGCTTATTTTATTCTACACTTCTGAACTATTTGTATAAAGGGCTAGGTGCTAAATGGCACCCAGAAAAATAATTTTTACTATGACAATGCACCGCGAAATTGAGCACGGCTGGTTTAAGTGTCCAAAGGGACTACATCACGAACTAAGAAATCACATTTTTTTTGCTTTTCACCTATAGAAACCAGCAGTTTCATATCCGACGATAATCCCTGGATAGCATGCGCTTTCATTTATGGGCACTTTTACATGCATAGTTATGGAGTTGCAGCTGGATTTCCTGTTTTACTAGTTTTATTCGCATCTGTACGTCTATGCAATTGTTTATGTTGGTGTACGGAGAACGTGCTAAAAGTGTACAGGGGTAAGATATTATCCACAGTTATCATATGATATTTGCAATTATATAGATATATAAACTGATACACGTACTACATTTCAATATAATTTATTTATGTTTGCACCTTTTCTCTGTTTTTTTCTCAACATACGTACTTTTATGAACTAGATAAGGTGATAGAGTATCGCACTAGATCTGCAATTCCCTCTCTCTCTCTCTTTATATATATATATATATGAAACGTGCATTTGTATATAGAAATACTAATTTTGTAAGTGAACTCTAAAGGTACGTTATTACTTATTTTAGCGGATTAACAAGGGCACTGGAACGTCCTTCTGGAAACTAAAAAGTGCACAAAAGAGCTATCAGAGGACTTTGCGGCAGGCTATCCTAAACTCAACCGATAGTTGTCAGAGACGGTAAACGTAAAATATTTGCGGTGTGACCCTCAGCCAACATTCAACGTCCAGGGAACTGATCGTCGTAAGAGAGATCCCATCAATACAGATCTGCAACCGGCTGAATTGCTTCTTGTGCAGTTGCAAAGTCCACTATATCATAGTGAAAATATTATTGTAGATCGTGATAGAAAGCTGTAACAAGTGCCGAATCAATATTTTGTTATTTTTAAGGTCAGGGCCAATGAAAACCGACAAAGGGAGATGCCAAGAGTGACTATCGTTCGTTGACATCGCGAGAGCAATCTACGAGGTAGTACACATTCTAGGGAACTGATATAGCCTTGCGGAATATTTGTGCGACCGGAACTGTTCTACTGGAACCGCAATTCTTCCGCGGCTTTTCGATATCAAATCACATTTTGTGATATCAAATAAAAATGAACTAAGATCTCAAAAGTCCATAAATCTTAAAGCTGCATCTCGCTTTGTAGTGGCGGTGGCTTAGGCGGCTAACGCAACGTTTGAAACGGGGCGTTGCCATGGCAACCACGGTTAGCAAAATAATCGCTAGTTCGAGCCCCGGCCGTGCTGGTTGAATTTGTTGGACGTGGTTGTCATTGCCCTGCTGCTACATACCTCTGCTGGAGAAAGCCTATATAATTGCAGTACGAGAACGCGATGACGATAGATGCATTTAGACGATATCGTGCCACAGGCAACTTAGCCCATTACGAGCGTATAAAATGTGGTTGTCAGAGCGGTAAAAGCTTGGGACTCACTAATACTCTAGTTTATCGGCTAGTTACATTCATGGATGAAATGGGCTTAAGGGTTAATTAGGAAAAGACAGTAGCCATGAAATTCCGAAGGGGCGGCCGTCTGGCCAGGGATGACGTACTTCAAATCAGGGCAAAGGAATTAAAATTTGTAAATAAATTCACATACCTAGGGCTCACCTTAACAACAAGGGGCAGTAGTTTTCGATCACACATCCAGGAGAGGGTTAGGAAGGCCACTATCGCAGCCGCGGCAATTAAATGTCCTTATAAGCTTTCGGTCGATGCAGCAGTAGCCCTTTTTGGGATACAGATAGCGCCCATCGCCACATATGGCATTTCACTAATATGGGATAAGGTGGGAGTAGACGAATTGCGTTTAATCGATGGGGTAAGGTTTTTCTTTCTAAAAAGGGTTTTTGCGCTTTCAAATACATGCAGAAATAGGGTGGTCCACGTGTTGGAAGGTGGCCCACTGCTGACAGAGGAGCTACAAAACCGACGGAATCTGAAGAAGACGTGCGCCTTTGACGTTTATATGCGAAATTGGCGAACCAAAATAAGCGAGGTAGACATAGGTATTTATGGGACAGCAGCAATGAGAAGCACTGGGTGGAGGGCTAGCGGGGTGAAAGATCGCCATTTAACAACGGCCTTTGCAGCCTACGGATTTCATTACGTTCTATGCAACGTGGAGGGCTTCCAAGAACCACAAGACGAATGTCGATGCAAAGAATGCTGGAGTAAATGTGATAAATACCACGCCGCGGTTTGTCCGGCGGTTCGGTCCATAGCAGAACTGGCAAAACGCTAGATCGATTGTTGTGTGGAAAACTGTGATGTAACATAAACACACTTACCCAGCCCGGGTGTTAATAAATAAATAATAATAGTCTAGTTTGCCTAGCAAATGATCAAGTAGGCGGAAACTTGCTTAATCCATTGTAACCCACTTCGTTGTTGAGCGCAGGTTCTTATTACATAGTAATGTCACAATTTAAATGAAATATGGAGGACTAATGGTTGATTCGTTCACTGGGAGCAGTCGTACCTCTCATAGCACTTTCGACACAAGGAAAACACGCATTAATATAAGGTACGCAGGGTAGAAATGATGTTACGACATAGATGGCCCATTGCGTATACAACGGCAATAAACCGGGCAGAAAAATAACGGACAGAAACGGTTCCAGGCTTTCATTATTGACTGTGGTTTGGGCAGAAATACTTTCCACCAGATGCTAGAGAAGACACCTATCTCCAACAATGCATGTTCACTGCGTGGAGTGCGGCATATACCAGAAAACGGTAGTGCACGTGGTTCTAAAATTTTAAAACTGGTAGATTACGAGATTGTGAAGCTACTTGGTTTGTGGCGACAATATGCAAGATACTATTTACGAGACGAACCGCATAGTAACAACCCGGGGAAAAAAATAAAATATTTGTAGATATAACACCCGCCCTGCTGACAGGATGATGATTCACAGGAGCGCTGACGTTAAAATTGGCATATACCTTATATAAGTGCTATACACTGTCATTAATGACATATCGACCGGGAAAGATGTGTCGTCACAATTTTAAATGTTGGTGTCTGCGTTGTGCTTTAGCGTTGTAGACTGCAGTCCCGTGAATAAACTACGTGTGAGCCTGTGTATATTGTACAAAGGGTAGCGTACCGTGAGTTCTAGCAACAACATCTCGGTGACAAGATTCTAGTTGAGCTATTGCAGTCAATCGGTGTCGACTGGTTTACTGCTTAATTTACTAATTACTTTGCAGTTCGTGTACCGCTTCGTGGTAGGCGAGGCGCTACGAAGGGAAACAGCGAACGCGACTTAGACTTCACGTCACACATACAGCAATATTTAATTGCAATCCGCCTCAAAGTTCGCTAGAATCGAATCGTCAGACCCCCTCTGTTCCAGCACTAGCCGGACCTTGGTGGCGATCTCAGTTACAACGTGGCGAACGCTCCTATGTGCTCCCGCTGTTGTTGATGCACTGCCTGCTTCATCCGTCATTGTCGGTAGTCGGATCAGTGGCCTCCTGAGCCCCTTGAGATTTGCCGGACCCTGTCGAAGGGCCTTATTCTCCCTGCGGTCAGCGTTGTAGATAATGATAGCGGTTCGGCCGAGTACGTCAGCACGGAGCAGCAGTACGAAGGTTCCAGCAGACCAGATAGGAATAGCCGAGATCTATGCCTATAATATTGATGACGTCCGACATAGACTTGCGAGAGTTCATCTTGCCCATCTTGGCGCAGTTCAGTACATCAGGTTCGATATATCGAAGATATTTTCATGTGTAAATATGGCATTATTGACCTGCTTGAATCCCCCTCTCTCTCTCTCTCGCTCTCTAGAGAGCACAATATACAACAAGCGCAGTGCAATTTTTATGAAGAAACTATATATATATATATATATATATATATATATATATAGTTTTTGCAATACATTTGTGCGAATATATTGAGTTAATAATACCAAATACCACGCTTAGTCAATGTCATAGTATCGCTGCAGATTATTTGCAGTAGCAGTTTGTTTGCATAAACAAAATGTTGCACAACAAACCAAACGGCACATATTCCATGCGACTACGGGTGGGGGGTCACGATGAATGCACTAGTTTTATTTTAATATAATGATAATATATCGTTCTGAATCTAGAATACGATGTTCATTCATATGTTCACTCTAAAACTAAGGTACTCATTCATACGGAGCAAAGAAAAAACAGTCTATCGTTTGTGCGTATTAATATAAAATACATATTTTATATTAGCACAATGGCGCATTTACACATGGCACTTAAAACAGCACCCTTCAGCTAAGTTGTCGTTGTTAGCCTGCCTGAACGGCTTGCGACAAAAATGATGTCCTATGCCGCACACTACGTTGACGAGATAGCATCCAATATAAATGCGAATATAATTTTAAAAAAATAATATTAATATTATATCAAGCTATACGCGCGAATATATTAACTTATGATATGAATTTTGTCAGTTTTGAGATACTGATTACACGAAAAAGATTATTAGCTAGGGGGGGGGGATTGATTTCTTTTTAGGGTGCATCTATGTATACCGGCGACGTGGTTTTATTAAGTCCACTCTCGTCTGGCGCCCTTACATTGGCAGTCAATGTCAATGTCTTGGATGTGTACTGCTTTGTGCCTTGAATCTTAGTCTCGTTTGCCGGCATACAGTCTCTCAAATGCAGAAAAAGGGTTGAACTGCGATGCCCCGTTGACGACCCGTGGCATCGGGCACTTGAGTAAGGTGCCGTTTACGTCGCTATAGATCAGATACATGTCACGTTTTTTTTATATGCTGTCCAACCAACCACGGGTAAACTCAACTCTACCCGGTGTTTGTGACCGCCCGGAACTACATCTTACTACATAAGTACTTCAGAGGGCTAAAGATGATAATTGCTTTGGAATTTTGCTTATATATTCTTTTCCAAGCTCTTCGTTGTAGGGTCCAATTGGGGCTCACGCAAGTGTTGGTCCTTTTTTAGACCTTCTTCGGCCTGGTTTGAAATGTTGCATTTTTCTCTAGGTGTTATAAACAACAATTTATTGTGATAGCATGAAGCAACCAAGTACAAGCCTAAGTGTCACTAAAGTGTCTTCTTCTTTTTTCTAGTGCGTTATATCAACAGTCCAGAGAAGTTTGAATACAAGGAATAAATTTGCATACCGGGATTGAGCACACTAGAAGCCGGGCAAGTATTGCCCAATAGCTCCCAGACCACTTAATATATTAAGAAACAGCATGCGCCGTACTGCGCAGACCTGGGGGAGAACAAAAGCTGTTAGAAGAGGGTTATTTGTCTACGTGGCGGTAAGAGCAGAATTGCTTTTAATTACACTGTGGAATCCGTTCGAATATCTAGCTCACGCGAACTGAAGCGCTCCAGGGAAGATGGCAGAGTTAAATGTGCAGGTTCGTTATTTAATCCTATTTTATTTTCTGAAAGGGAAAAATGCAACCCAAGTCGTAAGTAAATATGCAAAATGTATGGCGGGGAAGTAACAGATCGGCCCATACGCCTTGTGGCAGTCGACACGGCCCCACTACCAACAGTGGTCGAACGAAATCACACCTTTCGTTGAGCGAGATTGTGGCCAATATCGACGTACCATACAAATCTGTTCAAAGGCATCTCCATGCCGAGAGCTTCGTCAGCAAGTTGGGTATCTTTGTGCCGCACGCGCTCAGCAATCGCCAACTGGAGAAGAGCGTGCGATTAGCTTCTAAAAGAGAACGAAGATCGCCTCTTTCTCCGCACCACGGTGACAGGGGTTGTGATGTAGGTACTCTATATGGACGTTGTCCGCAGAAGGGCGTGGCTTAAAAACGGAAGCGAGCTCCATGAAACTAAGGAAAGTGATGTTAAGTGTTTGGTGGGATGCGACGAGGTATTTTATGAGCTGTCACAACAAAACGAAACAATCAATACGATAAAGCGCTGCCATTAACTGAACAATTTAACAACAGTTCTTCGCTATATGTACATACGTTTGTCAGCCATATATACAGGTAGTTCAATAAGTTCTTAGAATGAGCTTTTTAGAATTCGAACTTTGGCACGCTTTCACCGCTGCAACTTTTCGACTGCTAGCACTCAATATATTATGTTGATTGGCCGTTGCGATTTCGTTTGATAGCTTTTCCCGCGCAACGTATCGGCGTGGTTTTTAAAAAAGAGTTTCGAGGTGTTATCAAGCATTTTTATTTCAAAGATTGGAATGCGACCCAAGTAAAAATTGAGTTAGACGAGACGTACAGTGACTCTGCGCCATGTTTTGCCACTGTTTCCAACTGGATTAATGTGTTAAAAAGAGGTCACAGGAGCACCGAGGATGAACTACGTCCAAGAGGCCAAAAAACGGCAACTGATGAGGAAAACGTAGAGAAAGTGCGAAAAATTCTTGGCACAGATAAGCGAATGAACATTAAGGAAATAGCGGAGGCATTAGGGATTAGTTTAGGCAGTGTGCATTTTATCCTACACGAAAACTTGAAGATGAAAGAGCTTAGAGCAAAATGGCTGCCGCATTTGCTCAACCAAGGCCAAAAAGACGCGCCTGTTTTGGCTTCACAGCGAAATTTGGCCAAGATGTCGAACAATCTGTCGGATTTTTGGTGCAGATTCATGACCGTCGATGAAAGCCGGGTTCATCACTACACTCCCGAGACCCAAAAAGCATCTTGCCAATGGTGTGCACCTGATGAAGGACCTCCGAAGAGGGTGCGGACAACGGCATTGACCGGAAAGGTGATGGCTACAGTTTTTTAAGACCAACGTTGAATAATGCTGGTCGACTACCTTGAGAGCTGTAAAACGATCACAGGAGAATATTATGCAAGACTGTTGGACTGCCGTTAGCAAGAACTCATCGTGAAACGGCCCGCTTTGCAGAAGAAGGTTGTCCCGTTTCACCAGGGCAATGCTCCTGCACACAAGTCCCGGCAAGCATCGGCAAAACTGGCCCAACTGAGGTTCGAACTTATTGAACAACCCTCCTATTCTCCAGACCTGGCCCCCTCTGATTATTTCCTCTTCGGACATTTGAAGAATAGTCTCGGTGGAAAGCGTTTTTCCAGCAATGAAGAGGTTAAGGCTGCTGTCAATGCCTATTTTCAGTCTAACGATGCGGAATTCTACTCAAGAGGTATGAAAGCTCTGAAATCTCGGTGGGAAAAGTGTATTGAGCTTCTCGGGGAGTAAAGAAGAAAAATTTAAAAACATGATTTGGAAAATTCTCGGTTTTTATTCTAAGAACTTATTGAACTACCTGTATATATACATATATATAATAGATTTTCTTCATGTCGTCACTCATAGCTTACCGTTGGCGTGCCAACAACGCCAAATCGGTCAGCTCTTGTTGTGATCGATGAATTGGTTAGCTGTCTTTATGTTAGACAGTTTGTCGGGCGGTCCTTACAGTTGTCTGGAGTGTGATCAAGGGTCCTAAGAAAGCCCAGAACCCTGACCTAGTGCTGGTTGGGCCTTCTTAACGATCGTCGTGGCGGCGACACTGACGGTGGATGCTAGTTGTTGTTGTTGTTCAGGCCGCTGGTATCGACGACCGTGCCGGTGGTCGTTGACCGCTTCCGCCGCTGTCGCAGCATTACATTGTCGAAGGGCTTTCTCCTTGCGGTAGGCATGATAGGCGTCGATAGCTGCCCTACCGAGTACGTCAAGGATGCTCCAGCAGAATAGAAACGAGTAGCCGAGATACATGCCCATGATACTGCCGATTCCCGACACAAACTCGCGAGGGTTCATCTTGCCCACCTTGGTGCGGTTGTTGATCAGGTTCGACTTCATATAAATGTATACCTGCTTAGAGCCGAAAAAATGACCGAACAGACATGCATCGAGAACAAGAAGGGGACGAGGATAAGAGGGAGGGATAGATCATCAAGCACAAGCGGCAACCGAGTTCACACAAACAAGCAAACTAAAATGAGCAATACAGACGTCGCTTGAAACCACTCAAACAGGACTGTCGTCAATCAATAGCGTGTATTATTTTTGCTCTTCTCTCTCTCTCTCTCTCTCTCTCTCTCTCTATATATATATATATATATATATATATATATATAGAGAGAGAGAGAGAGAGAGATAGTGAACGCAATGGCGGTTATTTTCATTGACGTTAAAGATGCAATCCGATTGTATGTCAATTTCGTCAACTCTCGGAATATTGCATTTGTACTCAAATAATAAGCTAATATATATATATATATATATATATATATATATATATATATATATATATATATATATATATATATATATATGTTTTGCTCGATGCTCGAGATAGAAAAACAGCTTAGCCTGATAATACGTGATAGCTGCATTGCCCTTGGGGTATAATGTTAACAGACGTGTATGGATGCGTGCAAATAAAGATTTTAGAGAGGTTTAGGGAGAAGAGAGGTTTAAAAAAATGAATTAAAGTTAAACTTACGGGTAGGGGTATACAGTCACCATGTATGCACATAGGTATAGCCAAAATGTTACATTCTTGTGCATTTGGAAACAATAATTTAACTTCAAAGAATGAATATCGCCTAGTGGGATTTCCGAACCTGTGCCATCGATGTCTGGTTGGGATCGTTAAGCGCTTCGAGCTGTATATTGGGGTGCCAAGACAACGACGACGTAGTCTTGTCAAATCCGGTTTCATCGCAGACATTCTTGCATTGGCAGTCGATCTTCTTGTCTCGAATATCTTTCTCGATACGGTAAATTTTAGTCTCGTCCGCCGGTCCACAGTTTCTTAGCCGCAGCTCAGAATACGCAGACATCGACGAGTCGTTGGCGATCCGTAGCGTTGGGTACTTGAGTGAGGTGCAGTTCACGTCCCGATGAATCATGTACTGGTGACAGATGTCACGGCACTCGAACGCGGTGTACTTATTAGTCGGTTCAACCTTGTCCTTGAGAAATGACGGCCAGTCGGGCCTGCAGGGATTCTGGTACGGCTCTTGTAGCCGGCGTAATGCGCGTCTGCCTACACCTGGCGCATCAGGGCAAACGAACGTGTTTCGTCTGAGACCGCTAAAAGTCAGCGGCCAGGTTGCTACCACAAGGCAGCAGTTCTATAATAAAGAACAACCTCCTCAAAAATGCTTTTAGTTATAGCTTAAGGACTGCAAATTGTGCCAAAGGCAAATTTCTGTATTTAAATGTGTGCGCGCAGCGATTGCAGGTAATGACCACTATCAGTCCAAACAAGGGCTACGCTGAAAAATAAAACGTTAACTTGATGGTAGGTCATTCAGACCAAGCTTTTGAAAACAAATCAGGGAGTCAATACGGCATTTCCTGCTAAGAACATCTTCGAGTTCAAGCGAAATGGTCTAAACGCTTCCGCAACTCATCAGCACCAGGATAAGGCCCGTGCGATATTCACTTCCAAAAAAATATTGACGTGGACTCGAAATTTATTGAACATGGAGTACATTCCTTAGACCTTGCTAAGTTTGCTTGATATTTATTTGAATCGTTTAAAACAATTAGCTAAATCTTTCTCAAATGGGCTGCCACATTTCTCTGGTTTCTAAAAAAACTTCTGGAAAAAATACCTAGAGGCTGTTTCATTACTAGCGTCACCTTCTTGGGGGCAGAAAGACTTTGACAAGTGATTCGATCAGCTCATTTTAACAAAACCATTTTACGCATGCAAGTAGAGCAAACGTCTTGCACAAACCTGATATATATATATATATATATATATACTGAGAAAATTACTATACCGATAAACGTCGTCGTAAGTGGTTGTATGAAAACCCCGTCCTTAGTGAAGTCGACTTCAACACCTTGATCATGGATGGCAATGAGAAATCCAGCTTCCACAATAAACGGCAAATACGAGGTGTCGTCTACTTTGAGAACAAGTAACAGTCCGTTGTGGGGACCATCGAAACTCTCCATTCGGACAACGTCTTCAGCCTTCGTCGTATATGCGCAAAAAAAGCATTGACACGTACCTGGAACATCCGAAAGGCGATAGTTAAAATTTACTAGACCAAATATACATAGATAACCAAGTCTATTTAGCTATATTAGATAATAAAACTAACTGCGGCTATGCTGCTAGAAGTACTGTTGGAGAAACTGTAGAAATCTCAAACATGTACGGCCCTCACATATTCGTGAATTAAAGATGTACCTCCCTGGAATTCCAAGCTTGTAGGGGACGGAGGATATTAATTAAATTAAACACCATTGCTAACAGTCAAATAAATATTTTTTATGTTTTTTGTAAGACTAAGATTTTATTGATTGCTTTTAATTTTACTAATTAAATTTTTACTGATTGCTGTTCATTTCTAAGGTAACAGACAGTCTTTCTAAATGGCTATATTCTATGCAAAATTATTAATTAAGATGTAGTCTTGTTGAATAAACAAAGTGCAGCCCAAAAAAAGCAGGAATAAAATTATATTTTATCAAAAAATACACACGTGGGACGGACAAAACAGTACACCTAAAACTGATTTCAGCGGCGCTTACGACGAATTGCAGGAAAGTTCTGAAAGACAATGCAATTAGCACACGCACACCCACAAGACCCTCGCAGAAGCACCCCATCGAAACCTGTTATTATATATTAAATACTCTGTTATTACGATCCTTTTACCGTATCGCTATCCAAGAGAACCGTCGAAAATTAAACCCTAAAAAATGCACGTACACACAATGAACACGTGTTAAACCCCACCGTTCTATAATTGCAGCAGTTCTGACGATTAACTGCTCGTCCTGCTTGGGCGTTCCTCCTAGTGCAACTGCTGTGGCCATAACATGCATTACGATGGGAACTCGTTAGCTGAAGGCAATTGCTGCTAAAATCAATTTAACTTACCGTATCGGGGGTACATTTTGGCCTCCGGAATAGGGTTTTTCTTTTTGTAACGAGCACAGTCTTGCGTCTGACTTTGGCTGCTGGCGTTCGGCGAATTCGCGTCGCTGTTGTTGCAATTAATCAGAAAGCCGTTATCGAATGTGGCCAGCTCCACCATGTCAGTGTAGCTATGCGAAATATTTCGCATTATATCCCTCGTCGCTACGTTCCTGCAATATATATATATATATATATATATATATATATATATATATATATATATATATATATATATATATAAACATTCATTCTGAATATATATATATATATATATACATGTTGGTTACAGTTGCGTCCCAAACAAGCATGCGGCCATGCTCAAAGGGCCTCAAAGTCAGACCGTCAGATTTTTGTCCACTATCCCTGGATAGACCCGGGGGTTCTAGAACTCACTGGAAACCGGCAGATTATAGTGCGTGACTAAAGGTGTCATTTAAGTGGTGGTGTGATGTTTTCGTCGGCCTGCACTCAAAGCGCATGACAAGCCATGATGGGCCAACGCGTTCAAAAAATCACCGCAACGTATCTGTTATCATGTATCACTATATTATCCCAGGGAGTATGCGGGGGTATGTTTTTGTTGCTTCCTAGTTGATATGCGCATCGTTTTATGTGCATATAAACTGGGAGATTGATGAAAACACAGGTACAAAAACGCCACAAAAATCATGGCGTTTTTGTACCTGTTGCTAAATATGTACTCGTATTTACCTTTCAGCCTGTGTTTTGCGACCTGAAATATTCTAAAAGCGTATCTTTTAACAAATTTCAAACACAAACGTTTCATTAAGCCTCCACATAATTTATATAGTATCATCATATTGTGATTTGACACTGTCGTGCAGCGTTCCATGCAGCAACGCGCCGTTAATGTGCACATGCTCGTGCACCCAAAAGTATCGCCCATAGATTCATACCCGCCTAGAATTTGGGAGACAACGCACTACTAGTTTATTTTGCTAGTTTTTGCTTCGCGTTGGCGTAATTCATTGTTTGTATATCTATTGGATGTAAACTTGCCATAACTTTCCCCAGACCTTTAGTTCCTTAACCTATAATTAAATATTCCCCCTTAACTTACTTTCGTATCGCTTACGCAGCCTTTGTTTAATCCGACGGGCTTTTGTTACACGTCCTGCCAATTAACGAAACTCAGATAAAATCATTTTAGACATAATCGCATTACTGCCTTGTCTTTTCAGTTATTTCGGCTGATCTTACCTTTAGAACATTATTTTTATCATGATTGTATTATATGTTCATAGTTACTGTTATATTTTTACAAATAATGCAATACATTTATATGTCTATAAAAAAAGGCCTGCACTAAGCTTCTTCATAACGTTTTTATAAATGTCTAGTAAGTGTCGCTTGTCTAAATTGACTACGCGGTCAAAAATTTCAGTTAAGAGTTTTCCATTCAAAAAGTACAGCGACTTGGTCACTGCATATTTTAACGAAAATGAAATGCAAGAATGGACTAACACCACTGTACGACTTGGCTCGGTGGTTTAATGAATAGAAATGATTGATTGTGCAATATGATACGCATGCATAAAGTGTTGGGCATACAATGTTAGTAGTGACACATAGTAATCACGCACTTTTGTGCTCGGATTAAATCAAATCAACTTTACTCAACTATACGATTAGAGGCTAAGCAAAGGTAGTAAATCAACACAGTTCATTCGGGGCCATATACACCGCCAGTCCCGACTCTCGATTGAATATGATTTGAAGATTAAAACCTACAGTATGGATGACGAACGCATGGTCGCAGACTGAGTAAACCAGCACAGTCAACCAGTCTCTTTTCGTTCGTCTATTTGAAAGATAAGAAGGACAGATATATTTCAGAGCAATACTTTCATTCAAAGGTCACAAAATGGACTTTTTGGTTTATGTTATTTTATTGGTTATGTCAACGAGGATTGGTGCAAACTATATTTTGCACATAATATGAATATATATTATATATATATATATATATATATATATATATATATATATATATATATATATATATATATATATATATATATATATATATATATGAATATATATATATATATATATATATATGAATATATATATATATAAATATATATATATATATGAATATATATATATATATATATATATATATATATATATATACCGGCAGTCACGACATCCTCGCGCCAAAAGCTATAAGCTGGAAGGTTCTAGTGGACAAGGAAAATCTGAGTGACCATTATTGCATTGAGACTCGGCTAAGGATTCAAAACCATTGATCAGTATCTCCCCTTAAGAAGCAATTCAGACTCACAGGCGAGGCAAGGTTGAAGAACGAACTCGGGAGAAAAATGAAAGCACTATCCAGCCCCACAGAACTGCAGACGACCTACAGGCACTCCTTGTAGAGGTATGCGAGACTACGTGTACCAACAGCGTTCACCCTAAGCGAGGAAACGTTCCACCTAAATATTGGTGGACGCAGGAGATCGCGGACATACGTAAAGAGTGCTGCAAAGCGAGGCGTGATCTCAAACGGAAACAACGAGACGCAGACGCACGCACAAACTCAGGCTTTCGCAGAGGAACACGGCCTGCTAACGGACACACAATACGGCTTCCGCAAGAACCGATCAGTCCTAACTGCAATACAACGCGTTGCAAGTAGGGCGGATTTGCTACGCAGTTCCACCATACAGGCACGGCAGCTCCTCCTACTCGCCCTTCTAGACGTTAAGAACTCCTTCAACAGTCTACCATGGAAAACCATTCTGGATACACTGATACAAGGAAAGGTCCCCGCGTATCTGGTAAAAGTTATTTCCGATAAAGCGATAGTCGTGCAGGCTAAAACTGCCGACAAACTTCAATTGAATATGAATAAAGCTGTTTACCTGACGTTCGAGTGGATGAGCGCAGCGGGACATAAACTAGCCGCGAAAAAGCGCGAAGCAATGCTCCTCACAGGGAGAAAGAGGATACGTCCGCTCACTTTATAGCTTGACGGCGAGAGCATCAAAATGGTAAAGAAAGCCCGCTGCCTCGGGGTCACTTTTTGGATACTGCAATGAATGGCCTCTGCCACATAGAAAAAAGGCAACGACAAAAGCAGCCAAGGCAGTGTGTGCTATAGCCAAGATTCTGCCGAACATCCATGGCCCCCGGACCCGCACAAGGGCACTGCTAATGACGGTCGCGGAATCAATGCCATTATTCGGAGCGCCAGTTTCGGTGAGAGCGACCCTCAAAACGAAAAAAGTGAAGCAAATTCTACTAAGGACCCGGAGGGTAGTAGCACGGTAGTAGGGTTATCCAGGGCTACCGCACAGCCAGCACGAATGGTGCTCTGGTGCTAGCAGGGTCGATCCCCTGGGATCTCAAGACACTCGAAAAGAGGCGATTGTGGGACTTAGGTGCTCTTACGCAGACGGAAAAAGGCAGGGTGACAATCGTCACAAATAAGACAGGGCAGGCGGAGTGGGACGCTATTCCCCCGAGGGCCCTGGAAGATCCCTGCGCGTATTGCTGCCAGATATCAAGGCATGAATAGAGAGGCCAAAGGGAGACCTCACCTATCACCTCAACCAGATCCTCACAGGACACGGGAGCTTCAATTCGTACTTGTTCCGAATTGAAAAGGCTCCGTCGCTGACATGCGTATTCTGCCAAGAATACGCATGTCATGCACATGAAGACACTCCAAGTCACACACCGCTACAGTGCTCGGCCTGGGAGGCTGCACGGTTAAGGCAGGCCTCTCCACAAGGACCCCACGAGGTCAGCGATCCACCTCGGTCCAGCCTAATAGAGTTTACAGAATATATCGTCTCCAGTGAGCAGGCGTGGAAACTGAGAGCAGCTACGCTAAGAGAAGTCCTCCAGGAGAAACTAGAAAAGTGCAAAGAAATACAGACACAACTGCTGCTTCAACCCGAGGGCATCCATAGAGAAGCGCAGATCGAAGAAAACGGGCTTGCAGGTGGTAGACAAGAGCTGGAACCTTTAGGCGACCCTAGCCATTTTATCTAAAAGGACGCTCGCCACTTCTCCTGATAATCCATAGTACTGTTTTATAAAGATCTGGGCTATCCGAGAGTGAAGCTTAAGGGGGAGGTGCGTTTAGTGGGTATGGGTCTCAACAGAGTAACATTCAACCGTTGGGGTCGAGTCCCACAGAGATAGAGACTCGTAGCGATAGTGCGTAACTGCATTGAATACCTCCTCCACAAAAAATACAGTCACAACCGGGTCCCCCCAAGGGTCCGCACTGGAACTAACCCTGTGGCGTATAACTTACTTAGACTTCTACATGTCCCAGGAGTTGGCTTCGTCGCCTATGCAAACGATCTGGCACTGATCGTTACCGCTTGTGATGAGGGTCTGCTCGAAGGAACAGCCAACAGAGCCCTGAGGATATCCGACAATACCTCCACACGCTAGGCCTCGATTGACTTCCCCAAATATTGGAAGCAATTCTGTTGAATGGCCTCAAGCGTCCTCCACGGAATCTAAACTTACACCTGGGAAGGCACCCATATCCTAGATAGGGCTTTCACTGGATGACGAAGGTGCACTTTGCAGCAAAAAACAGCCAAAGCGCAGCTTCGAAAAATCTTGCCGCAGACCACAGGCTTACCCAGCAGCCCTAAAAGTTCTTTCGAGACAAACTTCCTGGCACCAAAAAATGAAAGAGCTCGCATCAAGAAACCCCCTAATTAACGCCAGAACGAAGGCAGTACTAATCAGTAGAACAGACACCCTCTATAACTAAACATATATGTAAATGTATTTTTCTTACTTTCGAACGCGCCTGATTGACTGGTGAGTACAGTGATAAAATACCTCGCATATATCTAGCGGAATACCTAGTTCAACGACTCAGTAGTGTAATAGGGGAAAAGCTTAGTCTTCAGTGCAGGAATGCCTAATGGCGGAAGATAGTTGTTGTCTGTTTTTAGTTGAATAAAATCATAAAAAATAAAAATAGCTATAGTGTTTAGGACATATATATATATATATATATATATATATATATCCCGAACACTATAGCTTTTCTCAATTGCTCTGCTGCGTCTCTGAGCTAGGTAAAATAGTAGGGCTCTAAAAATATTTATAGCACTTACCTCTGCAGTGCACCGGACCAATCAGTGAAGTGTTGTATTAGTTCCATATACTCCTTTGTGAGGTTCCAAACCGGAGTTCGCTCTTCAGCTGCTATTCGCGCAGGGTCACAGTAGAGTTCCTTCATTTTTATCATACTATTTGTTGTATTCTCCGATAAAAGTTCTTTGCTAAAATAAAACAAATAAAAATTAATTTGTCTTTACTAAGCTCTTTTTTACACTTTATATATATATATATATATATATATATATTGTTTCAGGAAGCGCGTTATATGGAATTGTAGAGCTCATTCAAGCAGATATTTTTTTTCCAATGAAACATAGTCTCTAAGAAGTCTTGTTTCGGAGTGAGAGTGAAATTACTACAATTTGTGACACTGGTGTTTTTGCTCTACATAGGAGCACAAAATATGCAACGGCAAGACAGTTAGTCCTCCTATACAGAAACTAAATACACCGTCGTGTTCGTGAGAAAATTCTGCTTCCTCCAAAAATATATAACGCCGGTCAGAAGATGCGACATGGCCGTTTAGAACAGAATTCGCAAAAGTAAAGTTATTTTATTAGCTTTTACACAAAATACCTCAAAACCATTACCCTACGACTACTTACAGCGCTCAAAACTAGCGCATTTAGGGCAACGCACATTTCATGCGCATTTTGATACCAAACTTATGGCAACGCGAGCCGCGGTTGCGGAGTAATTACGATTTTTTTCGGAGGACATGTCGAGATTGAGTGCATGCATAAATAACTTTGTTTCAGATAGATTTGAAGAGCGATATGTAGAATTGTATAGCTCGTTAAAGCAAATATTTTTTCCAATAGAACATGGTCTTTGAAAAATCTTGTCTCGGAGTAAGAGTGAATTTACTACAATTTGTGACGCTGTTGTTTTTGTCCGATATAGGAGCATAAAATGTGCAATTGCGAGGCAACCGGGTATATACTCTTCTATACAGAAACTAAGCACACCGCCCTATTCGTAAGAAAATTCTGTTTCTTCTGCCGAAGAACCTATAATATCGCCCAGATGATGCGACACGGTCGACGACGCCAAGTACAGACATATTTGGCGCCAATCGGTGGTGGCTATAATTGATTGAGTTTGGTTCAAAGAAGTAATCAAAACAAGTTTCGGCAATTTTCACGGAACCGAAAATGGACGAGCAGCGAATCTGTATCAAATTCTGTGTTAAAAACCGAATCACATGTTCTTAATTGGTAAAAATGTTACAAATTCTTTATAGTAATCAGGCCGTGTCTCGAAACACCGTGTATACGTTGTACGGCAAATTCCGCGACGGACGTGAAAATACCGAAAATGACGTTCAAGACGGCCTTCGCCATCACTAGTGGAATAAGGCGTTGAAAAGGTTTCTGATATTGTACTCAACAATCGCCGAATTTCTTTCAGGGAAATATCTGAGAAACTGAGATATCTTATGGAGCAATTGTAACACTCTTAGCCGACATTTCATGCATCAGAAGACTGGCAGAGAAGTTTGTTTAAGAACAACCTGGTTATTTTTAATGTTTTTTTGACAGCATCCTTGCGTTTTTCACAAAAATCGTTTTTCACGGATTTCTGTTCCCTGTTTTTACGGTCAATAAGGAGAGGGCAACATTTAAAAAAGATTGCGCAAGCAAGTTTAACGCAAGAAGCCCGAACTCTAGGCAAACAACTTCTATTATGACAAAGCGCCGGCGCACACACCGTTACTGATTTTAGATTAGTTGATGAACAATTTGATTTCTATATTTCTTTCTTTTTTTGTTTTTTTAAGTGCCTTTTATTTACAGTATCTTATGTGTATTACAACATTATAGTCGTGTAGTTCGTAAGGCTGAAAGCCCGTGTACGCAGCACTGGAACATCCAATACATATGATTTATTTTTCTTTCCATCTTCTTAGCACCGTGTTACCTACATATTATATTTATGTTTAAAAAAATAATAGTAGTTAAAAAATAATAATGATAATAATAGTAATAATAATAGCCAGTAAATAATATTTTGCCTGAGTGTTCAGAGATCTGGTCGAAATATATAATATTAGTGGTCGCTTGAAGTTGTATTTCATGGTCTTCGTGGATAATCAGATATGGCCACCCGCCTCGACCATGGACAGTACGCTTAAAGGCCGCCAAGTGACGCAATGTGTAGGCTCGCGTCGCTGTCTCCCACATGTCACGTCTTCGGCACGCTATGACTATAACACCATGTGCACACACACACACATATATATATATATATATATACATGTATCTGCACACGCGTGTCTGCATACGTGTAGTTGTGCTGTCTCATGGCTGCTGAAATGTGTGTGGGCGTTCATGTGGAAACTCGTTACGGTGGTTACATGTTGTCTGTGTTTGCATTTCATGTGATGATGTGTTTGTGCGTAATGCGTAGTTTTTGAGTGTCATACATTTTGTGTTATTGGAATGTTAGTTTATTCAATTAACCTGGACAGTTGCTCCTGGCTGAGTGATGTAATGTGTTCTCGTATTTGTTTCTTGATTTGTCTAGTGGTCTCGTTTGTTTGTTGTCGTATGTTATCAGGACAACTATTTAATAGCTTAATAAAATGACTGGCAGCCCGTCTTTTCATGGTTTCACTTTTTATGTTTTCCAAATTGAGGGTGCCATGTTGGCGTGCTCTGGTAAGATATTAGTGACTTGATCTTTGTCTATCTTGTATCTCACGCCCAACATGTGCCTCTTTCAGAAGAAAATGGGAGAGCACTGATTCTCCGTACTGATGTCGAAAAGGCAAAACCTTTAAACTGTCCATAAGTGTTGCTGCATTAACGCTGCGTTCAGCACCGCAGACCAATCTTATGGCTTTCTTCTGCAGGACGATTAATGGTTGTAATATTGTCAGACAATAACCACCGTATAGAGTTAGTCCATATCGATAGTGACTATCCACAAGTGCACGATATACTTCGAGTTTTAGTGCTACTGTCGCTGAGTTTCTTATCTGGCTTAATATTGCCACGCCCTTCCTCATTTTCTTGGCAATATAATTGACGTGTGGTTGCCAAGATAGGTTGCTCGAAATCATCATTCCCAAATATTTTATCATATCAGTTTGTTCGATTAAGGGGCAGTGACAATGCATAGAGCTGGTTATATCGAGATGGTTGTGTAGTTGTATAGAATTCATGTGTGCAATAGCCGGACGACTTCGGAGTTTGAACTGTATGAACTTAGTTTTGCTGTGATTTATTACAAGTCCGTTTTGTTTCATCCACGTCCCGATTTTACTTAAGCTTTTATTTATTAATTTAAAATGCACCCTGTTTGGGTATGTAAATACGAACATGGTATATATAACAAACATGGTAAAATGAGTTATGAGCATTCTCGCTCAAGCTGAGAAAGCGACACGGATTCCGTACAATCAGGTAGGTGGTAGAGGGGACATGGGCCGCCACAACGACGGCATCTGCAGTCCTCCTTGGGTTCATGAAACCCAGCAGACCGGCATAGTAGATGATGAAATCTGTGAACACTGTAGCGAGTAGTGAGGTGACGACATGGCCGGAGAACGTCCTTTCAGGCCTGGTTAGTCATAGCTGGTGATAGATAAAACTCTCTGGGAATTAGAGACACTTTTTGAGAATACTCATGCCGAAACGTTTCCAGAGCGACTGTCTGCGGCAAATTAAAGCGGTCTACGAGTTCATCAATAAATGACACTGAACCCGCGAGCATGTACACTAATCTGTTGCGCGAATTTGACGGAAGGCCAAGTACTCGCTTCAAGAAGGCTGGCTTCACCCTATCCAACTGCCATAACTGCGAAGTGCTAAGATGTTTCCATGTCACTTGAATTCCGTAAGCAGCTACGGATGCCACTTTGAGCGTAAATAATGTCATGGCCGTCTGGACGGACAACTGTGTTGGGTTTCTGATACCCGCTGCCGCGATAAGTGCTTTTCTACAACGCTCAGTTACATGCTGTGAAAAAGTGGTACCTCGAGACGAGAAAATTACCCCGAGATAGCAAAAGGTCTCTACAAACTGCACTTGCTCACCGTGAAATCGCAGTTTATCTGCGCGGGCTCGTTGCCCGCCACGCCGAAACTTAACAGCCTTGATTTTTGACACGTTTACTATGAGGCCATTCTGCGAGAAATATTCATCCAGTGTGCAAAGAGCAGCCTGCAGGTCAGTACGGATTCTGCTGAATATTACCAGATCATCTGCGTAGAGCAGGGTCATGACCGTTGAGTGCCGCTCTTTCATGATGCGTGGCAGATCACTGGGTAACGTTATAAATAGCAATGGGCTGAGATTATCGCCTTGCGGATACCCAGTTGTCTGATCAAACGTGTTATGCTCGCACACACCATCATCGAGGATAATTTGATTAGCCCTCAGAAGTGCGCAGATTAGAGTGAGCATTCGCGGTCCGACTCCGGCCTGTCCCAACTTCTTTAAGACAATGTTACGGGGTGCGATGTCGAAGGCAGATTTTAAATCAATAAAAACCGCAAACAACGGGAGTTTTTTCCGGTTTAATGAGATTGTGATCTGCTCGAGAAGTACTTCGCAGGCTGAGATAGTGGAACGCCCGGTCCTGAAGCCATGCTGCTCATCTAGAAGAAACTCCAGTGCTGTCAGAAAATCCGTGAGACGTCTTGTCAGTATGCTTGAGAGTAGTTTGTAGACACAACTTCTTTTTGATATCGGCCGCCACGCAGCAGGGTCCGAAGGATCTCCTTTTCCTTTTGGAATTACTTTAAGAAGGCATTCATACCACTTGGCTGGCAGAGCGCCCTCAGAGAGGCATCTGTTAAAAAGGGACTGCCATATAGGCACGAGGAGATGTCCCTGCCGAAGGTGTTCATTCCTTACAAGATCTGGCCTGAATGCCTTGTTATTTCGTATACGAGCGAGGGCAACATTGACTTCGTCTAGACTAAACGGTTCATCAAGAGCCTCAGAGAAAAATCTCTCGGGAGTTTCGAGCTCGTACGAAATAGGAATCTCAAGAGGTAACGTATCCGCGTGGGTGAAAGCTGCTTGAAAGTGGCCCAAGAGTTTTTCAGATGGGATTGGACAGCTCGTAAAGTTGTGAGGCTGTCGTATAATGAGGTGGGGTTCTTGTTGTGCTTTTAGTATGAGGAGGCGTTCTTGATGGTCAGCAAATGACCGCCTCTTGAGGTCTTGAAGCTTCCGATAATGTTGTCGTGTGATTGAGTAAATAGCCGCCGCAGCTGGGTCATATGACGATTGATGGAGGGCTCTAAGTAGAATTTGCCTCAGCGCAAAGCAATCACTGTCGTACCAGCGTGGAGAGCGCCGCATATTTGGAAGTGATTTAGAAGCTGAGTTTATAAGGACGCTGGTGACTTCAGCTATTGCCTCATCAAGGGGGCCGTGCTGTAGCCTGTCCGGGTTAATCCGAGCAAGCAGCGAAATAACCATGTTGTTATCAAGGCGCTTCCCTACGCCGGTGCGTCGTTTATTAGCACCAATCGCTTTAATAGAGAGCTTGAGAACCACGGGGATATGTTTCTTAATCCCCGTCAGTAAGACGTGGAAAGCCGGCCCTTCATATGTCACACAATTTGGTGGGGCTGAAGTTGCAAAAATGTCGATTGTTGAGCATCCCGTTCTTCCAATAGAGCCAACCCGTTGCAGGTTGGCATCGGCATTATAAGTGGGGGTACCCCTACCGGTACACACCCACAAGCTGTATGCATCGAGTGACTCTAACAGAGCGGTAGTCCGTTCACTCGGAGGGTCTTGCTCCAGCCGACAATTGAGGTCCCCAGCTAACAGTATTGTCTGACCAACGTCAACGAAGCTCATAGCAATGCTAATCTTCTCCAGTAATTGGTCTGTACTGTCACCGCTTCCCGAGTTAGCACTGCTGTACATGGCAATCAACAAAAGTGTGGATGACGAAAGGACTACAACATTATTCTCTGAGTAGAGCAGGTTCAAGTTTCCAAGGCGAGGACCAGTAAGAACAGATACGCCACCTGTGGGACGACCGCGAGCGACTCGTTGAGAGCAACAGTGAAAACTATAATACCCGGGTACATCGAAACGTTGAACGGAAAATGTTTCTGTCAGGACAACGACGTCGAATCCTGATAGTTGGTTACATAGTCCAGATTCTCTCATACTTCGAAATCCTTCGCAGTTAAATTAGCATATTACTAGTTGTGGTTGCGGCGTCCGCCAGTTGTTGTGCTGTGAGCTGAACACTGTTTTGAGCTCTTTGAGGTCTTGCATCATTTTCATGACGAACTCTTGGAGGTTGGGTTTCGGAGGTGCTATAGTCTGACGTTGTTGTTCCACTGGCCGTGCTGGTCGATTTCTCAGGGTTGTTGGCCGATTCCTCAGGGTTGTTGGCCAAGAAGCGGGTTTCCAAACCTCCTCCCTTGGCGGTTCTACGATGCTCGGGGCAACCCTGGCCACTTTTTCCTTTTTTGCGAGTTTCCTGTTTGGAAAATCCTTTTTTGAAACGTCTTTTTCTAACTTAGTGTTAAAAAAGCGTGCGACGCTTCTGGCAGTTGCTTGGGCTATTTGATCTGCCGTTTCGGGGCCGTACTTCCTTTGACTAAATCGAACAAGATCCGATTGAATTTTTGTCAGAGGCATGTACCTTAGCAGATTGCCTTCAGAGAGACTCTGCAGATCAGAATTTGCTTTTTGACAGTACTCTGGGATTGTCACAGGCACTGAAAGCACCGTAAATTCTGAATCAGGGTGGTTTGCCTTTAACCACTCAGCAAAGCCACGGACAGCTGATAACATTTTGGTACCTTCTAGTTGCAACACCTCGTAGTCACCTGGTTGAAAGAAGACTGCGCTGGTCTTTTCGATATCCAAGTCTGCCATGGCTCGTGGACGCCAAAGCCGAATTCAACGAACTTAATCTAGGATCGGTGGATAGCAGGTTCATGCATTGATATATCACGCCGCCTCGGTCCACAATTGTATTTTGTCCGCCGGCAAGTCGACAAATTAGGCAGTTCCACGGTTGTGATATCGCGCCTGTTTGCTGCGTGCACGATGTATGGAACCAGTTCGTGCACGAACCACATAGGAGTGTCACAGGCTCGGATTCTGCGCCTGTTTGGCAGATGAAGCAGATATCGCCTGCATGAGCCATGATCTTATTACTGACTAGCTGGCACTCGTAAAAACGTGAAATCACTGCTAAAAATGTCGCTAAAAAGGTGTTACTAAAATCAATCAGCGTAAAAGCGCTAAAAAGAGACCCAGATAAAACACAAAAAATAAAAACTTTTTTGTATTTACCTGGAATTGAACCAGGGACCTTTTGCTGGTAATCCGGGGCCCTACTGCTTAGCCATATTGTCACTTGCTTTGGTAACTGACGATGTCCTATAACCCTCTCAACCAGATACGGTTTTGGAAATGGTGTAAAATTAAAATTTCAAGCGCTGATTTTCACTCAAAACGCACGCACGTACACACTCACTGATACGTTTGGACTTCACATTGGTGCGAAACATAGGCAGGGCTGCTGCGGGTGCTGCCGTGTGCGCTAGTAAAGCTGTAAGTCATAACGGCAGTCAAACGGCGTGAAAGTTCCGCATTATCTGTTGGATGTTTCCAGGACAGTAAGAGCTATGGGTGTTATCCAGAAAGCTCTAAGAACTGTGATCAGTTTTCGCGGTACAACTTTGCTTTAGAAACGCCGCCCAATCACCGTATTGACCACCGTTCAGCGGAGCACAAGTAAAACACGACCGCACGGCAGTGCGATCAGCTGATCTCACTGCCGTGCGGTGATCAACTTAAGCTTTGTTCTATGTGTTGCGTATTCTCAAGTGATTGTTGTGTATAGATAAGTGCTGCGTCATCCGCGTACATGTATTTAGTAGAGCAGTCTTTTATTTGAAAGAAATCGTTGCAATACAAAATGTATTAAAGAGGACCCACCACACTTCCTTGAGGGACGGCAAAAGGTCTTAAGGTAACCTCGGAAGACTCGTTGTTGAACGAGTATGTCTGTTTTCTGTTATTAAGATATGTTTCTATCACGGTTAGTGCCTTTGCAGCGATTCCCATACGTTGCATTTTATGCAGTAAGCGGCAATGTGGAATGCTGTCGAAAGCCTTAGACAAATCTAAAAACACACCTACTGGCCTGTTACCCTTATTTATCTCTTGAGCTAGTGTTTCATGCACAGCCATTAACGCCGACTGTGTGCTTTTGCCTTTTCTGAACCCAAACTGATTACTATGTAGTATTTTATTGTCGTCAAGATGTCGTTTTATGCGTTTTACAATTAACGTTTCGATTAGTTTGCCTAAATTGCTGAGGAGTGAGATTGGTCTGAAGTTACTTATGTTGTCTTTGCGTCCCTGCTTATATAAAAGTACAAGTTTTGATCTTTTAAGTGCACTAGGAAAGCGACCGTGCGTAAATATTGAATTTGCCAGCCTCCAGATTATCCTCGTGAAGATGTCACTGTTTGCTTTAATTATATTGTTTGTCATTTTGTCCTCTCCAGGTGACTTGTCATTTTTAATTTGTCTAATTGTTTCTTCTATTTCCTCTTTTTCTACCGGTGGTAGTGACCGGAGGGGCTCTCGACATCTGTAGGTTGGTAGGTTTTCGTCATCTGTTGTCGATCCATTTGATAGGCTGAGCTTTTCACCAACTGTAGCGAAGTGCATATTAACTAAATCTACTTTTTCCTTTAGTGTTGCTAAGTTTGCACAATTTCCTAGCTTAGTTAGGTCGACTTTGTCAGTACGCTGAGTACCCCTTATGCATTTATTGATTGTCGTCCAGTCTTTTTTTTTGTCACCGACGAACTTAGATGTATAGAAGGCGTCTTTGGCTTTTCTGAGTTGTGATTTTATTTGATTTCTTAGTACTTTATGTTGTCTGAATTTCTGCAACCTTTCTATTCACCGGACCTGGATCGGTGTACCTTTTCCCTATTCCCACGGAAAAAATGGCAGGGATAACGTTTCGGGAATATAGAGTAGATAAATAAGAAGTCGCAGGACCAACTCAAGTCAATTCCTATGGACAACGTCTCAAATAGTGTTCAATCAATATTTCAAATAGTGGTAAACTAGGTGGCACAAGTGCACTGCAGCGGGCGCGAACAATTTTAAAGGAAACAAAAACACTTTGGAAGATTAAATAAACATTATTTTCTATACTTATGTAGCAGAACTTTTCAGTCCGACCTCTTATATATGTATATATATAAAGCCGTTAAAGACAGCGACGACTGGCCAACCTTATTGCAAGTTCCCATTGAGCTTTTCCCTGTGAAGATCCAAAGTCAATAAGACAACTAATAAAAGCGAAAAAGTTTTTAAAAACATCGATAGCGTTACAACGGGTGGCTAACATCGACGTGAATAGCCCGAAGGCTTTAGCAGAGCAGCTCAACAGAATCCTAGCATAATCCACACACATTCTTTATCTTTCTTATTCTTTAAATGTACCAGTTCCCGACAGTAGCTTATAATAGAATCTGTAGCAGATTATGTTTTGCACGCGCTCCGTCGATATGTGGTCAATCTGGCGATTAAGCGGCGTTTCCAGAGTAAAGTGGTACTACGAGAACTAAATACAGTTCTCAGAGCATTCTGGGTAATTTCCAAACCCAGGAAACATCCAACAGCTAAAATGGCACTTTCACGCCGCTTGACTGTCCCTTTCACTTGCAGCAAAACTGGGGCACACGGCGCATCTGCAGCGGCACTGCCTGTGTTATGCACAAAAAGTGAAATCAAGACATTCTAATAAAAGTGAAGTTTTTTTATTACTTTATTAAACAGCATTAGTCTTATTGCAATAATTGCCTCATTTTTATGTAAACTAAAATTTGAATGCAGACCAAACATGGAACATGGTAAAAACCAAAGCCAAACACCTAGTTCGTTAATCTAGCACTGTTTGCTTCATAACATAAATAGTCTCTAGTCAGACGATAGAAGCTTAATCTGGGGGGTTACGGTCGCATATACTGCGGCATCGTCTTGTGCCGGCGCCACGGCTCAGTTAAGTTTGGATGGGTCGCAAAACACACAGATTCAGATAAGCAAATAAATGTCCTGAGCTGTCAAATCCGTTAGTGCTGCCTTGGAGAATATGCTAAAGCTGCATAAGCTTTGCGGTACAATACAACACAAAGTATTAAAAAAAGGGTGTTGATTTCACATTGAAAAGAGGGTGTTGAAATCACATTGTAGTCTTTACACTCATGAGCACATCGCGAAACTCTTTATGCGAACGCATTATTCACCGTTTTGACATTAGCAACTTCCGATGGAGTAATTGACGCACCACTACGAAGAATATTTGAACTTACTATTCAAAAGGTAAAGTTATTACTCTGGAGTAGTCGTTTAAAAAAGTTTTACGTCAACATGCATCTGGTATTTGCTCACGTTTGGGAGTTAGAGGCTCTCACGTCTTACATTGCAACACCATGAGACTCGTTTGACAAATTTATCTTACTGATAAATAGTACTGATAAATCTCTGAAATATATCGCATGGAGAAAATCAGAGGTGATGAACGCGAGACACAGCTTTCGCGACAGATTATTGTTTTGGCTTGTCTGCAGGAGGAACACAGCAGCAGCTGACAATGATGATGATGACGACGACGGTGATGATGATGGTGATGATAATTCTATTCATATCATATCGCCTTTATTGAAAAAGAGGTATTACAATATAATCAAAGTCGTTTCGAATCTATGGTCGAAGTGCAATCCTTCAGGAAAATTATTTGTTCACAACGTCCACACGAGCAACCTCGTGGGAGACGCCGCTCCAGAGATTATTTGGTCTCAGAACAAAATACCTAGTAATCAGATTCTGACGCGCTAGCCGTTTAAACAAGCGGTAATCGGCGTGGGATTAGTATTCGCTAACACTAGGCAATGAGATACGCTCGCGTGGTAGACAACACCGACGAGCAACTCTTTTCACAAATTTATCCTGCACGCTCTGCAAAAAGTCAACTTCTCTTGTATAGAATGGTTTCCATACGTGACATCAATAAGTCCACTTTGGTACCACTATGGCTTTATACAGCTTTAAGTACACACAATGATCCTTTATAATGAAGATCCGCATTATGAGATTACACATTCGAGACGCGGCTTTGACAAACTCGGCCATGTAAGGTCTAAACTTTATTTGGCGGTTGAAATTACCCCAAGTCTATGTAGAGTGAGACTTCGGGTATGGGTTGGCCATTTAGTATACACTGAATAGTATCTGGCATTATCTTGAAAAAGGCAGACTCGGAAGTAGATAATTGCATGTGGTTTTCCTTTGCCCATTAGGATACGGTATCAATCGCTTTCTGCAGAACTATTCTACAGAAAGCGATTGATACCGTGTTGTCGTCATTTTTTGCCTCTACATAGATTCTAAGACCGCAGCGTATATGTAACACCAATATCTCGCTGGTTAACGCTGTACTCATAAGATAACTGATTTAATGAGTCGCGTGCAGAATTCTTGGTAATGGATGCTGCGTTAAAAAATGCAGTTGATATATTTTCGCTGTTGTGTGTGTCGTTGAAGGTGCCGTATGCTATTTAAAAACGACGATGATGATGGTCATAATTTTTTTTGTGGATCGTAAAACTATGTTTTCCGAATGGCAACGAGAAGGAACAGAATCACGGAGAAGAGAGCCCAAAACCAAGGTTCGGGATCTTATCCTGCATATAACAAAAATGATAAATCGTCCAGGAAGCTACATGGACTTCTTCATGACCTAGTTTGTAACAGAGCATGGAGATATCCAGGCTTATCTGGAAGATTTAAACGTTGTTCCCCAATTGGGGAGCTGCATCCACTGCACGCAAGGCGCATTAGACGACGCATTCCACACGATGTTCGTTTGTCCTGCCCTAGAGCAAGCAGGAGGTTTGACTTTGAACAAAGTGACGTACCGATGGCAGCAAAACGGCAAGCTGAGGTTAAGGAATCCTCCTCCAAACATGCCAAGAACAAGCATAAGAGATTTTGTTCAGTTTGTCTGCAAAGTGAGTAGCGGCTGGGAAGTTGGGGCTCAAACTGCAAAAGAAGTTCTCGAGGAAAAAGGGCGACTCGCCCAAATACGCCTGCAAATATTCCCTGTCATGGAAGACGACTGCAAAAGGGAAAACACAGCTGCGGAACGAAACAGTTTTGATCTAGGGAGAACCTTCCCCATAGAGGATCTCGGTCACTTGTTTCGGTAGGGACCTAGCACCTTAGTACTATAAGCTGAAAACCTTGAAGTTTTGGAGGGAATCTTAAAAGAGGCTGCGGTTTTCAGACCATCGAAAATCCGGATTTTTAGTCGGTAACGCCGGTAGTCGTGCGGTGAGTCTGACACTGTTCGGCCAACTTCTAAAGGTGGTGTCCATTTGTGCGTGTTCCTCTCTCTGAAACATGGCAGTGTCAAGTCTGAGGCACTCACGGCAACGGAACTAGTCGTCGGCCAGCTTACTGCCTACTAGATCGGCAGTAAGCTGGCCGACGACCAGTTCCGTGCAGTACCGCTTTCAGTCTAATGCCGTCTACATCTAACTTGCAGGCCCACGAAGGAGTTAAGTGGGTAGCTTGAGTGGCCATTTGGTCCCCTTCTGCTTAGTGACCTGCTTATCAGGAGAATAACCAGAACCGAACTGCGTCTTGTTGGTGACTGCAGAGGCGCGACTATGTGACGCGCCAGTAAAGACGGGCAAGGCAAAATCCGTGGCCGAGCGAATGCTTATTTTACCCAGCCGCACCGGGAGGCTTGCCTGCGTCCATGCCTTATCATCGAGCGTCAGGTCAAGGATGTTGTCCAAGGGTCTCCTCACCTGGACGTCGAAGTCCAAGGTTTCCGACGGCAGACGGAAGGCAGGTGATTTTCGTAATACGCACGAGACCTATTGCATGTCGGAGCATTAGTGACATTATCCGAGTCGGTATCGCTCCAATGCAACAGAGTAAACAAGCACGAAATTACAATCGTGGAACTGCCTAATTGGTCGACTCCCCCGCGGGCAACCATGGACAGAAGTGGCGTGATATATCAACGTATAAACCTGCTGTCCACTGCGTGTATTGAGACAATTTTATTGCTAATAGAGTCAATTTAGTGATGAGCTCTAACGCTCGGCACACCCGCCTCAATCCCATTCTTAGCTACCTCACTAATTGCAGCCAAGATCGAGGCTGCGCATAAATGTAAGCGTGTCTTGCTCATCGAAAACGATGTCAAGCTGTTCCAGAGGACATTTCTCTCCCTCCTCTCCGAAAAGCTGAACAGCAAAGCATCAGATCAATTAGCGGAGGACATTATGGGAGGGATGGTGGACTTGAATACCGAAACGGCCAGCACAGTCTTCTTTCATCCAGGTATTACAACGAGGTGTTGCAACTAGAAGACACCAAACTATTGCCAGCCGTGCTTGACATTTCTGAGCTTTAGTGCTTGGCTAAGACAAACCACCTCGACTTAGAATTGACGGTGTCTCTCTCAAAGTCCATGCATCTGACAAATTTGCAGTTGAAATTTCTCCGATTTAGTTAAGGATGTATAGCTCTGAAACGGCAGACCCAATCTCCTAGGCAACATTCAGAAGCGTCGCACGAGCAAGAAAATAGGTTCAAAGACAGCGAAGTTGTTAGTTGCATAAAATAATCTACGCTTTTCTTGATTGCCGTATATAGCAGTGCAAAGTCGGAAGGTGATGACAGTACTAATTATTTACGTTTTGTTGGCGCTTTGCTGGCGTTGAACAAACGGTAGTGTTGCTGAAGGTTTCAGTTGCCGATTGGACCAAAACTTCCCGAGTGAACGGCCTACCGCCCTGTTAGAGTCCCTTGATGTTTATGGTTTGTGATTGTGTACTAATAGGAAGACTCCCACTTATTATGCCGATGCCAACCTGCAGTGTGTTGGTTCTATACAACACAATTCAATACAAATGTCTCCTTTATTAACAAAGGGGGTCGAACAAGGGAAATGAATTGCTCGCATTCGCGGGCTAGTAGAGCTGTTTGCCAAACAAATGAGTGGTTAACGACTGCCACATTGGCTATCCCGGGAGGTTGAATGGAACCGCGACTCCGTAGGCTGTTTGATCGCACATGGTAGAACTTGTTAATCTGACCATTGCGTATAAGATATTTAAAAACGCGGTAGTCAACACACTGGTACTCCGGGACACTTGGGAGTACGACTCTGTCACGCGTCAAGTTGCACCTTCTTGAGACTCTCTTTAAAAACTTGTCCTGAATACGCTGCAGCAAACATATATCCTTGTTGTACAAAGGCGTCCACACGTGAGCACAGTATGACCATTTTGGCACTACTAGGGCTTCTTAAAGACGCAGGCATTAGGAGGCATTTTGAAGATTACTTAGTCGAGAGGCAGCTTTTGCTGAATCGGCAATGTGCGCCCAAAACTTCATATGTCTATTGGACGTAACTCCTAGGTCCTTGTAGGATGTTACCTCAGGTTTAGAGAAATCTTTTAGCTGGTACTTGAAGTTGTCGGGAGCTGTCTTCAGGACCTCGCACTTTGGAACTGAAATTACCATATAATTTAGCGCACACCAGGTGGCAATACTATTAATGCTTGAATATTCAGGCAATCCTCGTTTCCTCTAATCTGGGCTATATTCTTAAATCGTCTGCATACATTTTGTATGTTATGTTTAGGTTGCGAAGACGTACTCCCAAGTCCTGAGCAAAGATATGTACATAAGAGGGCCTAGGCAGGAGCCTTGAGGAACCCCAGAAGGGCAAGGGGAGCGCTTCGAGACCGAGTCACTGACTTTTACGGCGAAGGAACGTTCTGTCAGATAAGAGTGACACCAAGCCAGGATTCGAGGGCCAATTCTTAGCGCCGCCATTTTAGATAAGAGAATCTTATGATTTACCCTGTCGAATGCTCGCGAGAAGTCAAAGTAGACCGTATGTAGGGGGATGGCCCTGTTACGCGCAATAGCCCAATCATGGCAGACCTCGAGAAGCTGAGTTCCAGTAGAGCGCTTCCTTCTAAACCCATGCTGATGAGGGTCCAATAGTTTATAGACATTTAGGAAGTTATAAATTTCATCGACGATAATTTTCTCCATGAGAATGCACGGTATAGAGCCTTGAGCTACCGGTCGGAAGTTTTCTGGAAGAGATCGCGGTCCCTTTTTGTGCACAGCCGTCACAACAGACTCTTAAAAAATTAGGGGGACCTTTACATCTTCGAAACTGCGGGTAAAGATCCTTGCCAAAGGTTCCGCGAGGGCTAAGGCCAATTTGTTAAAGAAAATTGGCGGGAGCCCGTCGGGTGTCAGGCTGCATTTCCTCTTTGTTTCACGCAGTTTCGTGTAGATAAGCTCAACCTGGAGATTTAGACACTTCTTGGCGTAGCGAAAGAAGCGCTTAGCGTCATTAGGATCCAGCTTGTCTTTTTCTATACGGCGTAAGCGAGATGATGCGCAACCTAGTTTGCGGGACAGCCGTATGTGCGATTCTTCAGAGAGTCCAGAAAAATCACGGCTTAGACGAGCGGAAAGTCGAGCAAGATACTCATCGATAGGGGATGATTGGGCACGATGTAGCGGCGAAAAACGATCAAGAAGGTCCGAAGATATATTTACAAAGGTTTCATATTGTTCGTTGGCGGAAGAACACATATAGAGAATTTGGCGCTAACCAATGGACATCAAATACGCGCCAATTGCGTCGTAGTTGGCCTTCAAGTAGTTAACCCTTAGTTGCAAAGGCATGGACGGCTTGCCTGAGACCAGTTCAAAATAAACAGCCATGTGATCAGACTTTACAGGCGAAGGGCGGACATCAATGTTAGCCACCAGATCCTCGTTATCAGTGAGGATAAGATCCAAAACATTGCCACTTCTTGGACGAGTTGGACAGGTGACAAGCTGAGTAAGTCCAGATTCAATGCAGAACGCCGTAAACAAATGCTCCTTGCTATCGTGTGGTCCAGTTAGGGTCAACGGTTTCCAGTCGATAGACGGAAGGTTCATATCTCCTAGCAGAAGAACGGGGTAATCGATCTGGACAACTTCTTCTAGAACTTCACAGAGTGATGCCATCTATGGGGAGAACAGGCTGCTCAACAATCGCCATTTCAGTCTACGCAGCTTCAGTCCCGCAATGGGAAGCGCCTGGATAACAACATGATTATTTCGTTGCTTGACTGGGTTAACCCTGAAAGACCGCGGCACGCCCCCTTGATGATATCGTAGCTGAGGTTACCAGCGTTCTTCTAAACTCAGCTCCGAAATCATCGCCCTATATGCTGCTCTTTCTGCATTAGTATTATAGAGACTGCTTTGCGCAGTTGAGTAGGTTAACAGTAGTAATACAGTAATGAGTTAGGATATTAGAGCTCTTTAGCAATTGTCTTATGACCCAGCTGCAGCGGCTTTTTACTCAATCACGCAAAAACATTATCAAAAGTTTCAAAACTCTAAAAACGATTACTTCCCAAATGACAGGAGCGGTTATTAAGTATGTATAGACAATCGTGGTCACCGCAAGCTATACTTAAAATGACGGATGCATTAGAAGTAACGTTGTGTGTGGGTATCGTATGGACAACTTCCTCAGCCCGCAATGCATCAACTACCCAGTGGAAATTATTGACACCCCAAAGCATTCGATCCGAGTCTCCTCCCTTTCCATTTACCCGCTATACGAATCTAGACCCATCTTTAGTTTACTATGTCAAGAAAATAATGCAGTTCATATCAAACTAGGCACACATTACAAAAGGTTTTACAACATTCGTACAGCAATAAAAACGCTACAAGGCAACGGATAACAACACCTTCCCAAGACGTCAGAAGATTTTTAATTTAGGACTAACTGCATTTTTTTCTAACTATTTATAGTAATGCCAAAATGTGCCCGCCTGAAGTGAGGATTTGAAAAGAACTGACTTTTAGTAAGTAACAGGCCCACAATTTTAGTGAAATTTTTTACCGTACCATTTGTGTATTATTACTTTCTTTTTCTCAGTCACATCTATACGACAAAAAAAACAATAAAACGGATGTGGATTTTTCGGTGGGACTTGTGTATGTCCGCGTGGATCCGAGTGAGGCTTTCAAGCGAGGCTCCAGGACCTACAACTGAAGGTTTGACGGTATCGGCCACAGTTTCACTTCATACTAGCGCCAGGCCTCTTTTAAAAAGACCAGCGCTATTAAGTTCACGCGCCGGCAGTCCGTTCATGTTAGAACTAGATGCTTAAGCACACAAGACATTTCAGCCGATCCGAGCGACGTGGCGAGTGTTGTCATGGTCCGCAAAGTTGTGCATGTTCGCCTTAAGGACTAAGGGTCCCAGCCAAACACCGACGCTCAACGGCACGAAGCTGGGTATATCATATACGAGTATAATTCATATAAACTGTTTGTATATGCTGGTTAGTCTCCTCTTGTGACAGAAACTTTGAAACTTCGAAAATCCGCATAGATACTGTCACATTGCTCACATCGATTGGTCCTCGAAACTTTCCTCTCGGAGATTGGCTCTTATTTCCTTCTGTTAAAAAGTACGAAACAATGTCAATCGTGCAGCCAACATGTGCAGCTTCACTACTATTATACTAGTTGGATGCACCGTGCCAAATCCACCTGGCTTGAGTGCTATGTTGTAACTCTATGCGGAGTACCTTTAAATGCCAACAAGGCAGACAATTCATAAAAATTATGAATTAGGAATCATTACTGATAGGTTTTGCGATACTTTCGCTGCCCGTCCGAATGGGCAACGGTTGTATCCTATTCCTTTTGAGAGAAATTGAGCCTTGATACGTACTGAGACGGTGGGGTCTTTTATCAAGGTGAAATTGATATTGCTTAATTAGACACACAAGCAATAAGCTTTCAGTTGTACGCGAACCTACGTAGTTTTTAACTAAGGATACTCGGCCGGGTAAAGCCAAACCATAGCTTGTTAAACCTACGAGCGATAACTATTTGCTATATATCGTAATGCCACCTCCAATCGCTCGGTAAATGACTTAGAATCAATAGACTTGCAAACGCAATGAGGAGAACGACTTACATCCTGAGTTTACAACTCTTGAACATTTTTTAAGAGTCGGTCCAGTTTATTGCCCAACTGAGTTTAAAACAGTATGCGTAGCTATCACATAACAGTTTTCAAAGTTGCAGGCGTGTCGAAAACAGTAGAGCGACTGGCGACTCGCGAATCTGGCAGACTCCAGATTGAAATCGAATTATCCTGTGGATCGCCTACGAACGCTAAACGGCAAATGCGGCGTGAAACCAAGCCAACTTGAAGCGCCCTAAAGTCGTATTACTGGAGGCTATTTATAGACCTCGAAGACACGAGAAAGCTTAATACTCCAAGACAATACGTTAGAAGTAAAAACTAAAGTCTGCTAAGATACGGACATTGGAACCACCACTCTAAAGGTGTCCCTGGCTTTAGAGCTGGTGGGGGCATAAGCTTTATTCGGTGTCCTAATAAAGATGAATTTTTTCATATAAAACGTCATTACGCAACGCGCGGTCTAACAGCTCTATAACATTAAAATCACATGAGGCAAAATGTTACTCCGTTGTTTCACTTCGGTGGCGCGTGTGCCAATATTCAGCAGGTCCAGGGACTGATTCGTCTAAAGTCAGCCGAAGAAGCATTTCCACCACAGTCGGGAATTCATTATGTTCAGGTTATACTCACACATTTCGTGTATACGACTAGGTGTAGAGTTTGTCTTTCCTCCTACTTTTATGAGAATTCTTGCAGCCCCTTGTCGTCCCTTAGCGAACCTTTTGCTAAAAACGACGCACATAAATGCAGAATTGCTTACAGTGAGCCGTCTGCAACTGCTCTTGCGGAGGCAACGTATTCTGTCCCTTAACAAATTTACCATTTACTTAAGTTGGCATTTTCACAGCTTTAAAGAGATATAATGTGGCAGTATTAGACTGCGAGGTGCTTCTGCCAAATAGCTTCACGCACCTGGACTGGAACCTTTTTAACGGAAGATCACAGCATCTTTTGAAAACAATGCCATTTTATTATTATCTATGTGTGATTTTTAAGCAAGGCAAAATAAATTGCTTCGTCCTAGTTCTACAAGAAAAATGTAAGAGTCTTTTGTATACAAAGTCCTTGATGCGCCTCCGTAAATACATCTGGTGTACCACACCTACCATCATCTGCAACCAATTTACTTTTAAATGTTTTTAAAGTTGGAAGAAATTTCCTTGATTTTTCAACACAGCTAGCCGTGTGTGAGCGAATAATTTTAAATGTATTGTTTATTACCCAATATTTGGTTTATGCACAAATGTGCTAGAGCTTTCCTACACCACTTTCGTCAGCGATATTGCTTTAGTACATTGTTGGAGATGATACAGATCACAGGATTTTCCACATAGGTTGCATTCACACTCGGTTGATATTTTGTGCAACCCACTTCGTATACGTATCTTCATATAAAATCCATGTATTATAAACTCAGCGTGAGTGAGTGGATAATTTTTACTTATTTTACACTTTATGATCAGCGCTGCAGTGCAACTGCGCATTTCGCAAACTTATACAGAGCCTTTACCCCCTGGATGAAATGTCAAACTTATATGCATGAAATAGAAAATCTATTCTAGAAAAGCCCGCTTGCTACAATACTATACAATATGCTACTGACCTTTAGGGTGCGTGCATTTATAAGAATTATACAAATGATGGTAAGAAGAGTGGTGAATATGGGTGACGACCTATACAGGCGGTACTATGCATATTTTCAACACCTCCATATAGCTCAGTAAATGGGGCTTAACATACTTCGGGCCATATAGCTCATACGTAGGGCTTAACATACCCGACCTGCATTGTTGTGAGGCCTTTAGGCTCTCAATGCGATAACTTTGTGACTTATGAACGTATCGATTTTACAGGCCTACAATTCTGCCAAAAAGCCGGACGACGTAAAGTTTTGTTACCTGGCACTCAGCAGGTCGTCAATAGAGGCACAAAAGCTAGTCCACTTGTACGGATTCAGATTGCACACAGTGATGGCCGGCATCGGAATCTTGTGTCCTCCTTCTGGTTCCTCGTACTTGATGTTCAGGCTGTCGGGATACTTATAGTACTCGACGGCCAGATTGACGATGTCATGAATCGTCAACCCGAATAGTGCTAGAAACACAGCAAGCCATGCACCACGCCTCGTACGACTGCCGAAGCCACATATGACTTTGAGGCCAGGAAGCGACGAGTCCATGAACGATAGTCGAAGCGCGGTCACCTGATCGGACAGCCATCGGGGCGCCATTTTTAACCTATCCTTCAACGTTGGGTTAGATCGGCCGCACCAGTCAAACGAGTGTCCAAAAACCAGTAGGGTTCCAGCGGAATGAACTGAATCCTGTGTTCTATATAGTCGCACCACCCACGTTTATTTAGTGTCCATCAATCTATCTGCTTCCTTGAGTACAGCCGTAATGCTATCCAGTGATAAACATGTACAACACAACACACATTCAACACGTTAATCGTTTGGTTTAGCTAGAGCTGATATTCCTGTCTTCTCCCACCAGCGTGTGGTTAAAGTATGCCGTTTGACTCCTGAAAATTATCCAACTTTACGCCAATTGATGCTGTACTTGAGCCGACATTTGGATGTTGCTGGATTTAAGTTGGAGTGTCATTCCTTAGTGCGGCTGTAGTCACCGGTGTTGGCAAAAAAGTCGCTATTGATGGCCTCAGCCGGAGGCCTTAAAATGAACCGGCCCTGATCCTAGTGGCACATGCAGAACGTTCGTCTATCGGCTTTGGTCAAACTGCTGCCAGTTGCGATTCCGTAACGGTGTTACGATGGCTATGAGGCTGCTGTTGGACAAGGTGAGGCCCTCCTTACTTGTCCTACTCACCAGCTAGCTCAAGTTACTCTTGTTCCGTTTCACTCGTTTTCCTCTTCTAATTCTCCTGTTTTCATGGTTAATCGTATTGGGACGTATTGGGATGCTTGCTTAGCCAACCGCTCCACGGTTCCGATCGCCACCAACCCTCTCTTTACCTCTTGAGTGAGCTCACAGCCAACATTGGACCAATGACCTCAGTCAGACCCACCGTCGAAACTGCCCGCCTCAAAATTGGAGCTCATACCTTCTACGCACTGTCAGATACAGTGGTGGTGCTACATTGCCAATATTACTTGAGTCAGGCCATTTATTTATGACAAAAAGCTAATACGTGTTTGTAATAAATGCGAAATATGTTAATATGACTATATGCACACCAAATATGACATCTCAGCCGTGCAGTTGGTTAAAATATAGCCCTCACTGTAGAAGTGTTTAAATACTCTCTCTCTATATATATATATATATATATATATATATATATATATATAATTCTGCTTGTTCTCTAGCATAAGGGAATGCAATTCGAATGTTGGCTTTTGTCAAGCTGGACGCCACCCTGCCTTGATGCCAATAATCGATACCATTGAGTAAGTTCCCCCTCTAGCCACCCCTTGTACCCCTTGACCGGAAACCGTGGTTCTATTCGCTACGTTTGAGCCACCCGATTTGACAACGCCGAAGGTCACCTCAACTTTTTAGACTATATTCGGCGAAAGCATGGCCCATATTTATTAGTCTTTCGTGAATTTTTCGAGGCCGGATAGCTAATGCAATAAGGCAACTATATATACAAAGTGATGGCTGCGACCAACCGGCCTGAAACAGCTGCCCGTTATAGCAGCATAACATTAGGGGCGTTCTGCCATTTAGTGGACAGCAGACGCCACATGGATACGTAAGTTTGCTAATAACGATGACATTATGAAAACACTCATTATCCATTTAACACAATGCCCTGCAATCCCTCGACGCATCCTTTCATTGGCATATATCGTGTTGTAGTGGATTCTAACGACCAGTAGTCTTCATTATATTCTATTGTCTAATGTCGCTTAAACAATATATCTGGCTCACTATTGTTTATCGAGACACCGGCACCATCTATGAGAAGCCGTTATATTAAACATTTAAAATACGTAGCGGGCCAGACAACTGTTTGAATATCTAACGGATGCCATACACTTTCTTGCACTAGACACAAGAAAAAGCTACCATTGTATACTCAATACAAAACATTGATCACTTAAATATAAAACGTTTATTTAACATTATTATTGAAGAACTCAGAAAGTTACAACTCTATAGGTTATAGTAGAAATACTGTCGTTTCGTACCATGCGTGCAGCACGACTTGACAGCGTTGTTTCCACATAAGGTAGAAAAACTAGAAGCACGCTTTTACAAAAATAAAACTTCCAACAACGCAGAAATTAAGTTGCATGACAATTCAAACATTCTCTAAAAAAATGCTATTCGTCTATAGCATTTATGACTTTTATAGCGTATCGCACCATCTCTATATCTAGTAAGTAATTCTCTGACATCATCTTGTCAGGGGGACGTCTGACCATCGAAGTCCTGTAGTCAGTCCGCGGAGCAAATGCTTTAGATAAAGTAGAAGTCGTAGTGGTGTACCATCTATCTCGCTCTTACGCCTCTACTCAGGTACGGTGAGGTTTGTGCCTGAGGTTTGTGAAAATCGATGAAACCTCTTAGTGATGCGATGGCAACTCCAAACACTGCTAGTTTCCGCTCGCTGCTTGACGGAGTTGCTCCGTCTTATGAGAGAAACAAGTCTCGCGGTTTAAACAAATCCACACACATACACGCGCATACACGCATACAGGCACGCACACAGGGCCCATTCATACTTCCGGTTATTATACATGAGGGGCGTCATAGCAACACCCCCGAGGTAGCGTGATAACCTCTACCATTCCTTCAGGCGTCATGCGTCAACGTGCGTAACGTACGATGGACATGCAATAATTGACTGTGGCGTCCCCGCCAGCGCGTGTCACGGCAGCTGTTTGTATTCTGTTTCGCGACTGTTGTGAGCTCGCGGCCGATACTGGTACGTTTAAGCTGGCGGGTTTCTTGAGGCGGCCAATGATGATGTAGCGGTGACGGTAGCGATGTTCATGAGCGATTAGCGAGCCAAGCAAGAGCGACCAACTGGTGAATGGAACAAGGTGAAGAACTCTTCGCTTGGAAGAGTGCCTGTAATAGAGGGCGACGGGTCAGGGTTCACAGAAAAGCATGCAAGACGCCACAACAAAAAACACACAGAGAGAGACAGACGGATAGATAAAAGACGAACGGACAGCCAACGAAACACAAACATAAAACAAGCATAGACGATCAAACGAACGGACAGCAGACAAATCGCAATACCAGGGACTAGACTAATATTGTACTGTACAACTTACAGCGACAGCCGAACATAAATGTGAACAGCTACGACATGACGGCGAACACGATACTGGTCATTTGTATGTGTGACGAACGATATCATGGACAAGGCTCATCACGACAGCCCGGATAATCGGAAGGATATAGGCATAAAGGAAAATTGCTCTAGCAAACGAATAGCAGCCATAATCGTTGGAAGTTAACATTTGCAAAAAACGCACACAAAAACAACGATAGTCAATATGACAACAACAACAACAAAAACTAACGATAACAACGCTGTGCCCCACCAGGCCATCAACAGCAGCAGCAACAACAGCACCATCTAAGGTACCATAGAAAAACACTATTCAACATGAAAGACAAGCTTCGGTAGAGATGCAACTTGTCTTCTGAATATTAAAAGTAAACTATCTCTAAATGAAACACTCAAAGGCAGCATGCATAGATAGATGGTGCTGTTTTGTTACTATCGTTTGTTGTTCGTATTATTGTTGTGGTTTTTGTTACTGCTTATATTGTTGTTGTATGTTGTCATTTTTGTTGCTAGTGCTATTGTTGTTGCGCTTGATTAGATAAGTGAATTAGACCAGTTGTGCAAAATTGATAATCAAAATTTGTTGGAACCGATTTCCATTACTTTAAAAGCTGCCGCACTGTAGCCTAACATAAACTTATATTTAGGCTTAGCTAACGCGCTTCCAGCATTAACGTGTTCATTTAATCACCGTCGGCCAACAATGTTTCAGTTACTCTTGTATATATCAACTCTCCTCAAGCAAATTAAAGGCCACTAACTTGGGTCAACAGGCACAAGGACACATGTGGACAAACACAGACATACACTCAGACACAAAGAAACACACATGCCTACAGCTCTACGCATGTAGTCGTCCAAAGACACTCCGTATAGCAAGTTCATAATAGTCGAATCGTGCTTTGGGGGCCTGACTACAATCGTATGTCGTATCCGAAAACAGGCTACTCGGGTGGATGAGAGGCTACATTCGAAAGCGCGTACCTTCAGATGAAATAATGATGACATCGGTGTTGCCATATGCCGTCGTCGTATTGTGTTCTACGTTCAACCAACTACACGCACACAGATCTATTAAATAGCTCTAGCAGGCTATACTGATAAGGGATCACTATATTTATATATGCATATATATGCATATATATCTACATCAATACATGCTGTCTGAATGTTAGGACTGAATTTCAGTGAGATGAGTTAGCAGTTTTTTTTCCGAATTTCATGAGTGCTCTGTTGCCTAGGGTAAGTTCCATCGCTGTACGAAAGCGTCCATTCTGAGACTGTGTTTTAGTTAAGTAATGCGTGTCGAGTAGCTAGAATGGCCATTTCAAAACGTCGTTCCCCCAATATAACTCAACAGCATATGCGAACACCAAACAGGGAGGCCGGCGACGGGAAAATAGAACCCTGCGCGTTGCGTACTGTTTGTGCTTTTATAAAACGAGTATTGATGATCGAAAATAATCAATGAACTCTACGTTAATCACGAGATACGTGCAAACCGCTAGCATAGAAACACTGCACTACCAATTGAAAAAAAACTCTGTAATAGGTAGTTAATTTCTCCTATGATAAAGGGGATGATAAAAAGTGAGTTGATGCCGCCGCTAAATTGGCGGGTAGGGGCGAAGGCATCAACACAAGGATAACACCATCGTTAGGTATCATGAAAATGCGCAAAAAGTCAGTTGACTGGCTTGAATTGAACGTACTCAGTGACATGCAGTGTTATTGGTTATAACCTCCTATGTACAGATACGAGAGATAGGAGTAGAAGAACCGTCGAAATGGATCGAACAACAAACAACCATCACAGAGAAAAGAGAAAAAGATGTATATCATTATGGCGAGACTCTCGGGCAGTGATAGTCGTGACGATGCTTGTATTGCTACTATTACCATTTCCAGTAGGCCCCTGCTGAGTTTTACACGGCCCGGAGGAGTAGTTTGCAGACGGCGCCGTGACGTCTGCGGGCAGGTGGTCACGGCTGGTCCAGAAGAGGTGGTAGGTCAGTCCTGCACACTCATGCGCAACACGAGTGAACAGACAGACAGACGAGCCTGGCGGGCGGCTCCCGTCTCGTCTCAGATTCGCTGCTGATTAGACTTTGCTGCTGAATCTACTCCCAACAGTCCCTCAATAAAGAAAGTGGCGAGGAAGACAGAGAGGAGAAATAGAGAGAGATAGAGAGAGAGAGGGTGCGCGCGGCCAAGCAAAATGGTCTCAAATATGGTACGTATATACACGTGTGTTTCGTATTACAAATTGTGCTGCAGTTGCACTGGCAAACCTGTAGTCACAGGTGGTTCTTAAGAGTGAACACGCCAGTGTCATTCTCCGTTTGCTGCATGTTGTCGCCGACTAGCCTGTTCGGTACATATATATGTACTTCGACGGGCTGTGTGTTGTTCATCACCGTTCGATGCTATGAGTGAGCACATCACCCACCCAATCCGCTCACGTCTGGAACGTGAGGCGGTTGACTGACTTGAGCGTTCGCGCATGTCAGCGGCAGCTCAGCAGCGTGAAATTAATAGTTCACTCCCTCTCTTTCTCTCTCTGGTCTTCTGCAGCCCCTCTCCTCACAGAGAAACATATCGCTCGCCAATGTATTAGGAGAAGCTGCTGTGACGGGGTTAACAGGTCCGGAGCGACGTTGCCAGCGGTTGACGGATGATAGACTTTGGTGCTGCTTATTACCGCTGTTGTTGATCCTGGTAGCGATCATGGATGTGGTAGAGGTACTCGCGTTGATAGTACCAGAAGTCCTGGTGATAAAATATGACGGTTGTGATGGCGCTCGCATTTGTAGACGTTGTTTGTGTGGAAACTACGAAGATGCTAGGCATTACTGGAATAGATATCCAATCGAGTGAGTGAGGTCCACAGTTTCATGAAACCCCACCCGCTGCTTCCACCGCTCAGCCGGCACTTCGATTCCTTTGGGCGGAGCTTTTCGTCCACGCTCATGTTGTCCATAGACATAATCAAGGGACAGCGTCGCTCCAGTTGCTCCATCCAAGCATCTGTAAACAAGACAAAAACACGCCCATGTCATAGTTTTAATATAGTATAATTTGTTTTCACTTCTTAGTCGCCTTCTAATGGAAAGCAGTATATATAATCTTCTGATTGTCACTAGCGTTTCATAATCAACTAACAATTTTGTACTTGGCCATGTATCGCTAACATACTTGATTATTGTCAGATAGTCTACGATATAGTTAAAAATAAGCTGTATTTAGGAAGTTTTGGTCAGCCTCAGATTCATTTCAGAATTTTTGTTTATGTCTTGTCCAATATTATCTTAAAAATAATGGTACTATGTTTATAACCGTCATACCAATGTCGTGGAAAATAAATATTTGGGGTTACCTGAGTTTGTTAGGTTCTCTGAACAGTCACAAAGCACTTCCTACCCATGAAAGAGAGTGAAATTTCAACCTATTTGCGAAATAATTAATTTCATACAACAGATAACGGGGTTAACTAAATCGACCTAGCGGGATACTTTTCAGAACCAAGCCCGGACGATTAAGACATCATGCTGGGTGTAAGCGAGTTGCATGAGGCCTGTATCAACCTTGAGCATACGTCGTGCATACATGATGTTTATACGTCGGTTCTTATGCGAGAGGTTGGCTAGATGTTGGGAACAGCCAACCTGCTACAATCTGATTTGAGACTTCTTTCAAGCTATCTATGCACGCTCTGGAATAAATATACACCAAGGCATCTGTATCCAAGGGCAGCAGCAGCAGTGTGGCATCCACGCCTCAGCATTGGCCACAAGCAGTTTTCCATATTGGCGAAAAACACCATTGTTCACTCAATTTGCGTGTTGCGCAGAGAAATACTCTTCGGTTTTTTTTTGTTTAGCATCTACAAAGTAGGTTTTACGTTTCGTGCTTAGGCTTTACCATCTGATGAAGTGTTTTATTATATTTTAATACTATCGGGAACAACGCATAAACTATTGAAAACACCTAGGAAAGCCGGTGCTTCGGCCGAGAGTGATTAAAACAATGATGAGAGTTTGCATACCATGGCCTAAACACCTAGTAACATTCTTGTTCGGAAGCAGCATCTATATTTAAATACATTTTGAAATAACGTAATTGGTCGTCTATATTTAGAACGTGGGAATATCTGGCGTAATTTCAAACTCTTGCCAACTAAATGGTGTTAACTAAATATACAAGTGCTGACAGACAGTACACGGACGTTGTTCACGCCGACATGTCCACTATACGTCTTTCTTATGTTGCATAATCCTAGTAACTCATGGAAACATTGAAGATCAAATTAACTGTGCTCATAATTGAATTGCGGCCGGCGAAATAGGGAGAGGCTTACGAGAGAGCTGCAAGGAAAGTTAACAACGTGGTCAACCGAGAAACCTGCTTGAATAGATTAACTGAATGAAACCACTCTACAGCATAACTTGACGCCTATAATTTTTGAATTTTGCGAACACAAACGTAACTTCTATTGTTAAATTTTACGCTTCAACGTAGATCTCAGCTATAGTTAGAGCATAATGTGCGAGAAGCGTAAGTTTCTCCCCCTTTGTTAATCGGTAGCGTTGACGAGCGGCAGCTTTAAACAAGATGCTACTCTGAAATCAATACCCACTGTGTGAAGCATAGTCTAGGTTTTAATATAACCAATCAATTGTGAATTATCAATTGAAATATATTTATGTATTAATCTATATTTACAAATATTTTTCATCAAATCAATTAGTCAACTATGTTTGGAATTGAAATAGTAAGCATCATACAAATAATAATAATAATAATAATAGGTGAACACGTGAAGCTTTATTTTTCATCGATTACACTTATTAGCATTAAAACGAATTAATTACTTAATGAGAAATGTTACATGGACGTCACTTCGCATATTGAGATAGACACAAAGGTGGTCTGTCACAGAGGACACCATCCACTCCGCTTTTCGGGAAGCAAAACATCCGGACGGCGTGCAGGTTAAGTCAACGTTCCTTAACGCTTCCTAACATATCGTAGCCACAGCCACATTGGTATACACAGGCAATAAAAAATCAAACCTCTTTCATGCAGTGCATACTAGCATCCGGATGTCATGGTAGCGTACACCCACTAATTTGCATGAGCGGATAGGCTTCATATACTTTTACACATGATTGGCTAGGAAAAAGAAGAAACACGTCCATATGAGTAAAGTAAACCTAGGAGACCTGGGCACGGTATATTCGTGCTTGATATAGTTCGGCATACACTAGAAGTCTTCAACGAAGTAGCGCCTTCTTCAAGTACAACTCCAGGTTTTTAATGATGTCGTTTCGGAACGTATATAAAGAGGGTCACTGCAACGACAGGCCACGCTAGGGGTGCCGAAGAAACATTAAGGGCAACTGCAATAGAAGTCAAGAGAAAGACAAGCGACAGCCTGAGGCTAGAGCTAACGTAGATGATCATAAACATTGTAAACACATACCGCACATGACCTTCCAGGGGACGGATCCGCCAAATTCGAGGGGAAGTATTTTGGGATCGAATTCCTTGTGCAGCGAGGTGACATCGGTGTGCACGAACATCTGAAACAAACGTGTATGGCCATCAATGCTATCGTAAATCTACAAATATCTTAAGAACAAATTTGAACTTCTATAGTCCAACTATTATATATATATATGATTCAACTCAAAAATGCACGATACTGTCGACCCATTAATTCATGAGCCAGAGAATTTCCTGTTCCCAGAGTTCCTACTGCTGATACAAAAGCATGTCCTCCACTGCGTCCTTCAGTTCGCCTTCCGAGATGAAGCGCCTTTAATTTTTTTAGAGGGACGCATGACGACGCATGCTTTCATTGCATGCTATACTGTTTTATCTCTGGTTCGAAGTGACGGTATCAACTCTCGTCAGCGGTGACGATCTGCTGCAAAAAGCGATGTCTTCATGATACTGAGTGCTTTTCTCCTAGATATTTATCAACCAGATGTCCAGTCGTCTCCTCTAAAATAAGTCTAAAGTAAGCTAAATGGATTTAAAGAAGCAAAGCTGCATGAGGCGGATGCGATAGAATATCCCATGAGAAATTCAGCAACTTGGGACAGATCCACACAGATGTACGCGGTGTTGTGGTAATTATATACAACTCATTTACGACCGTACTGTTCAAACCCCTCTCCGATGATTACTCACTTGAAATAGTAAATATATTACTATAAATCGATTCTTGCTAAGCTGAAATGTGTCCAAGAATATAGCCGGAGCATAAACTTGCCGACATTGACACAGACTTCTCCAATCATGAGACAACGATAAACCATAAGGGTCCAACTACGCCTTATTGGTGCGCCATGAAGAATTACATCACTTTGCTCTGCTGTCCACGGATTACGTCACACGCTATGTGGCCAACCTGAGTTCCACAAGCCAAGCGACCGGCAAAACTTCATCGGGCAGGAATCCGGCACAATATAAGGTCCCTTGTATTGTAACGAATGTGGTTGTTAGATGTATGTAATATGTACATATCTCGAAATTTCAACATCTACCAATTAAGTTTAAGTACATACATTTTGTAGATAATGTATACAGAGCCCCGCGTGTTAGCATTGGACATTTCAACATAACACTAATAGTCGTTCTGTAGGACTTATGGCACACTCTCATTTTTTAGTAGCTTGCAAAAGCGCACTGTTTTGTGATAGTGAGGTCCTTAGTACGTACACTTACTATTGGTACGGCGCCTTGAAGATGAGCAGTTGCTTTTGCGACGTTAATCTCTTGAACAAATGTATGCTATATTGGCTTATCTCACGAAAATTACCAAGTAACTTGTTCTAGGTTTTTAAGCGTCTGTTGCCTTACCCTTTTCTGTAGTTTAGGGCTGAAGAAGCTCAGCACGAAGTCTGTTAATGCCGATATGTAGCGCGGTACGTTGACCCAATGAATAGACTTGTGCCGCATCGGGTAGCCCTTTTCTCCAGAAATCATGACCTGTACGTAAAACGAAGAAGACGGCAAGAGAACATAAATGTACACTTCATATTATTCGCATGTAGATGTTTATCACATGATTGTTAATGTAGTAGAAGTTACAACTTATCACAAATACGCATTGCATCTTTCACTTTTTTTTGCCAGCTCTGTACAATGGAGCAGATTATATTTGCTAATATATTTCCACTTTTTTGCATACACAATTTTCAACATTGAAGCAATATCCCTTCAAGCACTATCAATATGAATGTATTTGATAAAATCATTTTCACCTCACACTTGAAGTGCTAACGTTGTTGAGGCCTTTTCTGGCAATTCGATGACGTGTTTAATAAAACAGAAGCCCTTGATCGTATCAATTTTGTTAAAATTCTGTAGTGTAGGTGCAAGCGTTCATAGGGAGCAAGTCATCATAGATACCACTTTGAATCTAAAAAGGCTCATAGCGGTCTTGATATCTGCTTCTTCCAAATTGACAAGAAGCATGGTTGCTGCAGTCGTTTTTGCTCTCTGTCATTCTAAGTGCCGTGTTAACGCTAATCGTGGTGCTCACGTTTTTCAAACGATCGACCAATTGCTGATTTCTGTTGTCATTTCGAATATGCTTATCATCAACCGCATACTATTTTAAACATAAATGCAGATACACCTTTAATTTGGTCATTATTGCATACTCATCTGCGTAAGATGTTCCAATTTATTAGCGCCTTATTTAGTTTAGTAACGTACAGTGTGAATACACATAGCATGTTTCTTCGAGCTATTCGCCACCGCCTGCTGGATTTTGTTATTTATTAGGTCACTTCCATTATAGACGAAGATCTAGTTGTGTAGAACGATGCTTCGGAGGAAAATAAACATCTAGCTTTTGATGTGAAAATTGTCTCAAATTGTTGTTCGGAGACCTGGTTGTCCTTAACAGTCGCTTCTAAGTAGCGTATTATTCATTTTCAGGCATTTTCCTTTCAAGCAAGAAACCCAATCTATGCTGTTTATATAAGACATCTAGATTTGTAATATAACCGTAGTAACAAATATTATTATTTGCATGCGTCTTCGGTATGCCCAGAAGTATGACAGGCAGGACAAATGTATAAGCACTCATTTTGTTATTAAAGATTCTGACTAAAATATCCCAGTACATAAAAAATTAACTTGAAACTTGCCTCTGCAGGAGGATCTGCCAAGTCGCATATGCAAGCTTTGCGAGTTGCGCATTAACCAGTGCACATTTTTTTACGGGTTGAATTTCGACTCATCATCATTATTTGTGTTAGATGTTAGTGGCATTACCCTCTGAACATCGCGAAGATTGACGTGTGCAAGATGATGAAGTCGAAAGCCACTCTCGTCGAGGATGTATGTGAAACCTTTGCGCTGATTGTTCTCGTCTTCGAGCAGCGCCTCGAATGTCATTGAGAACGCGCGGTAAATGTCAATCGGTTTATGACGTGACGTATCCAAGGCTCCTGTAAAAACAGATAGGATTAGCAGGCCATTACGATTATATCCGTGCCTCTACATCTGTGTATATATATATATATATATATATATATACACGTCACAAAAATACGCATATATTATTGCTGTGAAATAACGAACGCAGGTCACAGAAGCATATATTTAAGGGCTACATTTGTACACACATTTGTATTGGGCTACGTCTTTGAGCCGTTTGTCATGTAGCAACACGCTTGCTACATGTAAAGCCGTCGTAGTTGAAGAAACTATAGCCAACGGCAACTCTACTGCTAAAATATACATAACAATACCGAGAAGTGATGTAATAATAAAAAAGAGATATACAGATGTTTGCTAAAGTGTCTAATTGGCTCATCTGCTCTGGTGGTTAACGATGTAGCACCGAAAGGGCGATGAAAGTACACAACCGCTCAGATCACACAGGTCTGCTGGACAACTTCGTGCGTAAAGGACTGTGTTAAGACAAGGCGATCTAGTTAGTAATAGATGCCCTCAGAGCCCTATGCGTATAGTACTCTATAAGCGGGTCATAGGGCAGACGCGCAGAAGACATTAATTTATTGAATTTCAACTTGCTCCCAAATCCAAAGCAATTTACTCATTTCTCTTTATATCCTTTTTCCCATAATTCTTTTTAGATCTTATTCGTATTTGTAGGATTACGTTGGTGTTGCTACGTTGTTATATGTGCGACAATTAAACCCATGCAAATTTTTCGACTGGCTTTTCGTCTCACTCAGGCCCATAACTGCATTCAATCATACGTGCATCTCCTATTGGTGATTCTTCTGACTGCTCCCTTAAGAGTATGAACCCAATGTACGTCCCAAGTTTCGGTGCAGTGCTTCGTCTACTTGAAACGCACAGACTTAAGTCAGTACATAGATAATAAAGACATAATCGATTCAAAGCTAAACGTTCAGAAAATCAGACCAATACCACATACACATATGCAATGCCGTAAAAAAAAACTGAATGACTCACTGTCCCACAGTAGGAGTCATTATATAACGCAATTGTTGTAATATTAGTAATTGGAATATACGCAAAAGCGAATTTGTTCTAGTTCAGCAAGTCTGTGCAGATTATGTACGCATAAACATCGGTCGCTTGTCGATACCGGACGAGCAAGGGCTCGGATGGATCCGATACGATGTCTAGCCCGCGGTTGGCCGTATGTGCACCTGGGTGTGTGTATGTGTGTGTGTGTGTGCTTCATTTGGTAATAGCGTTAGTTGCGCGACATAGCTTTGTTTGTTTGGTTTCTTGGTGCGCCGGTAATCAACACATACACAGGGTATTGTTGAAACGACAGTGTTGCACAGCCGTTGCGGCTTGGGCAGTTTAATTAGGCACATTTGGCTAACGTTCGACGCCATTTCATCGTGCGCCTGTCCGTTGACGAAATCCGACGCATTCAATGCACGCACGCATGCATGCATGCAATACGTTGATGTGTTTACCCATTCTCTCATTCATTCATCCGTCCATCAATTTACGTGTCTTCTTGTTTGTTAGTGTCGGTATCGGCTGGCCTGTTATGGATCACCGGGTGTGTGTGTGTGTGCGTCGACCACTGGTCACGGCCGCCACCGGGTCTAACCATCACCGCCGTCGCCTGTCGTGGCCTTAATTCTGGACCAACCAGATTGAATCAACGCGCGCAAGACAAGACGCCGATAAGTCGTGAGACAGAAGCATGATGCCGGACAGACATATAGCAAACCGACACGTTGAAATTCGCCGTTATCAACCCGGTCAAGGAAAGGCCGACGGGACACGACGTACATCGTGAGGTCATCAATTTAATACTGGATGGAATGTGGCAAGCGCATGAAGGGTAGAGAAGGAGAGCCGCGGGAAGCTGCGAACAATGGAGCCGTGCTAGGGGACACAACTGCGCAAACACAAGACTGTCGTTGAGGTACCCTTGTGTGTACAGCAAGTAAAAGCCTATTCATAACAGACAAAGAACAGCTAATGGCCATGGCTTAGCGGCAAATACTTTATTATTATATTGCAGTTGGGAGGTGGTGATTTTAATCAACTCGAAGAACGCTTCTTTTTCTTCCTTCTTAGCACCCCATAATTGCCAAATCAAATAAAATATGTGCAGAGGTGTATTGTTGAAAAAATATGATGAACTAAGGCCAGTAAGTTAACGCAGCGTCAATAACCTGCTTATTTCGAGGCCGGTTCATTGAGTGTATCTGACTGTGTGGTCATATGCTGAAGTTGCAAACAGGAGAAGAAGAGCCTAGACTAGAAGTGTAATTCCGCTGAATATCGAAGGCTATGTTGAAAGATAAGGAAGGAATGTCGAAACAACGAGATCGGAGAGCGGAGTGAACGAAGTACGGCCAACGTATGAAGACACGTCGAACGGGCATACCGGACCGGCGTAACTAGCATACAATGTTTGCTGCTGCTGCATTACAATGCCGATATTTAAAATGCGTCATCGGTCGTAGCTAGAAGGCCATGCAACCTCAGATACAGAAGATTTGGCTTAGCCACGGCACGCCGTTCTTTCTTCGTTGAGTTAACAGCAACCACTTTACTACGTTGAGTAATATTCCGCCTGTCATCATTTAAAATTAAAAAAAAAAACACGCGTTTCTTTACGTGTACGCAGATGTCACAAATATTATTGTTGTGTACGTCAGTCAAACAACTGCTAGCCAATGACAGTTGACGTACGTCCTAAAATGAATAAGCGATTTTTAATCAATCATCCTATTTGTGCATGGTTCTGTTGTGCTGACCAACGATAACCTAAAGGAAGGCCATTTACTCTTATTTGAAATTGCCAAAAAAGCGGCGGCGCGCGTATGCCATATTGGGCAACAACAACAACGGACGTAATTGTTAAAACCAAGTGTAGAGCGGCAGACAAACAGGCAGACAGTGGCCGTGCTACCGCAAATTTTGACACCGCTGCCACGACAACGACGAAACGTTTATCTGCTTATAGGGTGTGTAGCGCGGTAATCTGGGCGTGAGTCTACAAGGATCGGAGTAAACGTCGTTTCGATTCGAATATCGAACTAGGTAAAGGGAGGAGGGCGAGCACGTAGGGCGTCGACACATGAGACAAACAGCGTCGGGAGGGAAACCACGCTCTACCGTGCCACGTCGGTGATTGTAATTATCTAGTCAGTAAAAATAAAATTAACAATAATAAGTTAAAAACAAGGACACACGGTTTATGTGAACATATGCGCAACGCACACAGATGCGTGAAGCAAGCGTGGGAGCTATATATATACATATATATATATATATATATATATATATATATATATATCCACGCAGTGCTACTAGCCAGTGACCGTTGCATTGGCATAGTCTGATATTTTTCTAAAGAAGTTCTTACCGAACGTATTTCGATTCAGCACCGTTATGCTGTTTTATGAGTAATACAGCCAGCCTACTTAAGCCCATTTGTGTGACACTGTGCTTTTTGCACATATAATACGAAGTACTGGAAGCAACAGAGAAGAGTTGGTTTTCCACGGCGTATACGGGTAAAGTCTTTTGTAGATTGTGAAACACGTTTGATAGTCAAAGTATTACCAGTAGTCCAAGCATGCTCAATGAACGAACCGTCGAAATGTGCCCTAAACGGTGCAATCATAGATACATCGTATCCCATTATGACAACACCTGCGTAGCGACCTGTCACAAATAGCTGTATTTCATTTGGAATATTCGACCGCACCCAAATTATATCATTGGCTAAAATGACACCCCATTAGAGGCAGTAGTGCCTTGTATGGTTAGCGCGCCGTTGAAAAAAAAGGGCGTCACCGAAAGGTTTTAGCCAGGTGTTGAACCGTTAAATAGCACTGCAATCATACGATTAATGTATTTTTTAATTTGCTTAAAAAATCAACTGGCATTTCACTCTGGCCTAATCGTCTTGCTGGGGAGGGGAAAAAACAAGTAGCCGTAGTTTAATCACACAAATGGTTTTGTTTTTTTGTGAAAAAAACAGCATGATTTAGCGTTTCAGTAAACATATTACGGGACAACAGTGCCCATCGCAGTGCCAGTCCGTGCCCCTATCCTTTAAGTATGGGATGAGCATGGGCATATCGGATACTTCAGCGGGCAGGCCATTAATTTATTTTTAGGAGAATTACCGTCGGAGTTTTTGGCACTATTGCGCTTGGAGTCTCAACGGCCGAATTTACAAAGTGAGGGTGGACAGTTACCTCGTTAACTTCCCCTCTGTAACGTGTGCCCTCAGGGTGGCCCCGTATCTGGCCTTCTTGATGCGATTTACCTTCTTTCAGTGAGGGCACTTGTAATGCTCGTTAACTCACTAATACCGGTGCAAGAAGTTAACATACGCAATATGGAAAAACTCCTCTAAACATTTGAGTTTTTTGCAACATATTGAAATAATGCAATGTCAGCTGGGGCGTGCCGGGCTCTTTTAGCACCATTTCCACATTAAATTGAATACGATAGATGAAATAGAACCGACAATTGGCCACCCCTGTGTATTATTTTGTATAAGATCATTAATCGCTTGACCGAAGATATCACGTTCTGTGCTCATTAGCAATATGGTTGAGTGGGCTACCTGTAAACCTCTGCGAGAGTTCCGTAGGCACTTTAAGCAGAAGATCAGAGAAGTGTCAGAAGCGTTCTACAAAACACCGATAATGTTGGACAATACATGGATGGAACCGCTCTTCGAGCATCGTCACGCTCTCACCCGCTACTTCGTCCATGGGTTCCACAACAAACTGTGCCATCGCACTGTGTTCCGTAACCCCTCCGATGAGCGAGCCGTGTGTTCCGTAACCCCATTTTTGGTCTCGTCTGCACCAAATATCATCAGGAAACATGTCGGTCAGCGCCAGCTATTTGGGCGTTAGGTCGGTGACATTTTCCGGAGATGCATATACAGCATATTCTATATATCTCCAAGGTTAACGGAAACGAATGCCGTTTCAGAGACCTAATTAACACGTGTAATGTAATGTAATTCACAATACCGAAAGATAATGTAATAATAAATAAGTAATAAAATTATTCAAAGAGCCCATGGAAGGCAAGGTTTTCAGCAAAACTGGGACCTTAGTGCCTCTGGACTGGACAATGGCAAGATAGTTGATGATGTAACTATACTATATGGTCCTACGGCAAGTCCTAAGCCTGGGATGCTACAGTGTTCTCCACCGTAGCGTCCTCGCATCTTAGTCATTATACTACTCTGTGAGCACCTCTCGAGAACAATCTCTCATTTGGACCGGCAGCCATAAAAACACTGGAACCAATCCGCAGTGAGACAGTTAATTCACAGAAAATTCATTCACAATATGGTTAGAAGAATGGAAGCAACAGCGAGAGACCAGGAAGGATATCTGAGACGGCTTGATGAGCAGATAAATAGCGCTTGCAGGAATCGAGGCGACCTGTTTGCTAATAATACCAGTAGTGATACTGATATAAATGGAAAAGCTTTGCTTTACAAAATGTGGCCTAACACTGACACTTCCGTTTTTTTGCCGCGTATCTAACTACAGTAATTTCACCGACAGGCCTGCTTTCCGAAAAGACTGGTGAAAGGCTGTTATCAAAACAAATTGCTCACTGCTATGCAAACTAGCTTGGAATGGGTGCAAGCAGAATTTCAATAATGAATAAATTTGAGCCATAAAATAATATGTATAATATGTACTAAGATTAAATATATATATATATATATATATATATATATATATATATATACATATATATACATATACATATATATATATATGAGAGTGTCCTTACCAGCAAGTCCGAAGACGATCGTCCTCCCTTCAGGATCTTTTTCAAGCAGCGGAAAGAGGTAACCCCTGGAAAGGATGTCCCGAAGACCTTCATCGGCCAGCGTAGGGTTGTTGAAGAAGATCGGATAATGTGTGCGAACGGTCAAGTAGCGGTCGAGAGTGTCTTGCGCCGACTGCAGACAATATTTTCGCGTACGAAGAAAGCGCAGCAAAAATGAATCATCTGAAAGGGTCATGAAACGTGAACGTATTGACGTGAGTCAAATCGCCTATGCTTTGAGCGGGATAGTTATAGTCATAATAACTCGGTTTATGCCGCTCTAAGTCCGAGCGTCGTGCAGACCTTCCAGAAGTTCTTCCACTCTTCACGGGAAGTAGCCTTTTGCCGAAAAACCATTTGTTAGGTAGCAAGCTTCTAATGTTTAAAGTACACATGCCGCACGTGGAGAGGAATTCTCTCTCGTTACGCAATAATGTACCTAACGTCTTTCTTTGTTGGGATGCGACTTCGGCAATTAGTCGAACATCTTATTTGAAAAGAAGATGAACATCTTCTTTGAAAAGAAGATGGAGTCTAAGAGCACCGTATATGCGGTAGGCTCAGTTAAGCGGCGTAAAGCAATATCTTCTCCGACCGATTGGCGATCTGGTGATATATGGACTCATAAACTTGCATAATCTATATGATGATGCTTGTATGCACATTCAGTGCGCGTTTGTTCTATGTACGCACGCTCGTTATGTGTATCGGATTTCTTGCGTCAGAGGCTCTCGCTCGACATTCAACGAGAAAATGCAGCATCTGTTTGGGGCACGTTGAACTCGGCTCATCCTGGCTTTGAGAACCCGTGACCACACACTCACGCGGAGACAACAAAATATATATATATAACAAAGTTATATAAATAAATTATGTACGTACGCATACATATGCGGCGGCCGTGTTGCTATGGTCCGCCTGCTAAATCATCATCTGACGTAAGTGTTATTGCATATCGAGTGCGCCAGTAACAGAGGGAGACCGCTGACGTAATCAGATACGGAAAAAGAGCTAGCCAGAGTGACGCGGGACCACGACGTCAACCTCGTCAAGGTTAGGTACACACACTTCCGCCTTCGACACGCGCGCACACATAAAAATGGCGTCCATGCAGCGTATACAATGTTCAGACGCATGCAGAGACCGATCTGTACCTGTGCGACAGTTGACGAAGTGCGGCTGCAGCTTCACCCATTCGCGGAACTCGCGAAGCATGCGTTGCTTTAGTCGTTCGTCGTGCTCTTCTGGCGGCTCGGCAAACTCCATTGCCGGGTCGAGTGAGTCCTCGATCCGCTGCTTTTCGGCCAGTTTTCGCTCCTTTTTCTCGCGTTTACGTTCCTTGCGTGACTTTTTCTTATTGATGCTATTATTGTTGTTGCTGTTATTGTTACTGTTGTTCTCGTCGCTGCAGTTGGTATTGTTGTTAGTGTTGTCGTTGTTGCTGCTGCAGTTCAAATCGTCGTCATTGTTGTCACTGTTACTGTTGTGCGGGGACTGCTTGATGTTTTCACCGGCGCCGCTGCTGCTGCTGCCGCCGGTGTGGCCGCCTTCGTCCGGTTCTTCAAGGGTGGGTACGGCCACCCCCACAGCGTCGATCTCTCTCGACGTCGCCACCATCATGCGACCACCCTGTTCGACCAAATCAACAAACAAACACATATCGAACGGAAGTTAAATAACTGCTTCTGTTTTTTCCCCCTCTCTCTCTCTCTCTCTCTCTATATATATATATATATATATATATATTCAAATGCACCTTTATGTTGTCAAAGGGGGGAAATTATTTACAGCTTACAAACCGTTACCTAGATACATACAATAGTCAGTTTACTTGTGTGCCGACATTTGCCGCTGTTAGCGTTTCAAGCTCTCAGTACTCCCGCCATCCGCCACGATGACATGTTATTTACACGATCTGTCTTGACAATTTGTTTTGACGAGATGGTGTTAACGCTTCTAAGATTGTTTAACCGAATGCTAAAATAGTTTGATGTATTTGATGAGTACAAGCGTATGTGTTTATGTACATGCGATAATCCGCTCTGGACTGCAGTTCCCGAACAGGACTTATCGCAATCGAATTTCGGGCAATGTTACACCTTAATGAGACACGACGAATGACCCTCCTTGGTACACTTTTCATTGCTTCAATGTGTTTGTCTAAATAAGATCGCCAAACCACACTAGGTACAACCAAACTATTATAAAGCCTTATGCAAAAATTGTAATCATTAATTATAAAACAACAAAATATGATTTTAGATATAAGATTAGCTGATCGGATGATTTGTGTGATATGAGGGCTAAAATCCAGTTCCGGTGTCACGGCAACCCCGAGGTCCTTAATGCAAATTTAATTTAGAGTAGCCTCCCCATGTAGCATGTAGTCATGGGCTTCCTTTAAACACAATACAGCACATTTCGGCACTGATATAAGTATTTCGTTATCCACACACCATTTAGAAACCGCCTCAATCGTACTCTGTAATACTTGCCGTTCGCTAGCGGTGTTGGGAAATCCGTTCAGCATAAAGCTTATAAGTTATCGATTCAGGAATAACGTTTTGAAGATCTAAAATAAATATGCAAAATAAAAGTGCCCCGAGGCTTGATCCCTAAGGAACGCCAGAGGGACACGTACTCACTAAAGCTATTGTTCACGCGAACGCAGAACTCCCTACGGGTAAGATAACTAGCAATCTATGATATAGAGCGAGTATCAACATTCAAGTACCTAACCTTTTGTACAAGTTTCGCATGGTTTACTCTATCAAACGTTTTCGAGAAATCAAAATATATGCAATGAAAGGCAAATTGTTTATCATAACAGCCCAATCTTGAGTCATTTCGACGAGTTGAGTTGTCGTGGATTTTCCTTTAGTAAAATCATGTCGGTTCTCATCCAGCAAGCATTTGAATTGAAGAAAATTACAAATATGGTCCACTAGCAGTTTTTCAAAGATGATGCATGCGAAAGATGATTGAGCTACCAATCTGTAATTATCTACATTTGACTTTAGACCCTTCTTAAGTACAGGAGTTACGACTAATTGCCGAGTTTTTGGGCACAATGCCATCCTCAAGGGATCTACTGAATATAAAAAAAGGGGTTCAGTTATTGCAGGCGCTAAATTTTCATTTTCGTGGCGCTAGTATTCGAGACACTCGGGGGGCCCGGCCCTGAGGCATGGTCGCTTTTACAGAAGATTGGCAAACAAATTGAACTGGCGACAGGGGAAAAAAGAGCACTTCAGTTTTTACTTCAGCGACTATCGTTGGCAGTTCAACGCGGCAATGCGGCAGCAATAATGGGCACAATGAGGGGCTGCCTCGAGGATAAGCTCGACTGGTAGCGCTCCCCACAAGCCCTAGTGTTGATAGTTAATTACATCTCGCTGTAACACTTAAATGTAATTTTAATAAAAATGTGTATGTATAACGAAACAATGTACCCCTTTTTATAAAATATGAATGGCATTAAATCACGCTGCATTTAGTAGGTAATTGTTTGATTTAGTAAGAATGTTATATTCTGATATTTCCAAGGATGAACAGCTGCCTCTCGAGACCACGTCGTTGGAAACACCTTTGGGAACTAAACCCCCTTGGACAACATAAATCGACGAGAAGAAGTCCTTTAATGCATTTGCTTTAGAAGCGTCGTCTACGAGTACTGTCCGATCTATATTTAAAGCCGCAATGCTTTCTTTTCCCGTTAATCGTTTATTTGTATATCTAAAAAACGACTATGTGTTTCTAAAATCAAGACTAGCTTCTTCCATTATACGAAGTTTTCTAATTGACTTCCTCAATTGTTTTTCATACTGCACAATTGGCTTTTGATCAATCAGCCGTTATAGATTGGTTACATAATTACGTAAATTAGCATTCTTTTTTGGCTTGCCAATTCGTTTAGGTACACATTCTTTAATTAGTAAATGTATCTAATTATTCATATATATATATATATATATATATAACGTTTAATAAAGAAAGGAGCTGTCACTTTTTGTTGCTATCGTGGCATGATTGCAAGTAAATGTTTTGACCACGTAGTGATCATTTGGAGAAAAGACCCTGTTAATAAATGGGGAAACAATCTGTAATTATGTTCATTTTGTGAATCAAACATTCTAGAAACAGATATAAATAATGTCTATAAAAGCTCTAGCTATACTTGAGGCTGACTATACAACTTGTTAAAATAAGCATTTTTCTTAACGGAATGAGAGGCCATTATCTTGTTTAGGAATGACAGTGGAATTACTAAATGTCTTAGATCGATATGACTGACATAACTGGACATAATTTTACAAAATGTGCGATTGCTAGAGATAAAGTTGTTCCATTTAGAACTCCAACATTTCAGCGTGTTCGAAAGAATATTCTGCTTCTCGGCGGCCATATATAATATGGCCGCCTTCAGCCGCTTACGTCCCCTCTCTGCTAATATGAGACTATAGGAATCCGACATCGGAGGGCGGGGTGGGGTATATCTTACGGTAATCATATCGCGAATCGAAACATGTGCTATATATATATATATATATATATATATATATATATATATATATATATATATATATATATATATATATATATATATATATATATATATAATGCTACTTACCGTTATAGTACACTTTAGAGAAAATAATTGGCATTTAGTTAGCAATTATGTGTTATAATAATATAACAAACAATAACTTGAATAATTTGAAAACCCCTATAAAAGACAAACAAATTCATTGCATTCATTAGGTATGCATGCATGATGCAGGAGAAAATAAATGGTTACTTTCTGCTACTGCTAGTTACATTATGACAACTATCTATTAGTATATTTTGACACTGTAATGATCATTTGGGGAAACGGCTTCATCGATAAATAGGGCAATCATTCCAGAAATATTAACATCATTATTTTGTGCAAACAAACTGATTGCCCATGAAGGTCCTAGCCATACTCACGGAAGGACATCGAACGTATTAAAATAGACATTTTTCTGACGAAATAGGAGAGCCGAAATATCGTGTGAGTGTGCACGTGAAAGCCATAAAAAATGGGACTTCATAGTATTTCGATCTTTGCGAACTTACTAAGTACGACAACTCTTCTGTTGCTAGTCAATGTTATAGGCCTTCCAGACTTAAAGGACTCTTTTCCCCGAACACGCTGTACGTATGTGTGGCTTTACTATGGAACAACTATATCTTCCGCATTCACTCATTTTGTAAACTTTTGTCTGGGCAGTCATATCGTTATAACCGATTTTAGAAATTTCACTATCACTTTTGATCAAGACATTTCTGCCCCCACTCCAAGAGATGAATATAGAAGAATGTTTGTTCTAACAAGTTCTATAATCCTCTTACTTTGCATGGGTATTGTCAAAATAAATAAATTTTCAACTCAACAATTGAGTGTAAAAAGTTTGACCCTGATGTGGTACTAAAAGGTGGGATAAAAATAATATTGCCGGCCACGTTTGGGGAATGGGACGTGCAATTTTGACATTATAGCTGAATAATCAAGTGGCGCAATATCTTGTCTCGGGCCAGTGATTCTAAACACTAAACAATTGCTGAAAATGACTTTATCAACTAACATCAATATGCGATTCGTTACGCGTGTATCCCGTATGTGCGCTCTTTAGGACGCATTGGGTGCAAATATTGTCAGCCACAGAAATTATTTGGTTCTGCCTTATCTCAATGAAAATCTCTGCGTCTGTCGAAGCTCAACTCTGGTATCGAGTAGGAACATCGCAGCAAACGTTGGGCTGGGCTTCCGGGAACACTGAGCCGGCCGCGTCCACGAACTAACCAATTTTACCAACTAATACTGACTACTTTAACAATCATAATCCGAAATTGTCTAGCGACAGATATCTTTCTCATCTAGCAAATACGTGACTTACCGGCTAATACACATCATAGTCTCGATTGCAACCGCATGCAACAGTATATGGGCATATTATTAAATTTTCAATGCCAATTAAGCAGTGGCGTAAAATTTCCTCTCAGGCGCATTATGTGTTCTGAAATGGAATGCTCCTCAACAGGCTCACATTAACAAAAACGTTTACCATCTGCCGGGACGCATAAAGAAGTGGACCTTAGTGCTCTAGTAAGTAGTACCGCCAATTACGTAGTATATAGTAGTAGTTTAAAAATAAAATGATTATTTAAATATTAATATTCGCTGTAGAGCATCTCTGTCGCAGTATCTTTATCTACATGTATCTTCCATGGTCTTCATCAACAGCTGTTGTTGTTATTGTTGTCGTTCCATAGTCTACAGCTGTCACGGCCCTGGTGCACTGGCTGTTCGCCGACCTCATCGACAATACTGCCGTGGCCGGGGCCGCGGTGCTACTTCCATTTCGTCGTCGTCGTCGCCGTCGTCACCATTTTAGCTAGCGTTCGAGCTAGACGTATTTCGTCATTGCGTTTCCGTTAGCAGAGTCTTTCTGGTTGGTGGCCGGCATCACGCGGCTGAACCTTGACCAAGATTGATCAGGGCCGATGCGCTGGGTTCGCAAACCAAGCAAGCAAGGAAAGTAGCCGGCGCAGCAGCAGTTAGGCACGCACCGTGTCGCCGGGGTTCATTTGATCGTCGTATTTGTGCGTTGTAAACGTCAAACAACTCCCCCCCCGAACCCCCACCAGCTCTCTATTCTTTTTTGTAAGCGCAACCGCAGCGGAAAGATTAGTCATAGCTACAAATGCCGTATCGGTTGTGCTCCTCGGAATGACGCCGTTCATGTCCAAAACAGCGCTCCATCGACGGCATTCGGTGCGCCAGTTCTACTCAATGAAGTTAATGAATCTCTACCCGGAACCAGTCCAACGTCGCCGAAGTGGTCGAGCAATCCTGCAACTCTGATGTCATGGCTCGTGACTTTAATCTGGACATGAAGTTCACTAGGTAGATTTCCTCTCTTCCTGTCTCTTGATATATATATATATATATATATATATATATATATATATATATATATATATATATATCACTTTTCACGTGGGAATCAATTTAATAATGACCAAACAACTAAACTTACAGCGCCGTGTATGCACTATTAATAACAATAGTCAAAACTAAAGGCAGCTGCTACTTTCGCCAAAAAAAAATGCGCAAAGAAAGATTGCTTTTGGATGATCTGTCACTAGGCAAAGCATCGCTTCTGAAGAACGGTCTAGGATCATTTAGGAAGTTTAGAGAAAATTACGTTCATTCTAACGAGATACTTGTATGTTGTATATATCTAATTTCACTCTTATGATGCGTATGTTGAATATATCTAACTTCACTCTTAATATGTCTATCAGTTCAACGATGGTGCTCGTCCATAAACCTGATTCTGACGAAGTACCAAATTTTACTTCGAGTCTCTTCTATTAGGATCCGACCGACTCGCCTTTAACAAACTGGCAAGTCATTCGTCCGTCTACGAGTTGCATTTTGACTTGCCATTAGCGTGTTTACCAGTGACCACTCAACGGTAACTGCATGTATAGAGGTAAGCATTGGTATACCAGAATACCTTTGAAAAAATCCCAAGGTTTTGCACGTGCACTTCTCGCTCGAACGCACCAGCCATTCGCCTTCAGATAGCCTCCTGCTTATCTAAATTGTTATTTAAGTGTGACAACTCGTTAAGCCTATCTGCCAATGCGCACTATGCAACCTATCACTCGAGCACCTTAATAACATTTTTTATATACACATAGAAAAAAAACATGCGCATATTTTAAATGGCGCGCTATTGTCGTATGTTATACTATATATATATACGCAACAAACACACATATATCTGTACTTATGTCTAAATGTAAACATACATTTACAAAGATATAGTGAGTAAACGTTGGCACATTACCCAATTTATTGTGACTGTAAGATATATCTACGCTTTAACCATTTGCGCGCTGGCTGTACCGCCACAAATCAATTTTAGACTGCATCTGCGGAAGACTCGTTTTCGATTGTTGCAGATAAGAATACGTTCGGATTGCATCCTGCCTGACATAGCTCTGAAAATGATAACCGCTCCAAGCGTTCTTGAAGATGTGAGTATAGACCGGAGTGGTGCATACTTACATTTTGTACTACACGTTCCTCATACATATATTCGAGAATGCATACAGCGTTACGTTGGCTTCATAATACGTAAACCGGTCGAACATCTACGGCCACCAAGCAGCCTCGCGTTACAGTCGGGAGGCTAAGAATTGAAAGAAACGTAACATCGAAGAAGAACAGGAAGGCCGGTATTTTGTCGCCCTCTTTTTACTTCAAAGTAGCAGAATATTTATTCTATTGTATGGATTGCGAGAGGGAATGTGAATGTAGAAGAAAGTGACAGCATCAGCCGAGACGCTTCGCCTCGGGCGCGTTTTTTGGACCTCTCTGGTATATAACCAGCGTCCCACCAGCAACGCGATACGCCCTTCAGTGCAGCTGTAAGTGAGCCAAATCGCTGCCTTAGCTTACTCAATTTAGCTCTTGTCCCGTCAGAAACTCGATAATATCACAAGGCAAACTCTTCTGTGGCCTGATTATCTGCTCATTAGAATATGCATAGTCAATGAGTCGCGACTACTCTAGTACGTGTCTTTGAATCTTTTCACATTTTACAATTACTATGGACACACAGTACGATGGAGCACATTTTGCATAATACAGAGATGTTTTGATTGTTGATGACCCGATTGATTAGAGTCGTTCACTAGTGAATATGTTTTTGTATTTTTTTGTTGTTTTATTGTTCTGCCCTTTGCCCAATTGTATGCCCGTGCACGGTTTTTCATGTCATGACCCATTTTTTTGCCCACTCCGGCATTCACCTTGTCGAAATTGGGAACGATGAACACCAATTTTAGAGTAGTCGGTCCGGGTCTCCCGAATGCAAGGCAAAGGCTTTGCCGCTAAGCATCTTACTCGGTAAATAAGAACATTATCGCCACAATGTTGCTGTCAAGCGTAAACACACGTACAAATGTCCGCTGAGTGATACCGTAGCTCATTGTGATGTGGTCAGTCGTAGCCGTTAAAAGAACGAGTCAAGAAGCATTTAGAAAAAACACTTTATGCTCCTTTCGTCGGTGTGGCTGTATGTCATTCAATGTGTGCGATCAATTATGTGCGTTGGCCGCTGCGTTATTATTAGCTAGATACACTCAGACAAGCTGGATGACTCGCCGGCTCCAACTGAGCTTGTACCCCTAAAGAACATACTGAAGAGACTGATCGCGTAGTTCACGGACACCTACGAGCATCTACACAACGATGCCACGGAGATAGACATGACGCTTTCACTTCCATCTTTCGACCCTCGGAGCCTCGAAACACACGGCTACACAGCGCTTTTAGCAATAGGACATAGCTTTCCGCAGTACCACCGGTGGGAATGAATCGACGCATACAAACAATGTGCGTCTACTATTGCGTTTTCTAATATTGACGTGAACGTCTACGTCAAGCACAAAAAATGCGAATAAAAAAATAATAAGATTCAAATACTGACTTACCGGAGTGGCTCTACCATTGCTTGTCTATAACAATATTTTTTCGAAATGGCTCAATGGCCGTGTTATTATTTGTATTTCCTTTTCAATGGTTATTTTGCCGCACGTATCTGTTTGGCGGTCAAACCTTTCTGCACGCAAAAAAGCTTTGCATATATAGTAAATGGCCGAAAAATGCAGCCACCAAATGAATCACTCGTCATTTAACATGTCCATAAAAGCTTTATGATGCTACATATGTGCACCCACATTATATGATATATATATGCGTGTATTCTCACTCAGTCACTTAAGTTGGCTCTGTACTTCGTCGCTATAATTCAGTTAAATGTTATCATATTAGGACCCTGATTTACGCCTTTCGACTGTACGCCTTTATGTGGGTGCAGAATATGAAGCTGTGGAAAATTTGCATCTAGTATTTCCCACAGCTTCCACATGTTTTTAAGGATGCCTCTGTCTTAAAATTCAAACAAAAAACTCGTAATGTGTTCATTCTCAATAAAGTGGTTGTGTACCCTGGTTACACCCAAAGTCTAATCTATTTTATGCCTCACCGGATATTTTTCATCTGAACTAAAACCCGATCATGCACAATAAGCAACTGTTTTCCAGTCTATTATACGTGCATTCTGTTAGAACATTCTTCGGTAACATCGTGCCAACTTAATTTATATTAAAAAATCTGTCTAGTTGCTCATTTAGCCGGGCGACAACTGTAGTTTGCGCTTTGCTGTAGAACATTAGATCTCACCTTACCATAGAAACATTTTACACACTATACAGCCGCGATTAACTGTGAGGTGCTTAATGTGTCCTGCAGGGTTTACTTACGCGAAGACGTATCACACGAATTTAACGTAAAGGACGTTTATCACGTGATAGGGACACGTGTGTACAGATGGATACTTGGCAACAGCGTCAATGTCATAGTCGTGCAGTTCAAGGTACTCGTATATCTCTTGTTATCAAAGACGCATTCTAATTACACGTGCCTGGATCTCACCATGTAACGAACTGTATATATATAGGCTGTTGCTAAAGTATTTTTGCATTTAATTTTGTTTTACAACTTTTTTACTTTTTGTAGTACTTGTTTTGTTTTATATTACGTAATTTACATACGTATAAGAACGATTTCTTGAGTGGTTATTTTGGTTACCCAGAACCCGCCAGAGGCCGCTTGGGGCGGGATAGGGTACCGTTAATGATAAATATGACTATGCTAAATTAGATAGTGCTGTCAGTTTTGTCACTCCTGTGAGCTTTGCTGTTTACACAACTTGGCGGGTAAGAAGCGGTAGAAGGCTAATTTAGCTTGGTAAAGTAACGTTAACTGGGTTCTCTACTGGAGGACAAGCAGAAAACCGTATTGGCTCGATGACTAAGTTCCAAAATGGTGATTTCGGCCTGGGCAATAGAGCAATGTCTCGAAGAAATTGCTCTTGGAAAAAAGACTCCGTTTATTTAAAAAATCATCAAAAACCTACTTAGCCAGCTATTCTAAACCCTTAAAAACGATTGAATCAGATCTTCATGTGATTCCATTGGTGCGCAAAAATACGTATATAATTAAATTCATTTTGTCGGCGTGCGGCAGGGTGGTGAACGTGAGAAGGACGTTTGTATTGTAAAGTATGAACGGAATGTCATCAGTAGGCATTATGGAGGAGTAGAAAACGTAGCTTTAAAAGATACACAACAATGTGGAGCGTTGTAACTATTTCGTGTTACGTGTATGCTATAAAAGGTAGCCAGGTAGACAAGTCAAAACGTGAAGGACGCAAGATAGTGCTCAAAAAAGTGATACACCGTTGAAATGAGACATGCAAAACATATACATGGTAACAGTGTGGATGACTATGATGATGCTTATGCGGCGGACACATATCGCGGAAAGCCGTTATTGTCCCGCGGGAGTTGCAACTAATCTCTTTTCCTTTTCGTAAATTTAATGAGACCCTGCTGGAGCAAAGTTAGCTGTCGAAGTAAAATCTCCTTACATATACAAACTACTGGAAATGCTATAATAACGCGAATTACACATGAACATTCAGGTTGTACATGTTGTACTAAAACCACTTTTGATGAAAATAGAAATACTTAATTAAATACAAATGCATATATGTATACACAGTGCGCACGCCAAACCCAGTCAAAGACTAAATAACGTTGGTCGACAGGTGGCGCGTTGGGTGTCAGTACTTGTAATGCAATATGTAATGCAAGACTCGAAATAGACTGCCCCGGCTTGAAGACACGATCTGACATGTATGGTTGTAAGATAGCTGGTAAATGTATAAACAACTACTTTCTATATATACATTCTGACAATCACATCTGTAGACGCTTGTAATGGGATAACAATGAATATGGCACAAAAGCGTCCAAATATTACAGTCATTCTCGCGCTTTGCTTAATTAATTTATAAGGGCATTTCCCAGCAGAAGAATGTAACATTACGGTATGGAGAATCCAAGGTTCGTTTAGATAACAGGCAGGTTTATGTTATAGACAGCAGTGCAAACACTATCCCTGAGAAACTCTGATGGGTGTACTTAACCAGGAAAATAAAGGCCATTTATTATTCACCTACCCCAACCCTGCTTAAGAGTATTTCTATCGGGCGTGAAATTATAAATAAAAATAAATTAAGTAGACGGTCATTGCGTTATAAATAACAAATAGTATAATTAATATTTTTTTTCAGATAGGCTTATTCTAAAAATAGGTTTGTTACGACTTTTACTTCCTCTAAATGATCAAGTTTGATCTTCATTGCAAATATCACGCACAAAGTACATGGACATCTACTCAGATGATCTCACTAAGTCATTCAATCGGCAGTAGCGACGGGCGATGTATATAAAGGGCAGGGACGTAAAGAAGGCAATGCTTATGGCAAGCCTCTTTTTAAGAAAGAGCGGCTTCGCTCTAGATAGGATCACTTGAGGTAACTAAAGTTTGACAATTGTTCTATAAGATTCGTCTTGGCAAGGCCCTGAGCCAAATGCGATCATCAAGAGACCTTCTGGAAACCAAAGGAGGGGGTTTGCTTGGGATGCCACTGTATCCGGCGCTGAAATCTATAAAATGGCACATGTACAATGCACCGACGCGAGATACAATTGCATGCCGATCGCCGTAGAAACAATGTGCCCCCTAAACAAAGTTATAGAGATATATATTTCTCCATGAGTTAGCCGATAGGATGCTAACGAATACAAGAGGTCGACGTGAGCAAGATTATTCAGTGCATCAGTCACCTCTTGCAGTGTATAAGGGGAGCATTGCCTGCCTTATCGGTTTCATGCATTGAACTGCATTGAACAAACCTCTAAGTAACCTATATCGGGATACACACGTGCGCACCTGTACGCAACTGTATGAGACAGTTATATATTAAAATATTGAACTATAATCATCTTTGTTTTTACCGGCACCATAAACTGGCAAGACATTGATTAAGCCCAATGCGATCATCGCACTGATCATGGGATTAACTGACTAAGAATGCTTCATGTGCTCTTGATTCTCGTACGAGTTTCATGTACATCATATAATGGGACTGGCTTTGAATCAAAGAAAACTGGTATTCAGAGATGCCGCGATGTTTTATTGCCGATTAAACGATTATTGCCGGTGCCGACATGCCACTATACAGGATGAAAAGCATAATAATATCATAGTAAGTAGGCTCTCTAGTTATCTTCTATATACTCAAGCGGACAGAGATTGATGTAATTACATACAGTTACCACGCAATTATATTGTCTTTGAATCATGGTGGCGACGCGTATGATGTGCATGTGGGCGGTTGTGAGGACCTGTGTGTGAACCGTGCAGAATAGGTTCAATTCCAATAAAAAGAAGAGCATTGCTCTCTAGTGTGTCGTATGCTAGAGCAACGAAGTGCGATGGATTTCAAAGTATTTGCGCTATTTGTTTGGTTTGGACATGGTTGCCGCGTACACAGAAAGAGGTACCTCGTGACCGAAAACTAAGTGTGTGAGAAAGCTATTCACAGTGCGTCGCAAGCTAAACATGGCCTTCTACGAAGGAAACTACGATTAGCCCGTCCGGTCAGCGTCGGACCCTGAGGCCCACAGAGACGTGCGTGGACGTGACCTAAGGTACCTATTGGAATTGAAGGTAAGGTGTGGAGCCTGGCCCTGAAATAGCCCTAGATCTGAAAAACAGCAATTAATCTAGCCGTTTCGGATTCGTTTGCTGCCGCTGCAATGAGAGCCTCGAAGAGTTTCCCATATCCCTCTGTGGATTACTGTTCCTAGGACGGTGGGTTCATGGCGTCACACACTCATGAAAACATCTCCATTATTTAAACAGAAAGAAGCTTAGCTTCGCAGCTTACTATAGGCCAATCTCGCTCGTTGACGTAATTTCAAAAATCTTCAGAGAATGTGTAATGGTGCGGCAAGATCGACACCAGATTCGATCAATTTAAGAAGCTTGATTGAATAAAGCGGTTCCCTCGCCTAATGCAAGTGAAGTGTTTGGTTGCTCTGGAAGCTTTACAGTGATATGTCGTGCGGCCGCTAGATACATACATCTATAAAGCCGTCAGATCTTTTGTGGTTATTTAGTCTCGGGAGGTTTCGGATCTTTAGTGTTAGAACTATTCTTATTTCCTAAGGGCTCGTTTACAAGTTCTGTTTAACGCTGTAAACCATGATAATCTACCGGAGCTTTTGAGTAAAGTGAATGCTATCCGTCAGTGTCGCATTTCATATTTCACAGAGGAAGGTTTCGTATAATGAGTCCCCTATACTTATAACGGCAGCCGTGCATATAGTTGTTAAGTCTAGTATGCTTCCTAATTGTGGAGATGGTACAGCTTTTAAGCTACCATTCACTGCAGATGTCCTAAGCAGTTCAGAAAGACCGCCTTTACATGAATCGACCGAAAATTGCTAAGTATATTTCTTGCTAGAATGCAAGTACTTATACGACCATTCCCTTTCATGAACGCTGATACAGGTATTCTTCCAAATAACAGGGGTCAAACCTAACCCTGCATTTCGACTCTTTCTTATTTTTTACGGATTACTTTCGATATTTTGTACTTCACTAGTTTTTCATTGAGATCATCAAATGCCTGCAATTCAGCTGAGCATTAGATTGGTAGGTGCAACGCGTAGTATATAGATATATCGTGGAGATTCCAGATATGTCTTTATGTTTTATGTCTATACTATGTTTTCAAGTTCAGCGTCGTCTGCAGATGCATCTTCTTATTAAGAAATGATCTCATGTTTTCCAGGAAATTTCGCTTGCGGAATTCTTTATTCACCTATTGCCTCCTCCCACCCAGCAGATTGTTGTCCAGCGTCTACTTATTAAAACTATTTTATTATTGCCTTTGCTTAGGCTAATTATTTCTTCATCGTTCTTTGCGCCGCAGTTGGCAGTAGATTCGGTTGTTATTGGTATACTATCGCTAGTAGTGAGTGATGATGACGGTAGACCACGGTCGTGGGGCGTCGTTCGTCGTTGAGCCATGAGGGGAGGGAGGGTTGGTGGGGGGCATCATCGTATCGTGCAGTATGGCGACCTGCACCCCACGTTTGTTTCAGCCGACGAGCATAGATCAACTACTGACCCCGCCTGCCTCTCATCCTAACGAACATCGAGCAGCGAATCAGATTAGCATAATCCTAGCCGACTGTCATGCAAGCAGCATCGGCATATGCTTCCAGCGATAACCAACTACCGGCAATCGGCACTATCATTTAGATAGAATAGTCATCAACTTACTAGCGATTAATAATAATAATTATATTAATAATAATAAATGAATTAAACTACTCTACCTGGCTCTTTATGCGTGTGCACTGCACGTAACCGTAGCAGCCGACCAACCAGCAGTGATGTTGTTGTTATTAGCTAGATTGATGCTGTTTGCCGTTAGACGAGTCTACCGGTGCTGCTGCTGTTGCTGCTGCTGTTGCTGCTGTTAGCGCTTCAGATTGGTCCGGCGGTCTCCTCGTCCGCCCCCCCCCCCCCCCCCGCCTCCGTCCCCCCGCACGAGATGCTCGAGCGCTGGGTACTGGCGTCAAACAAACTGCAACGTCAGACTGCGTTGGCACTGTTGCCATCGATGTCGGGGGTCGCCAAGGACGCCGGCCGCCGCGTCGATAGACAACAGCAGAGCTGGTGTGACCGATCATAATCATGACGTTAACAATAATGATAATCCAAGAAAAGGCCACACCGAAATGTGGCACAGCAGTGAGTAGCCGTATACTTGTTTGTGTGTTCATAATAATAATAATAATTTTGGAACAACAATTTAACACTATTAATATGTATGTGTATCACAGTTACTAATATATATTTACTATTGACACAAATGTTTTGGCTAATAAAAAAAACAATAAACAGAAACAGCTCTAAGCTGTGTCGGCGACGGAAATCTGGCCACCACGGCGTCTGTTCGCCGAAGAACACCGCCATTGGCTTTTGGCAACCATTGCTGTTGACGCTGCCGACGCCGCCGCCGCCGCCGGTGTGACGGCTATGGCGGGCTAGCTAGCTATGTGCCATTCACAAAGTGTCTTCTGAGCCACCGAGGCCTCAGCTCACGACGGCTCAGTGGCAACTTGCCGGCTGGCTTAACTGACCAAACCGACCGAGGAGAATTGCACGAACAAAAACACAGCAGCAGCAGCAGAAGCAGCAGCAGTAGCAGCTACAACGGCTACTCTTATTCATTCAGATACTACGGCTACTATTTGTACTACCATTCCTGCTGCAATTATTATTATTATTAGATAAGATGACGACAGGGCCTAAACGACACTGGCAATAACAACAACTACATTAACAACAACAACAACAACCACGTCACGGCTACAATGACGATGTAGACGACGACGACGATCACGACGATAATCCGACAGCCCTCACCGCCGCTGCAGTCGCTGTCACCTTCGTTCGTCTGTTGAACCGAACTGCGCCGAATTAACAACAAACAAACAACAGCAACTACAACAGCATTTACATGGTCACAGCAACAAGGCCACTTACTCAAATGGCAACGAGAAAATCGACGGCCCTCATCGGTATCAAAGGGGCACGGGTGTTGGGGAGCAGTCACCATTAACAGTAGACCCAGCGCGAGCAACAGCGGCAGAAGTTATTATTATTATTATTATTATAGTATCAGTATTAGTAGAACTAGAGCCAGCAGTTGTAGGATGCAGAGCCAAACTCCAAGTCATCGGTTGCCGATACGGTGGCAATTTTATGTATGTTCAAAGAAGGCCTTACAGCTACAAAAACTGTCCCAAATACTTGGGACGTCTTCGGCTAGACAGCATTTCAAAAACTTTGTACTACAATTGGTTTGTCAAGTTCCGTACCGGCAACTTAAGCTTTCTGGATGAGCCCCGTTCTGGAGAGCCTTGAGAACAGAGTCTTCGGAGTAGCTACGTTTGAATTAGCCGTGGGCTTTGCGTTGTGTCACGCAACCGGATCGAATTGTTGCCTGTGAAGAATATTGGGAGAATTAGAAACGTGGAAGATCCTGGTACATTCCAGGCCAGCCTCCCTCGAAGATACCAAAGAAAACAGTTCATTCGCGCAGGATTTCGATCTATTTTTGATGGTCTAGGTACGTCATTATCTATTATTGATTTCTCTCTAGTTGCTATGGACACGGATGTATACCATGTTAAGCTTGCCCAAGTTTTCGTCTCCCTCCAAAGGAGGAGACAGTTTCGTGAATAGAAAGGGTTATTTTCTCTCAAATCTGAGTTAACCCGGCCTTCGCAAGATAGCAATATATATATATATATATATATATATATACTATGTGATGCAATTGTTAAGCAATTTAAAGATTGCTTGAGATAGGCGTTGTCTAAGCTATTCGCCAATTTTGATAGACTCTTCAGCATAAACAAACACACTGCCAAACCGACCAGGGAACATTGAAGTCAGGATAAGCTTATGATTATCAGTAGTATTATGAGTTAAGAGATACCAATATGGCTGTAAAGTCTCGTATGCTAGCTCTTTGAATGAGTGAAACTACTTTCGAATGCGGTTGTTGACGTTTACCATTTTTTACATTTACACCGCGTAACACAGCTTTACACCGCGTTGTTAAGGCAGTAAGTAGCAGTATACATTGAAGCAGTTTAAAGAAGCCCGCTTGGAATGCTTACAACTGAGTGGGTGGAATCACTGAGTCTATAGATTGAATGTGTGCGATATGCAACGAGATTGATGCCGCAGCTGCCTCTGTGGCACGCGATTGCAAAAATTCTGCAGCACGATCTCTGCTGTGATTTCCCGATTTCCCTGTAGCGCGATCTAGATTGCTGTCGGGTAGGCTTTGGCGAAGTGTCAAAACATCAAAGGATGCGAAACCACAGGAGAACGTAGGGTTCAACACACAGTTAAGTACGTGACGTAGCGACGCCTAGAATGGTTAGTCCACGGCTCTACCGGTCTATCCTTGAAAATATATGGTATAAAGGACTTTGTGCTCAAAAACCAGAGAAGCCAAAGAACCGCCACTCTTAAATCGTTTTTTGGTTTTTAATTTAATCGTCATCGGCCATGACTAAACAAAAGAAACAACAAAAATGGAACATCAATGGTTCAACTGAAAAAGGTGCATTGCTATCTCTCCATTAATATTAAGGTGAGCACAATTGTACGTCTTTCGTCTAACAAATATCAAAAATGAAACTCCATAACATATAAAATTACTTTTAACATTGCTAAGTTAATCCAAGTTGTCTATAAAGTGTCTATAAAGTGACTACCGTAGTAGCCTACAGTGTTTAATCATTCTTCGAGGAAGGCGAAGAACGAGAGGCAGCTGAAAGGATTTCGTCAGGAATGTGTCTGTCCGGAAAGCCTGATATTTTGTTTTATATATTGCTGTAAAAAAAGTAACCTGCACAGAAGCCATGAACGAGTACAGGCCGAATATGAAGCATTCACCCTAGCTATTACGAAAAATGCAGTGTACTAAAGACCTAGTTACTCGTTGTTGGCGTTGCCATGATAATACACAAACTTTATGTTTTTAAAGTTGGCTGGCCTCGGAGTCACGCTCACACCCTTACATGAAAGACGAACTCATCGCATCTCTCCGCATGCAGCAGAGAGATGCAACAACTACGGTATGCACGCAGATATATATATATATATATATATATATATATATATGTTTTATATCTCTCTGCGTGCATACCGTATTATAGCTACCTTAATGGGCACTAAAAAGGATGGCGCGACCTCACGCGGCTAATCTGTCCAAGTAAAGCTGCACATAGGCGCGTCCCAGCATTGGTAAGTAACAACATTAACAACAGCCCCTCAAAAGCATTATTTACAACAAACACAACGTTAGCAACAATAACGACAAAGACATCCACTAACAACGCTGACAATGACGGCAACTAGACAATAGCAAACACCACTAGCAGAACTATAGCAGAACGATGCAGCCCGACAGCATTGCTACTTAATAATTAAATTAACAGTTGGACGTTCAATTAGATGGCCACTCTCAATCGGCCAATCACACCAGTTACGCAAAAAAGAAGCTACGCCAGCGACAGCCAGTCCGGCTGGGCCGCCGGACCGCTATGGCACAAATAGCAAATAGTTATCTACGTGTTTGTGTTTGTTCAAAAACAGCTTTGACCAACAGAGCCAAAAACTCGATTTAAAGTAGAATGTAACTCGCTTAGATATTTTTTTTGAACGATCTAACATCTTAAGCTCTGCATAAATCTGACAGTTGTGGATATTTTAGCAGTTTTTTGACGGTTAGCAAGGTGCTCCTTGCATTGTTTGTGTGCATGTATGCTCAAATGTAGTAGACAAGCTTTAATTTTATACGAATATAACACAGTACGATCTATTACACAGTGTACCCCTTTAAGTGACAATAAAGATCTGTTTAAACGAGCTTGGTACGGACAAGGTATATCGCAATATAGATGATAGGCCTACATTTCCAGAAACTTAGGCACGTGGAGTCATAGTCTAGGGCGGCTAAATGGACGGATAATTTACTGCAAGCATTACATTACCGATAATGCTCATGGGAGATCGACACCAGAACACGGCATCAAGAAAAAGGCTGTAGGTTCACATGTATGCTAAAATGAACGGCAGATAGCACGTTGTTCACACGCAGCGACCAGTTTTATTTTATACTTGCCGAGACCATGTTCAGCATTACGTAGGTTCAGTGGCTACGCATCTTTAGCGCAGTACTGTAGTGCACTTTACGAAGAAAATTAAAACGTAGATCTTTTTGCTCAGGTGTCGATAGTCGAGTGCAGCCTGTGCGGCACTACTGGAAGTAAAAATAATTCGGTAGACCTATTTAAAATTGTTAGGATTATGTACCAAGAAATGTTTTAGTATCGTGCTCTAGATGCATTTCCCCCAAAGGCTCACACAAAGCAGAACTAGTGCCTATTCTCACAAGGATACCCCACGACTATTTAGTTCAGAACGGTCGAGTAAACGGGTTGCGGGTATTATCCGATTTACTGGGAAGGAATCGCATCAATGGAAGTGTTTTACGCCATTTATATACCAACCCGTTCTAATAAGTAAACAAAGCAAACATGTGTTTTTTTCGTTTAACAAAAATAATGGTGTAGAAAGAGTGGTAAGGTAAAAACAACTTGCCTTCGTTCGATGGGTAGACACTTGTAGCATTTAATAGTGACAAAGTGACGTGCGTGTCATCACGCTTTTGGTTGCCACTTTTCTCAAAACGCCAAGAAGGTCAAGAAGCTGTCTGTTTGTTCAGGCAACTAATGACCTTAGATCTTGCTGGGTCCGGAAACTTACAATAAAGGTATGAACGGAATTCTGGAGTCGTCGGCTCGTGCCATTCTAACTGGTTGCGCAGACAACCACCAGTTGCCTGCTGATAAAACTCGCACAGCTTTCTAAGGGAAAACACGCACGTAGTGCACGACTGCGCAAGAAAAGCCGATTTTCTGATTCTCAACGTGTGACGTGATGCATCTGCAGAGTCACGAAGAGTATTTCCGACAATATCTAGGTTGCTGTAGATGATCTGATACAGGCACATGGCGAATATGGTCTCAGTATTATCTGCTGTAGGATCATATCTTTGCAGCTATAGAAGTTTCATATTTATACATACTGTAAGCGTTCTATTTCTATTTTATACAGCGCCGAACGCAAAGCCGTTTAGCAATTTGATCTCAGGCAATACACTCCAAGGGATCAAGCCGGTACATACATCTAATTGTACACCTATAAGTACACCGCTAACGCAACAGATTAGATCTTGATTTTTTTTGTCTCTTTCGCACCGAACTAGCCGAGGCCATTTGAAACGTGCCGCATAGACTCACAGAAAACGATATGATAAGCCGCCTCAACGTCTGCGTTTCTTTCTTGAAAAGAGCAAGAACGAACCGGCGCTAAGAAAATTGTGTTCACAGCAACGTAACTAGTGTAATAAAGTGGCAGCCGATCTATCAAAGTTGCAAATACAGGCTTTTACATAAAATTTAAAAAAAACTATCACTAGTAAAAGTGCCGCTTGTTTGATTGCTTACAGCCCGAACTGTGCATATATATATATATATATATATATATATATATATATATATATATATATATATATATCACAGACACAACTGTGATTACTGTGCATTTAAAATAATAAAATTCTGGATTTGTTTTAAAAATCTGAATATATATTAGGTTGATCCATAATTGAGTTCTAAAAGTTGCGTGCGCCGCACTGCGCAGGCTCGCGGGAGGACGAAAGTAGTTGGGAGGGATTGTTTGTTTACGCGGCGGTAAGGGCAGACTCGCTGTATTATACCGTGGAATTTGTTAGAATTTCTAACTCACGCAAACTGTAACGCCCGAGTTAAGATGGCAGAGTTAAAGGTGCATTTTCGGCGTTTAATGCTATTTTATTTCCGGAAAGAAATGAATGCAACCCAAGTGTACAGCGGTGGGACAGTAACAGATAGGACAGTTCAGAAACGGTTTGTCCGATTTTGGAGCGGCTACTTCGACGTTAGCGACAGAAACGGCCAGGACGCCCTGTGACAGCGTACACGGTCGCAATAACAACAGTGGTCGAAAGAAATCCTCCTCTTGCTGCGCGAGATCGTGGCCATTGTCGACGTACACATCCGTTTGAAGGCATCTCCATGTCGAGGAATTCGTTAGCAAGTTGGATGTATGGATGCCGCACGCGCTCAGCAATCGTCAACTAAAGAAGCGTGTGCAAGAATGCAATCAGCTTCTAAAAAAACGAGGATTTCTTTCTCCGCACCATGGTGACAGGGGATGAGAAATCGATACTCAATATAAAACGATGTCCGCAGAGAGCCTCGGCCTAAAAAAGGAATGCGCTCCAAGAAACTGCCAAGCTCGGACCCCATACAAGGAAAGTGATGTTAAGTGTTTGTTGGGATGCGAAGGGTCTTTTATAAACCACCAATAACTAACATCGCTAAGATTGCTTATTATCATCGCTTAATGATAATATAAGCGATCATTACAATAAAATACTGTCAACGACTGGACAATTTGAAGAGGGAAATCGAGCAGAAGCGGCCGGAATTGGCGAACAGACGAAGAGTGATTTTCCATCACGACAACGCAAGACCGCACATACCTTCTCTCAGCACCAAAAGTTATTATAATTTGAATGACATATTTTGCCACATCCTGTGTTTAGTCCCGACCTTGCTCCGTGAGATTACTATCTGTTTTAGTTCCCTCAAAATCCCTTTAATGACAAATAATTCGATTATTTGGATGGTGTTAAAACGTTTATAGACTATTACTTGAAAAGCCGGGGCGCCACCGATTGGAGGGATAAAATCACGAGATGCCTGAACGTTGGTCTAAGATAGACCAATCATACCTACGTGTTTGAAAGAAAATTTTGCATCTGTTGTATTGTCTTCTACCTTAGCCCAAAGCAGAACAAATGTCGTATTAAGAATAATTCTCAATAAATAAATTCTTTGCAATCGACTTATTTAAGCGCTCGCGCTCGATCACGCATTTTTTAAGCCAATTCCGCCCCAGAAAGATTTAAAAAGCAAGACAGAAAATTGTATAGCTTGAAGAAGTAAATAATTTTTCTAATGGAACATGGTCTAAAAGAAGTCTTGTTTGGGAGTGAGAGTGGTATTACATAAATCGTCGACTTTGGTGTTGTTGCTTTAAATAGAAAAACAAAACGCACAATTGCGAGACAACCAGTTCTCCTACACAGAAACTAATCACATCGCAAAGAACATATAACGCCGGTCAGAAGATGCGACATGGTCGTTTAGAAGAAGACTCGCAAAAAATTAAGTTATTTTATTAGTTTTGTTTAATATACTTTTTTTCATTGAGCTTGTCTAGATTGAGTGCATGCATAAATGACCTAATGGTGTATTTCTCTAGAGCTATGACGAGTCATTAATCTGAATAGGTCATTTATGCATGCCCTCAATCTCGACATGCCCGACTTGATGCGAAGGCTAACATAATAACTACTTTGTTTGCGAATAATTTTCAAAGCGACTACGTTCCATCTTCTAAACGATGTTATTCAGAAGAGACAGAACCTGACGATGTGACTAGTTCTGTGTAGGAGGACTAGGTGTCTCGAAATTGCACATTTGGGCTCCTATGTCCGGCAACAACACCAGTGCCACGGATTTAGTAATATCACTCTCACTTCCAAACAAGATTTCTCAGAGACAATGTTTCATTGGAAAAAGATATTTACTTTAGCGAGCTCTATAATTCCCACTGTCGCTTATTAAATCCCCTGAGCGACCCTGTATATATAGAGAGAGAAAGAGTACTGATTCGATGAAATAGCCTATGTGTGTAATAAGGATATCATAGCACTGGTGTGGTAGCTGGTTATCAGGCAGCGTAGGACCGATGCATGCGTGACCGTGCACGTGCGCGCGTATATGCGGCGTTCCATCATTTACGAATATATTGGTTAACGCATGGATGCATCCTCATTCCTCCACATCATAACCAGATGGTGATCAGGCGTGGCACGCAACGGCTTCATCACTGGCTTCTTTGACAATGTCGTTGTTCTAGGGGGCGCCGCTATAGCAGTCTCCAGCATTCTCCCTATCAGAGCTGAACGTCGTATTTCCGTCGTTGGTGGGTTTTATCCTGCATATTTCCCTGTCTGCTTTAGTCAGTGAGGCGACAAGTTACAATACTCTATAACCGACAAAAATTTGATTTCTTTCTAATATACATGTACACATAACTTTAGCAAACGCATAAAAATAAAGCTACTAGCAAAATGCTCTTTTTGGCTTGCAAGACACAACGTGTGTCAGTTCATAACTCAAATTATTACCTGTGACGAAAAATGATTATTACCTGTGACGTTCTTTATGACAAAGTGATTTTTTGACAAAAAAAATTTATGGCAAAGATAGTGAAACTCCTCCCTATAAAACGCCGAAGAGACACGTCCATTCACGCAAGATTTTGCTCTGTGTTTGGTGGGGGTAGGCATGGCATCTTCAATCATGAGTTTGTTCCTCGTGGCTACACAAGTGACACGGCCGTCGAGTGTGGTCAGGTCGAGTTTTTGCCAAAGAAGGATGTACAGCCTCGTAAACAGAAAAGACAGTAATTTCGACTAAGGCAATGCAAGGACGCACGTGAGTTTACTTAGCCTCCACGATCGAGCTTCGACTGGGATTTTTTTCGCATCGACCGTACCCACTGGACATTGCATCGTCGGACTACCTCTAATTACGTCGGGTATCTGTAGAATTATCTACAGGAAACAAAACTCACTGCGCCAGAACCAGTACAAACACGCTTGGAGACATTCCTCGAGATACTGAGACCAGAATTATTTGCTATTTATTTGTTCATCTCTGGACAATCGATAGTCTGGCTTAGGTTGTGTAGCGGCGGTGGCTTAGGCGGCTAACGCACCGTTCGAAACGGGGCGTTGCCATGGCAACCACGGTTAGCAAAACATCGCTAGTTCGAGCCCTGGCCGTGCTGGTAGAATTTGTTGGACGTGGTTGTCGTTGCCTTGCTGCTACATACCTCTGCTGGAGAAAGCCGTTATAATTCCAGTACGAGAACGCGACGACGATAGATGCATTTAGACGCTGTGGTGTTATGACATATATATATATATATATATATATATATATATATATATATATAGATATATATATATATATATATATATATATAGCCTTTATCGGGTGTTATGACTCTTGTACAATGTACGAACCCAGTGCTAGGTTGTTCAACTGCGAGTAAAGACAGTAATATATATATTTATATATATATATTATATAGCCTGTATCGGGTGTTATGACTCTTGTACAATGTACGAACCTAGTGCGAGGTTGTTCAACTGCGAGTAAAGACAGTAATATATATATATATATATATATATATATATATAGCCTGTATCTGGTGTTATGACTCTTGTACAATGCACGAACCCAGTGCTAGGTTGTTCAACTGCGAGTAAAGACAGTAATTGCCTATGTGAGCGCTGGATTGCCGCCATGAATCTCATTCACGCATGAGTGCCACCACTACCATCATTCTGGCCCGGTTGGGCGAGAAATAACAGTTGTATATCACTGCCACATTGTGGACATCTGTCCACGTGAAGCATCTTCCCTATTTTGTTCGGCCTATAGTGTAGCGTCGATTGATACCGGTCCTACAAGCTGCGTATTGTTCTCCTCATCCACTGTCCAGTCCCTCCGGTTTCTGGCCTAAGTGAGGTGGAAACCGGATTTAGTGGGTTTGTGAGCCCCACGTTAGTCAATGATTCGTCAGCTCGAAGCAACGTTTTTACTCGGGATGGCTTGAGCCGAGGAACCGAAACCTTGGATGCCAAAACACAAGTCCCGGTGTATATATGATCATAGACATGCCTTACTGGTTTCCCCTTCAATTTCAAAAGCTAAAAACAGTCAGAAATTGAGATGACACAATTTGTAAAACATTGGACTAGGATTTCATTAAAGTGTGTGCGTTCAGTGATCAACTTATAAGAAACACATCTATTTTTTAGCTTTACACAGGCTGGTCGTCAAGCACCGAGCTTGAAACAACAAACATGTGTGTGGTGACGAAGGGTTCGTCTTCGATTTTTCGTGTGATTTAGCTATCGTCAGCTGGTTCGACTGAAGCTGTCTATCTCACCTTCACGTTGTCAAACTGCAGCGACGGACGATATGTTAGGTGACAATCGTCAGTTGACTTCAATCCTTCAGAGCCTGTAGGGCTGCCGATAGACCCTCAGCCGTTGATTTTTTTGCATGGGAATACATCTTAGCGTTATTGTCTATGATGTTGTTTATCGCTTGTTGTTCATTCTTATAGGCCTCAACAGGTATCCACTTTTCGACGCAAACACAATAGTGGTACTGGAAAGCGTGCGCGGCCGATTGAACGAAGAAGATGTTTGTTAATCAAGCTTCATGACGATTGACACGCGGAGAACGGCCTTGATGGCTGCTGTATCCGCAACCGCTTGACGGATTGCAATCAAACAGCCGCAAGAATTAGAAGAGCAGCTGTTGTGGCACAACAACAACAAGAATGCCTGCTATCTGTACCGTATGAGTACGGAGGACAATATCGAGGGAAATAGCAACACAAAAAATAACATAAACAGCATCGCGACAAAAATACATGAGTACAACTACCACCACTATAAAGTACAGATGGTACGATATAGCATCAATGACGCCAATTGATTGGATAACAGTATTGCTTTGCAGTGGATCACTGAAGCGCTTAGGACACAAGCATCAAGTGGTAAATAATTTCTGTGATTATTTACCAAAGGACAGAGTTGGCATAATTTGTCATTTCTCTTCGTTGTTTCTTCCTTCTGTGTTCTGTTTGCGTCTCATGTTCCCTTTCGAGAAAAGTTAACTGCCATCATTTGATGCACGCAAACATAAGCAGCAGTGTTCTAGCCGTATCCTGACGTAAAATGAGTGCGAAGCTGGCTTTTCTGAAAGCCTATGCTACTCACGGGAATGATGACGACAGGTGCTCGATTGAAACCTAAAACGGGAACTTTGTTTAAGTGCATCGATACAATTATAATTATTCTTATAGACAACGCCGACCATCGGAAGCAGTGATATTGATTTTGCTTATTTCGGCCTTAGTTTCCTACATAATACGCCTACGACCTGTTGTATCATATATATTGAATCAGCCCGGTATGTGCTGCTCTTACATGTAAACCACCAACACAGTGTTCTAAAGCAAATATGGTGCTATAGGTTTATTAAAACATATCTATATGTTTGGATGTGGATATATCTGCGTATAGCAATTTACCCGCTCTAGCTGACATAACTGCTTTTTGATTGTAGAGTATGTCACCTTAACCCGACACATCATACGTTTATCTTACTGTCCTTACAGATTAACAACTATCGGTCGTTAATAGCAAACGGCTATGCTATTGTACCCCATGGTTGGATCTTCTTTATAACCTCACGCCTTCGCATTACAGCCTAATGACTAAAAATCGACGGTTAATCATAGTTAATAACGGAGATATAAGATCCAGTAGCATTCCGATGGACAAGAGCACCTAATGCTCCTCAACATGTTTAACAAGCACAAAAGTTTGTATGCGTCTGGATTTTAGCATCGCATTTTTTATACTATATTTCATTATTGGGCATTCTTATCGCAATATCGGCGTACGTTTGACTTCAATCTGCGGATTCGATTGCACACCGACTTAATAGGCGTTTGTCTAAACAGCTTAAATAAAAACTGGAAATATAAGCAATCTGCGGGATTCGACATAATTACTATGTTCTCTACCAATAGATCAAATGTTCTGTCGAAAATGTATGTTTGTTGAGTAGTTGCGGTACTTGCTTAGCAGAAGTTGATTTGTAGACCCGCCTAGGTTAGAACTAAGGATAAAATCGAATGGAATTTTCCCGGCTATTTTCGGGTCTATAACCGGAAGTATGTTACCTCTAACTTAAAAACGAATAAGGCTAATGTACATATATATAGGCCTGGTGCGGGAGGGTCGACTCGAGAAGAGCAGCATCTCTTATCGCCCCGAGATTCGTTTCTTTCATCGATGTGGCTCAGAAGCTTTCGCGCCTAACGTGCGTTGACGACATCCCGGTAACCGCCTCTTACCCGGGTTTGGCCTCGTTTAAGGCCAGAATTCAAGGTGTCTGCACCGGCTAACAGAAGAAAATATTGTAACGGAGCTATCAAACTTCGGCGTCACAGCTGCCCGAAGACTGTTCGTCTTTTCCGGCAATCAATTGAAGCCTCTGCCAAAAGTGATCCTGACTTTCGACCGTCAACCACCGGTGTCAGTTTTCCTGGGCTATCATTTGCATGCGGTGGCCTGAAACCCGACCAACCCCGAGTCTGCTTTAACTGGGTTGTCTATATTGCGGCAAACTGCTCACTTCCTAAGGCTTGTCGCAACTGTGGCAAAGGGGGGCCACCTAGCCGCCGATTGTCCGAACCCGCCCAAATGTGTCAACTGCGGGGGACCTCACGATGCCCGCGAGTCACCCAGCTGCCCGCGATTATTCTACCTGAGAGAAAGGAATCGGGTTTTAATGGAAGCCAGAACCCTCCACCAGGTTCGGGCTACTCACCCGGATGCATCTATCAACGAAGCCTTGGCAGCGCATGCACCCTTTTTACAGGGCTCAAGTGACGCTGGCCCAGCTTCTTCCTTCCCGGAGGGGGAGCGGGGACATATGCCTCATTGCGGTTGGTGGAGACACCACCGTGCAGCTCCTTCTGCCCCGGCCTAGAGTGGCTCCCAAACAGCGTCCTCGAGCCAAGCCACGAACGAAGGTCACGCGCACTCGTCTCCGGGGACCTCGCAAGCCAGTAGCTCACGGGTCGCTCGGATTAGTTCGAGACTTAATATCTATAAAATCTGAGCTGTCGAAAATAATAGATTCAATCATGAACGCGTTGCATCCCTTATTGGCGCTTTTGTCGGTTGCTAGCCACCTCAAGCAGTCGTGATGATGGGTGACAACGATTGCAGGACGGTGACAAAACCGACACGAGTCAGTTTGTCGGGCCCTTCAGAAGGTGCCGGCCCAAACTCCACGTCTGGGCAGAACCATGCGAATCCACCAGACCCCTTGGGGTCCAACAAAGTTACCTGTCACCAATGTGGCCAGACCTTCGCCAGGCGAGGCCTCCGTAGACATGTCAAGGTCAAACATAGGGGCGGGGGCGCGATACTCTTCACTAATGGAGCCATGGACGAGTCCAATCTACCCTCACGGAGTACATCCAAGCCTTCATCAAAAATGGGAAGCTGGTTCTTATCCTGCCAAAATTGGTAAGGAAGTCCGTGGCTCACGCCCTGTCAGGGATGTGCTTAAAGATTGCCTCGGACAACGACGACGCCGCCTGGCTTGGACTTTTTTTCTTTGCTCCAGTTGTGCTAAGGTTACCGATAGGCTGCAGGGATACACGCTCTCTGGCAGTGGTCATCAGAAGGAACTTGGTGGAGTTCCGACGCGGTGTTCGGCTTACAGACCTGGCTCCCCTGCATACCGCGGGTGAGTTGGGCAGTAATTCCGAGCGAAATCAGTCGATCAAGCGGGCTGTGTCGGCCACCGGACGAGGACGTGTCGGGAGCAGCCCGCCTTCTTCTATCTGACGACGTTATGGTCGATGAACCAGCCGCCGCAGCGTCATTACGGAAAAACACCTCCCCCCCGCCCAACCGGACTTGTGCTGGCCGTCTGCTCCCCCCTCACAACTCTTATATTCATCTACGTCGATCGAGGATATTCGCTATGCGGTTGGATCATTTTCAAAAACCTCAAGCGCCGCCCTGGATTCTATAAGACCTCGGCTTCTACAGGACCTTCTTTTACACAATTTTTCATTACGTTGGAATCTATATTGCGAAACGACCTCTTAGTTCAGGCCTCCTTACCGGTAGCCAGATATGGACTGGGCCTGCCTGAAGCAGTTTCACTTTCAGTCGCAGCACACATTGCATCCTTGCATTCGGCGACTAGTGGCGTTGAGTCTATCCTGGACCCCCAGGTGGTTGCGAAGTTTCGGGCTGCAATTGAACAGACTCAGGATGACGCTATTGCATTTTGTCGGTCTCTACCAAAAACCCCTTCTTCTCAGCGCGCGGGGTCAGAAATGGCAAATGACGGTCGATGGAATGACTTATGGGACTGAGCAACTTCGCCCACCAACAAAGCGAGGTTACAGGCGGTTTCTTTGCCGGGTGCAGGTGCATGGCTGCACGCCCTTCCGACTCCTCAGCTAGGTACGCTCTTGCACAACGATTTTACACGAATACTAGTCGGGTTGAGGTTGGGAGCAGAGCTAGTCTACCCACACCGGTGCATACGCGGCGACGAGGTCGACTCCCTAGGTCACCATGGACTTTCCTGTCTCCAGAGTTCAAGCAGAATCACACGCCAGTTAGCCTTGAACGAGACATTTAGCAGAGGGCTGCGATTCGCAGGCTAACCATGCATTGTGGAGCCGTCTGGCTTAGTCAGAGACGATGGGAGGAGACCTGATGGAATGACCCTGACTCCCTTCGAGCGGGGCCTAATGCCGGTGTAGGACGCAACCGTAACCGACTCTTTAGCCCCCAATTGTCAATACGGGCGCAGCCCGCCTTGGACGCGCGGTCCCAAACCTGGACCTAACACCGTTATGTCCCAACGGGCTGTGCACATGTTCTTACATCACAAATGTATATTTTGCTACACTATATATATATATATATATATATATGGCAGCGTAGTATTTGGCTTACGTTTTCGCAGTTTTGCATTTCTATGCAAATTATTCACGTACCACCATAGATGTGTTTAAATTCCAAGATCCCTTGGTGTCTATCAGTCGTCTGCTTACCTGAAAGAAGAATAAATAAGAGAGCTATATTTGAAATGACTCCATTTAGCAGAATGCAAAACCGCTTTTTTTAATATGTGTACTAAGAATTTTCTTACAGCCATCTAAATATTGTTTGTGTATCCCTGACGCGCTTATTGATTAGCCATCTTATTTTCAAATCTGTAGTTCCCTTGTTTAAATTAGATGCTCGGTTAGCAGCTGCTTGCGTCCCAGGCCAAGTGTTGAGGGTGCCAGGCAAAGATGACTTTTAAGAAATGTTTCTGAACTATTTGGTCCCACCAAAAAATATTTTTTTTATCTCTTGACCAAGGTGTCCAGTACAGAATGAGTACTAACTGTATACGTCTACAAATAAACGAAGAAACGCAAACAAAAAAAATCATAAAATGAATATAATAAAGTTTATCCAACAATTATAGTGATATAAAGCACACACAGTTAAGGTCATAAAGACAGTGAAAAAGGGTATTTGTAGAAATCTTAATCAAGTGTGAGCGATAATTATAAAAGCCAAGCTTTGAGGTTACGAGTCTACCTAGGTTCCTTGTAAACGTTGCGGTCGGTTTGCTATGCCTATTTAAATAGTAGCCATGCTATGACTATGATTGAGAAATACGCATCTGTGTGTTGAGATAATTCTATTGTTCTTACGCCAACGAGTTCGGCTATCGCCATCCTATCGTAGTTAAAAACAAACAAGACTTTTTTTTCGGTTGAACTAAAATATTTAAGACCATTGATGCACATAAGATAATGTGCTTTCCAATGTCTCTCGTACTAAAAATTAGAGTATCTGAATGAGGAACGTCGTAAGCAGTAAAAAAAATAGACAATTTTGTGCCATAACTTTCTGCAAGGGCCAGTTTTTTATAACGCGATATCTGAAGGCCACACTGACACGGCAGGGAGAGACTAGCGGACACAAGCGGTTTCAGCAAACATTTGTTATATATTTTGGGCATGCAATATAGTGTTGCTAAAATAGCCAGACGCAAGCTAGCGATCACCTCTGTTCCTAATTATGAGCGTCATACGTTTACTTAGCTCGTCTGCGATAGATTAAGACTCATTATTTGTTTTTTCTCCAACTATGACTAATGCATTGCCATACCTGGATATACGTGCCTCTCTTCAAACCTAGTCTACGGAGTTTCGTGTGTTACCAGGCGTATGATTGGGTCCCTTTAGACTTCGGTGATAAACTGCAATCATATTGTAAGAGAAGCTGCTTCTAAATGCCTACGTTAGAATTTATGGACCTGAGGTAGCAGAAGCCGTAGCTCACGTGTGAATGCCATAGACGTACTTGCCAATTCCCTAGCCTTGATGCTCGAGCTTAGACGCCTAAAAGGCTGAGTTAATGCTCGAAGCCTCATAAATAGAAGACCGCCAATGCACATGGCCCCGTGAGCAGAAACATGTGTGGGCTTCTAATACATGTACTAAACTGATTAGATGAAGTGTTGTAAAACTCAGCTGACAGAATGAGACTAGATGTAGCTATTGCTATTAGCACATTGCAAATTGTCATATGGTTATGAGGAGCAAATGCTGCACATTTACAAAACAAACATCAGACACTGGACGTTTGAAATTAGTAAAACTACATTTTTGTTGGGGTTAGCAGAAAATAAGCCTTCTAAAAATGTTTAATATATGCCACAATCGTGGCGTTCTTGGGTTTGTTTAGGTAGTGCGTGTACGTGTGTTTACACACAATATATTTTTCTTTTGTCGATGATGCTTGGATGTATCAGTGCAAAACCGAACACGGGCATCAGCCTTACGGAAAAAATTAAGTCATGGAGATCGTACAAGTTATCAATTAGCCGCACTTATAAAAAAAGTACTGCGCTACATTAGCTGCAACACACGATCCTTAAACTGGTCTGTCAAGTTTGCTGTAATGGCTGCGTAGTCTAAAATATATAGGTGCTTTGTAGTTTTGTTTGCATTGTACGTTGTCCTCAGTGCTACATCATGTTCTTAACGAGATCTTAGCACAAGTAGAACGTTAACATCTTACACCGTAGCCGTGCCAATATGACTCTCGACCCCAAGCAATAAAGCTATGCATAGTTAACGCGTTTTAGCGATTGCTTGCTGACTATGACGACGTCGAACCCAGCGCCTTCATTCAAGGAAGTACGCAGCTTAGACTCTTGAACTTCCGTGGAGTTTCTGAATCCTCCGTTCCGCGCTTAAAAGAGAAGCACAGAGACAATACAACAGTTTACAATATAACGGAGGAGTATTTTCCCATGTTGCAGACCTCATTATTAAGTCGATTTTGGTGATCTAGTTAGCAGAGTTGCGTTTGCGTTTGAAGTCATGTTGAATATAACACCTGACAGAGAAGATCAATCGACTTATCCAGGCTTTATCTGTCTTAACATCAAGCAGGCGCACAAAAAGTCACAGTTTCGATGCTTTTAGTCTTCCGCGTGGCTGTAGAAACCTGTTTGTAACTGGTTTGGTCCGAGGCAAAGTAACATTGACGTGCTCCCTCCGCTTTGAGATGTAAATAATATCCGACCTCATAGCAGCCCCAGAAGACTTAGTACTTGTCCAAGTACTAAGCCACGGATGCGGAAATTAAGTTGCTGGCTGGACCTCCCGCCGGCATCGTGCGGCATCGACAGTCTCAACGTGGGTAGCTTTAGTGCTCCGGTTGTAGTTTTTAGAGAAGTCTCGTTTTTATCGATGTTATAAGTCTCTTAATTTTACTGAACGGACATTTTTGCGGAGTGGACAACATGATCATGATGAACATGCGCACCTTTGCAGTTTGCACATTTTGGAATTTTGCAGCACCTTGCAGCAATTTGGCCGGGATTTCTACCGTGTAAGCAGGTAAATTCATTTCCTCAAAAATAAATTTCATGAACCCATTTTATATATTTAAAGCAGAACGGAGCTCCGACATGCATGACCACTTTATGACTACTACAGGCTAAAATGAAATAATCCAATTAGCAATGAAAAAACAAATCAACACAGTGTCCTGCAGTATTGCGCGAATGTACGACACGTGAGTGACTAAAATGTTGACCGAAGGCCATTTTACACATAAAGATCAACAGTTTTTCGAGGACACGATTGAATTCCGGGTACGCTGTTTGAAAATTGCTAATGAACACTAGTTTTGTAAAACTGGCATTAGGGGTAGCATAAACAAAAGAAATTGTAGAAATAAGTCATATTTTTGATATTTTTGCAAAATTTGAATGCAAGTAAGGCCCAATCGCTCAGTGATCACCGTTATGTGACATTTTCAATGGTCTTGCCAACCACGCGCCGGTCCGCATCGTCCGGACGGCGCACCTGGCAAATGCGGTACCTTGATAAGAGGACCTCCAAAAGTGCTCTCTCGAACAGATGCGAGAACTGAAAGATTGAAACATGGATGGGAATGACATTGCCCATGGTCTGTCTACGGCCTGTCAAACTGCGGGGGGACCTCCTCGGGGATCCAGTGCTCCTCACCTAGGGCATGGTGAACATCAGAGGTTTAGGATGCACGTAAAAGTGTAACAAGGCTAACCGCGTGGCAACCCGTGCTGGCACGTGGCTCGACGTGCACAAACCGGGGCCTCGGCCTACTCCCAGCGAGAAGCTTGTGCCAGACTCACTGCCCTACACAATATCTATAGCCAATGTCAGCAAAGACTTGCAAAACAGGGGTTTGCTACATTTAGTAATTAATCTATACAGTACCCAGAAAACACTGGCTCATTCACGCAAAGGCCAGTCAGTCAATAACGTGTAACACCGCAAACATCTGAGTGCCTTCGAAAATCTATTACAACAACAGTATGTTGCAGGTCAGAAGACTAATTATACTACGTTGCGCAAATTACGAAGTGCGCATATTACACTCTCGCCGTCACTCTCTCTCCGGCTTGAAGCAGATTAGTCATGTCTGCAGCCTCTAACTTTGCAGCGCGTTACTCATGTAGGCTGTGCATAATTATTATGTAAGGTTGTTCAACATTCCAGGACGTGAGACGGTGTCTTACACTTTTTTGGCTAGACACTACTCACCGCATTTAGTAAACACTTACATTTTCAACGTCCAATCTAAACTGCATGCTTTTTATATTTTCTGTGGTTGTTGTGACTAATATATATATAATTAGAAATATTACTTTCGTTGATGTCTGGTCATTAATTTATCTTACCTATATTTGACGCAACTTATGCGACATAATAACGCAACTGCATGTAATGCATATCTGTAATTAAACCCACACGATGTCTTAAGAAACTTCAGAACATAACTCGGTATTAGATGGAAAGTAGTATGACTTGTTTAATTGCGTTCGGTGGATCTGTGTTTACATAAAGGCATTTTATTGCGTTATGTTAAACTCTGATAACCGCTCCTTAAATGTATTTTAATGTTTACCTTCAATTGACTAGCAGATTGTATGAACAGTTTGATCTTTGTGATGTTATCTATTATCGGACCCTTGATTAAAAAAAATCGAGACTTGCACATGGTATACATGAAACTCAACTATTGCATAGAAAATATCGGACAGCGGGAAACTATTCGCTCTACTAAAAATGCTCCTGTCTTGGAAATGACCTTACTTCTAAGATATTACGTTTATCGAAATTCCAAATTAGGCAAGACACCTAGACACTTACAAAATAAGCTATTTTACAGAAGCTAAGGTGTAGTGTGGCCACGAGATGTAGACGTAATTGGCCAAATCAGGCAACGTATCACGCAAACGGAGAACATAGCTTAAAGTTATTGCCGATATATAGATGGCTTGAGAAATTGGAGCTTCAGTGCCAGCTTTCACGCTAACAATACCGGGATGCTTATATGTGAGATACTACGGTTGGCTCAGACAGTGCAAAATAACCTTATATATTATGAGGTTGGGGGTAGTTTCACAACTATATCACAAGGCCTTTAAAAGTGACTCTGAAGGGTTTTTCTGGTCTGGTAGGCAAGCGGACAAAGATCCCTAAGAAATAATATTAAGGTTTTTTTTTAACTGCACGTTATTGCTATATCTGGAGGTCTAATTAGACACAACGCGTAAATATTTGATAATAATTTTGCTAATTTCTTTGTCAGTAGATAGTTCTACAGACATCCGATGTAGTCCGAGGTAGTCCGACGGTGCGTCGAAGCTTGCTATCTTGCGGAGGCTAGGTAAACTCACATGCGGTCTTGCGTTGTCTTGGTGAAAGATAGTGCCCTTTCTATTCACGAGACTGTCTCTTCCCTTGAAGAGCAGCAAACACTCGGTTGAGTTTATCACAGTAGACACCCGTGTTATATCGTTTGGCCACAGGGATAAATTCGTGGTTTGCAACGTCATGCCCATCCCATCAAACAAAATCTTGCGCGAATGTGGTCTCTTTGCTGTCTTCTCGGGGGGGGGGGGGATTTACATTGTCATAAAAACCCATTTTTCATTACAGGTAACAATTCGATTCACGAACGAACAATCATTTTGGCCGGCAAGCTAAGAAGAACATTTCAGACGCCCCATTTTGTTACGCTCGCCTAAATCATGGTACCCATTTGTTAACCTTTGACAGGAAACCATGGGCGCGAATGCGAGCGGGGGTGGTTGTGAGACGTACCCCGAAATCCATGGCTAATTCACACGTAGTCACTCGGAGAATATGCTTTACAGTTTCGCGCAAGCGGTCTTCGCCGGGCGTTTTCGGCCTTCCAAAACGTGAATCATTCATAAGACTTAAGTTGCGGGTACAGAACTTGGCGAACCAATTGCAGCACGAAGGCTTTGAAATGCTGTCCTTCTCTTGGCGCTCCAGATGTTTCTGACAGTCTTCGCAGAATGAAGATATATTCTGAACTCAAACTAAGCTGGAAGTTTTCACTGCCCGATTCACAATTAACTTATTTTAACAAGCAAACACAAGGAAGGAAGTGTATACTTATATATTTAGATTTACATGTTCACGCACACACACACAAATATATATACTTTTTTTTATTTAATCAAAATTCAAAATTGTATTAAGAACATCATTATTCCTACTGGATCTCAGGGAACCCTTCGGCGGAGGGAAGGGACCCTTCGACTGACGCCGCATTTCCCCGCTGAAGCTAGATCGATACTCGCTGCAGTAGGAACTCTCCTGAACGAGGATCCCTTGTGACTGCGTTTAGTCTTTTTCCAAGCTCTTTAAAAAATCTTGACGTTTCTTCACCCATGGGTCCGTAAGTTTCTAAGGCAATTGGCTGGACGATAAATTGCAGATTAAGTTCTCTGTACTTCGCTAACTTGCGGTCCTCCGCAAGACAAGCAGAGGCACCAGCTTTCTGGCTTGTTCGAGCGACGTAGCTCCTGGCCAATGTACACGACACGGTAACGTCCCATACAAGTAGGCGACCTCTTTCCCAAGGGGTTAGTGTTTTGCCGTCCGGTCGTAACCCACTATTGGCGCTAAGGCCTGGTGGCTCTTTCACAGCCGGCACCTGTGCACTATGCAGTGCACGACAGACGACGTCGTTTATTGCATAGTGCCGTGGGTGGCGGCCGGCGCTGTATCGGCACGATAGAGCGTGTTCCCCTGTTGTTGTTACGGGGACCGACACCGGTTGCAAAGATGAGCGGCACAGACCGTCTCCCCCAGCCGCAGACCAGACACGATGCGGAGTGTGTTATTGTCCAGCATCGTACCTAGTTGCGGCGAGGGGAGGGCCTGAAGCCACTTGCCACTCATCGGATCGAAACAAGCTCGTAATCTAGCCTTGTCAGCCGTGGTTTGCGCCTGAGACAGAAGAGAGGCCTGTTTCAGCTCCACGACAATGCGGTCGAGAGACTGTTGCGTTGGGGAAACCGGTAGAGCCTCCCATCGCGCCTCAAATTCGTCCAGGCTCGTACGCGAAGCCCGTTCGATCACCTCCGATGTACCTTCTGGGCCTATGGAAGCAATCAGATGTTTAAAATCTGTGATTGAGCCCACGTAGCACGACAGGGCCAGATCTTTAGTTGTACGGACACCGAGGCCACCTGCGCTGACGGGCAGCGTAGCTTGGGCCCATGCGTTGTCTCCTAGGCGCACATTGAGTAAGCACTCGAGTGTCGTTCGGAGGAGTTCGTCGAAAACATGGAGCAGGTCATCTCTCTTGTACGAGGGAGAACATCGCAGAAGATAAATTAAACGAGGCGTGAAAAGGCTTTCCCGTAGAAGATACCGGGCTGGGTGTGCGTCTAGATGTTTTAATCTACTGCACCACCGTTTCGCATCTGTGAGCCTCTTTTGGAGGGCACCCACAACTGCTGCGTCAGTTAACGGTGCACCCAGCAATCCGACGTTTTCCTCCGTTAGCCACTTGATATTGGGTAGTTTTGCTCGCCCTGCGGCAGCAGTTTCCTCCCTATCATTGTGCGATAAAACGAGGAGCTCACATTTACTGTCGTTGAGCTTCAAGCCCGAGACCGCCTCGAAGTCCTCGACCTTCTTAATGTCGGAAAGGACACCAGGCAAATCGCCTGCAAGTAGTCCATCGTCTAAGTACCACGGTCGCAAATCTGACTGCAATCGTGCCTGAAGCTCATATAATCCTATGCAGAAGAGGGCAGGCCCACACGGGTCGCCCTGCTGCACCCCACACTTTGATAGTATAGTCTTTCCTTGCCAATAGAGGTTGGACGGGAAATGATACATCTGGTAGATGGCGGCGTACAGCAGGGAGTCGCTGTTTAGCCGAATTTAAAATGTGGTCTCTTCGCATCATGTTAAAGGCATTTTGAAAATCCAACTTTACTAAGATTTTATGGTTTGCAGCTTTGTGTGATTCAATGTATGCAGCGGTGGCATGTACGGCAGCTTCGGTACCCCCCTTAATGCCACAGCCAAGTTGCAGTGGGGCAACTAACTCAACAATATCCTTGATTGATTTCTTGACGAGGACTTTGCCAACAAGCCTTCGTAGAGTAAGCCCCACTGCAATAGGTCTTATTCCGCCGTCCTTCTTCCGGAGAGCGATAAGAGAAGCTCCATAAAATATTGGCAATATAAATTCTGGTAGTTGTCCATTGATGGCCAGGGTAACAAAGCGGCACAGAGAGAGCAGCAAAGGATTACTGTTTTCATCCTGTCTGCCAATGAGATCCTTTAAGTGGCGAGGGCGAAGTCCCGCTGGAGCAGTTAAGGAATCTTCTAATTGCATTGCGGATCTCCGCTGGGGTAACGGAGATTTCGGATCCGGGTGGTCTGGTCGCTAGTGCGTCTGGAAAGGTTGCGTCTGGGGGGTGTTCGGGGTGCTTGGCTATGAGGCTTTCGAGAGTTTGTGGATTCACTGGGGCCATCTGGTCAGTAGACAAAAGCGTGCGGGCGGCCGACGAAATATCTCCCTGAGCTAGTTTCGTCTGTACCATTTTTGACCGTCGGATGTCAGAGTCGCACGGCGAGGGCGTCCCGCGTTTTGTTCCACACAGGTGAGGGTTTTCATCTAATTTAGCTCTCCGACGGCAGCGTGCCAGGTTTTCCCGAATAACTGATGTAAGGGTGCGTCCTTTTTCTTTTCGTGCGGGGATGCTAAACACTAGAGAAGGGAAAGCAAATAGCCGTTCCCAATTTTCCGGTGAAGCTGACGAGCACAGATCATTTGTAGTTTTAGATAATTCTGCTGCAACATGGCTTCTAAGAGAGCGGGGTGTGCAAGATATAATTTTTAACTTAGATTTAATTTCCACGACTTTCGAAAAATAGTCGGCGATGTGAAAAGGTTGTCCAGGGTCGGTTTAAAGTTGTTGGTGTTTAGTAGTCGGTTAGAAGTTATCGGTTGAGTGGGCGTGTTCTGCTTGTAGTTGACCAGCGAGTTGTTCTGTCTGCGTGGTTGACGAGACCCAGCGTCGGATATCAGTTTGCCGACTGGTCATTACAAATGTTCGGTCTGTAACACCTGTGAGCCCTCTGAGACACGAGATCGCAGGGAAGCCGGGTCTTCGATTAAGTCTTCTGCTTGTGCAGGGGTGAAGACCGCTTTTATTGCATTTTCTATCTCTTTACGGATGTCTATCCCACTAGACTGGGACGCGGGAGTCAATTGTTCCGCAGATACCGCCCGAGAGTTCAGAGACAGCCCCGGGATGATCGACGCGATTAGTTTTTCGATAACAGCGCCTACTTGAGCCACAACGGTGTTAATTATCCGCGGGATAAGCTTCTCTGCTATACAGGTAGTTCAATAAGTTCTTAGAATGAAAACCAAGAATTTTTCAAATCATGTTTTTAAATTTATCTTATTCGATATACTCCCCGAGATGCTCAATACACTTTTCCCACCAAGATTTCAGAGCTTTTATACCTCTTAAGTAGAATTCCGCGTCTTTAGACTGAAAATAGGCATTGACAGTAGCCTTAATCTCTTCATTGCTGGAAAAACGCTTTCCACCGAGACTATTCTTCAAATGTTCAAAGAGGAAATAATCAGAGGGGGCCAGGTCTGGAGAATAGGAAGGTTGTTCAATAAGTTCGAACCTCAGTTGGGCCAGTTTTGCCGATTCTGCCGGGACTTGTGTGCAGGAGCATTGTCCTGGTGAAACAGGACAACCTTCTTCTGCAAAGCGGGCCGTTTCACGATGAGTTCTTGCTAAAGGCAGTCTAACAGTCTTGCCTAATATTCTCCTGTGATCGTTTTACCGCTCTCAAGGTAGTCGACCAGCATTATTCTACGTTGGTCTTAAAAAACTGTAGCTATCACCTTTCCGGTCAATGCCGTTGTCCGCACCCTCTTCGGAGGTCCTTCAGGTGCACACCATTGGCAAGATGCTTCTTGGGTCTCGGGAGTGTAGTGATGGACCCAGCTTTCATCGACGGTCATGAATCTGCGCCAAAAATCCGACGGATTGTTCGACATCTTGGCCAAATTTCGCTGTGAAGCGAAAACAGGCGCGTTTTTTGGCCTTGGTTGAGCAAATGCGGCAGCCATTTTTCTCTGAGCTCTTTCATCTTCAAGTTTTCGTGCAGGATGAAATGCACACTACCCAAACTGATCCCCAAGGCCTCCGCTATCTCCCTAATGTTCACTCGCTTATCTGCGGCAACGATTTTCCGCACCTTTTCCACGTTTTCCTAATCAGTTGCCGTTTTTGGGCGTTTTGAACGTAGTTGATCCCGGTGCTCCTGCGACCTCTTTTAACTCATTAATCCAGTTGGAAACAGTGGCAAAACATGGCGCAGAGTCACCGTACACCTCGTCTAACTTAGTTTTCACTTGGATCGCATTCCAACCTTTGAAATAAAATGCTTGATAACCACTCGAAACTCTTTTTTCTCCGTTTTTCAAAATCACGCCGATACGTTGCACGGGAAAAGCGATCAAACGAAATCGCAACGGCCAATCACCATAATATTTTGACTGCTGGCAGTCGAAAAGTTGCAGTTCCTAATCGCGGTGGAAGCGCGCCAAAATTCGAATTCTAAAAAGCTCATTCTAAGAACTTATTGAACTACCTGTATATATATATATATATATATATATATATATATGTAGTTGTTGCTGCCTCTCAGCTATTTTTAAACATAACGACTAAATATGTCACAACATGCGGCTAACAAGACTCTGACAATGTAAAGTGGCCGAAACTTTTAACCAAGGGTTCAGCTTTACGTGTCTCCTAATGATGTCATCTGAGCTTAGCTAGTCACAGCGGGCACCTAGTATACTTTGAAAAGCACAAACAAATCATCTCCAGACAGCCGATAGGACACCTTCTTAAAGCTTTGTCAGAGGGCGGAGGCGGGTTTTACGTACAATCGGGCCCACTTGTTCACTGCATTCACTTGTTGTGCCCCTGGTGAAACACTATTATATGCTGTTAATTTCCCTTTACCTGTTTAGCTACTTTTAGCGTTCTCATATTGGTCTTATTTGGGTTTTATCCAGCGGAGAAACGTAACGTCAGGGCAATGCTTAACCCGATCTAACAATCAAGGAAGAAGGAAAACTTCTGCCTGACAATGCATGGTAACGTCTTAGTTTTGAACCGAACCTTAGCCGTCCAAGCCACTACTGACTTTTGTACAGCTTTCAAAGGCGTTTATAAAGAAGCGTATGGGGAAAATGTCAACAACAATGCATGTAACACTGTCCACAGAGTGCGCCCAGTCTACACTGCTAGATAACATAGCAGGAACATAAACGCAACCAACCCCCCACAACTAAATCAGTTTGTACAGCGGCATGAAGAAAGCGCCTCGTGTTTCTTGATCGCTTTGTGCCGGTAGCCTCTGACAATTATAAACAACAAAGCGAGAATAAAAAGCCACAGCGTTGCGTATACAGAAATTCGTTCGTTGTTTCATAATAGTGAATAATGTTTCAAGGAGAAGATATTATCTTCGAGATACGAATGGGAAATATTGCTTCAACTACAGCTGTTCTTGTCATCTCCACTTAAGAGTCGCAAAATAATACAGTGGCCGTTGGGTGGTGGGACGAAGATGAATATCGCGTCTTAACCACGTGCACCGGCTGAACCGAATAAGACTAGTCCAGAAACAATCGCCCTGTTATTTCTTTTCTTTTTCGCCACTCGCTCCCTTTCTCAGCCAGCACAATTGACTTGGTACGATTGACAGCCATGCATATATATATATATATATATATATATTTATATACATATGGCTGTCAACGCGGCGCAAAGTTCCAACCCAGCTGAATAATAATACTAGTAGCAGTATTAGTAGTAGTAAGAGTAATAATAACAAGAACGGCGATATTGCCACAACAACTTGATCTCTATTTAATTGCGGCAGAAGAAAGTGACGCTAATTATAAATATAGTGGTGGCATTCTATGTATATATATATATATATATATAATCGGCGTTGCATTTGTAATGAACGTCACTTTCTACTGCTGCAATTACATAGATTCAGCTAGGGTGGAACTTCGCGTCTCTGACGTTTTTCTGACGTTCACACCTCCATGAGGCGCCTTAGCGAATGTTCTGGATAAAGTCTGGCCGACCGAAATGCTACGTAGAGATGTCCAGAAACAGTAGTGGCCATCGGTCGAAAATGACGCTGCAGTTCCTTTCGGCAGAAGCAGAATAAGTCGCCACACACCATAACAACGTACAGCATACGTAGCATAGCCCGAGTTCGGCCCGTATGAGCAGGATACGCGTCATTGCAGTTTTAGCCTAAAGTACGAAGTTACGTAACACATCCGTTGACGCAAAATACTGATCCTGTTCTTTTATGGGATTTTTCTTCCTCACGGCAGCTCTCTCTTCCTCTCTGACTCACACGCTCTCTTGTTTTCTCACCTCGTTACCTGATACCTGCTGCTACTAAACTATTGTTTATCATGACAATGCCCGTATATAGAAATTCTAGTATGATTTAAAGTATGTTTTTGTTTCGACAGGTATGAAAAGACTTTGGTCGAATGAATAGGTGTGCCAAATTAGCGCACCTTTGGTCGAACAGATCTTCAAGTGGCATAAATATATTTACAGAGCATTACAGACATTTCATCGTTGAAACCACACCGAAGCTACTGAGCGATCATAAACAAGCGTTTAATAGAATTCGCATCGCTACCCTTAATCATTCAAAGGATTCAGTCTTGTACTTTTATTGGCGTTCCGTGCGTATTCTAGAGGCGCCCGAATGTGTAGTTTCTTGCAATTCGTCAATTTCTTGCACATGATCCTTGCTAGTATGATGATCGCCTATGCTCACCATACACCGTTGCCAGCCACCTCTAATCAATGCCGTTTTGTGCTCATTAATAATTCACACAAGCACCTTCTGGTTTAGCCTGAGGTCAGAGTGTGTGTAGAGATCAGAGTGGACAGTTACTTGCCGTCTCGTTACAAGAGATGTGCAGAGTACATGAAACAGCATGGTCTGAAAACGGACAGACGTACCGTCCCTCGGTCAAATGAAATCGGAATGAGTAACAATTGGACAGCAACCAGACCGGGTAACCATTTGCGAGCATGGAAAATCATTAGCCTGCAATGTAGCAGTATTGTTGCGTTATTCGTGACCGAGCAAGCAAAATAGAAGCAGTGACTTGGGGCACCCACGTTTAAATATTCTCCTTCTAGCGTGAGGGAGAACATTCACAACAGCGGATCTCTTTTGCACTGTGTAAAGGCAATGTCGCTTTCATAGTTGGTGCCATGAGATGCTTACTTTTACTAAGCCAATAATAATATTATAACAGTGTTCAGTCGTATTTATATAATAATGTACCCGTGTTTCTGGCCTCGCAACTAGGTGAAAGTGGTATTCAAATGAATGACCATAATATCAATGTGTCCACTTACAGCTGTAAGATTTTGGCAAAAAACGACAAAACAAAAACGATCTATTATTCAATGCTCGCCTATATCGTCCTTATTGTATTACTAAATAAATTAACAAATTACCGCAATATATCGCAAAGGTATTTACTTGCTTTTCAACATATGCGTTAGCTGTTTATTAGCCGTAACTAAACTTGCGGCGGAAACGCGTTAAAAAACAGGTGGCGCTACATAGCTTGCGATAGCCTTATAGAAAAAAAATACTTCTCATTTGTAAACGATCACAGCGTGCCAAAAACGCTGCGATCCAAATGGCGAAATTGGAACGGCCGCTTAACTCAAATAGGAGTGTTAAACATTAAACTACGAATGCTAAAGCTTCTAATGATCTTGAAAGAAATATGTTATATCCAATAGTTACAGAGAGACCCCACATACCGTTTGCAGGAGACTTCTTTAAATCAAATATAGGAGCGCACATGTTGCTTTTTATAGACTCTATCTTCTGAGTTGTAAAAATGACACAAGAAAAATACTTATAAAATAAATGACAAATTGTATTGTTTACTGTTCAATACTCACTTTAACACGCCTACCACGTCGAATTTCCGACCTCATAATGAGTGTTTAGTGTCAAAATACGATCGTTCTGAAGTGTGACCTGCTGTATTTCCAAACTTTTAGACAACTTTTAATTTTCCTTATAGTTGTTTAGGGTTTGCAGGCCAGTACTGAACTTCTTACAAATCGAAAGTAGGTGGCACGCGACGCTGTGCATCGAGAAAGCCTGGCAGAGGCGGATGACTACGGAGAGCGTCGTTGCACGTACAGGAGGTTTACGAAAAGCCTTTTTACACCTGCACGATCGACTACGAAGTGCACGTTGAAACGACTTTCTTAGAATGCGTATCTACTGTCGTATGTGTGCGTGTATATATATATATATATATATATATATATATATATATATATATATATATAAATATATACATGGTTTATTTAGATACCATGGGTATACAAATGAAGGTATAGATGTATAGGTTTCCTTCTGTACATATACATTTCTCTGGTATGCTAAGCGCAAACATATACAGGGTTTTTGATGACAGCAATGACCTTCGTTCATGCTGGCGCAAACAAATTTTGTTGTTATTGTTGCTGTCATCGTGGGCTGATGCCTACAGCTCGTTTGCTTGCCCGAAAAACAGCTTCGTTAGCGATAACGAGAATAAGGTGGTTCGTGGCGGAAACAATAATGGCAGACAGCATCAGTCACCACCTGTGACGACAGTCAGGTAGCCACAGTAACAATCGGGGACGACTTGCTGGCCCTGCGCGTGCCGATACGAAACTCTACGAAGCGCAGCGAACTGCTGCTTTTACTGCTACTACGACTTGATTCTTTCCAACCAATCACTCTCCCCCAGACTCTCCTTTGATGTGTGAACCCCCGGAACTGGACATATTTCAAGCAGGTGCTTCAGAAGACAAGATACGGGATTTGTTTTAGATTTGGTCTATATAACACTTGCCAAGCTATTTGTTCCAGGATCCAATGGGTTTCACCTTATTGTTGGCCCTTTTTGAAAACATTTTCGGCTTTGTTTGGGAATTTTGCATTTTTAAGTGCGCATTATTAAACCTTTTAGAATCCTTCCGACAGCGTGGAACGACGAAACAGAGAACCTACTAATTACGCTACACGATCGTGAGTCATCTTTTTTTCTAATGCGTTACATATGGCACACGTCTGACGTGTTTGAAAGTAGAGCTATTAATCCTCAGACCCGGGATAAAAAGGGAAATGTTATGTGCCAGCGATCTCCCTAGACCAAGCGACAACTTTTATTTTGACGACGACGCTCTTTATTACAACTATACTAAAGTTTCAACTAAATTTAATACAACTGTTGGTTGCTGGTGCCAGTTCTGCATGGCATGTAACCGCAACAGCAAACAACAAACGAAACGAGACTGGACGAACCGGCGAAACGTCAGCTGTAGTCGCTATTGACAGAGCTAGAACCAACCGCGTCAACAGGCCGGCCCAACCCCCCAACGTCCAGCTCCCCGGCCATGCCATGCAAACACACGCTCGAAGGGTCGAAACAACCAACGGGCTTAGGTTCTGGCCATCGTTTGACCACAACTGCTGCAGTGAAATCAGCCGCAACAGCTCTAACAGCTGCATTAGCAGCAATGCCGATTGTTCAACGTTGTTGCTACTACGCTACTGGTGTTACAAATACTCTCTACACTGGTGCTACACCCTGATGGGGTGAGGGGGGGGGGGGGCACGACTAGGTGTTGTGCGATAATCGGCCTGGATGGCCTTTCTCCTCTTTTTTCTCTTCCTTCATCCTGTTTGTCTTATTCTTTTTCTTTCTCTTGTGTCCTTCCCTGTCTTGTCTTTATCCGTGTTAGCGTTTTCTTCATTTTCTTTGTTCTATGACCATCGCCTTTAGCAGCAGTTGTAGTGGTAGAAGTATCACCGCCTAGTGCCGCCTACCGCTCTGGCTGGTGCTATTAGCGGGCCGCGAAAGCCGGGCCCGCTATCTGGCGATGTCTGAACAACGACGATGACGTCGTTGACGACAACCCCACAGCCAAGGGTCGATTTGTCTGTCTGTCTGTGCGTGCGTGCGGGCGCCCCTCTCTGTCTGTTGGGGGGTGTCTGTCTGTCTGCATCCCCGCAAGGCACTGGTATGACGTGGCGTCGTTCTGGTTCGACCGACGGCCCTGACGGCTTGCACTATTACTACTACGATATCCAGTTCTGCTGCCCTCGCCGCTGCTTCTGCTGTTATGACTGCTGCTATTATTGAATAGTACTACTAATACTACTACTTCTACTACTACGACTACGACTACTACAACCATAACTGCAATCCCCCGGCTCCCCACTGCCCACTCAGTCCCTGGCTAACTCTAGGCCAATGGCCATTCCAGCTCTGGCGGGCTGCGGCTGCCCTTGGCACCGCTATTGGCGACGATAACGGTAAAGACGACGACGACAACTATCGCCAATGGCGGTGCCTGAGCGTGCCTGCAAAACGGCTAAATTTATAGCCTGGCCCCTGGTTTATGTTATTAGCGTCTCGTTTCATGCAGCAATGTTTCCAGACCGCTTGAAAATGTCTTGTGTTGTCCGCTTTTATAAGAAGAAGGGAGACAGATCTTTACCGTCTAATTACCGCCCCATATCTGCAGTTGACTATGTCTAAAAAATGATCGATAAATCCTGTTGCGGCGACCAAATTGTCGATTGCGAGTGACTCTTCATGATAAGCTAGCATGATAACTCATTTATTATTATCATAGCTATTTCAGATTAGCAACGCATAGCAGCTTGGGGTCCCTATTGAAGATTGCTTGCTGCTGTTGATTGCTTACCATTCACTGCTCATGTCTACCCTCTGCTACGGAATTCTCCGGTAAGCGGGTAGTGATCATGGCATTCTTCGTAGAGTGAAAGTCATACTAAAGGACGCATGACAGGCAATAAGCTCTAGACGTCGTCGTGATTCTGTAGGTAGACCTGTTTGTGCCATTGCCCGGTATTTGCGATTCGCTGCCTATCAGCGTAAGATGTTGTACATCCCTGCAATTAGTCAAGCAGGAGTTAAACAAATATCTCGTGTATAGCTGATGAGGTCTCATATGCTGTTTTACTTTAGTTTGGCTGGTGGCGCACCAAGTAGATTTGAAGGACGACACGTATCGTATTGCAAACCATAGGGACCCCTAACTGAAGCTGAAGTGGCGGGCCCATGTTGCATCGGCATATGTATACTGGTGCTTGTGGTGTCATATACCACCGTTGGATTATTATATTTTTATACTCACATAATTATCTTATTGCAAACTCAAACATAGTAAGACGCGGTTCTTATAATGAACCACGTTGTAAATAAAAACCGCGGGCGTGAATACCTACCTATTTGCTTACTTATGAACTTACTTAAACTTCGAAACTTGCGCATTTTTGTGTGTGCCTCGTCTTGTTTCATCTCTCCCTGCCGCGTCCCGAAATATTATTTTGCTTTCTCAGCAGTTAGCTTCACGCCTACTCACCTGCCGTTAAATACGGGCGGGGATCTGCTTTATTTAGCATTTGTCTGTTAGTCTATCTTGTTTTGGTGGTTGTAACAGGTACTACAACAACAATGGCTGCGAAACGCCGGTGGCTATTTTCTATATATCCGTTGTAGCCCGCGGGCCCTAACTTCTGTACGATAAGAGGCCGTTGTCCGTACACAGCGTACACATAATGCAAGCCAGTCGTCGGTGTTTGACACACACATCTATATATATATATATATATATATATATATATATATATATATATATATTATATATATATATATATGTATATATATGTATATATATATATATATATATATATATATATATATATATATGTATATATATATATATCTACGCCTGCTTACACCCCCATATATATGGGGGCTGTCCGAAGAACGGCCATGAGCAAATCGCCGCACAGCGTGTTGCTCAGAAAATTAGCCATCCGATTGAAGCCATTCGAACGGATCCAGCAACAACAGCAACAGCAGTAGCAGCAGCAGCAGCAGCAACAACAACAACGAGAACTAACACAGCGGCATGGCCACCGCGTCGCTTTCCACCAGCAAACAACAACGATGGCGAAGCTGTTTAAAACGACATTCAATAGTAGGAGATGTGAAAAGTCCAACACCAGAAACGCCTTCATGATCTTGGTTGCTGTTGTTGTCGGGCTGCAAGATACGGTTTCCAACAAGTGTGACGTCCTATTACGAACTAAAGTATCATCATATGCGGTGCAACATATCCAACTTAAGGTGGTTCTTTTCTAATGGGCGGCCAAACAATCTTTATCACGCAAATAGCAGTCGCCGTAGCAGCAGCAGCAGCCATGAGAGTGGTCACGCACTAATGTAGTGACGAACAGAACGCGGCCGCTGACTCATACGTATTCGTGTTTATACGCGCTGTTGTGAGGCTTAATATTGTTGTCCAGCATACAGCTACAGCTTAGGCATAGTAGTAGTAGTAGTGTCGATCCCGGTGGCGTGGTGGATTAAGTCTCCGCCTCGCAACCGGAGGAGGCATATAGGTGCGCGGGTTCGAGCCCCACCTTTGCACATTTGTATTTATGGGGGTCCGTCTACGAAGCAATGTGAAAAACAGTTCCGTGGACGTTAAATCTTGGCTGAGGGTCAGCCCGAAAACTTTACTTTAGTAGTAGTAGTAGTAGTCGTAGTAGGCGGATGCTTGCGCCATGCTCTAAAGGATGTCCATACACAGACATGTGCACCCCGTGCGCAGTGTTTTGACTTAGCTCTTGGGGAGAACTGTAACTCCCTTCCGGCAGGACAATGTGCAGCGAAATCATTGTTGCAATAAAGAGACTGAAAGAGAATTGGTAAAGGTACCGCCCAAAGCAGCAAGCGGATAAACGTATCGTGTGTTTTGAAGTATAGTTCGCCTACACTTGGCCGTATTTCAACACCTCACACAGCTCGGATTAGTAGTACCGTGTCACGTGAGTGAGATACGCCGCTTTTAGCGACACCAGGGGCCGTGAGGTCAGTTCCAAAGCCATCAAGTATCATACCGCGTAGAGTAGGCCGATCGACGCAGAGTGTGCCAAGATTGGAGCCTTGCGCTACGAACTGCGGACAGCGGGCGTCTGCCTTCATTTAACAGAATTCTAGCTGACCAGTATTAATTCCGGCAGTACGGATTTAGTTGATTAATGATCTAAGCTAATCCAACACTCGTCTTAACTTGTCTCTTCGTTTGCCGACAATATCTTCTTTTGCCAGCAAAAGTCGCCAAAGGGCAGAGAGCCTGACTAACGCTATAAACGCGACGTGTCACGTAATACGAGCCCACCTCACTGGAAGAGCGCCGGCCGTCAAAACTGTCTCCACTTTCAACGACCCCGCAGTAATGGCAGCCGCATCATACGTTGACGCTACGGCTCCCGAGTCACCAAAGTAAATTCCACACTTTGTATTTGTCAGCTTGTTTTTCGCCCACACTAGTTTTAGTATTTCTATTTTTTTTTAATGATTGCCGGCCGACGATGACGAAAAGTACCAAACACGTTTTCAACGACGCGCTACGGAACTGGGCGCTTCCAACAAAATTGGAGCCAAGAATATGCGCGCCTGTAGACCAAGACATCGCCGCTGCCGAATACATCGTTGTACATTTAAGCAATGACTAGGCAAAACGTCAAGTGAGACACATCGTGTTTGCTCGTAAACGTATGTTGTTAGCGCGCCAACGAGGGGGGGGGGGGGCAACATCATGCACACACCGAAGACGACAGCGGTAACAATAATAACACGACGACGACGACGACAACAGCAACAACAACAACAACCACAACTGTCACGTTTGCTTTACTAACATAGCTGCTAACCATAATAGGAAAAACAACGGCACCAACAACGACATCGGGGTATGCGTAACAACAACACCAACTGCCACTGTATTTGCTTTTTCGAATTTCTACAACGGCTGCTAAGAGAAACGTCAGTAAAAACAATAAAAACAAGAACAGCCGATGACAACAACAACAACAATACCACCACCACCACCACCAAAAAGAGCAACTAGCAATTGGGATAACGCCAACGACAATACCATCATGCTGCAAGAGCAACAAGTATTCCATACACTACTAAGTCAAGACAACTAATAGTTGGTACAAAATTCCTAATGACTATAAAAGAAGAAACACAGCCACAAAGGAGTAGAAGACAATCATACAGCCACAAAATTTACGTTAGAGCACAAATATTAGAATAATAATACATTATAATTACATGTATTCTAATTTGGTAAATTAGCCTTGATTGTAGGAATATAAAACGTCACACGCTGTACCAGCAACCGTCTGAGGTACGTTCACATTGAACAGTTGTCTTCTTCTACTGAATGTACTGTAACAAATTTTGTTCACTACAGCGCAACTCAGATTTAGCTTGTTTCATATATTCGCAATTTTTTTATTTGTCTACACGCTACATACGACTACCTTATGTTGTATTGTGCACGCTAAGATCCTTCGATACAGAGAGTCTGGTGGTGAGGGACGGCATCATGGCTGAATCATCTATGCTCTTAACAGTTTGTTCTAACAAGTGTGCCTAAGTACTTACATGTATACAGGGACGCCTAGACCGGAACGAGCTTTGACGGGCTGCCTGGACGTGTCTGGTATGCGTTCACGCATTATGTATGGTATACAACGACAACCTTTTGAAGTAGACTCTGAGCAAACGCCAATCATGGCCGACATGAGGAACTGCCTCTAAGGTGTATCAGCACGGCTCAGCTTTAATTGTGTTCTTTGCGCCGGGAGGACCTATAAGAATATAAAGTTAATTCGTGTTCCGAAAAGGAATATTTACAACAATGCAGTTGAGTGCGCGGCTGCAGACGAAGCAAAACCGGCTTCCTTCGCAGCAGAGCGAAACATTCACGGTAAAGTGCGCTGTCCGAGGATTCTCCAAGTGAGTGAGGTGGTGCACAATGCATTTGAAAAATAGTTGTACATTGATGCGCCTTTTGAGCTCCAAGTTTGATGGATCACTGCCAATCATTAGTCTAAAAGATCACCCATATCTCAGATATAAGACTTACACCATGAATGACAGGCAGAATCTCTCTGAGGCAGCTAAAGCAAACAGACTGGCTCAACTTCGGGTGTTCCTAGGTTTCCGTATGCACAAAGCAGCAGGCCGTGTTCAATTCTTCTCTGACAAGAAGATTTTTTCATAGAAAGTAAACATTTACGGGCAAAATGACTGTCGGCTTGTCCACGGTCCAGAGCATGTCCCCATTGGGAGACAGAGCAAATTTCCAGCTTATGTGCACGTCTTGATGTGTAGTACAGAATAGGCAATGACATTATACTTTTTTAGAAGGCTAAACAGTAACACAGAGAGCTATAAAAGCTGCCTTTATATATGTGTATATAGCACCTTTAAAAAATGTTTTTGTGCAAACACCTACGCATTATGTACGCCTCCATTTAAGGAGCAGGTCTCTACTTCGCTATGGTCCCACCACCATCGAGCACAGCACAAGGTAGTACCAAAGACAATTCTCTCCATCAGTATTTGAAGGAATAACAATAAGAAAGAACCTGTGTATTTGCATAGTTTTTCTCACGTTCGAATGTCATACTAAGCTGGACCAAGCTTGCATCGCCCTGCAATACACTTTATATCGTTACTCGTATGGCTAACAGCGTTGGTATGAACTCCGTCAAGCGTGAACACCGCCATTGATATGGCTCTCTCGGTATTACAGAATCTTATCCGTTCCTCATGTTATGAACTTATTCATTAGCAAAAAATCATTTGCATTTCCTCTAGCGACGCATCCGTCGAGTAGGTGCCGTGCTGGTAGAGAACCATCCATTTCAATGCATCATTAGTGTGCACGCAATCAGACAAGCAATATAACTGATGAAAAATATACTAGCACGTCAAAGAGCCTTTCATCAAAATTAACGAACACGTAAGAGACACAAGCAACTGTATATATATATATATATATATATACATATATATATATATATATATATATATATATATATATATATATATATATATATATATATATATATATATATATATATATATATATATTAATAAGTATTATGTCAGCTGATAGCGTCCAGTGATGTGTCTTTTGTGTCAACGGTTAAAGAGTTTGCTAGAACTATTATATAACTCTTAGGATATAGTTAATGTAATCAGGAACTTCATATATTTATAAACATGCTAATGTTTACTAAGTAGACAAAGGAAACCATTAACGTACGAGTTGCAAAGTCAATTTATTTTATATAGCTAAAAAATAGCAAAGATGTAAAGCCAAAGTTTTGCGATGGAACATGTATATACTATTATAGATTGTATTTACATTGTTAGTCAGAAAGTTTGATTTGCTAGTGAGTTTTATTATGCAGCGGATCGCCGTAAAGGCAAGAGTACGTTATACTGTTAATATTATAGTATATTTTCCAGCGAATCAATTTATACTGAATCTTTTTATGTATTAAAGCGCTGCGCTTTTTATGTGCACAAAAAGATGACCCTACGAAGGTCTATTCAAGTTAAAATATGCTTTTTCCTACAGCGAATTACTGAGCACGACTGCTTCAGAAGCACACTTGGTCCTGTCATGTAAGTATGCACTTACCTAGCCGTGGTTACGTGACACGTGTCGACGTATGGGTGCTGCATAGGCCCACCGAAAGGGACATGATAAACAGCCTGAACACCTATGCTTTTTTTCTTAAAAGGAATAAGCATATTTTAAAAAATATTAACGGCAATGAGAAATCGAATGAATAAGTATACTATTTTGGGTGTCTGGTAGAATTAGAAAAGCGTGGTGAACTAAAAGCTTTTGCAGAACAAAAACCATTATAAATAAAAAGTACTGCCAGAAGCTCAACATTTGAAGCGAATTACTACCGAAGAGGACCCAAAACCTAAGCTGCCTTGGGCCCTCAAAAAGACAGGATTTCCTTATCAAGAGTGTGTTGGACAAAGATTGTAAAAGAATGATTTGAGTATATCAATAGTTATGCTACACCCTTTATATATATATATATATATATATATATATATAAATCCGTGCACACATGTAGAAGGGTTATCATAACTGAAGCCACCGAAGTCACAAATGGACGTCACTATCAAGTATAATAGAATCGACTATGCTGTGAGGCTTGCTCCGTTTCTGGTATATTTGAGTAGGAATATTGAATATAAAAACAAAGACTTCCAATTTAAGCAAGGTAAATGCCAGAAAGAGCTAGAATCAAAATTGATCGAAAGAAAAGAACACACCTTGTCCTATGCTTAGCAGGTCTCCCCTGTAGAGGCCGTGCCGACGAAATGCTGATTGAAGCCCTTAATTCCTTTAAAGAGGCAAGCCGATGTGGGATCACATTTTAGCCGGCCCATAAATGCTCTGCAAGCAGATCTCGACGATTTCGCGTGCTGACTGCGCTGTGTCAAATATCTTTTGGCTTAGAGAATTTTCCCCGCCTTAACGCGGAATCATATTATCTTTTAACTCATTCTGCACTGATTATTAGCACTCTTGCTTTCCATCAGGGTGTCTTCCAAACCACGGTAGTGGGTAAGACAAGAGACAATAGAGTAACTTTCCCCCTGTAGTCCCTTAGAAAATGTAGAGCCTATAATGTGTTGGTTTTACTCAAATGACATAAGGTGGAATAATATTTGTGGTCATAGCAATAATGATAACTATCTTCACAAGGATGTGGTTTACATTTCTGCCGGACTCAAGTACATCTAGTTGCAGCCAAAAAAATTATTGCTTATCCTACTTTTTTAGATTACGCTTAGCCATTGTTCAGGTGCATCTCTGACCTGCCGGCACCATCGAAAACGCTTATCTCTGTTTGAATAGTAAATCTTGTCGAGGCGAATTAGCACACACGATATTTAGGCGGGAATAAGCTGTAGTGTCATTACAATACACGGTGCGTACAATTTCCGGGCAAACTCAGACCTTGCGTCTAAACCTAAAGGGTTGTACACAGCCACAACCATACATGCTCTTTTGTTCATGTCCTATTGCCGGCCGGGACTCATAGAAATATACGTCCTTGGTTACTATATTATACAATTTATATATATATATATATATATATAGATTGTACAATATAGTATATGAGGAGGAGAACAAGCTCTTATGACATATTTTTTAACTAAGACGTCTTTATTAATCATCCGTACAAGAAGTGTTTCTTTGCCTATTTTTATGTTTGCACACGTTTCTATTTCTGAAGGCAGAAAAAGAGCTTTTCTTACAAATACTAGAGGTTTCTTTATAAGCGTTGCCTAGGATAGGGCTTTGAGAGCACCTATATCTTGACGGCAAAACAGTTGTGATTTCTGCAATTTAACAAGACATCTTAATCCATAAGCAGGTAGATTCTTTGCGAGTCGGGGTGTCATGCTTAAACGCGCAGATAAAATAAACCCGATATCTACTGTTGCCGAAGCTGTTGTATGGTAATAAAAAAAAGAAGGAAGAAACGGCCCAGAAAAAAAACATAAAAAGTCAAGTCATAGTCACACTACAGTAGGCAGTGAACCGAACCGTGACAGAAAGCAGACGTGCCGAAATGATATGCATATATCTCTAGATAGAAAAATATATCTCTAGATATGCAAAGCGTTCTAAGAAGTTCAAGGAGTATGCAAAAAAAGGGTTTCGGGTCGGACAGGAGGCGGCGGAGGAGATACTTGTGGGTATTGCGACCGAAACATTGGTTGTCAAGCCCCACTCTCTGCAGTCAAAGGGTGCCAATGCATTTACCTCCTTGTTCAAAAGAAGAGTGCTCTAGGAGATACATTTCATATTTCAGCACCTATCTAACATGGGCATTGTAATGGCTTTTAAAATACAAGCGGTAGCTAGAAACACACATCTTGTGGACAGATCATCGGCCAGACATGATGGCATCATTGGTCATTTTTATAGTACCTACTAGCCAAACAGTCTGGGGCAATGACCTAAATGGCCCTTGCTTATAAAAACTATCATCACCCTGAATATATATACGACAACACATATAGCATTATAAAAAAATGTGTACATCAGTGCATGTAAACGGTTCACTTATTAAATCGTTATATTTAACGATCGTCTAGTAACGAACCTAATCCTATTAACGAGTTGACCGTTATTAAACGAGTTGACTGTAAACGCCCTCGAGTCTCTTCTTAATCTATCGCTGGCGCCTTCCGCTCGGAAACAAGCACTACTACCGATATCAAAGGGAGGTCTGGGGATCCCTGATCCGCTTGTCTCTGCTGGGCCAGCGATAGTCTCCTCCCTTTTCCGATCCGAGAACAATGCCATCACCGTTTCCAGAGGCGCTCTGGATAACCATTTCAGCCAACTTGACTAGATCACATTTTTATACGAAGAAGTGTGGCTTACTTGCGAGCTCTATCGACGACTTCACAAAGGCTCGCCTTTGAGCGGTTGCTGCTAAAGGATTCGGGGCCTGGTTGCATGCGCTTCTAAGTGCCCCACGAGGCACCCTCTTGGACAATGAGACGACTCAAATCGGGGCAGGTATTCGTCTCGGCTGCGAGCTTGTCTCCTCCCATCAAAGCAAATGTGGCCACACCGTCGACAAATTAGCCCATCACGCGTTATTGTGCATCATGAGTGCGGCACGGCGTGCCAGGCAGGAATCGAAGTCTGGCTTTGTCAGTAACAGGTGATCTATGAATCGAGCGAATTAAACGCTTGTCTTGTAAAGAGTTATTCAACAGCCTTATTTAGAATCGAGGGGGGGAGTCGAAAAATGACAACCTACCAGTCAGTCCTTAAAGCTCAACGTTATAAACGTCTCGCCCGGTGGCGTGGTGGGTGCATTAGTGTGCGTCTCGCCACCGGAGAAGACACATAGGTGCAGTACGGGTTTTAGCCGCACCGTTGCACATTTGTATTTATGGAGTCCGTCTTATGAAGCAACATAAAAACAGTTCCGTGGACTGGGTTAAATGTTGGCTGAGAGTTTGCCCGAATGTAAACATCCCGCCCATCCCTGTCCAATAATGGTCCAACCTTGTCTGCAGTCCAGGTCAATGACGACACGATAGTGGGTCTTGTTATCGTGGCCACCTCCAGCACACCTAGCCCGCCGAATTAGACCGGTAGCCTCACCTTAGTGGTCAGCGTAAGATTTAGTATGTCCTCTAAAATGTCTATGCTAAGACCATTAAATGGCTGTAAAAACTTCGACGATGCCGGCAAGTTGTAACTTTCGAGCATGTGTGTCAATCTCATGTCTGAATAAGGAATCATAGGAGAAACAGCGCTCAGTGGGCCTGTAGCAAAGTCCAGTTTGGCTTTCCGGCCAGGTTATGGTTATGCAATGTCGTCCGCCAATAAAATTATACTAAGTCGCTTCTGACCTTTTAACGCCTAATAAAAGTATACCCAGCAGTTTCTGGCCCCGCGTGATGCGCGACCGTCAGGGAGCCGGCCAAGATAGTCCTTTCAATTGAATGGCTCGACTCCTTCGTGCAATGTAACATATACTTCATATTTAACCGGGTTCAGTAACAGGATGCTTTAGTCATTCGTTAGAAGCAGGGTCTTTAGTGGTCTGTCCCCGGACCACCACTTTGAAAGCGTTGAAGTTACGACTAGACTCATCAATTCAGCTTGTCCAACTAACGTTGCTCATGAGATATGGTCTTCTTCTTATACCTAGATGTCACTTACTTTAACAGCTGGTGATGTGCAGCTGCCTCGGCTGTCTACACAACGTACGTAGGTCTCTTATTTTAAATATATATATATATATATATATATATATATATATATATATATATATATATATATATGCTGCAGTATTTTGCCGCAGCGATACATATTAACTAAAAAGGTATACGCACGTATATATCGCATCACATGTTCAAGACATGCACTAGTCAATGCATATTAGCTGATGGAATAAAGTGAGTAAAAAGACTAACTGGATTTTGCCTAGCAACAACCCACCGACTGCGATCATGAATGCCAATGAGTCATGTCTATGGAGCGAATAGATGCGATACCATATACCCGAATATAGCCAACGAGCCGAAGGCCGTCGGCAATATTCGGGAATATCGGCAATCGGATGAACAGATCAACAAATCTGGTTGATTTAATGAGAGAAAACGCAAAAACAGGGTACTAGCGAGTAGGAGCCAGCACCGTTGCTTTTCTGGCCCAAGGTTGCTGCAAAGAAGTTTTTTGTAAAACAGCTTGTGACCTTTGTCATTAATAATGATAACAAGAATAGCAATAGTAAAGATAATCAAATTATTATTATTATTATTATTATTATTATTATTATTATTATTATTATTATTATTATTATTAATAACAAACAGACGCAGTTAGTAATGGTTCAGCTGCAGAGATTCCTACGCGTCGGGGGATTGGTCGTGCTTGCTTCACTGCAGTGGGAAAGATCTACCAAAAAGGTTTCGCACGTAGCTGTGCACCATGTCAGTTGTAGATAGGTGTGACGTGGGTCGGTTCGTAGGTGCCGCCTTAGCAGTATTTTATTGCGTCAACAGATTTCTTTATTTAGCCCTACGCACCGCTCGCAGCAGACGAGCTTTCCGTGGGGCGCAGCGCGGCATGGCTCTTCTGACGTATTGCTATGCTGGGAGATCGACACGAGACGCCGTATGAGCGGCAGGAGTCTATTTCTTAGACGCTAATATGCGCGAGAAGGCGCAGGTAGAGGACGCTTGCCGCACGCGCTACAAAGGCGCGCAGGTGCCATTAAGTGGTCGATATGAGGGTGGTATGGCAACCCAGCCCTCCGTAAAACGGCTCGACGCATCCCGCTCGGGTTCGTGAGCTGAGGACACGACGAATTCCACGAGAGCTGGTGGAGCACGAGGCTTCCCTTACAAGCCCGGTGCATTCGCGTGCGCCTCGCGACCGGAGGAGACACATAGGTACACGGGTTCAAGCCCCGTTGCACATCTATATTTATGGGGTCCGTCTCACGAAGCAATGCGAAAGTAGTCCCGTGAACGTTAAATGTTGTGCTGAGGGTCAACCCGAAAAAGTTAAAAGAGGTTCCTCTCCCACGGTCTCGAAATAGTGCCACACAATTCCGAACTCTGGGGGTGTGGAGGATTGAGGTTTTTAGTGGGCGAAAGGCCTACATTAGGTGTTGTCGGTTGCCAGTAGCGATAGTGCATTAGCGTTTCCAAACCTCCCATATAAAATACGCTAAACGATTGCTTTATTGTTCGTTGGATATTCTTGTAGATTGATAGAATATTAGCAAGAGCAATAACAGCAACAGCAACAATGTTGTCGTTCAGTATCGTTGTAGTGCTACGAAGGATAACAACAGAAGTGACGACACGGACAACGGAAATTTGTCGCATTGGGCTGGCGGGAGTCGGCAGTGAGAGGCAGCGGACGCTGTATTTATTGGCAGACAAGTTTTTCGGCAACGCGGCACATCCTTGATGACGACGACAGGCGTGGCATGCGCGACATGGATGACGACTGCTACCGTATGAAGCATTCAGCAGCGGCGCGACTCAACTGCTAGATAGATCGATCGATATAGAATCAATCCGTAGGGCTACGTCAAGAACGTTCATTTGTTCACCACGCTCATCATGAACTACGGCGCCCGGCAGCACGCCGTAGCACCGCCGACGGTGAACAACACTTTGACTTTAGCGACGCCTACCGTGACAACACCAAAACATGACACGACAGCAGCACATCTGCAGCACGGTAAGAAGACAACGATGGCGATGAAACGGCACAGTAAAGATAGCGGTGCCAGCATCGAAAAGACAGCTGCTGCAGCGAGATTGACAGCTTCGGGGGTACCGATGCGTTCAGACTAGTTGCCTTAAATCCTGTCATCGTGGATGTCGTCAGGATATACGTTATCGTCACCACGATAACTCGATAGTCGCACTGCCAATTCGTGTTGTTGGCGGCTTTGCATGATTATTTACTTTTGTTTTTATAGGAAAAGGTTTTCTCTATAAAAATACATTCTAAGAGGTTGTACGATGAAGACGTTAGTGTTTTAGTTACATTAGTCAAATAATACAAGCTCGGTGAGTGAAAATAAATCACCGCACTCAGTGAGAATCTGATGATTTATTCCGTTTCATTTGAGGGTGCGTATTGGCAATTTAAAGATTTTACTTTCAGAACTTTAGCTTCAAACACTAGGTTAAGAAAGGAACAGACATGTCCTAACAAATGGCGTTCATCTTGTTTGTTTTACCTGTATTGGTGTTTTTTCCATGGCTTTGAGATGCTTTATGCTAGTTTTGTGTATACACATATTTTACTATCTAGCACAATTTAACAACTTGAACAAATCAAAGCTTGACTAAAGTGATTACCAAAGGTACTAGATACTCTATTCCAGGATACCGCCATACGACGATCAATCCAAATTGAAGTCGTGGTACATACTAGCAGATCCTCATAAAAATATAAGAGGCCTATAGTGTGTAGAGCTGCCCAGGTACATAATATATAGCAAGGGTTACTAAACTGCAAGACTTGCCTAAGTGAGTTTGTATTTTTCTATTTTATTTTGATTCATGATTACTTTTTACTTAGATCTGCAAAACTTAGAAAATATTGCCTCGAGAATAGGCATGTGGCACGGTAGGCGCAAATCCGCGGCTTTCTGATTTCAGAGTTGCCGGCAATCTTTGATCAAACGATACAGCCGACAGCAAAATATACTAGACAAGCAAGAATTTTCTTTCAACAGAAACTACAAATGACGTGTAGCCCTGACAGAAAATGTTCTGAACACCGCAACCTTTATGAAGACGTCCGCATTTGCTCGCTAAGAAACAGCACCCATGCAGACGGCACCTAGGACAAGAGTAGAAGGTAAGATTCATTCCGTCGAAGAAACTTGATGTGCTTGCGTAATGTTGTTGAACGCTGTGCGTTGTCAACTCGCACCGTTATGATTAACATCCAATGCGGACAGAATAAACGAATAGATGCAGATTTTCACTGTACGCGATCTTAGCAGTTTTGTCATATATATATATGTATATGCACATACCGTGTTGTTTTGCTGGCAGTAAGAATAAGTGAAGAAAAAATAGCGTGCAGCAAGGGCAAGCAGAAGCGTCAGTTGTATCTGATCGGATGCTGGACGCCAGGGGGCGCATTATCAGAACCGGCCGGGTGTGCGTCAGCCAGCGCGCTTCTGTGCTATAATACCTAGAAGTGTATGGTCGGCTCGCTGGTGATTATCGGATTGGTATGACAGCAATACCATTAACTGGTAGTAGTACCTATAGAGGAAGATAGATTACTTACCAAATCTGGCTTATCTTCTTATTTTTATGCAGTTACAAGGACAATAGAGTCTGAGTGTAGTTACGTTGTTGCTTACCATATGGTAAACCATGAGAGATAAATTAAGACGCTGTCACATTTAGGATTCAGTGCTTTGTCAGCAACAGCATTTGAATCATCATTGCTTTACGAACATATCATGCCTCACCTGCTCAGCCATTCAATCCGCTTTTCCAACTACCTACATCTTGATTGATTAAAGGGTTTATATTTCCAATGTCGATGTATTCATGCTCCTCTATAAGTGGCTGCCACTAAAAGTTAATTAATTGAACCGAGGCTATTGCTGTTATTTATGACTAGTCAAACACATTGTGTCCAGTCCAGGCCGTCGGATTGATAGACGGATGAGGGGTGCCGGCCTAGCACTCCTACCTCAGAAGAGTAAAGCGACCCTACTCATCGGGAGGAAGTAATATGGCTCTCTAAGGCTCACGCTGTCGGGCGAAAATACATAGCGTCGACTTAAAGGATACATACACCTAGACCGAGGATTGCGGGAAACCCCCTCATGTCAGAATCGCGACCGGGAAGACGCAAAGGGGCACAAGTGACATTGGCCGTTTATTGCCCAACACGTAGTGTCCGAGAGATAGCGTGCGGCCTCCTGGTGTACGAATACGAATTGATCGTTCTTTTTAACTTGCCCATTTAGATGTCACCTTTAATGGACACTGACGCTACAAAGAAGATCCTGAGGAAGGTCCAACGAATCAGGGTCCTACGTATCATTCGGAGGTATCGCACTATCAGCAAAGCGGCTTCGCTCGTGCTGGCGGAGACAGTGCGTCTGTGGGTTAACCCAGATAGGGAGTTCGATCGGTGGCAGAAAGAGTGAGATAGACATTTTGTGCTGCTATGTTGGGCATTAACACCAGTGTCACGAATTTGACTAATATCACTCTTACTTCTAAACAAAACGTCTCAGAAATCATGTTCTGTTGGAAAAATATATTTACGTTATTGAGCTCTACAATATCGCTTTCAAATTTTTTCTAAGGGACCCTGTAGACATATATATATATATATATATATATTCGCTTGTCTGCTCTTTTCGAGTGCGGATCTTCATCGGTGACGTCATCGGTAATTTTGTGAGTACCAGCTCTGCTCTGTGATGTTATTTGCGGCAATTAGGTAGCTTTTCATGCTGCCACAAGGATTAATTGATTACTGATATAGCTAAAAGGTTTGCCGATAAAGCCTAGCATGTCTGCACTAAATAAAAACGTTGGCGTTATCTCGGCCAATGATATTCCTCTTAAATCAGCGCAATTTTGACTGTTGTACCTACAAACAGGGCACTTTCTCTAGTTCAGCGATATTACCGCTTTTTGCGCTGCTCCTGCCATTCAGAATGCTTTAAGCAACTATGCATGCAGGAACCCCACGAGGTTCCATAGCTTTTGTTTGGAGAGCTGGGCCATGCAGTCGCAAGCTTCCGTAACAGTCAAGCATGCAAAAAGCGCGCGGAGTCTGACTACATTGTGGCACAACTCTCAAAGCTGTTGACTGTGGTACCTATTATGCGAATATTTATGGCTGTAGTCCAAAAACTGCAACTTGTTTGCAAGAAACTACTAGATCCGTTCTCCCCACGCCATAAATAGCCTCATGTGGTGTAGCTGTTACTTTTTGAATAATAATGTTTCAAAAGACTCATATTAATTATTTTAGAAATCAACGTGACTGCGAAGTTTGACCTGACTTGGCCGCTTCGAGAATAGCATATTATATGCCGTACATCTTAATGTCGGCACAGAGCGCCAAAAATCGGCAGCTCGAGAAGCTACGAATATACGCCGCTGAATGAATCGTTCCGGGGGTCGTCTTACATACTGCCTGACCCAGATCCTCACAGGTCCGGCGATTTCCAGGTGCATTTAAATCGGATGGGATAGGTTGATTCAACGCAGTGCTTGTATTGCGACGAAGTGGCCTCTCCAGAGCACACGGTCTTTCCATGCGTGGCATGAACCTAGACCAGACGAGACATGCCACGTGCATGCTCACGTCGGTTAAAAACTGGCACGCGGATGATTATTTAACGTATCATGAAGGCAAAACAAGTTGCAGAAAGGAAAAATGTGAAAAGTGTCCGAGAGTTGTCACCAACGCGCGAATTGACGAGCCGGACCTAACAATTTAAAACTTCAGAGGCTTTCCCGCCGCCTGTATGTAGTAACTCATTTGCGTTGAGAATCCCGCACGTCGGAGGGTCATCTTAGGGAGGATACATATATGTAGATACTGCCGTCAATATTGTGGTTGTGTTAGATATTGCCTTAATTCTTGGCTCGACTCTTGCCAGGCGCCAAAATGTTATACTTTTACTGAGTCGTACGTGATGTGTTTTAAACCCTAAACCTCCTCCAAAAAGGCTGGCGTATTCGTTGTGAGCGGGAACCGCAACGGCAAAGATGACGGTCACCTAGACGAATAAGGTAACCTCACAGCAGCAACAAGCACACAAAGTACGTCACTAAAAAATAAACGCAACAAAACGAATAATAACAACAACAGCGACGAGGCCTTGAAAATGGGTGAATTTCATTGGCGTGTCCCTGCCTTTTCAGAGATCATTGTTGATCGTAGGTTGCCCTCCTTTTTGCTGCTGCTGCTGCTACTGCTATATATGACAACGTTAGCATCTGCAGCAGCAATGGCGCTGTTACTATTATGTCTACAGGTTTGATTTGCCTTGCTTTGCTGGCGTACGATCCGTGGGATCTTGGTCGGACTTGTTCATCTACATATCTCTGGTGGCGGTGTTACTTCTGCTAGGCTCTGCCTTCTCTTCGGCAGGTGCAAGCGGCGTGCGGGGTCACTTTGTTCGTCCGTCCGTCCGTCCGTTCATTTGCCGGGCTAGAACTAGTGCTGGTCTATCGCCATAAGCGTGAGACCTTCGATCGACCGAGCCAGCCGTTGTTGCTGCGCCGCGGTTTGTACTGATTCGCGAGTGAACACAGGTTCAGTAGCAAATACGGAGCTGCTCGACTGCTTCTGCTGCTGCTGCTGTTGCTGTTGCTGTTGCTACCGTTGTCGTTGTTGACGTGATCGTCCGACAGCCGACGGACGTGAGCGCAAGCAGGCATTGAAGGGGAGCTGAGCTGAACGCTGGGGTTTGGGGTTGGGGTTTGAGAGAAGGAGGGCCCGGTTCGTTGGATTCGAGCGTCTAGCATGGTTTTATTCCTCACTATCGCCGCCGCCGCCGCCGTCGTTGTTGCGCGCCGTTCTTGCTGCTGCTGCTGCTGTTGCCGCAGCCGCTGCGCCTGCCGTCACAGCTTTAGCCACTGATGTAGCCCAAGGTTGACGGTCTGCCGTTGGCTGACGTGCTGCTTGCTCTTGGCTCCTGGCTCGAGTAATGGCAATCATGATGATTATGATGATGAGTGACAACAACAACTTCGAAACAATAACAACAACAACAACGACAACCACAAGGGCGCCGTCAACAGCTCACAACGGCCGATACCACCGCCACTAATGTTGTTGTTGTTGGTGTTGTTGTTGTTGGTGTTGTTGTTGTTATCGTGGTGGTGGTGGCGGCTATCGTCGCTGTTGCTGTTCGGTGCAGAAGCACAAAGGTACGAAGACGCACACGTGGAGGCACAGTCACACGACGCATGCACAATCGGCCGCTGACTGGTCGTCACAGGCAATAACAGCTCGCGGGTAACGTGAGCGACTACAACCAGCAAGCAGGCAAACTACATCTGCTGCTGTTGCTGATGTTCGTGCAGGACGGCACACAGAACTGATCACACATATACCCATATTCACAGATATATATCTATATATATGTGCGTGTGTGTGCACCTATTAGACATATTTACACCCCAATGTATGCATGCACACAATATCGAACGGCGAACCTTAACCGCAACAACTACGATAAACGAGAAAATGAAAAGAAATCGCCAAACAATCAGCCGGACAGATGCTTTGACGATGAAGACGACGCAAAAATGACAGATAAACCAGGCGCCGTCACCACCATATTGCAGATCGTGCGAAAGCATACCGTGCACCGTACCGCACCACAGGAACGGCTGGCATTGTTCGCAAGATGTACGCGCGTATATATATATATATATATATATATATATATATAGTTACAACAACCCAATTCGAATAATGTTGTTGCTGTTCATCATCATCATCACATATTCAAACATAACATATGCATCGCTAGAAGACATTTCAGGCTTGGATGCCAAGTCCTTTGATTGTTGTACTGCAGAGTGTCTACCAAAAGTTTTCACTGTGCTCACCAGAAAGAGCTTTGAGGCGTCTCTTAGGCGATGATTACTTTACCATGCCAATGCGTTAGCCCATCGAAATGTTCTCCGCTATATGTGACATATAGTGACATACTGCGTCTAATAATCGACCACTGATTCTATGATTTAATCAATAAGAGAATAAGTCGAGGTATGGTCACAATAGCGGCCTGACTGGACAAACAAATGGACAAATATAAACAAACAAAAGGTTCTGGACCAGACCGATGGTCACCAGGTAGCGGACTATCATGAGCTTCTGGCCAATTTGTTTTGGAACGACGCGTCGTCCTAAAAGAAACATCGTCACTTGTCACTGCTTGCGCAATAGAATTATTACATTTGTCGATAAATACTGTTTTATGACGTAATAAAACTGAACATCGTAGTAATAGTGAAAGCGATGATAAAGGTGATGATGATAGTGGTAATGATATCATTGCAGTACAACAATAGGGTGTGGCATAAGTATTTTACATTGTTCTTCCAATGAAACGAATCACTGAATTACTACTACCTATTAAATGGAATGCTCCACCATGATCTCGTTGGTATCGTACGGCCATATCTGGGTCTATCTATAGTCGAGCTTTGGTGGACAGCACTGTCTGCACCGACCGTAGCACCTCTGCTCGAACGCCGCCGCGTCTCGACGACAAAGATCTCAACTGGGACCAACATTGACACCAGAATATTTGACTCAGCACAACCCGTGGTCGACCTAGGAATTTAAGTTTTTCGTCCGATGCACAACATGGATTTTTTGTCGTTATAACCGTCGTAACTGTAACACCTCACTAGCTATGAGAACTTATGACGACATTCGATGCAAAAGCCGCAAGATTCTGATTTAATAATCTGTTCTTTAGTATCTTCTGGGACAAGGTCAGCACGACAAAACGCTATTGTAGATGCGTTTTGCAGCCTCATCTAGAGTGCTGAATGCGAGTCCTGACAGTAAATACCTAGATAACAAAAATCAAGAAAAAAAAATGCGTTTACATTTCTCGATTTAATCTTCTTGAACCCTGGAACATTTCAAATTAGCGTGAATAGAAGTATCAAGCAGAGTTATCCCCAAGTGAGTATTACGTGTAGGACGTACACATTCGAGTGAAGCAGCATCTCGAAGTACACACGAGACGACCTTGATTTTGCAACGAAGCGTTAGACAGCTTGTATATCCGTTGGACTGCTCCGTTCGCTGTTTTACCGTGATATGATTTTCAGCGTACGCTGTTTATCTTCACTTTTCTAGCAAGTATCAATAAGCAATCTTTCATATATTTACCTCAAGAAGTCTCACGCCGACCTAGCGCCGGTAATCCCTCGTTTGGACCCGCTCCGCGAACACTTGAAGGACGCACAGACGCGGACGACTGACTACACAGTCGACAGACACGTTGTAAGTTTCACAGCTAGATCTCGTAGGAGCTACCACTGTACGTACAAACGCACGTACGACCAATCCGTCGACTCGTCGAATCCCTCCAATCGAGAAGCACGAACGTTGTGCCAAAGTAATTCACGCCTAAACGCACGAGATGGCGACGTCGGCCTCGGCGACAGACAATCAAAGTTAAGCACCGCCGTCCAATGAGGCTGTACCAAAGTTGATCACTCACTAATGCACCACTCCGAACGCGCTAATATCAACTGTGTCTGGTCAGTTTCTCCGCGTCGCTTCTTCTTTGTTAAAACGTATGCTATTTTGTTGTCGGCATTTTTGTGCTTGTTGGCAGCAGGTATAAATAGCCTTTTCTGCTGCTATTACTGCGCCCACTTCTGTAAGTGTCGTTGTGGCGTCGCTTTTTAGCACTAACGGTATTCGCACGATCGTGTAGACCGTGTAGCCGTAGCTATCGTCAACAGACTGCAAAACTGTCCGCCGTGTACTGTCGACAGGCGCCGACCGCAGGATCTGCAGCAGCTGCAAACTTCGCGCGGCCACACAGCACAAATGCTACGCGCTCCGTCCGTTCGCTGGGGAGAGGGGATCACGCAAAGAAATCCTTGACGGTCATGGCGTTCGTGGTGGTGGCGATGGTCGTAGACACTCCACTTCCACTTTGCGATGGGAGGGGGGAATAATAATGATGGCGGCGATGACGACGATGATGATGATGACGACGACCCCGGCACAGCCTCTTCACCGCGTGCGATCGGTCGCCGCCGTTACCGCCGTCGTACGACTCAAACACAAGCAGCGTTCGTAATTCACCAAGTCGTACCGTCAGCAGCAACAGGCGCAGCGTCGGCAATGGGGGCGCACCGGCACCCCTAGTTATCAAATACGAGTCTCAACTGTGCTGCTGCTGCTGCTGCAAAACGGCAGCGTTGCTGGTGCTGTGGTGATCGCCGTGAAACCTGCCTGCCGTGGCAGCAGCGTTGGCGAACGCCCGATGGGGGCGTTTTACAGCAAGGCTGCTCAGACCGTCGCCGCCTGTTCTTTCCTGCCTTGGCTCGTGTCCGATGTTTGTCAGAATGTTTACTTGTTTATCTGTCTGTCTGTCTGTTTGCCTATCCGTCCGACGGTCGGCATATAAAGACGGCTGTTGCTGCCAATGCTACGGCTAGGACTACCTCAGGTTAGCCCATTGTGGCTTTAATTTGACTCAATGGCGCGCAGGCATGCGCATATACATGCACGTACACACGCAGATCGGTTGGTGGTTCGTCGTTTCGTATCCAGCAGCTACAAAACTGCTGTTTCTCCTCCTTCTACAACGACTAGAAGGAGGAGGAGCAGGATGGTGATGATAATGATGATACTGGTTGTGATGGTGATAATGATGATGATGATGATGACGACGACGACGGAGACGAGCCGTTGTAGTTTAGTCGGTGGGGCTTAAAGAAACCTTAGAGCAGTTAAGGGAGACTTACTTGCCCTCTTCCTATCGTGGTGGTGATGGAGTCGTGCGTTGCTCGCGCTAGCATCGCCCGCGGTTCGAAACTAAGAACATGGTGACGGCGAGAGTAGTCGTCATTAGTGCCTATCGCACATTGGTAGAACTCTCTCTCTTTTTTCTCTTCCTTCTTCACGATCCGCCCCATATATAAATATCTCTTTCCCGCCTCCCCCCTTCCGCTCGATTTTCTTCTGTCTGTTGCTGCTGGTCTCGCTTTAATTTCTCCTTAATGTGTTCCCTCACGTTCGTCACGACCACACTTCACTCAGACAGTATGTTCATCAGCGTTCGCGGCGCGCGCACCGGCTAGTAGTAGCAAAAGCAGCGGCCATAATTAAGCTAGGCTTATAAGCTTGAGCAAATGAGCAAAAATAGCAATGCGAGCCGATTTCAAACTTCTAGCGGTAGCCCAAAAACTAAAAAATATATGTAGTCCAAGGAGCATATTTCATTATAGGGAATAAGGGGACCGAATTGTTTAAGTTTGCGATTACTCAATACATGTAAGTCGGGCTATCTATTACATATTGAAAAAACTCTCCAGCACGCAGATTCCCTACTGTGCCGCTGAGTGTTGGCCCAGTGTCTCAAATGAAAATGGGCAAAAGTGAAAATCCACTGGAATTCTTAGAGCTAAATATGTTTGATATTTACTTGCTGCTTCGATGCTTTCATGACATAGCCTACCTCTTTAAAGAAGCTACAAGGTCAGACAATCAGATTCGCATCGCGGGTCATCGTGTCCGCAAATTCTGCGACACTAATATATACGTTCTTTCAGGTACAGTTGTCTGCAGAGCCGCTAAAACTGGTACCGATGTCAGTCTCTGTCGATTAGTACACGCACACAGTCATGCGACTCACATCAAAGCTTGCCGGCTTCAGGCTACTGCTTGTATGGTGTAAGGACAGTCGAGTTTCACAAAATGTATCAAAAGAGAAGTCGTCTCTGTTCTCGGTCCCTTCTTTGCTGTCAACGATTGCTCTTCTCTCTGGCTCTGCTTCACAGGTGGCGGGAGAAATCATGATATTTGCAACGGTGGACATTTCCACAGCTAAACCGTAATTATCTTCCACGAAAGCCCAGGGCTGTGCTCACAAAGGAGCAAATCAGTCAGGCTTTAAACAAACTCTTCCCAAAACACGCTCGCTTTGACAGGGAGCAATATAACACGCCAGAGGCACCCACAGGAGAAGGGGACGAGCCCCCAGCGATAACGGTAGCAGAGGTACTCAAGGCTGCGGCGAGACTTAAGCCGGGAAAGGCCCCAGGACCAGACGGCATCCCGTCCCTGGCAGTCAAAGTACTATTTAAGGAGTATCCAGATCTGGTTGCACAGGTGTTCACTGCAGCAACCAGAAAGGGAACAATACCTGCAAACTGGAAACAAGCTGAGGTTGTCCTTATCCCCAAAGACAACGGAGGATTTAGGCCTATCTGCCTACTGAATACCCTGGCAAAAGGGTACGAGGCAATCATTGAAGAAAGGCTCAGAACCTTTGTAGAGGAAAACGGACTTCTTTCGGACTCCCAATATGGATTCAGGAAAAAGCGGTCAGTTCTCACTGCTGTCCATCGAGTTACGGACGAGGCTGACCTTTTACATAGTTCAACCATTTGCACCAGAAAACTGTTTCTGGAAATACTTCTAGATGTCAGCAACGCCTTTAATAGCCTCCCGTGGAGGACAATACTGGACACGCTAGTGAAGAAAAAAGTCCCACATTATCTTGTCAAGGTCATCTCAGGATACCTGGAGGACCGAACTGTTTTCAACGGTGAAGTGAAATTATCAATGGCAGCAGGAGTTCCACAGGGCTCGATCCTGGGTCCTCTGCTCTGGAACCTAGCGTACGATGGCGTACTCTGCCAGGATAACCTTCCACAAGGAGTAGAGATGATCGCGTACGCGGATGATCTGGCTATCACAGTTCAGGCAAAGACTGCAGAAGAATTGGAACTTAATGCTAATAAAACACTAGAGTCTACGAGGAGGTGGATGGACGAAGCCGGCTTAGCAATCGCTCCGGAGAAAAGCGAGGCTATACTGCTAACGGGACGGAAGAAGGTGAGTCCCATCAGACTATACCTGGCAGGACAGCAAATAAAGCAGGTCAAGGAGGCGCGGTACTTGGGGATTCGCTTGGACAAGAGCCTGACGGGCCTCGGCCACCTGAAGATAACCTCGGCAAAGGCGGCTAAGGCGGCTAATGCAATTGCAAGAATTCTACCAAACATTCACGGACCAAGAGAATGCAGACGTAGATTGCTGATGTCAGTGGCCGAATCTATAGCGCTATTCGGGTCTCCAGTCTGGCTCAAGGCTTCTTTGAAAACAAAGAAAGCGAGAGGGATCCTTGGAAGCACTCAGAGAGTGGCGGCTCTCAGGATTATCCAGGCGTATCGCACCGTTAGCACAAACTCTGCTCTCGTGCTGGCCGGAGCTTTTCCCTGGGATCTAAAGGTGGAGGAAAGGCGAAAACTCTGGGAAAACAGCTCGAGCAGCAGTAAGGAAGTAGAGAGAGAGAAGTCAATGGAAGCATGGCAAACCAAATGGGACTCCATTCCATCAGGAGCACCGGGGCACACCCTTCGATCCCTCATCCCAAACATCAAACAATGGATTGAGCGACCGGGGGGAGAACTAAACCATTATCTCACGCAGATCCTCACGGGACATGGGGACTTTCAGACATACCTCTTTCGAATCGGAAAAGCTCCCTCATCGAGCTGCGTTTATTGCCAAGAGGGAACGGAGGATGACTCGACCCACACGCTTCTAAAGTGCCAGGCACTGGAACAGTCTAGAGCCACAGCAATTGCCAAACTAAGGAACAAATGGACCAATGAGGGAGACGGAAGAGGAGCAAATATTCCCGATCCCCCCAGAGGAACCCTAAAGGAGTTCGTAGACTACATATGCGGTACGACTTCTGGGTGGAAGCTAGGAGCAGCTATGGCTACGGAGGTAATGAAAGAAACAGGAACCCTGGGAAAGCTCAGGAGAGCAAGATTTCCGTCTACTGCACCAGAAAATCACGTTAGTCCGAATGATGCGGCTTCGCGGGTGTTAGTACAAGACACGTCGAACGTTGGGGAAACCCATGAGTGACCCCGGCCAAATGATCCGAGTGGCACTCGCCACTTCTCCTGATGGCCCATAGTACTGTTCTATGGAGATCTGGGTCATCAGAGAGTGAAGCTTAAGGGGGGAGGTGCGTTTAGTGGGTATGGGTCTCAGCGGGCTAACACCCATCCGCTGGGGTCGAGTCCCACACTGCTCGAATGGAAAGTGGGATCTTCTCATTTTCTACTCGTAGCAATAGTACGTAAAAGTATCTTCCAATGTCGATATGAGCCACTATCAGTTTGGTACAAGAATAACCCTCATAAAGCGCGTTATGCTACAACTTTATGCTATATTCTCTCAATGCCAATTTTCCATCTACTTGCTAAACGGTTAGTCTTGAAAATAAGACTTCACAAAACTCGATTTTGCAATTTGACTATTGCCTTTCCGCCAGCTTGTTTTGGATTGCCATCCTGAACAAGACTTTTTTTCTGATTTAATACAAATAAAAGTCTTCACAGTGTCCAACAAGAAATGTTTTGGTTGTAATTATATATATATATATATATATATATATATATATATGCACGGTAATTCGAACGCGTGAGAGCTCTCAGTTAATCAGCGTGCAGAAACAACAAATTTTAATGAATCAAATTCAATTTACAAATGTTGAAATCTAGAGTTAAGGGGCTATGTGATAAAATTAACCGCAAATACAGCGCAGAACAAGAACAAAAACGCTAGAGCGTATTGTGAAATCCTGTGCAAGGCTAAAAGCCTGTGGGACGAGTCTTACTTTGGTACCAGAACTTAGTGAACAAGTCACATAGAACGAAATCAATGAGACGAGACAACGACTAGTGGTATAAGCTTAATTATTAATTAGTAATTAATGACATACTCTTCTGATTTAAAATAGATTCTATAGAAGAAATGAGAAATACAATACATGGATATATATTCAACTGCTTTCTATTATTCTTTGTTGTCTGAGCAGAAGGGACAGATACAGCAAAGCACTGCTCCGCCATGTTCTTGCAAGTGCAAAACGAGATTGCTGTGCTGCATTTATGCTGTCTGTCTCAAGCAACGAAAAATGACATGTCAATTAAGCGTACTTAATAAAAACAATATATATATATATATATATATATATATATATTGTTTTTATTAAGTATGCTTAATTAATATGTCATTTTCGTTGCTGATGAATATATATATATATATATATATATATATATATATATTTATATATTCAAAATGCCTGCAAGCCTTTCAAAATTAAATTGCAGACCGAGTCCACACGCCTAGTCAAGGCAGGCTTAGTGGAAAAATTGCTAGCTTTAATAGAAAAAAAGGCAGTTGAATTTCCTCGAGTATTCGCCTCGTATGATTTGGACATCAAGAAAACTGTCAAGGGTTGCCGATCTTCCCTCCCAGTCAAATCATTAATGCCGAAGAAGTCATTAACGCTAACTCAAGGTTTGCCGATCTAACCTGTAACATTGCGAACACAAGACTCTAGAGTTCGCCACTTAGCTGCTGTGTTCCAATGAGGGCTTATAAGTCCTAAGCAAATATCCGACATGAACAAGTTTAGCGTTTGACTGACCTCGTAGAAGTGAAAGTCGGCTGTAGATAATAACAACATAGGATATTTTAATACCAAAAAGAGATAAAACTCAATGATCTGCGAGGAATGATCATATCAAGATTACTAGGGAGGATGTGAGCCAACGCGGAAATTCTACTGCACGAGCCTCACTTTGCTTTACTACTAACCTCAGCATAAGTGTTAAAATGTAAAATTACTTACTTGTAAAAAACAGTAAAGAGTTCTTATAACGTCTAATGAAAACGACGATTTCAGTTCCCATCTGCCTAAAAAGCCACACATTGGCAATTACGACAATTTGTAATTTTTAACAACGTAACCATTCTAACTGACACCAGCTAAGTTAGACAACATAAGAATTATCAAAGATAGAGGAAAAACAACGAAAAATCTGCCATATCTTTATTAATATGGTTTGGTTTAGCAATGCTTATTCCAACTTTCGCATTCAATCATCGCGCCATCACGACGCCACTCGTTTTAACGGGGCAAGTAAGTTCTACAGCTAGCTCAGATTTTGTTTTACCAGCTCGTTAGAACCATTCAAGCATCTGTTATCGGTCGAATGGCTTTGCAGACGCTGATTTGTGGTTTCAGTCGTTCCTCGCGCTGTGGTTCTATGCAAAAATTGCTTTTGTAAATTTATCTACTTGTTTATATAATTATATACACGTTCGCGGACCATATCGGATAGTATAATTTTCAGTGCGTCGTCTTTGTCATACTGTGCATAGGTTTTACTTGTTGTTTACGAGTCTGTGACTTGCTTGTCAATACTTCGATATATCTATTTAAAAACAGCTTAAATGTTACTTGCAACTATGTCGGAAACGAATCGGATATTTTTGAGCTTTTCCTTTTCTATAGAAGCACGTTGAGATGCCTTTACCGTATTACACTTTGACGACACATGAAACATATCACGAACAAGCGAGGGACGCTCTTTACGTGCGCCCAGTTATTGCGGCTGTCATGCTTTCTTATTCTAGGCGTAGTCAAAAACCGACGACATAAACTCTCTGACTTACCTGACCGGAATAACGGGATATGCATTAGTTAGTCTTACACATTCACAGCTAAGCAGATAGCAGAGGTTGGCTTTAACTGAAATCCTTAAACAATGCCTGCGGCAGCCATAACAAGATTTGTTGTATTCACTAAATGAAAAATAATGCCTTATCGAACATACATCCTGCGGTTGTTGCTGTTCTTTTTTCTTTCATCGTTTTAACACGCTTTAGTTTCTGCTCATTGATTTTTCTTGTCGTTAATGTGTGCTCAGCGTTCTTTTCTCTGGACGCCACTACTGCGATCATTTTAGTGTTTGCCTCTTTCTATTACGATATGTTCTTTCCGTTACTACAAGCAACATTAAAATATGAAAAGACCCCTCCCCAATCCAACTCTTAGCAGCCGGTTGACGCACTGTTATTCAGTACAGTTTGCCCACGCGCCTAAGTGTTTTTTCGCAGTAATCGTAACTGTTATATATATTTGTTCTTGTTTGTTTACTTCTCATGAATCGACACCTGAACGCTTGAACAACGAAATGTGTGAACGCAGCGAACGTATTGCCAAACATCAGCAGGCCAAATTTCTGTTGTGAAATCAAAGTGGTCTTGGCAGCATGTTGGCTGCACTGCTGGCATGTTGTTAAGTAAGTAGGAGTCATTGTCGTTTCTTGTTGTACTGTTTAAGCTTCTTCTGTATGTTCTGGCGTTAGTGCTGCACTGGTGTCGTAGTGGCAGTAGATAGTGAAGTTGTAGCCAATCGCTGGCCGTCTATGGCTGTTTCCGATGCTGCCTTCGGTGCTGGTTTGAGGTTATTTTTGATCAGCTGGTTGTTAGATGCAAGCGTTGGTGCAAGCGTAAACGTGGCCGTTGCTCTTATCCTTAGTCTCGTTCTTACGGCTCCCGTACGGTTGTCTCGTGTGCCGTATGTTTTTCTTTTTGTTATCGTTGTTACTTTGATTACGGCTGTGTGTTAGTTTTGGTTGTTGTTGTGGCTTGTTCTACTTTATATTTACTCCCTACTTTATGCAGGCGAGCAGTCGACAACGGTGATAATGTGAGAAATAGAGATCTAATTGGTAGCATAGCATTTACATTGATATCAGACTGCTTGATCATAAAACTGTAAAACAAATAGTGCAAGTAACAATATCTTCGTAGATAGACGAAACGTGATAAGAAGAAGGATAGATATAGCAAATGTTTAGTGTTTAATAGTATTGATCAATATTTGAGACTTTCGTTTAGTAGCAGCAATAGGTTCGTCTTATGCCGCTATTTATGGTTTTTTCACACTTGCTCGTGGTTATCTTTGTTCCTTATTGCCGCCGTTGGCAGAACCATAACTGCCGTTGCATCTGCTGGATTGTTATGTTTGTAACAGTTGTTATGATTAACTATGGCATACCAGTTTTATTATCATCGTTATTTGATGTTGTCGCTGACGTCCTTTGTTATGACCATTATGGAATCACTGCTACTTTGCGTATTGCAGGTCACTAGGTCATATACCGCTTGAGCTTGAAGCAGTCTTATTCATGCATTTTATCTAACCACTTGAAGGTCATCACCTCAATCTATAGATATATATATATATATATATATATAGATTGAAGTAGTACTTCTATTTATATATATATATATATATATAAAGATTGAAGTAGTACTTCTATTTATATACAGTACTGCTTCGAGAACATAGTACGCACTGTCTAAACGTTTAATGCAGGTGATATCATATGGTATAGCTATATGTGTGGTGCTCTCTGTATTCTAATCAGCGCAGCAACACTTCTTCTATGTAGCTGTGCAGGTAGTAAGATATAGGAATCCCGCATGCATTAATTTGTCCTTTCAAAGGTAGCTCAAATTGTACCTAAATAGTTGTCGGCAGCATATCTGGCTCGTTCCGGTCCTTAGCCTGCTCTTATATATGTCATTAGAGCGTAAGCAGAAACTAAAAGAAACTCCCTAACTCAATTAGAATTGTCATTGGTACTAGTGCGATTGCTCTAGTAAAAAAAAGTCTGCCTCTCTTCTTTGCTCAGCCGCAATTCGTGACTTAAACAGCATTGGCCTCACACAGGGGGAGCACGTGCGAAGACTGACAGCAGGAAAAATCATTCCTCGCTAAGACAAATCGATGCCCATCGTAGCCTACAAGCAACATTGACTACCTTAGCACGATCCGCCTGGCAACGATGTATAGACATTTAGGTCTGATACTACTGACGATAAAGGCCCAGCAGAAAAATTGACTTATCTAACTTCTTTAGTCAATTTAAACATAGTACCTCCTCTCGAGGGATCGCTGGTGCAATGAACTGCAGCCGGAGGTGGATTGTCGCTTCCTTTACGTCGTTTTTCTTCTGTTTTTTTGTAACGCACGTATTTTGGTCGCCTTCAGGCCGGAGCACATTGCCGTGTCATCTCTATCGACGTTTTCTGATAAACTAATTCACACGTTTAAACATATATATATATATATATATATATATTCTACGTCAGTGATTAGTCAGAGTTCTAATAATAGAATTCTGTTGGCGGTAGTTGTGGGGGTTACTCTTCGTAAACTCGCCCCTGAATAGTACGGTGATGCACCAACAGACACGTCAACACGGAGTAAGAGCATGGTCGCTTATATATATATATATATATACATATATATAAAGGAAAGGGAGGGGAAGAAAATAAAAGTCATACGCATCCCATATTAATATTAGTCACATCAACATTGGAAAACACTATGCTACTACCACTACCACAACTATTATTATTCATATTATTGCTATTACGAAGCCGCTAATAGAAGCGACTAGTTCTTGTGCGTTGGTGAACGATGCTGAGCAGCGACGAGCTGCAGGGCTGCATACCCGGGCCAGAATTGACTGACAGCGTAGTGGCGACCTTGCCGTTCACGAAGCGGGGGCCCTAGACCTTCATGTGCTATGAGGCAAGCTGACTTTCCCGCCAACCGGTGATGCTGTTGCTGTAGACTGCTGCTGCTGCTGACGGCGCTCAAGTTGTACGCACTTCAATATCTTTAGGATTTTAGGTACAGCTTGATGGCAATTCTAACAGCAGTACACGCCCGTGGACGGCCACGTTTACAATTACGTTTACAACCAGCACCATCACAACTAACTCTAACCTCTGCGTACGCAGTTAAATGTCTTGCAGATCGATTTGCAAGGTCTAGCAATATAAAAATTGAGGAGCAGCCGCCACCTGTCGCTATGACTCACCAATAAACAGAGGGTAATTAGAACCAGCAAGTGCCGAGGTGATGTTTTATGTTTGCAGATGAATGGATACAGAAGGTGCACTTGTCGAACGCATTGAGGACGAGCGACACTTTCATGTAATGCGTGGTGTTGTGTCTCGGTACTTGAGTTCACGACCGGTGAAAAGCGACGTTCACCACACTTCTAAACTATCTGTTGAGGTCTGGAAGGGTTCTCTTACAGATAGTACTCATTTATAGCACGATGAGTCAAAACAGATAAGCTCCCTTATCTAGCCCGGTGGCGTGGTGCATTCGTCTGCGCCTCGCAACTGGAGGAGACACATAGTTGCGCGGGTTCGAGGCCTACCGTTGCACATTTGTATTTATGGGTGTCCGTCTATGAAGCAATGCCAAAAGCAGTCCCGTGGACATTAAATCTTGGCTGAGGGTCAGCCCGAAAACATTTTTCAGATAAGCTTCCTTATATATATATATATATATATATATATATATATATATATATATATATATATATATATATATATATATATATATATACATATATATATATATATATATATTTATATTTATAAATATATATATATATATATATATATATATATATTTATATTTATAAATATATATATATATATATATATATATATCAGTAGTAAAGAGTAACACAGACGATAGTTTACGCACAGGGGGTGTGGTCATGTAATCCAGTCTGAAACGGTTGGCATTCCCGGCTATGCAAGCGGTGGGCCAATGTACAGCCTAAGCCGAACTATTTGGGTTGCTACGTTAAGATGTGCTTCTAGGGTGGCGTGAAATAGCTACACACAGCTCGGTATTTGCAGCCTACCATCACGTAGTTACAAACTTTTAAAAATGGAAGCGGTCCAGTCTTAGGTAGAATGAAAGATTTGATATGAATATGGTACAAGGATGCGCTTTACCTACGAAATAACTTAAGTAAACTCAATAGTCGTTGAGAAAAATATCTACTTACATAGATAAATGGTTAAATTATTCGCTTGACATGTGTACCTAAATACACAGACCACTCTTTTATAGCTGCAGCGCTTGGAGCGGCAGCATGAGCGGACATGTTGAGATATTCAGAATTTTCACAAAAGTCCCTGCGGTAGCATAGTTTCTGACTTGTAGCGGTATGGTTTATCATCTATTTTCAATAAGCATCGCTCAAAGAAAACTGTTTAATACAGTTATTGATATTTTTTTATAAGTAGCTCTTCACCAGTTGGTAAATCCTTAACGGTGGAGACATGAATTTTAGGTCCCTGTGAACGTGTGCATAGTTAAGGGGAGACATTGTAGGGACCAGCCATCTCTGGAGGCCTTGGGACAAAACCGCATTGCCCCCTGCACATCTAGCGAAGGGCACTGTCGGAGAAAATGGCCCGCTCTCCGCTGGCTAGATTCAGCCGCTTCCTGTATTTCTGTAGCACAACGCGAGTGGACGGGCCAGGAGTCTTGAAAGCAAGTGGGCAAGAGCCATACGAATACATCAGATACAATGTTTTGGTACTCTCTCCCCTTGCCTGTCTTGGGAGTTGAAGCGTAACCGGCCCGGGCCGCACTAGCGCTGAGCATTAAAGGAACCCATGCGTCATGAGGAGGTTAACGCCAGATTGTCAAGTGTCTTCTTGTCCTCCCTGTCAGGCTCAACGGGTTCCAAGACGCACGGCAGGCCACCAGATTGTAAAACTTTGCTAAAGATTTTATTCGAGGCCAGGTGCTTTGCTTGCCTGTCTGCGCCGACGATACAGCACAGTCCGTGGTGTCCACCAGGCCGGATGACGTCCCTATCAGCGTCCGCGGCGTACCTCGCAATGAGGTTTCCTGCTTTTTGCTCATATATAGTCGCCAACCGTTCTCCCCGGTGTTTAGGTTCGGCGGACCCGTGACTGCACAGTGCAACTGCTCTACGGCCGCTTGTTGTTAATCGAGCCTTTCTAGGTCAGTAAGAGCGACGGATTCGGGAACGGTTCTAGCACTAGCATGTTGCATAGACGTATGGTGGAAAGCTGCCTGAGCTACCTCTGATCGCCACAGGACAATCACATCAAGTAATCCTAGACCACCCCAAAGGACAGGGAGCAAAGCTTGTTGGCGTGCATCTGCGGAATGGCTGAGGTTCAAAACGCCTCTACTCTAGCCAACAGGCTGTCTTTGGTAGTTCATGAGTCCCGCGCGGGCAAACTATCTGCACTTCGGAACCAGCGGCTGAAACGCAAGGCCGAAAATGAGGATCTTGGAAGAAAAGGCATCGGTAAGAACCTATCAAGTGAGTGTTCGCGCATGTCCTAATTTGGTACCTCGCTAACGACAGGACGTTAAGTAGGTATTCTGTAGTGTAGCGATTGGTCGTCAGTATGCCATCGTCTTCCAGTTCGACCATTACCACAATTTCACTCCCGGAGAAGATGGAGATCGTCACCTTGCCAGCCGATCGTTACCGCTTCACTTTATGGATGGAGACGCTTCAACACCTGACCACTGTGAGCTCTGGAACTTGCGTTGAGATGTACATAAATGTACCCATGCCTCATATAGAAGACCCCAAGAAAAACCAAAAAAAAATTAAAAAATACTAACAAAGATGACGCTACCCGTCAGTAGATTCGAATTCTAATTCGCTTTCCACTACGCGGGAAATTTCAAAAACCTAATTGCACATTTTTACCTAAGACACCGCAATAGATGAGAATGTATGAATAGAAGATGGCCCGAAAGGGGATGACAGAAAGAGCCCCAGGGATTAGATGGTTTGGTTCTTAAACCATATCCGAATCCTTAAGAACGTATCGTACAACGGCATATTGAAACTTACGGGCTGCATCGGTATGAGGGCAGTTGCGTATGCCGACGACCTGGCCATAACGTACCGAACAAAGAGAACCTTGGACGTCGCCAGCAAAGCCATGCATGGTAAGATGTACGGGGAACATCTTTTAGAGCTAGCACAGCAAGATGGAAGCCATTTATCTGATCAGGAAAAGGAGGACTAGATAGATGGTCCGCCTCAATGGATACAGGTCGCCCGCACGTCACAGCAGGTCAAGTACTTGGGGGTAGTCTTAAACTAAAGGACTTTTGGTATTATCTAAAACCTGTAGTCTACTTCTAGTCCATCATCTAAAACGCACAACAACACAAAAGCATTACCTAAAACATATACTAGAGTAAACAATTGCAACAGTCAGGAACCGAGAATCGAAGAAGCGGCCGAAACAGAAGGAAACGTTTGCTTAGAAGTTTTACAAGTTTACTGGCTATGCGGATTTATCGAGTTTATTACACTGTAGATATGACAAAACGTGTCCAGTCTAGAGTTATCATGTGGGACTTTTTTTTATGGGAAACACAATGGAAGGAGAGAAAAATAAACTGGAATATCTCCAGCAAAAATGGGATTGCAAAGGATCCGTGTGGTCGACAAAATAAATAAAGAATCTCTTGTACGTAAAAGAAGTTGTTCAGGAAAAGGAATCTGTAGGATGTGTTTTTCAAGGCCGTGCGAGAGAGGTCGGGAGAGACTAGCAACCTACATGCACCGTTGTGCATGTTGTCATGTTCGTAATGGTGTATCGTTTGGCTAGGAGGGCAATTTCTATTGGGTATTATATGTGGCACTATATATGCCCATGTCCAAAAAGACCAGGTTAAGACCTCTTAGTATCTACCCCCTGTATGTGAGCTTTCTCAGTACGGTCGTGAAGGCCATAACTTCAAGATTTGTCATGACGCACTGATCATCCGCATGCTCATAACGTGAACGTCGTTTACGTTCTTAATAGTCGGATAGATTCCGGATTTTACATGTATGAAACCAAACACACAGCCAGCCAGCTAACGACGAATGACCAGCACACACAAACACACGCATTCAAAAGGCACGCGGGCGTGTAAATAAATTGTCACCGACACGTTGCTTGTTTTTTCGAGGCGTGTTGCTGCGCCTTCGAACCCATTGATCGTCCAATCGATCCGGCGACATTCTCTCAAAAAAATGTTTCGCCACAAAGTAGCGAATCTATTCTACGGTCGGTCCCTGTCGTAGCAACCGACGAGAAAGCTACTGCTACTGTCTTTGGCTTTGATCTTTGATACCGCTATTTTGGGTTTAGCTGCTGCTACTGCTGTTGGTAAGTTGCTGAATTTTCTGAATGCTTCGATGTGCAAACAATACAAAATGGCTAGAGATGCGGCCGCTGGCCGTCTGCGACTTCGGCGCTAATTGGATGTATCGTTCTCCTCCACCTTCTTATTCTCCCCCTCCTCGTCCATATTCAGCCAACGGGGTCCGCGAACGTCACGCGTGGTAGTCTGGCAGGGGAGCAGGCGGACCTAGGAGAGATAGAGGAGAGAGAGAAAGAGATAGTGTAACGATCCTCTACAAACAGCAGCACCCCAATAGTTAGTAGGCGGTGACGCACAAAATGGCACTGCTTGCTGCTGCTAGCGGCGTTCACGGTATTGTCAACAACACCAGAACGGTTTAAAACTACTAAACGAGGGGGGCGGGGGATCGTAGTTGGGATCAAATAATAAACATATTATAAGAATGGCCGGTCTGGGTCTTGAACTCAGGCCTCCCAAATACAAGGCAAATTGTTGCCACTAAGCCATCTAAATTCACAAGTATAGTGAAACTCCGTGTCCCTTTTTTATAACAAGAATAATGCCACTCAGTTTGACATAAAAATGAGGACTACCAATTATAAATGAGTTATATATATATATATATATATATATATATAGAGTAGTTCTTCTTTTCTTAAAATAATTTACAGAGTGATTGATATAAGTAGCGCAAGTATAGTATACAAAAAGACAATGATGATTAGTTAGTATCATGGTAATATGCCCTTGTTTGCTCGTCCAGACCATGCAAAATTATCTATCTGGCGGCTTAGTAATGTAAGTTTTGTGAAGCTTGACCGTTCCGTGTGGGTGTACCACCATCGCTTGATCAATATATGCATGGATAAATAATGTATCTGCACATTGACAACGAGCAGGACAGCCATTACGTCCGTTCACGGAATATGTCTCAATGGCAGACGCACGAGGAAGGACGAAAAGCAACGAAAAAAAAAGCAACAAGCCTGCGATGTTGTTGTCATTGTCGTCGAGCCTTGTCGAGTGGCGTGATCGTTTCGCTTTTGCTATTACGTTTCAGCGCGAGTCATTACGGCTCATCGGTGGTCAGGCATTTTTCTCTGGTTGCCCTTCTGGAGCCGCGTTCAATACGTCAATACGGGGACAACAGAAGCCGCCTCGCGCGCTGATCGCGCCGACTCACGTCCGTAACGCGGCAGCTGCTGCTGCTGTTGCTACAGCTCCTGCTACAACCATGTGCAGTACTACTGCTATGGCTGCTATTAGGATAGATCGTCGCTACAGCAGCGGACTACTTCGCAAAGAACTAAGCACATTAACAAGCGCTTGAATTACCACAAGGGCAACATGAAAAGGATGTATCTTTTAGTACTCGTACCACATCTTCGTGCGTTTTCTCCCGTCTATGATGATAAGGAATTGTAAACGCAATTTTCTCTCAAGATGACAAATCTCAAGACAGACTGCCAAACAAACCAGCAAGCATATTGCTAGCCATTTGCTATTTCGAAAAATCAAGTTTTGGAACGACGTTTTCCTGTTCCCGTTTTTTTCATGTTTTTCTTCGATACATCTGCCTTGCATTACACAAATGCACAGACATCCATCAGGAGTTGTTTTAATGACATTTGCGTAAATTTGCTTCTGATATATTTCTGGTCATCAAATAGCCTAGGTATTTGATGTTTGGACTTTACCAGATAAACAACAGCATGGGCAGCAAGCAGTCGGGCGTGTTTAACTAATAACGCTAGTTCCGAGTCGTACTGAGGCGCTTCTCGTCATGCTGCAAACGTAGAGGCTAATGAAACGAGTAAAGCAGCACGATTGTTGAGCTCTGATTCCCATTGGGGCAGATCACAATGATAATGATCAACTCTGGGTTTTAGGACTGATGTAGTCGAATAAACGACAGTCGTTTAACTGAAGTGAACACCGGTGCTCCTGGCAGAAAACACCGTTTGTATTTCTCTTTAGCACAAGATGCTGTTAGACTTGTAGACAATGTTTCCCGTCACGTGAACATTTTGCAAATCCTTAAGCATGAGGGCCGTTTATAGCATTAAAACGCGCAACGCGGGTACGTCGCATTTATATCATAAAAGTTGAACGCCAGTCCTGCAAGAAATATACCCATATGTAAAATTAGAATGTGAATTTTAAAACAATAGAATATTGATATATTCTAGTGTGAACGTCTGCAATGGGTACGACAAACGCCTTCCTTACTAAGCTTCTAAACCGAATAGTGTTCAAGAAGTTTTCACTAGCGACGTTACATCATCGAGGATAATGTATGTTTAAGGTGCGTATGCGTGACGACAGCTATTGGTTCTGCCCTACTATGGTGAGCGGTTTCTTAATACTAGATTGGTAAACGTTCTGTTGTAGGAAGCAAATCAGTTGTTAAACATCTGACCAAATTACTAATCTGCCTATTCGAGCGAATTGTAGCTGGTCACGCTTTTGAGCGCGGTACACTTCTGTTGCAGTTTCCTGATGAAATAGTTTGTAACGTGTCAACAGTTGTACAGACGTACGTCTGCTGCCTCGTAGCGCAATATATTTCGCTACTAAGGTGCGATCTAGAAGGTGGCCAATAAAGCATGAATTGTCAGTTTTCAAAACAGATTTGAAGACTTGCTTTTAATGTGTGTTTTGTCTCCGTTTAATTGTTGTCCTTTTTTTATTATTGTTACAGCATATATGATGCTTAGACGTTATTAAATGGCAACATTGGAGTTCGGTGTATCTCGCATTTTCGGTCATTTCAACGTCTTGGTGACGTTTATAGACAATGAATATAGTTATTTTGTACATGCACTGTGGTACTAGCGCTTGAAAGTTTTTTGTCGAGTGCCTTTGGCAGGTACTTCGCCGAGTCATTTTAACATCATGCTGCCTTATATCTGCAAGTCGGAGAAGCACCTGTAGTACTAGCAGACATCAAGAGAGTTGCTGACTTCGGACTGAAGAGCGGGCTTGAGCTCAACTCCGAGAAGTGCGAGCTTATCTACAAAGGTCACCCTAACCTATCCGACTTGAAGGCTCTTCTTCCCGGGTGCAAACTCGTCGAGGCAGCAGACATGACGCTCTTGGGGTCCCCAGTGGGGTCTGCCGCCATTCGTCCGGAACTGGCAGGTAGGATAGAGAGCCTCCGCTCCCGTCTAACCCGGCTAAACCTGCTCAGTCCCCACAGCGCGTATCACCTATTGAAATCGTCCCTGGGCTCAGCAAGAATCGTCCATATCCTCCGCAGCACGGACGTCGGACCAAACCAAGATCTTCTTCGGGACCTGGACGAAAGCCTAAGGATCAGCCTTAGTGACCTTCTTAATCTTACTCTGGCCGACAACAACTGGGCTCAAGCTACTCTCCCCCTTAGATTCGGAGGCCTGGGGATTCGCTCTACAGCAGACTTAGCAGCGAGCTGCCACGCTTCATCATTACACGCCTCAGAGAGCACTGCTCGGCACATCAGCCCACCCATGGCCCTGCAGGCTTTCCAGGACACCAAAGAAGTTGCGGATACGAAGTTCAAGAACCTCGCAGGCCTACTCCCGGAGACAAACAAACACCTGCAGAGGTCCTATGACGACCTCATCGTCTCCATGAAGTACCAGCGCTTGCTCTCTGACGCACTAACCACGGCAGACAAAGCCCGACTACGTGCGGTCGTCCAGAAGGGAGCTAGCAAATGGCTCCAAGCCATCCCCTCCTCAAACCTAGGCACTTTGCTAGATCACGAAAGCTTTCGTCTGTGCATTGGTTTGAGGTTGGGGACAAGGCTTACCGAAGAACACCGGTGTCCGTGTGGAACACAGGTAGACATCTGGGGGACTCACGGGTTGTCCTGCAGTAGAAGCGAAGGACGCCAAAGCCGTCATAGCGAGGTTAATGAGATTACAGCCAGGGCTTTCAGATCCGCTCTAATGCCGTGCATCCGAGAGCCCGCCGGCCTCCTGAGAAGCGATGGAAAGAGACCAGACGGTCTCACCCTTATCCCCTTTGAAAGGGGAAAGGCGCTTGTTTGGGATGCGACTATCACCGACACGCTCGCCCCGTCGAACCTGGAGGCCAGCGCATCTTCCGCTGGCTCCGCAGCACGCAAGGCTGAGCGTCTAAAGACCAACAAATATGCCCAGCTCGCCAACGAGTTCATTTTCGTGCCGCTAGTACTCGAGACACTCGGGGGGCCCGGCCCTGAGGCATGGTCGCTTTTACAGAAGATTGGCAAACAAATTGAACTGGCGACAGGGGAAAAAAGAGCACTTGAGTTTCTACTTCAGCGACTATCGCTGGCAGTTCAACGCGGCAATGCGGCAGCAATAATGGGCACAATGAGGGGCTGCCTTGAGGATAAGCTCGACTGGTAGCGCTCCCCACAAGCCCTAGTGTTGATAGTTAATTACATCTCGCTGTAACACTTAAATGTCAGCTGCAAGTCGTGTAGCTTATTCCGTAAGTATGCATTGAATCAAGGTAAATAAGTCTCTTACAAACCCGAAAGTCGAGAACATGACGCAGCACAATTGTACAAGGCCATAACGCGAAACTACATAAATGGAAAATAATCGAACCAAAGTCATGCTCCAACGAAATTATAGATAACTGATGTCAAGCTTTACCTTTTTATTAAGAATACTGATGGAGCTACAATTGTCTCCTGAGAACGTGTGCAC